>CM035440.1:30600423-31200423 GCA_020310875.1 Ceratopteris richardii
AACTCAAAGTGATGCATGTAAAACATTAAATGCTAGAGTATGAAATTACAAGATCATCCTTAATCTTGTCCTTAACATGAATGTCATCAAATTCTATGCACAAAATTGTTGTATCAAGACTCTTAGTTTGTTTCAGGTTATGTACATGTACGAGTCTCAATTTCAAGAATCTACAACAATTGTATGAACGTGCCTCCAAATTTAATTGAACTATTATATACAGCTTTCTGAAATGGTATGTAAAATCTGAAATTTAAGAAGTCTTGGTAAACACAATTGAATACTCAAGATGCATAAACAACTGAGCTTGTCTTTATAAAAGTCATGGTCTTAGAAACGTTTCTCAGCAATTTTTGTGAAATACTCTCATGCACTCCTGTGGGAACCTTGAAATGAAGCAAAAAGTGACACAACCATGGAAAGATGTCCAAAACTGATCCGAAATAAAATGTCACAAAAACATGCAAGCTTTAAATCTGTGGATAAAGGTCAAAAGGTAGAGTCCTAAGGAGACCAGAAACTCTAGATGAAAATACCCACATCTCCAAAACAACAAAAATGGTGGCTGTTTCACAAAAGAATTGGATTCATGGATTGCAAACAAAGACATGGGTATAGCTCAAAGATGTAGGATTGATGGTATACGAGAAACTGATAATGAGTATGGAATATTTATGCCTCCATTTTTCTATGGTATTCGGAAAGAGCCTTTTCTCTGCAATGAATCCTCTATGAGAGTCCTCACTATTGTTGCGTATACATATGGAAATTGTGGTCTAACAGCAGGGGCTATAGTATGATAGATTAGTGCTATCTGGGCAAGGTAATCAAGCTTTAAGTGTGTTTGACTTAACTTGAAGTATCCTTCCATTTTTGTTATGGCAATATCGTTTGGATATTTATTTCACATAATCGAAATATTATGTGGAGTAGCTCCTTCCTATCTGCCTGATGTACATGAAATGGACAGCAAGATATCATTTTGCTGTTCTTTTCCTGCCACAAATAGATTTCTGAGAGGACTCTCTGCACACATGGGTGCACTATGGTGCACCTCCCATGCACATTTACAAGGCTGCATAGAAGGCCCAGGTAGGAGGCAATGTGATGCTTCCTGACCTCATCTTCTTTTTTTCTATTTTCCCATTTTTTAACCACTTAATTTTAATTTCTATTTGGAAACTTATAAATACTAATGAATTTTCCATCTCATTCAATGTGGATGCTTGATTACAGCTTCAGAAAATGAGCTTCATCCAAATGATGGCTACAGAGAATGGATGCTTTCTGATTCTGATTTCCTCTGAGCAATGGATTTGGCATTGATTAAATGCTAGACTTCTCCATTTGTTAGTAGTGGTTCAGTATTGTATTAAATATCTTGAGAGTGATGTAAGAATTTCTTCAGAACATGATTATTTAAGCTAATGAAGGTTTTTTAATGTTACTGAACTGAAATTTTTGCACAGGAAAATGTCTCAGGAGTTATCAGCAGCAGATTCAGGGGCAGAGAGTAGTTCTGATAGGATAAGTACAAAAACAGGGTTGGAGCTTGAAGATGACGTGAAAAAGAATGTTGAAGTTGAGGTCTTCAATACCATTGGTGAACTTGAAGTACTAGAGCATGTGCACAAGACATCCCTTTTAAGACCAGAGGAAGTAATAGAAGGAATTCAAGTGTGCCGAGTTTGCCAATGTGCAGACCTAGATCCAGCTGGAAAAGCTGCTTTGAAGTCCTTAGATATTAGTTTTCCATCATGTTCAAGCGCTTCATCAACAACAGGCCAAGCTCAATGCTCAAGTGGAGGAGAGGATAGACCTTCAGCTATTGACAATGTATCATTCATCCGGTCCTCTGCTATTCAAAGTCAGAACAATCTGGATGAAGTACCATATATCAGTGACTCTTTGATTGAATTGGGCTGTGCTTGTAGAGGTGACTTGTCATTGGCTCATTATGCTTGTGCATTAAGATGGTTCATCAGCAGAACTTCTCTACTTTGTGAGATATGTGGGACATCTCCATCTAACATCAAAACTGCTGATTATGATAAGGTTGTTTCCACACTTCAGAGTACGTATGATGGGGTGGAAGCATGTTCTCAGGGTTGGAATAGAAATCCTGCTCGTGGGGTACTTCCATTGGAAGTCGTGTCTTGGTTTGATCCTTGTGGCAATCTGACAAGAGATCGTGCTATTGACATTCCAGTGGAAACACAATTAATGAATTCAATGAGCCCAGCAACCAAATGGGCAGCAGAAGGAACAGGAATTCTGATAGCAACGGGCTTGTTGACTGTGACAATAACTTGGCTTCTTACCCCTCATTTGAATAAGGTATACCATTAGCTGTTTTTTTTTTTGGTCAAGTTTGTTTTGGTTGCAATTCCTTTTGTGGCAATGCTTCTTTGATAAAGCTGCTCGAGGCTCCCTTGGAATGCTGCTTCAAGGACACCAGGGACTCACGATTCCATTATTTTCAGTGTGTCAACTATATGGCTCTGTTTTATTAACAAAATGCCTTTTTTGTTTTACTGTTGTGCTGTAACACTAGCAGCTTCAGTCTGATTCCACCTGGAAGTGACATATTGCTCAATACAATCATTTCATGTTTTTTTGTAGAAAATATAAATTATAAAAGATGCAATAAGAGCAAGTGTTGCTAGCCTGAAGTGAACATTGGCAATGTCCTGATTCTGATTTTCTGGCAAGGTTTGTAATGCTACTTCTGCATGATAATGTTTTGAACACTGAAATTGAGAACATTCATTATGATTCCCCCTTTTCTATATTAAAATATGTCATGGAAAAGAAAAAAGAAAAAAAAACCAGGTATCAGGACAATGCAAAGTACTTTTAGTGCTTGTACCTTTGTTGGTTTGATGTTAATGGAAGTGGTTGCAATTAGTCAAAATGATGTGTGAGAGTCATGACTCATATAGTAATGTAAATGAATGTGACTAGTCTGCAGATTTTGTACTTTTCTCCTTGTACCATATGATCGATCCTGATCTGGCATACTGAACTGTGCAGGGAGCTGCAAGAAGAGGGTCTAATGTTTTGATTGCTGGAATTTGTGCACTTACGATTGTTATGTTCCTTCGCTTTGTAAGATAATCACTCAATATTCAAGCTTTGAACATACCATTTTAAATTCCATCTTTACAGTAAGTAATGGAAAACTTTGTCAGTGTGTTCTGCCTAGGATCAAGTATGGTCCAGCAAGGTATTGGGCAATATTGATCGTCTTCTGGTTTCTCATATTTGGCGTTTGGGCATCAAGCACAAGGACAGAACGGGCAAGCCCTTGATCATGTATGTTTGCATTCGAGTTTGTTCATGTATTTTCCCGAGAGCTCATTCTTTTATTTATTTATGTTTTACCTGTTATTGACCAATTCACTGTACTGTTTCTTCAAATTCATTGTGCTTTGATAATACCAATAATGAGTTTAATGGAACGTGTCATATTTTGGTTCCAAAGCATAAATGAGTTTCTGTATTCTATAGGTTCACTGACAGTTATTCCAATCTCACATTTTGGGTCACAATTTATGATGAAAAGTAAATTCTGTCATTGCTTCTATTTGAAAGGCATTTTCCAGTTGATACAAACACTTCAAAAAGTAGTTCGATTTGTATCTTCATTGATGGTTGCTCTTTGATCTTGGATTTTGCTTTGATGCAAGGGTTTCATATTCTGATGATGCCACCAGTGCTGTACGTGCATGCTCCGAGATCTATAAATACAAATTCTAGGATATATTCACATGTGGAATAGTTTTGAATATATTCTAGCAGGGCTCTTAGATAGGTAACTGAAAGGATTGTTGCTCCTAATATAAAGGGGATATTGTGTGTATGCTTGAGTATTGATTGGATTGTGACATCAAGTTTGAGTTCATCTTTCTTTTTGTAAGTGTGCCGGAATCTAAAATTCAGTGAGGGTAATTATGTTTGAAATGTCATCGTATATGATTGATTCAGCCGTGGGTTTAGGATCCTAATCTGCAGGAATGGAGCTTGTAAACTGAGGTGAATAGGCTCTACTACATATGCTAAAAATATGAAGAAGGGAGCTTTTCATAATGTACCCCCCCTCCCCCCCCCTCCCCCCCCCCCCCCCAAAAAAAAAAAAAAAAAAAAAGAAAAAGAATAAAAAAAAAAAAATGGAAAAAAAAGGTTCTTTATGTTTGGGCACTTGGTCGCAAGGATGTTTTAATTAAACAGACATCAAGCATTTGTGAAGCCCTCTGTAAAGGTGTGCATCTGTTGCCATCTAAGTTTTGTAGCTGGAGTTTACTTTTGAGCAAATAACCATTACTTGTAATGCAATCATATGGAATCAAGGGTTTCCGTATTAATATAATGTTTCATGTAATTGCGGCGTGGATAAGGAATAGTTGGTCAAACCCTTTTGGCCCTCATTTGGAATTGTTTTGTGAGACCAAACTCGAACTCAATGAAGATCAAGATCCTAAATATCAATGTTTGTGATCACCAAGATCCATGTATATACAAACTTCTTAGCCCCACAACATTTTCCTAAGATCAAGTCTCATCCTCCATGCATCAAAGCCACCTCATTATGTATGTGACTACTCACATAAGTGCCATATGAGTGCCCCTCTATCAAGATGGTTACATGGTTGAGATACCCTTCCCCTTCTCCCCTTCCTTCCCCCACCCCTTCTTTATCATATGACATTTACTTTCCCTTAATTCCATTTTATCCTACGAGTAAGAGTGTATAATGGTGAACGACTTACAAGAAAGAGTGTATAATTGTTGCTTCCATTGAACCCTAGGTACATCTTATAGATGGCCATCGTTTCATTGTTATCATTTATGTATTTTCTAAATTAATGGATTTTATTTATTTTGTTTGTGATTTATTACATTTGTAAATTGTGACGTGGATCGCATTAGGCAGATAGTACTAGGAATTTAATATGGTTTGTATTTTGATTAGTAGTTCAAGGAACATGAAGGTGTGGACATTGCATAGTGACTCAAGTTTATATATATCTTATATATTTTTGTAGAGAACTCGAACATTTCTTTTCCATTTCTTCACTTTTCTTGTAAAAAGTGTTTTTTTTTTTGTTTTTCTTGAATAATATATTGTTTTATTGTTTTGTAAAAAGCTATCTTCGAATAAAGGTGAGCTATATAATTTCTTGGTTTAATATAAGATTATCAAATTCAACTTTCTTTTTGAATTGTAATTTGAAATACTAGATATCTATCTTTTGGAGATTAGAGTTGGTAGGCTATCTTATCTATCTTATTAGATATTGTGAATAGTCCCTACTAGCTAGGAGATAGTTTTGGACAAGTTTGTATCTTTATGGTTTCATATTTAAAAGGAAATCTAATATAGAATTACTCTCTTACTTCAAAGTTTAGTTATCTTCTTTAAGAATTATTATGGACTTCGAATATATCTTGATTTTCCCTAGTGGTTTCTTTTTTTTAAAGTATAAATAAGAAGTCCTTTGTAGCTTGGACGTTCTTATGTTGCAATCTCATCACATATGTTTTCTATAAAAAGTTTATATAATTTTGGGATCTTCACAATAGTATGTTCAAATAAGATTGTCCATATTGGTAAACCTATCCATGGTTATTCAAATCAAGTCATAACATCTTATAAAGTACATATATATGCTCTTCCATTTCGTTAAGAATTTCTAAAGAATGGACAAGCCCTTGTACCTTTAATCTTGCAGTTTCATTGGCTTGGAAGTTATTGCATTTTAGCATATAATCTAAGATGTTCCTATGAAAGCCAAACCAATAGAACTTCCTTTTAACAAGATCATATGTCTTATTAGCTCCTCATTGTTAGTAATAGGGATGTCATGATAAATTATGATGTTTGGATCTTTAGGAACACAAATTTTTCCTTTATACATTCAACATCTAAAATGGATATTATATTTTTTCCTATGTGAGTTTTCTCTTAATTTTGATCAATGCACTATGCTTTATGGAAACATGTGAATTTCAATCTTCGTTCTCAATGGATTCTTATATGTGAGAGCATTTGTTAACATTCTTACATCTTCCATTGATGGATTCGGGGTAATCCTAGAGATGTAAGTAAAACTCAGTCTATTAAGCATAGGCTAAGTGAAACATCCACTACATTTCGCTACATCAAACTTTCTTCTCGTGTTTAACTTCATACTCAAACTCTTGATAGGTATTTGCCCAAAATGCCTTTTGGTGGTCCATTTGATTAGAAAACCACTAAATACTCTCTTGATCAAACAATATTGTAACTTTGAAACAAAAGAAGTATGAAACTAATATTTTAGACAATGGAAATTTGCATATAATTCAAGTTCTTTGACAATCTTAACCTTTGACAATCTTAACCTTTGACTTCCCAAAGTAGTTGATTAGTCATTCTAAAACAAGTTGTTCTTATAGGATAATTACTTATATATGTTTCAACCATAAAGATTGATAAGGATTTGGTGTATTTAGTAATGGAGGCAAAGCAATTGTTACTTTCAATCTTTTCACACTTTGCTTCTTTTCATTTCTCCAAGGACTTTCTCTTTCCTTTTAAGTAGATCGATTACAACTATTTGTCATAGTTTTTGATGAATATATAATAGAAGATCATAAATCTAATAAGATCTATAGCTCTTGTGGATGTTTTGGATGTGTACATTTATGATCATTATACTTCAAAATGATCTATTTGGAATCCTTGTTTCGAGATATTATGCCCTAGATATCTAGCTTCTTTGCTAAAGTATTCACACTTTGACTCTTTAGCAAAAAAGAATTCATAAGTCTATGAAAGAAGCAAGAGCATTTGTGTGATCAAATTCTATCGTTGAAGACACATTTCCCGTGTCTAGTCCTAAAGGCAGTTTTGGATATATATTTCACCTTGATTCTTACTTGTTGGTATCGTGATATAAGGTATGACTTAGTAGAATAGTGTCTCTTATGCATCAAATAAATCTTCCATTATAGTGATTGAAAATTTGCTTATTATTGTTTTTTAATTAAATGCTCTACACTCTATACAAAATCCCATCGAATCATCAATTTTCTTTACAAAGTGAATTCATAATATTGATGGTAAATTATTCCTTCTCTAAGAATGCTTTAATCTATTACTCTCCTTCTTGATGTTGTGTTTGAATCAATCTATATAGTGGTTTGCGAGTGGGTTTGTATGACCACATGGTAAGAGACTTGATAAATCAATAAAAAAACTATCATTGAACTCAGAAATTAAGTATTTAAATAGATTCATCCCACATTTTGCTACAAATATATGATACAAAATAGTGCTTGTATTTATGTTATTATATCCTTGTATTTTCACTTCCATACCAGACACCATAGTATCCCTCTTTTATTCTCTCCAGCATTGTGGAGGCTAAATAATTGTGTTCACTAGGATTTTGGAAAAGGTCAATGTTTGTCCAAGGTATGATTGATAAAGTCGTGATTGGGGTATTCATCAATCATAATCTATGCTCGGGTTCCATGTATATTACCATGCAATTAGAGTAAGTAATGTGGTCGAAGCAATGGAGACCATATCATTTGTATCACAAGTATGTGCTATTTTTGTGCACAACTTCCACCACTCTATATAGATTGCTACCATGGATTAGAATTCTCTGCATTGCATGAACCACTCTGTTTCTTTGATAAAAACCATACTAGCCCCTAGTACCTTGATGTTATTTCCCTTCTTCTCAGGGTAGTTACATTGAGAATTGTTTATTCATATACATTTTAAAACATAGGTTCTTCATTTTATCTTTTTTTAAAGTTTTGAATACTAAGTCTCTATCCCCCTAATATTTTATTTTTTCATTATTAGCTTAATTTTCATTCAAATTTTCGTACCTAAAGTCCTTCAAATGTGGTTCTCAGTTCATTATATAAATTGTGTGATTGACGTGACATTTTTTAAGTGCATTTAATAGCATTCTCAAAAGCTTTTCATGCATTAACCAATATTTTCCTTTTGATTTCTTTATGTAGGACTAAAAGAAAATCACGTCCTCGTATGAAATTCATCCAATTCTATCAGTTTTAAAATATTTTCCAATAGTTGAAAATGTGTATGAAAAATGGTCCATTTCTAATCATTGTCCTTTTTTTTTTTCAATTTCTCTCTTCTTTATTTCAAGCAAAAGATCTTAAGAGACTCAAACTAGTTTCAATCTAAGGATAAGTCTCCCATATTCTCTAAAATCAGTCCCATTTATGAGTTCTTTGTTTTTTGACAAAATCGCTTTAAATTATAAACAAAGTCAATATAGAAACAATTTACAGGGAGTTACAACGAAGGTTAATAACCTTTTTTGCCCTCTTCATGAGGGACCCTTCATAGACCACTCTCTAGGGGGCTTGTTGAAGTTTGTTGCACATCTTTACTTTTTGATTTTTTAGAGCGCTTCACTTAGAATAGCATTCCACGGGGTAAAAGAGCATTCAATCACTTCATCGAGCATAGGTTACTTCCAATTGACTTGGCAAACTAACAAAAGGAGCTTGCTCAGGTGCTGCTAGGTCACAAAACTCATGTGATAGGAAAAGAACATGTGACCTAAGTCTTTTCTTTTGCTATGACATCTCTTGCACATGGGGGAGCATTGGATATTTTACTTGATTTGAGATTGGTCCATATCTCTAGGTTGAGAATCTACCACATGAGGTTTTCATTCTTGTTTTTGAAGGAGGGGGGTGCCAAAGCTCCCTGAACTTGAAGTCCCATCTAATCTAGGTCTAATTTAAGCACCACTTCGTGTTTAAAGAGTGATAAAAGTCCAAATCTCCTTTGGTTCTCGAAATATCCTCCATTTTGTTGTCATTGTTCCACTTCATACCCTTCAAGTGATGTAGATCTGGGCTAAGCATGAGGCAGGTCTTTGCTTCATCTCAAGCATTGATTCTATTCCTTTTTAGGCACTAGTCATCGAAGTCCACTATGATTCTGGTTTATGTTTTCGAATCTGATCTAAGGTCTTCTATCATGGTTCCATAGGCGCTTCCATATGCGAAATCCTTTGTTCCAGAGTCTCTTGGCTCTCCAAACATTCTCATTCTCCACTTTTGCATTACTCGAAATAGAAAACCAAATAGAATCATGCTATCTAATGCTAGATGCCCACTTCTTATCATCACTGATGGAACAAAAGGGTTTCATCTTGTTCCAACCTTTCCACAGGAAGCGAGTCAACTTAGAACCTTTGGGAACAATTGAGAACGATGCGAACAAGAGCTTGATAAGATCAATATCTTTCGATTTGGGGATCCTTGCAAGACAGAAGACATTATTGTTTTTGAAGATAAGTTTGGCCCATGAAGCATCTTCGATACAACAAGCTTTGTCCATCCATTTGGCCACAAACTTGTTAGGCACCTCGACCACATCCAGAATGCCAAACCATCCATATCCTTGGAGCATAAGAAAATTTCCGATTTGATCTTTGACACCCCCCTCCTATTCAAATCACCTATCAATATAAAATCTCTGCCAACCCTCCATCTTTTCCAATTCCTTGTCACTCGATCATTGACGGGCCAAAAAGTAGAGGATACAAGAGATGATGAACAAATTGACCACTATTGCATACCCTACCACATTAAGTTGCATTCCCTTCCAATAGGAAAGCTTGTTGCCAAGCTTGATGAGCATCCACTCCCATGGTTACCCCATTCAAACCCTAAAGCCCAATGGGATGCCTAGCAAATAAAGAATTGACCACAAGGAAGCTCATTCACTCTTTGAATCCACAAAAAACTGCTAGGTTGGACCTATTAATGACTTAAAACACTTTTTGAATGGTTGATTCTAGACCCAAATGTCTCACAAAAAATCTCAAGACACTTTCAAAAGTAATAGACATAACCACTATTGTTTGATCTTGACCCCTTGGCAAGGAAAAACCATGGATATGTCCTAATTGGACTTGATTACCAACTAGGCAACTTAACACATCCACAAGGATGGTAGAAAGTAAAGGTGCAAGCACTCCTATTTAATAGAGTGCATACAACTAATAGCTAGAGAGAGCTCACGTTTGATGTTGATACAAGCAGCCATTTAGAAGTTCTTGGTTTGAGCCAAAGACTCACTTTCAAGACCTTGTACTCAAATGGATGTTGTCTTAATTGATGTAGGCCTTTCCAATCATGAAAAAATATATGGATCATATATTTATTTGTATCCTTTTGGCTTCAAATCTTTTAATAGTGGACCTTCCTTAAGATTTCCACCCTTGGTGTAACTAGCTTTTCCTACTTTCTTCCTTGGAAACATATGTGTTTCATGTGTCTTTGGTAGTGTATGTTCTTCCGCTAATCATCAAAGAAAAATTTTGGCTTTCAAAATTAAGTAACGTCTTATTTTGAATAAAAAATAAGATCAAAGGATCTAGAAAATATTTTACTTCCTTAGTTGTTTTCATAAGAAAATGCCTCTTATGGGTGATAAACTCATCATACATGTAACATGTCTATAGCTTGCTCTGATTATTTCATGTTTGGGGCATCTCCTTTGTGTGCATAAAGATCTAGATATGATGTTTGCTTATTCTATCTTCCTTCATATATACCATCTCAACTGGGAATTTCAGACAAGAAGGAAATAGATTATCCAAAATGAAGCAAAGGATGCATAGAATACTTGAGAAATTCCAAAGCTCTAAAAGATTATGAAACAATTGAAGAAGCTTCAAGTCTTTGATTTAACCTTGGTAAATTCCTCAAAAAAAATGAGATAGTAATTTGAAATGTCCAATCATCACTAAAGGATTTTGAAGTTTAATGATGACATGCCAAAGATTTAAAAAAAATAGCCTCAGACAAATACATTTTTTACAATAAAATCTTTGAGTTTAAGCACCCTTTCCAAAGGATTTGAGCTTCATAAGACCTAAATAACATCTAATCATTCAAGTCCGAAGAGTTCCACAAAGTGAGAGCACTCTCCTTAGATCCATAATTTGCAAAATGTTACTCTGGGAAGATGATGATAATACATTGTGAAAACTTTTAGACACGAACAAATCCAAAAACTTATATAGGTGCACAAAATTTAAGATATTCTTGTAGAAATCATAAAGCTCTTCAAACTTAGCCATAAATCATACAATTTTGATTTCAAGTGGAAACAATATGGGCTTTCAAAGATTGGTGTCTAGATATGGAAACATTTAGAAAGGAATAAAGAAGAGGTACTTGAGGGAATTTTGGTTACCAAGATAGATATGGTAACCATTGTATAAAGTTAGTTCAATCTCACTTTTATACTCTAACATGATCAAATAAAACAAAACTCATAGTGAAAAGTTTTAATAAATTGTTGTATCGAGTTTATTTCTATTATTGAAAAAGGGATATATTTAGGTAGGGATGTGTGTGAACACACTAGGAGTGCCGAGGCACTTTTTTCCCTCTTTAGGAGGTTTTTTCCCTGCGTCTTGTATATATGCTTATAGCCCTAACGGGTCACTTATCTTTGTACATTCTAGTGGTAATACATTTAGTATTGTGTGTTGTGATCCAAGCGTCTTCTTCTTCCTTGTGGTGTTCACATGCTTCCGTAGGCATCGAACTCCAACAAGTGGTATCAGAGCAGGTCGTTGGTTCATCTAGGGTGTCATTGATACTCCTTTGGTCACAATCTCAAAATCACACGAAAATTGGTGAGCATACTGAAGGTGATTAGGAAATCAAAAGTGCTTCGCGTTGTGGTGTCAAAATTGCAATATGAGCTTGTTTTGGCCTCCGAATGCACTATCATAGTGCTTGTGTAGGCAATTTTGTCTTTTTGTGCCAAAGATATATACAGGTTTCGGTTTGCTCATATAAGCATGTCGAAGTTTGCTACAGGTTTAGTAGAATCATTAGGGAAAAAAATGAACCCTGCATGGGCCTTTTAGATTAAGGGGTGATTAGAGATGGACCAATGAGAAGAGGGTGGTGGCCACAGTCTAGTCCCTTAAACTCATAGGGTAGGCATAGGCTTCCCTTGTTTTTATGTGGTCAAATATGCCAAAACCACCTAAAACTGGTGGGTTTTGTCTTGAGGATGGTTTTGAAAAGCTCGAAAATCAATTAGAGCCCTTGGATTGCTTGAGAGATCCAAAGGCTAAGGTGAAATGGGAAAAGTCAAGGTCTCTTTAATTCTATACCCTTGGATTCACTTGAGAACATGTGGCTACGATTGAAGCAATGATGAGAAACTGCGTAATTCATCCTCTACCGTTGGATCGCTTCTTCAATCGAACGGATCATAAATTTCGTGAAAATTCGGCACCGCCAACACAGGCCATTAGATCTACCTAACATCCAATGGCTGAGGTTGCTCCTTTGAGGGAAAAAGGCGCCTTTTCACTACAACCATCGGATGCAACTGCTCATCTAATGATGCACGTGCATTTTTGCATAGCAATCAACCCCATTTGCGTTCGGGCGTTGGATTACTGATGATCGGACGGCTACAAAACGTGCAGAGAGTATAAAATTCTGTGAGCCCCACTCCCATGACAACTGACATGTTCTCTCTCTACCTTTTCGAGTTTTTAAAATAAGCCATTGATGAACATTATCTAACGGTGAGAAATGCTCACGGATGAGAGTTCAAACAAGCATCTTCATCAAGTACTATTTTATTTGGCAAAACCATTGGTGGTTTTGGATGCTTCCTTAAGCTCATGGTTTAAGCCTTTTAATCCCTAAAAATTAGGGATCCTTACAACGCCCGTGCAGGGTCCATTTTTTCCCCTAATGATAGTTCTGTTTAAATTTTTGAGATACAATAATTTTTTTGCATCAGGGTATTTTAGTCAATTGCCATGGTTGAAAGCAGTGATGTATTCAGTATGTTGGCTATTGAGGATAAGTTGGATGTATCATGTATTGGTTGCAAAAGGACTCTAGAATATTGTACAAGGTGTTGAAAAACATCCTTTTACACCTGCAAACAGAGTTGCTGAAGGTGATGTAGACGCCGTTGAAGATGGGAATATTCTTCATGTCCCCGTTCGTGTTGCGATTCCTGTTGCACATACTATAGAGCAAATTCATTGGGATGGTAGAGATGCTCAGGCACATGCATTGATAGCCTTATCTATCAAACATGCCATTATTCCTCACATTCGCTCTTGCAGAATAGCTAAGGATGCTTGGGATACACTTACCACTATATACCAGGCAAGGATGAGGCTCTTGTTACTTACCTCTGAAAATAGTTGGAGATTGAGCACATGAATGAAGGAAATTTCACGAACAATTTTTTGACAAAGATTGCAGATTTGAAGGAAAAATTGATTTTTGCTAATGAAGTCTTGCCTGACAGTTTGTTTGTGCAGACTGTTCTAAATGCTCTTCCCGATTCATATCAGAGTTTTCCTTCTCTTCATTTGGTGATGAAAAGCAATCCAAATGCCTTAACATTTGAGGAGTTAGTCTTTGTTCTATTGCAGGAAGATCAATTTACAAAGAATAGGTCCATTATGTGTGTTGAAGATCAAGCTTTCCTGACTAGTCAGAAGGGCAAAGGTAAATGGAGCTCTTCTACTAGTAAGCAAAAATCTGCTAACTCTGCACAATCAAAGAAGGATGTCAGAGACGAGAAGAAAATAGAAAAGCAAATATTGTTTTGCAAATACTATAAAGGAAATGATCATGTCATAAAGAGCTCTCCAAAATTGGTTGCTAAAGAGGAAAGGAAGAAAGAGGCTAGAATGGTTGTTGCAGAGGCCTCTACACCCAAAATAGAGTCTGCTAATCTTGTGCAGAATGAAGAATGGGCGTTTACCATCTGTGAATGATTCAACATGTGCAATACATGATTCTCAGGCTTTGTCAGATGCGAAGCTTTGGCATGAACGCTTTGGTCATTTGAATTTTGTTAGTTTGCTACGCCTGCAAAAATCTAAAATGGTGTCCTCTCTGCCCAAACTTGAGGCACCTGGTAATCATGTCTATTAAGGTTGTATTTTGGGCAAAATGCAACGTTCCTCATTCCCAAAAGATGGTTCAATTCGAACTACTAAAAAATTGCAGCTTGTTCATAGTGATGTCTATGGTCCTATGCAAACACCCTCTTTTGGAAACTATCTTTACTTCATGACTTTCATTGATGATTTTTCTAGGCATGCATAGGTATATCCATTGAAAGCAAAGTCCGAAGTGTTTATGTGCTTCAAACAATTTATAGTTTTGGCTGAAAATATGTCAGCATCTAAAATGGACATCCTCCGTTTTGATCGAGGGGGGAATATATGTCTTCTGATTTTAATGCATTTTTGGCTAAACGTGGGATAAAACATCAGTTTACAGTGCCGTATACACCTCAACAATATGGAGTTGCTGAACGGAAGAACATGTAACTCATGGAGATGGCGAAGTGTATGGTCAAGAATCAGGCTTTACCACATTTGTCCCACTAAAACATTGAAATCTATCACTCCGGATGAGGCCTGACATGGTCCTAAGCCATGTGTTGATCACCTGCATGTTTTTGATTGTCTGGCATATGCATTAGTGCTAAAACTACAATGCACAAAATTGGATGATAAAATAGTGAAATATATTTTTGTTGGATACAGTTCTAAAAGCAAAGGCTATCGTCTATATCATCCACAGACTAAACACATTCTGGTTAGTCATGATGTTGTTTTTGTGGAAGATGCTATTCAACCATTACTTTCATGTAGTAAGAAGACATCAGTTAGCTCCAAAGACATGTATGACACCTTGCTACCTCTTTTCACACGTGGGAAGTCTAGTGCTAGTCCTAATATGAGACAACTTCTCAACCTTTACAGGTTTCATGTGATAATGCAAATCATTCCATTTTTGATGCAGATTTACATGATGCACTTGTTGATGAGAGAGCTGATATTGAGGAGGCAAAAACTATGCCAAAATGGTTGGTGCAGGGACTTTGCGTGATAGCAAGTTAGATGCACCTCTATCATATCATACCCGTTCAGGCTCTCATAGTGCTTCTTTTGCATCAGATTGCTATGCTATGGCTGCCTCTAGTCTCTATGATGAGAATGATCCTGTTTTATTTGAAGCACAAAATTTTGAAAATTGGATGGCTACTATGCAATCAGAATATGATGCTATCATGAAAAATGGTACCTAGTCTTTATGTGACTTGTCTCCAGGCAAGAAGGCCATTGGCACTAAGTGGGTATACAAGCTAAAGCGTAAGCCTGATGGAACAATTGACAGGTATAAGGCTAGACTTGTCGCAAAAAGTTATGCTAAGGAAAGAGGCATTGATTTTGATGAGGCCTTTGATCCTACATGACAAATGACTATCGTAGCAGTTGTGCACTTGCAGCTCATCATGGTTGGAATGTACATTAGTTGGACATTAGATTTGCATTTTTGAATAGTGACTTGCATGAAGAAGTGTATATTTTTCAGCCCTGTGGCTTTGTGCCAAAAGGGCAAGAAAACCAAGTGTGCAGGTTGAAAAAGGCATTATATGGCTTGAAGCAAGCACCACGTGCTTGGCATGAAAAAATACATGCCTACCTGATTGCACATGGTTTTGAGAACAATCCAACTAAGAGCACCTTATATGTTAAGCATGCTAATGATGTAATTCTGATCATTGTTGTGTATGTTGATGACATGCTTCTCATTGGTGCTCATGAGAAGCATATTGCTGATTTTAAGGCTAATCTTCATGCCTCATTTGAGATGTCAAATTTGGGGCATTTGCATCATTATTTGGGCATTCAATTTATGCAAGGTGATGGTAGAATAGTTTGGTGTCAAGCAAAATATATTGACACATTTATTTTGAGAGTACAATGAATTGAAAACACACTCACATACCCAACCTCGCAAGGTAGAGGCACCCATCTGTGAAGAACTCATAGAAACATGTCCAGCCAAGACTTGAACTAAGGATTTCCTCCCAAATACTCAAGGCATCAAACCACTTAGCTACGCGGGCTTGGACTATATTGACACATTATTGCAGTGTTTTAGCCTTGAAGACTGCAAACCTATTGTCACTCCTATGGAGACAGGTTTATAATTGAGTCTTCATGATGCTAGAGATGCATTTGATGCTGTTCTCTAGCAGCAGGCTCTTGGATGCTTGATTTACTTATGCATTACTCAGACAGATATTCAGTTTGCTGTCTCACAGATGAGCAGGTTTATGCATTGCCCAGGTGTCAAGCATTGGTAGGCGGTTAAGCGCATCTTTCGCTACTTGAGTGGTACCCGACTACTTGGATTGTTTTATCCCAAGGGGGATCACTATTGCTAGATTTACATGCTTTTTCTAACTCTGATTGGGTTAGTTGCTATGACAGTCATGTGTCCTTTAGTGGTTTTTGCTTCATGCTTGGTAGCTCATGCATATCTTGCTTGAGCAAGAAACAGCCTACTGTGGCCACTTCTAGTTGTAAGGCTGAGTATAGGGTACCCTTCACAATGACTGTTGAGTGTGTGTGGCTCAGATGCCTTATGGCTGATTTGGGTGTTGGTCAGTCTTTTTCCACCACCATCTTCACTAACAATCAGAGCGCATGAGGAACCCTGTGTTCCATGCTTGCACTCAGCACATTGAGGTGCACTATCATTATGTCAGGGAGAGGTTCTCTGCTGGAGAGTTTAGCTTGGCATATGTGCCCACGTAGGAGAACATTGCACACCTTCTCACAAAGGCTCTGCCTAGGAAGAAGCTTCAAGATTTTTGCAAAGCTTTGGGCTTACTTCATTTTGTGGATTGATTCCACATAGCTTGTCACTTCCTTATAAAGTGCCAGCTCCTTGTTCACCGCATCACTCCCAGGGGGGATTTGTTGATATATTTAGGTAGTGATGTGTGTGAACACACTAGGACCGTCGAGGCACTTTTTCCCCTCTTTAGGAGGTTTTTTTCCCTCGGCTTGTATATACACCTATAGCCTCAATAGGTCACTTACCTTTGTACATTCTAGTGGTAATACATTGAGTATTGTGTGTTGTGCTCCAAGCTTCTTCTTCTTCCTTGTGCTCTTCGTGTGCTTCCACAGACCTCGAACTCCAACAACTATACCTTATCTAAGGACTAACTTAGTTTTTTTGGACATCAAATAACTCTTAATAATGGTAGAAACCTCATTCATCATGTCTTCCTTAAGACCCCTTTCTATTTCCATGAAAATAATCACAAAGGGCATACCTCAAGTAGGCATGTTAATGGAGGTGTAGGAGGTATAGAAGAATCTATGCAGTCCAAATTACTTCTTATGCATAAGTACTAGCCATCCCACATATGGGAGTCAAACAAAAGGGGTGGTACTGTGTACAAAGAACTCTTTAACCACCTTGAACAACATAAAAGGTGGAGAGAGGACTTGGATCAATTGCTTCTGTTATATGGAGTAACCCCTAAGAAGAGGTGTGAACCACCTCTTAGCTTTGTAATTAGATGGGCTCACACATGAGTGCCATGTGGCACCCATGTGTGAAGCCATGTGGGGGGAGCTCACTTCTATAGAGAGTGAGAGAGTAAATAAAGAAGAACCACGCAGCTGGGCGGATGAGACACTTTGATCTCCATGTATTAACTCACGTAATCAGTCGTCCCTTCAACCTCGAGCAGAGTGCAGAGTAATAGCTCCTAAAATTAGGAGGTTCATGGGAGCCACACACAAGATATGCTTCGAGCATATGTAAATGAAAGGCAAACTAATTGGGAAGAGTACTTACCTATAGTAGAGTTTGCATATAATAGTGCCAAGCACTCTTCCACTGGGCATAGTCCATTTATGCTTATGTATGGGTTTCAGCCAAGAGATCCTTATGTAGTAGGCTTGCAGAATGAAAAAGTTCAAGTTGCAAAGGAGTTCTTGGAAGAGATGAATGATATGCTTAGGCTTGCTAAGGACATCATTAGGAGAGCTCAGGATAGAGCTAGAGCCTATGCTGACCCTCAAAGTTGATATCTCTCCTTTGAGGGTGAGCATAGGCTCTAGCTCTATCCTGAGCTCTCCTAATGCTATCCTTAGCAAGCCTAAGCATATCATTCATCTCTTCCAAGAAGTCCTTTGCAGCTTGAACTTTTTCATTCTGCAAGCCTACTGCATAAGGAGCTCTTGGCTGAAACCCATACATAAGCATAAATGGACTATGCCCAGTGGAAGAGTGCTTGGCACTATTATATGCAAACTCTACTATAGGTAAGTACTCTTCCCAATTAGTTTGCCTTTCATTTACATATGCTCGAAGCATATCCTCTAGGATTTGGTTAACCCTTTCTGTTTGCCCATCCAACTGTGGATGCTCAGCCGTACTCATGCTAAGTTTCGTATCCAACCTTTTGAAGACCGTCCTCCAAAAGTGCCTAGTAAACTTCCTATCCCGATCAGAAACTATGTCTAAAGGAAGACCATATAACCGGTATAGGTTCTCTACAAAGAGTCTAGCCAACTCTGGTGTCTTCACTGTAGTACGTGTCGGAATAAACCTAGCCATTTTGGTTAACCTATCCACAACCAGACTGAGTCGTGCCCTCTCTGTGTCTTAGGTAATCCGATTATAAAGTCCATGGAGATACTCTCCCACTTCCCATTAGGAATATCCAATGGGTGGAGTAGTCCTCCAATCCTCAACCTCTCAGCTTTGTTGACCTGGCATTTATTGCACTTAAGCACATACTCTAGGACGTCCTTATGAAGTCCAGGCCAATAAAACTGCCTCTTAACAAGATCATAATTCTTGTTAACTCCTGGGTGTCCCGCACTAGGTGTGTCATGACACTCGTATAAAATATGCCGTCTCATCTCAGTATCTCTAGGGACACACACCTTACCTTTATATAACAGATATCCATCATGGACACTGTAATTCTTCCACTTGAATCCTTCTTGAGTATCCGTCGATACTCCATCCTCACTGGAAACCCGTATATCACGATCCCCATTCTCTATGGCTTCCCAAATCTCGGAATATGCAGGATCAAGCCTACATTTTCCTCTAAGAGACTCAAGTAGCTCACTAGTGATCTGAGTAAAACTCAGTTCATTGAGCATAGGCATGCGGCTAAGTAAATCAGCCACTACATTAAACTTTCCCTTCCTATACCTAAGCTCATAATCAAACTCTTGAAGGGTCTCTGCCCATCGGGCCTTACGACCTTTAAGGTTTGTTTGATTAGAGAGCCACTTAATGCTCTCTTGATCAAACACTATCGTGACTTTGGTACCATATAAATAATGACGCCACTTCTTCAAAGCATGGACTATTGCATACAACTCCTTCTCATAGACGGAGTAATTCTTCTGAGCCGGTTCTAGTTTCTTGCTCTCAAAAGCTACTAGTCGACCATCCTGTACTAAAACCGCTCCTATAGCAAAATCACTCGCGTCTGTCTTAACCACAAAAGGTTTGTTGGGATCTGCTATGTGTAAAAGTGGGGTTGCTTGACTTCCAAATTGGATACCATAGTATCCCATATTCTTTTATCTTGCCCTTGCATCATAGATACAATGTATTTATGTGCACTAGGCTGCTAGGGAATCTTTAATTTCTTGACCAAAGCATAGTTAATAAAATAATGAGTGGCAGAGTCATCTATCATGACCCGCACCCTGGTCCCGTATACACTACCATGTAGCTTAACTAAGTCATGTGGTCCAAACTGCGGTGACCACAATGACTGAGTCAAACAACAGGTGTGCTCTAAATCCTCGTAAATCACCTCCACTCCCTTGCAGCTAGAGTTGCCATGAATAGGAAGGGTCTGCACTAGGTGGACCGCCTTTTTGCCCTTTTCGGGGGCCGTACTAGACTCTGGTCCCTTCTTCTTTTCTTCCCCTTTCTTGAGTGGACAGTTCCACTGTGAATGGCTAGGGGATAGGCACCTAAAACACAGGTTCTCCCTTTTGGCCTTCTCAAACTGGTCTGTGGATAGTCTAGGCCTTGTGATCTTGTTTTTTTAATAAAAACTTTGTTTTTTCCAAAAGGCAACTTCTTCTTAAATTTAGTCGTACTAAGAGGCTTGAGGGGCTGATCCGTCTCCATAGGAGTGTACTGAGGACGGTTATGGTCCTCATATATCTGTGCATATTTGATCGCCTCCTCAAACGTCTTAGGCGCATTCCTTCTGACTTCCCTCTTTATGGCTTTGTCTAAGCCTCTAATAAACCCTCTGGTCTTCTGAAAATCATCTAAGCCCTTAAGTTTCAGAATGATCTCCCTATAGTGGGATAGATAGACTGAAAGAGGCCTGCCTCTTTGAGTAATCCTATCCCACTCATCCCAATTCCTCTCCTCCTCATTCTCAGGAAGAAACTCTTTTAGAAAAAGAGTCTCAAACTGAGTCCAGTCAGTAGGGATAGAGTTCGCCTCCTTAAGACTCATCCACCACTTATAAGCATGCGGGCCGAGGGAGAGACTCGCCTCTAGCACACGATACTCAGGTGGGGTGCCCTTCAATTGATGCAAATCATGCCACTTTTGTAAAAAAGTGTAGATTGCATCCTTATTCCTGTCTCGGTCATCCCCCGTGAAGGTAGGTGGCTTCAAGTCTTTCAGGAGGGGAGCTTCCCTAGAGCTCTCTCCTTTGTGCTTACTAGGAAGAGAAGTCTCCTTCCTAGTAATCTCTAGAGGAATAGTAGGAGTCTCTCTTTCCTTCCTAGCTAGGAAAGAGGTGAGACTAGTCTCAAGTGAGATCATTTGAGACTTAAGCTGCTGTATAAGAGATGTGATGCTACTCAAATCTTTCTCTAATTTAAGGGTTTGCTCTTTCAAGTGAATGAATTGGTCATGAGTGACAAATTCATCTATAAGCTCTTCATAAGTGTACTCTTCCTGTGAAGGCTCTTTCTCTTCTAAGTTCTCTTCTATTTCTTGCCCTAATTCTACTTCTTCCATTCTAGCATCAAGATCCTCTAGTTGCTCTTTAGGTGGAGAAGTGGTTTCAATTACTTGTCTACCTTTAGTTTCCATGTTTTTCTACCCTTCCCCCGTTTGCTAACTAGAGTGTATGAAAATGAATGGAAAAAGTTCAAATATGCAAGAAGAAGAGAAATATATCACAAGAGCACTTCCCTGTTACAAAGTAGAGCTGCGGAAGCGAAATCCAAGTGGTCCTTGATGCTTCAAGCCGCTGATTTTGAATCCTTGCCAGGCCCAAAAGAAAATTGGAAATGTCCGCTTGGTCCGGGGAGGTTCTAAACACCATAAACCATCCAAAACAATGCCCAAAACACGTGGGAGAGCAGGTCTAACTTAGAATTCCATCTAGGTCTGAAACCATGAAGACGGGACCTTGTCCAAAATTATCTCCTAGGTATTGTGGACCTTTCCAAATACTTAAGAGAATAGGAAAGATGGCTTACCAGCTCCAACTTCCAGAGAATAGTCAAATCCATCCAGTTTTTCATGTTAGCCGGCTTAAGAAAAGGCTGGGTGAATCTAACAACCTCATTCCAGATAGTGAGGTAGTAGAGCCTATTTCTGTTCAATCTATTCCACATGAGCCCGAGAGCATACTACGCACTCGAGAGAAACAGACGAGGAGTCACTTGTATAAAGAGTGTCTAGTTAAGTGGAAAGATAGTTCAGAAGATAGTGCTACATGGGAGCGGGTTAGCACCCTTCAGAGACAGTTTCCCAAGTTTAGATTACCTTCCCAAGAGTCTTCTTAAGGGGAAGGATATGGGGAAACAACACGGAGATAGGACCATGTATTTATATACATGGGGATATAGTGGGAGTGGTGATTCTATTATTTCTCTCTTTCTTTCAGACCTTCCAATACCATTTTTGAGGAAAAAAATGGAATTACGGGGAAGGAAATGTTATATGGAGTAACCCCTAAGAAGAGGTGTGAACCACCTCTTAGCTTTGTAATTAGATGGGCTCACACATGAGTGCCATGTGGCACCCATGTGTGAAGCCATGTGGGGGGAGCTCACTTCTATAGAGAGTGAGAGAGTAAAAAAAGAAGAACCACGCGGCTAGGCGGATGAGACACACTTCGATCTCCGTGTATTAACTCACGTAATCAGTTGTCCCTTCAACCTCGAGCAGAGTGCAGAGTAATAGCTCCTAAAATTAGGAGGTTCATGGGAGCCACACACAAGAGCTTCCTATGGGTGCTCTACATTATTGTTGGTCTATTATTGACTTCTTTCTGATATATTAAGACTCAAGAGTCTCTACCTATGTGCATAACATTCCTATTTCCATGCTTTAATACCAATGTTGGTCAAACCCTCTTGACCTCCTAATGGAATGTTAGACATGGTCAATGATCTATGCACATGAGATCCCATCGATGATGCATGTTGCTCCAAATTATAAGGCCTCCCCATCATTGGGGAGAAGCCATGTTTTGAACATTGGATATTAAGTGGATGGAAGTTTATGTGACCAAGATTGTAGCAAAGGTGATCATATGTGGATTTGACCTTTGGGTTAATTAGGGAAAATGCTATAGGAAGATGTTACCTAGCTTAATCCTACAGGAGGCTAACAAAAAAAGGAACATTTTGAGGGCATACTTGGTCCACACATATGTTTGAGAACTCTTAGATGATTTGGAGGTTGGTTGCTTTGACTTTTGCTTTGGTATACTTATGTATGTGTATCAAACTTAAGTCACTATGACTCAAATATGAACATAACACACACAACCAAATACTTTGAGATGTGAAAATTTGGTTTTCTTACCACACCAAACTTCAGAAGGTGTGACTCCATGTACTCTTGAGGTTGGAAACCTATTCAGAATGTATATGGCTGTATTTGCTACATCAATCAGTTTTCCTAGCAGGTTTCGGGATAGAATAACAGACAAAGAAATAGCTATATCTCACATTACAAGAAGAGTTTTGCAAAAATTCTTCTTGGAATAGAATCCTTGCTTTATAACTTTCCAAGAAATATAAGAATGCTCAAAATGGAGCTTCCTAAAAAGAGAAAATGAAGTCCTAATAGGCTGCTACAGAAATGAAGCACCCTTTGGAAAGGGTAGGAGAGATATACAAGAGAATATGAGCATCTATGAGATACTATGGCTCAACGACACATATATAAGCAACACCCGACTTCCTAGCATCCATACACACCTAGAATGAGCTTGGATGGTCTTTATATAGCCATGAGAGCCTTCTATGACTCTTCATATGTCCTTCATGTCTCTTCACATGCTCTCCTTGTCTCTTCTCTTGCCTTGTGACTTTGTCTCTTCATTGGAGTGTCTTTTGGTGGTCCAATGCCTCCTTTTGGATAAGGTTGCACCTTCAAACTTGTTCTTTGACTTTCCTAAGGTTCAAAAGCCTTCAAATGAAGTTATTTAGTGAAAAATAAATGCTTGAGCTTGCCTCCATGAAACACAATTGTTTCCTAGCATGATCACATAACCTGTGGTGCTCCTTCTATCATCTTTGGATCTGGCCCAATCAGCATCTGCATATCCTTTGAGCTCTAATGATCCTCCATAAGCATAGAAAAGTCCTTGATTTATTGTACCTTTGATGTACCTGAATATCCTCTTTGCTGCATTCAAATGATCATTAGTAAGAGCATGCATGTATTGAGAAAGAACTCCTACACTAAATGCCAAATAAGGTCTAGTTATGGTTCCATATATAAGTGAGCCTATTAGGCTCCTATAGGTATGAATGTCCTCAAGTTCTTCTCCTTGGGTAGAGCTAAGTTTGGTGTTTACATCCATCGGTTGCTTTAGTGGTTTGCATCCACTCATTCCAAACCGCCTTCTTTAGTCTACATACAAAATCATGCTTCCTTTCATCTTCATAACCTACGGGTTGATACATATAGACCGCCTCTTCCAAATTTCCATTAAGAAAAGCAATTTTTAATGTCTAATTGATACATTGTCCATCTTTTAGAAGTTTCCACTGAAATCAAAGTACTAATTGTACTGTTATTTGCAACAGGACTAAAAGTTTCTTCCTAATCAAGCCCATATGTTTGTGCATAGCCCTTAGCTATTAACCTTGCTTTGTACCTTGTTGAAGATCCATCTGAATTCCTTTTGACTTTGTACACCCATTTGTTTGTGACTACCTTCATGCTTCTCTAGGTACCAATTCCCAAGTTTGGTTTTCCTTGAGAGCTTGAATCTCCTCATCCATAGCATCTCTCCATTCCTTGTGTTGGCTAGCTTCCTCATAGCTTGATGTTTCCTTATCTTTGATAACTTGTGTCATATAAGCATAATGCTTTGCAATAAAGCTATCATAAGTGAGCTTTTAATTAGAATGTTTTACCCATTCTGACCTCCTTTCACTACCTTTTATTGGATATTTCGTCAATGTCCATTTCTTTTGCACTTCAGGACTTACAACTTCTTCAGTCTCATCTTCATCTTCACTTGAATGAAAATATCTCATCAAGTTACCTCCATTACCTCTATTGTGGCTACATTATGATGTATGCTCTAAATCCTTTTGCTTGCCCTTGCATGATGATGAGCTTTGTGAAGGACTTGGCATACTTGGTCCACTCAATGTAGTGCTAACTTTCACTTGTTCTTCATGTACATGATCTGCATGTACAAAGTCTTCTTCCTTCAAATCATTCACACCTCCATACCAAGGTTTAACTCATCAAACACAACATCCCTTGATACTCTAAGATTTTTAGTGACTGGATTATAACACCTGTACCCCTTTTGCTCATTTGAGTAGCCAACAAAAATGCATTTTTTTGCCCTAGCATCAAGTTTACCTTCTCTAATTTCCTATGAGACATGAACATAGAAAATGCAACCAAAAGTCTTTAAATGAGATAAATCTGGTTTCTTTGATAGTATACCTCATCTAGTGTAAGATCATGAACTCTTGAAGTTGGTATCCTGCTCATAATAGATGCTCTTGTGGTTGCTGCATGAGCTCAATATGAGAAAGTTACATTCATCTCATTCAACATGCATCTAGCTACCTCTACAATTTGTCTATTCTTTCTTTCTAAAATACCATTTTCTTGAGGGGTATACCTGCATGTGTATTGCCTCCTTATGCCTTCATCTTCTAAGAACCTTGTGAACTCATTGGAGAAATATTCTCCCCCTCCATCTAACCTTAGGGTTTTAATTCTGTGTCCTGTTTCATTCTCAACGAGTGCTTTGTACTTTTTGAATACTTCAAACACATCTGATTTTTGCTTGATTATGTACAACCAAATTTCCTTGAACAATCATCAATAAAGGTAACAAAGTACCTATTACCTGCATGTGAAGGTTCTCTTGAAGGTCCCCATACATTTGTATGCACTAAATCCAAAACCCTTGGAGAAACATACTTGCTTGACTTGAAAGGCAACCTAGTTTGCTTCCCAAATTGACAAGCTTCACATACCTCATGAAGATGTGATGTTCAAAAGTTTGAAAGCCCTTTGACCAATGCACTTTTCTCCATGTTCTTTAGCTTTTCAATGTTTACATGTCCTATCCTTCTATGCCACAAATCCAAATCTGCAATTCTTCTATTTCCTGAAGTGATGAACATTACCTTGTTGGGGTTGTGCTTGATATTGAGAGTGAACATCCTCCCATGCTTCTCTCCTTTTTCCATAAGCTGAAAAACATTCTTTGGGTCCTTTATGAAGTTGCTATTGAACTTCACTTGGTATCCTTTATCTACCATTTGACCAATAGAAATGAGATTCTTTGTAATAGTCGGGACATATAATACCTTGGATAGTGTCTTGCTCTTCTTGCCATCCTAAAATTCGACATTTCCAATGTGTTTGATCTCATGCTTGGTGTTGTCACCTATCTCTACACATCCTTTTTGCTTTGGGAGCCTGTAAATTGCAAAGCATGTCCTCCCTACAAGACATATGATTGCTACATCCACTATCTATGTACCAAGTATCATCCTTCTCATGTTTAGTATCTCCATATGCATGACTCATGGCAAGAACTTGCACTAGAATCATATGAAGCATAGTTACCTTGAGCATTGTTCCTCGTTTGGTAGCATTCATTTGCCCAATGTCCTAGCTTCCCACAAACGAAGCATTCATTGCCTCTCAATCCTCTTCCTCTTCCTCTATTGTTCTTACCTCTACCTCTTCCATTTGAAGATGAGCCTTCATTTGAGTCTTCTTGGTTGTCACTTTGCTTGCTTTGGCTTTGCCTTCCTCTTCCTCTACCTCTTGATGCTTTGCCTCTTCCTCTACCTGCATACAACATCTGACCTTGGGCACCTTTTCTCTTGCTTCCACCTTGCAATATTTCTTCATTAACCATCACAGTGTTCAATTGATCAAAATTAGGCATGTTTTCCCTAGCATACAATGAGGATATGAAGTTCCTTCACATTAAGTACAAATGCAACCATGTCATCATCATCAATTGAACGTCCTATGGCTGCCAATGAGTCTCTAATACCTTTGGCTTTAATTATGTAGTCATGTATGGATTGGTTACCTGTTTTCTTCAAGTTGTTGATCTCATTTTTTAGTTGCACCTTCTTTGCCTTTGTGTTTGTGGTGAACATCTTCTCTAGATATTCCCACATTTCCTTGGCCATCTGCATGCTTTGAATGTGACCTATCATTGTGTTGCTTAGATGCTGAGATATCATAAACATAACCCTTATATTTCTTACCTCCCATTCTCTGATTGCTCTCCAGTCTTGGTCGGTAGGGTTAGTTGGATCCGCAACAATTGGATTGACATCTCCTCCATTGATTATGACTCCTAGGTCCTTTCTCATGATGAAGTTTGTCATCCTAAACTTCCAAGGTTGAAAGTTGTCTTTGCCCAACTTCTCAATTTGGTTGGATACTTCTCCCATCTTCTTGAATCACCTAAAATTGAAATATGGTGTGGGATTACCTCCTTTGTTGAAAGTGAAGTCTCTTTGTGTGATGAAGCACTTTCTTGATGAAGCTCCCCCTTGGTTCCAAGTTTGCAACCTCCTTCAAGCTTTGAAATGGCTTCAATGGTTGGTTCCTTGGCTTGGCCTCCTTCCTTGTACTCTCCTTGATGTCCACAAGGAGCTCTGATACCACTATTGGAAGATTTCTCCTCCAAATGCAGAACAAGAAGCTTGGACACAACCCAAGACCTATCTGCCCTCAGACTAGTACTCACTAAAACTAGTATATCTCACAATTCTCGAGTTGAATCCAAAAAACCTTTTAGCCATAGAAGCTAGATAGTAAGAGCTTTCCAATGAGCTATTCAATCACTGGATGGACAATTGTAGACCTGTCAACTGAGTCACACAAGACAACCCAATTTTCCTAGTAGGTTTTAGGACACAACAACAAAAAAAGAAATAGATATATCTCACAATACAAGAAGAGTTTTGCCAAAATTCTTTTTGGAATAGAATCCTTGCTTTATGAACTTTTTAGCAAGTACAAGAACGCTCAGAATGGAGCTTGCTACAAAGAGAAAATGAAGTCCTAACAGGCTGCTACAGAAATGAAGCACCCTTTGGAAAGGGTAGGAGAGATATACAAGAGAATATGAGCATCTATGAGAGACTATGGCTCAATGGCACATATATAAGCAGCACCCGGACTTGGTAGCATCCACACACACCTAGAATGAGCTTGGATGGTCTTTATCTAGCCATGAGAGCCTTCTATGACTCTTCATATGTCCTTCATGTCTCTTCACATGCCCTCTTTGTGTCTTCACTTGCCTTATGACTTTGCCTCTTCATTGGAGTGTCTTTTGGTGGTCCAATGCCTCTTTTTGGATAAGTTTGCATCTTCAAACTTGTTCCTTGACTTTCCTAAGGTTCAAAAGCCTTGAAATGAAGTTATTTAGTGAAAAACTTGAGGTTGCCCTAAAAATGCATATATTTTAACAACTATGAGTGGTTGATGGCTTTATCTCCATGGTAAAGAGTCTTCTTTGCTTCTTTACTTTCTATATGAGTTTGTAGTTTTGCATGGAGTCTTCAAGAAAACATACTTGATCATTTAACCTCACCTTATAACCTATTTCAATTATTTGACCTTCTAAAACCAAGTTCCTAGGGATGGTTGGCACATGCAACACATCCTTCAACACCTTGAAGCTTTGAGATCCATTCAATGGAACAACTCCCATATGTGTAATCTTGTGTTCAATGTCATCCCTTGTCTCTATGTCGCCTTGAGTGGTGGGTGAATGTAAATTAAAGAAGCATCTTTATTGCAACTCATATGGTTGCTACAACTGCTCTCTATGTACCATGTAAAATCTGAATTCACTTTTTCACTTGAACCATACAGTATACTGAAGTTCTCATTTTTTGAATTTGCTGAAGTACTATCATAACTACCCTAGTTCCTTTTGTACCCTTAATTGCCTCCTCCTTTGGACCAACAGTCTCTTGCATAATGGCCTAATTTTCCACAATTTTAGCATTCTCCATTTGATGCTTCTCTTCCTTGAGATCTTCCTCGGCTTCCTCTTCCTCTTGATCCATAGCTTTGTTTGGAGCCTTCTTGATTTATGGAGCTTGAGTTTGACCTTCATCTCCTTCTTCCTTGGGAGTTTTGTTCACCTCTTTTGCTTTTGCCTCTACCTGCATAGAAAATTTAGGCTTGATTACCCTTTGATTGTGAACCTCCCTGGTTCATCTCCTTGGTCACCATCAATGTGAATAATTGATCAAATTGTGGTAGGGAATCCCTCACATACACAGATGTGGTGAAAGATTCCATCTTTCATCCTCTCCGAAGCCATTGAGAGTGTGAACAGCAAGACCATCATTTTTTATTTGGCTCCCAATTGACCCTAGAGCTCTTTAACCTTCAAAATATACTCATTGATGTTAGTGTTTGGTGATTTCATAAGATTTTTTCAACTCATTCTTGAGCTTGGTCGTTGAAGATTACAATCTCTCTAAGGTTTCCCAAACCTTCTTGGACATGTCCAAGTCTTGTTTATACCCTATCATGCTATTGCTTATGTGTTGGAATACAACAAGTATGATTCTCATATCCCTTTCTATCCATTCATTAAGTGCCTCGACCTATCCTTCAAGTGGTGGATCATGTGCATAAGGCATTCTTTTTGCCACTCACTAATACCCACAATCCTTTGCCCATAAGGTATTTGCTAAGTCTAAATTCCATGGTTGATATTTGCATTTATCTAACTTCTCTATTTGTGCACTATACTTAGCTATATTGATCTCTAAGGTGCTCCTAGCTTCTCCTCAAGTGTTTGTATGATTTAGAAGGTGAGGATGTTATTTTGATAGCCTCTCCCTTGTCAACTAATTAGAGGTCTTGATTGGCCTCTTTTTGATGTCTTCTTGACTTGATAAGTTCTTGTGATTCAATGGGTTGTCTTGATCCCTCCAAGTCTTCAATATGATGTTCACAGATCTAGTACCACTGATGGGGGAAGTTTTTGGCACCCAATGCAGCAATGGAAGATGGATGCCCTCCACTAGGCCTACACACAATATATATGCTCATTGTTCTAGATTTTTCTGTGTAAATATGCAAAATCAAAATAAAATTTGAAAAAACTAAACTAGAATTTTAGGATTATTTAGTAAGATTTTAATCAAAGTAAATAGATGTTCTAGTTGTGAGAATCATCCGCTTCAAGACAAGCTATCTATTTGCAACATTCTTTGCTATGTACAAAGATATAGGTGCACAAACTTGGCATTTTCTCACGATTAAGTCAATAGAAAAACTTGAGACTTTGGCATAATTTGGGGCACTATACGAGAGACCAAATGATGTTTGAATTTGACAAAGTTGAGTACAATAGTGAGGAAACAATGGTCAACAATTTGATATAAATAGAATTATGAAAGCCGAACTATACCTAAGACAGAGGATCAAAATCATGAGAAAATGAGATAAGCAAGCAAGGGGGATGCTTGCATTGTGGGATACAAATGGTCCCGTGGGAACTATGCCCCTTCACTTGTACAATTGTTATTTCAATAATCAATGTAAAAAAGACTAGGCCTTTGATGAACTTCCTCTTAAAAAGAAAAGGGGTCTGCTTGCTAGAGTTTCTTACTTCACTAAATTAAGAGAGAACTCATGGAACTCATACAAATCAAGAATTAGAGGTGAAATAATGCTCATATGAAAGTTTTACTTTTCCTATAATCTAGATAACCACCCACCAATTAGTGTAGGTGTAGATTTTGGTCGGTAATTGAAAATATTTGACTTTGATTGATTTTGGTGGAGCTCCTAATTTGATTCCATGCCTTTGGTCCTCTTTTTTTATTATTCCACTTGAGAAACTCATGGATGATTCCTTATTTATGTTTGTGGCTTGATTTTCAACACTAATGAAGAAATTTCTCAACCGTTGTAAGTTTCAAATGATGATGCAAATCATTCTATTTTTTATGAAAATTTACATAATGCACTTATTGATGAGAGAGTTGGCATCGAAGAGGGGAAAACTTTGCCTAAATTAATAATGCAAAATTTGCGAGGTAACAAGCTAGATGGATCTTTATCATGTCATACTAGTTTAGACACTCATAATGCTTCTTTTGCATCATATTGTTGTTATGCAATGGCACTCTCTAGTATTTATGATGAGAATGAGTAGTTTCTTTTGATGAAGAACAAAAACCAAAGAATTATCCGGCTACAATCCAATATAAATTCAATGGCATTATGAAGAATGCTACTTGGTCTTTATGTGACTTGCCTCTTGGCAAAATGACCATTGGAACTAAATGAATATAGAACTTGAAACATAATATTAATGCAAAACATGATAGGTATAAGGCTATGTTTATTGCCAAAGGTTATGCTAAAGAGAAGAACATTGATTTTGAGGAGACTTGTGCCAAGTGATAACTCTTTGTAGCATATGTGCCCTTGCCACTCATCATGGTTGGAATGTACATTGATTGGACTTTAGAATTGCATTTCTGAATGGTGATTTAATGAAGAAGTGTATGCATTTCAAACTTTTGGCTTTGTGCAAAAAGGGGCATGAAAACAAAGTATGCACATTGAGAAAGGCATTATATGGGATAGAGAAAGCACCATGTGCTTCATATGGAAAAATACATGCCCACTTGCTAGCACATGGATTTGAGAACAACCTAATAGAGAGCACCTTATATATTAAGCGATCAGATGATGTATTTCTCATTATTGTTGTATATGTTGTTGTTATGCTTCTCATTGGTCCTAATGGGAAGCATATTGCTCAATTTAAGGGTGGTTTTCATGCCTCTTTTAGAATATCAAATTTGGGGCCTTTCGCATTGTTATTTTGGTATTTAATTTATGCAAATTGATAGAGGGATATCATTGTGTCAAAAAAAATACACTGATTATTGTAGTGTTTTTTCATTTCATGTTGCAAACCTATTTCTACTTCCATGGAGACAGGTTTACAAATGCGTCCTCATGATCCTAAAGATGCATTTGATGTCTCATGCATATCTTGGTTGAGAAAGGAGTAGCATTTGTGGCCACTTGTACTTGTGAGGCCGAGTATAGGGAAGCTTTCATAGCTACTATTGAGTGTGTGTGACTTAGATACCTTTTGGATGATTTGGGTATTGCATCAATTTTCTGCTACAACCTGCTTTACTGACAATCAAAGCGCATTGGAAAATGCAAGGAAAATTGTGTTCCATGCTCGCAAAAAGTACATTGAGGTGCATTATCATTATGTCAAGGGGAGACTCTTTGTTAGAGAGGTCAATTTTGCTTATGTTCCCACATAGGATAATATTGCATACATTTTCACAAAGGCTCTACCTAGGAGAAGTTAGAAGCTTCTCACAATGCTTTGGGCTTACTTCCTTTGGTGGATTGATTTCATCCCACATAGCTTGGCACTTCCTTATACATGAGTGAGGATTTGCATGCTTCCATAGTCGTTGAACTCCAATAGTTCTTGAGTTGAGCTCATATTTGTATGAATCCATTTCTATTGATTAGTCTTTGACATCCAATTTTTCTTCCATCTAATGTTTCCTTCATCTAGCATTATCTCTTTACACCTTACTTAAATCATATGCATGTCTTCTGTCTCACTTTCTATCCACAATCCATCTCCTTGGTTTTATGTCTTGAGAGAGACCCCTCTTCCCTTTTCTTACATGACATTGAAGTTGCAATAATTTTTGCATGGTATTAGATCCAAAATATTAGCAAAAGTTTCTTCACATATTGAAAGTTTTGATAAATAGAACTTATTTACTCCAATGTCTAGAATGAACTCTACTTTCAAAGTATTTGCATTTGCAACTCACAAGGGGTGGTTAATTTACTAGATGGATGCTCAATCAACCTCCTTGAGGATCTCTATCCAAAGAAATAATTATGTAAATTGGAAAAACATTGTATGGAGTCAAATAAAACCCCAAAGCATGGTTCCAATGGAAATACAAGGTTCTAATATGCCTAGACTTTAAAAAATGTGCCTCAGATGCTAACTTGTATATGTATACAAAAGTGGAACATTTTGTATCATTGTTTTCTATGTGGATGACCTTCTTATTATAGGGAAAGATGAAGACATGATTAACAAAACTCAAGTTTCTTTGAGATCATACTTTGAGGTGATATTTTTGACCTTCTAGGGAAAGATGAAGACATGATTAAAAAAACTCAAGTTTCTTTGAGATCATACTTTGAGGTGATATTTTTGGGCACGCTTCACTATTGTCTGGAGATTGAAAAATGATTCAACACTAGAGTTTGTTAAAGACAATGTTTCAATGCTAGACTTGTGGAGGGAGATGATTCATTGCTAGAGTTTCTGGGTTAGGAAGGCTTGAGTGCTAGAATTTGGGGGAGATAATGATGTCAACGCTAAGTAAATGTCAACATCTAAAAGTGGGAGTGGAAATGGAAGTGGTGCACCAATTTTGGCGACACAAGCACTTGAGATTTGTCTACCAAAATTCAATGAAGATAAGTTACATATTTTGGAAATTGATGATTCTTATAAAATTTTATAGATAGTAATGGGGAGTGACCCAAAACCATAACCTACCTTCAAAACATTCGACCCAAGTGTTAGAATAGGATTTTTTGTAAGAAAAACCCATTATCTTGTAAAATATTTATCAGAATGTTGTAAAAATGAGGAAGAGTCTTCCTCATAGATAGAAGAAGTCATATATCTCTCATGTGAAGTCGGAAAAGTAGGTAATAAGCTTGTCTTGTGGGAAAAGGAGGCTTAAATTTACCTTCTAAGAGGGTGAATGTTTATCTTTGTGTAAATGGATGATTGCTCATGATTTTCATAATGATAATGTAGGTCTTTTGGAAAAAGATGTCTTGATTTGCTGAATGGAAAGTGAATGTGTTTATCTTTGCATATTTAGATTGCTTTTTGACCAAGTACTAAGCAAAATTTGTTGATCTTTGGGAAAGACAACTTGTTTTGCTAAAAGGAAAGTCAAGATAAGTAGCTATATGCAAATTGACTATGCCATTTACTTGTCCTAAGTAAATTGTGAATATTTTAGAAAGACTATTTTTAATATTTGAAGAAAAACTTATGGGTATACCTTTGCACAAATTGATAGTTGCATTTGCCTTTATACACTTTTCTTGAAGAACTCTTTTCCATAGTCAAACTGAGAGTACAGTTTGTGCAGCCAATTTCATTTCCCAAGATCAGTGGATGTTCAAAAGAAAACCCTAGGTAAATTGGTTTCATTTTATTTAGGAAAAAAAATACCCAAAAAATCATAAAAATTGGATTAAAATTGCAAACAATTTTCTTTTTTGTAATGGAGTGATGGATTAGGTGTGTGAAATGGGGTGAATGAGAGAAACTTGAAGGAGTACTCAAAAAAATCAAAGATTATGTTTTGCAGGATACATTTGGAATATGAGTTGTTGAAGCACATCAAAAGAGACTAAGTTGGATAAGGAAGAAAAAATACAATTGGCATAAGAAATCAGAAATCATGATTTTCATGTCAAAATCACGATTTTCTGTAACATGGTAAAGTTGCTTCCATGATGTTTCTAAGCATTCAGATGAGTCCTTAAATGAAGTAAAATACATGTGAAGGGAGAAAGTTTAGTTTGAGCTTGCAAGGATTGAAAATTGACAAATCCTGATAGTAGACACAGAATCACGATTTTCATCATAAGAGGTGAATATTGGATTTTGATAAAAAATTAAATGTGAGAATATAAAAGTAGTAATGAATATGTATGGTGATGCTATTGTCAAAGTTTGAAGCTAAAATCATTGAATCCACTTAAAATCGTGATTTTCATCATACTATAAAAGCACAAAATTGATTGAAAAAAATCATTTTGAGTGAGAGAGTGTGAGAGAGAACCTACAACAATCGTGACTTTCAGCAAACAAGCAAACCAGTGGATTAGAGTGAACAAGCTGCAAGGTAAGTGGATTAAGAACATTTTTCTGTATAAATTCAAGATTCGAAAATCGTGTTTTGAAAAAATTGATAAGAAACATAAAATCGTGACTTTCGGCTTTTAGTGTTTTCTCAATATTTTTTATAGATTTTCCAAAGTTTCTTTATTGCATGTAAATATTTTCATTAGGCGGCTCTCGTGGTGTAAAAAAATATCAAAAAAATCAAAGTAAAAAAATCACATCATCTTGCACAGAATCGCAATTCTATGCAAGAAACGAAAATTGCGATTTTCTGAAACACAATTTTCAACAGGAAATTTTGTTTTATATGATCGTGAGCAATCATGATTGTCCGGAAGTTCAAAACTGCAAAAAACACGATTTTGGACCAAAATTGCAAAAAACACGATTTTGGACCAAAATCGCAAAAAACACGATTTTGGACCAAAATTGTAAAAAAAAACACGATTTTAGACCAAAATCGTAAAAAACACGATTTTGGACCAAAATCGCAAAAAAACACGATTTTGGAGCAAAATCACAAAAAACAAAAAACACAATTTCGTGTGCAGAATCTTAAAAATCATGATGCTCAAAACAATATTGTGAAAAATACATCAAAATCATGAATCAAGAAAAGTACAATTTTGATTAGAGAATCACGATTTTCATCAGAAAATTATGATTTCAACAAGAACTTTATTTTGTTGATTTTAAAACAATAAGGTGTATACTTGAGATAAGTCTAGAGATTACAAATAGATAGTTAAAAAAAAAACCCTTAATAAACACAGAAAACACCAAAATTGTGATTTTAGGCAGAAACATGATTTTGGTCAAATAAAAACAAAAATTTCAAAATTTATGAACAAGATCTTGGAGGAATTTTGGAAATAGATCAATTGGTGAAATTGTAAAGACTTTGAATGATTCTGAGATGAGGCACTAAAGTATCACATACTCAAACAAAGTTGCAGCAAAAAAGGAACATAGATTGAAGGTGATTATCAGGAAGAAGAGGTAGATAACACACTCAACATGGAAAATCAAAACATGGAGAATGAGAATTTAGACAAAGATGACTATAGAAATATCCTCAATAATATATGTACACCAATAGGTTTGGATCCTATGTGTACCAAGATGGCATGCATAAGTCTCTCATTAGGTTGAGAAACTCGGAAATTCCTCTTAACTTAATGCCAGTGGCACAATTGAGAGATGGCAGATATGAGGATAGATAAGGATGTGTCTACATATTTGCACATGATCCAAAAAATTCCAATGATGTAGGTCAATGTGCAGATAAGAGACCTTGGGATCAAGACCTAGGGCAAACATATATACCAAGACCAAGTAGGAATCACACTCCCATTGAGACACACAAGGAAAGAAGAACATATACTTCTCTTAATCCTTTTGAAAATGAAGGAGACGAGGTGACAAAAAGCAAGGAGAATCTTATGATAATGAAGAACAAACAAAAAAGGTGGTAATTACCTAGGAAGAAGGGGAATAAAGGCATATTGTCATAGTAGATGACATGATAAGGCAAGAAAAACAAGCATTGATCAAATTGGCTAAAGAATATAGGGATGTGTTTGCATACAATTATAAGGATTTGAAAGGATTAGATCCAAAAATTTGGGAGGAGATTGATAAATTACTAGTTTCCAATTTCATTTATGAAATTGAATACATTGAATGGATATCTCTTATAGTTGTTCCCAAGAAAAATGGAAAACTTAGGGTTTGTATTAACTTGAAAAAAGTTAATGCAACAACTATGAGGCATAGTTACCCATTGCCAATAACTAATCATCTACTAGAAAGAGTAGCTAGAAGGAAGTTTATAACTTCTTGGATGGATTTTCTGGATATAACCAAGTTCCTATTGCATTGGGAGATCAACATAAACATTTTCCACTGAATGGGGAATATATGCATTTAGGGTAATGCCTTTTGGGTTGATCAATGCAGCAGCGACATTTTAGAGGTTAATGTGTCATGTTTTCAAAGATTTTCTTAGAACCAAAATGGAGATTTATGTAGATGAACTATGCACTTTTTCAAACAGGAGGCAAAATCATTTGCAAGACCTAGAGAACATATTCAAGAAATGTAGAACCTATAGAGTATGTTTAAATCCTGAAAAATGTGTCTTCTTTGTCAAGCAAAGGAGAATGTTAGGCCACGTAGTTTCTAAAAATGGAATTTCCACTCATTGAAAGTAAAATTAAATCTATTGTGGATCTACCCAAGCCAATGAATGTGAAGGAACTTCAAACCTTCATGGGTCACTGTGAATATTATAGGAAATTTGTGTATAAATTTGCAGATATTGCAAAACCTCTTTATTCACTAATTACTAAGTTTGAATGGAACCAAGAATGTGATAAAGCCTTTGAAAACTTGAAAACTTGTTTGGTTATGTCACCCATTTTGAAAACTCCACAATGGGATCAAATTTTTCATGTCCATGTTGATGCCTCTAATTTTGCTTTCGAATGTGTCTTGGCACAACCTATTGAAGGAAGCAAGTTGCATTTTCCAATTGCTTATGCTAGTAGGAAATTAAGTCAAGCTGAGAAGAATTCTACAACCACTGAGAGGGAGGGATTAGGAATGGTATTTGCTATAAAAAAATATAGGCATTATCTTTTAGCCAACAAGTTTAATTTTTTTGTGGATCACCAAGCATTATTGTACCTAGTGAATAAACCTTGTCATACATGAAGAATAGTGAGATGGTTTTTACTTCTTATGGAATTTGATTTTGAAGTTCTAGTAAGGCAAGGGAAAACACATCGAAGAGTAGATGATTTGTCTAGAATACAAACCAAAGAGTAAGAGTCTCCTATAGATGATGAGTTGCCGGATGCTTACCTATTCAAGATAGAAAGAATTCCCAATTGGGCAATAACATTGGTACCTTTGTTGGCTTTTGGACCTTGTAGGACTACTAATAGCACAACACATCTTCTAAGCAGTAGTTTTGTGTTACTGGTTGGACACTTATATAATGTAAATCACATTGGAGTTTTGGAGTACTATACTCCAAAAGAGGAGCAAACTAGTTATTTGGAGAAGGCTCATAATTGGAATCCATGTATACATGCCTCTAAAATAGTTACTCTACATAAATTAGCCAGAATGGGTGTCCATTGGCCTACAAAGACAGAAGATGTGGAGAGACATGTTTCTAAGTGCCCTAAGTGTCAACATCTAGACCATAAAGACATCATAACTCTATATTGGTTTAAGAAAAACCCTGATTGGAGTACACGTATAGTTGAGGAATTGAGAAACCCACAAAATTGAAACTACGAGACTAATGCAGATTCCAGAAACTTGAAGGAAATAACAAAGGATTATCAACTCATAGGAAATCAGTTGTATAAGAAAGGTATAGATGGATACTTGAGAATTTGTGTCCCAAAGGGGAAATACATGGAAATGTTAAAGATGGCTCATTGGGTCTTCAAAGGTTTCCTCTACTTCAATTGGCACTAAGTCTTCAGGTTCGGGTTCTACAAGGGGAGAGGGTTGACGCTCGTATTGGATGAATTTACTTCGTAATTCTTCTAGTTCTGCTCTGAGTTTTGCAACTTCTTCAGACGTTTCGACTGTAGTTGTGACTCTGCTTGGGGACTCCTGCTGGGTTGCGAACTGCTTTAATAGATCATCTCTTTCTCTTTCTAATGCTGCGTGGGCTTCCAGGAGGTTGGCATGGGTTTCCAATACCATTTGCATGTTTTCTGAGGGGATGGCCTTGAAATTCTCGGGGTCGATTTCCTGTGGGGAACCCTCCATTGCTGCTTCCAAGTTTTCTTCGTTCTGTTTCTGTAGTCGTTTATTTTCCTCGAGTGCTGTAGACATGTGTTTGCGTAAGAGGGCCAGGTTGCATCGAAGCTTGAGATTCTCTGTTATCTGGGAGTGTAGCAGATCATCCATTGTTTTTCTTCTGCATCTGACTGGGGTGGATTGGCTACTAACTGCTCATGTTGTTCCTGTAAAGTGACATACTGTTGTTGTAGTGGCCGCTTTTCCCTTTCTAGATCAATGAATCGTACTTGAAGTTCTTCATGGCTTCGGAAGAGTCTCGTATGTTGGTTATCAAGATGCTGGTAGTGCTGTTGTAGTTGAGACATACACTGATACATATTATTAAATACATTATTAATAGGGGTGGATGCGGGAAGGGTGTTGAATGCAGAAGGAAAGGGGAAGGGGAGTGTGGATGCGGTGCTGGAAAATGGTGAAGTGGGTGGCGGGGGAATGGGAGATGGTGGGTGTATGGGGGGAGGGAGAGTTGCGGAAGTGGGTGATATGTCCATAAAATCAAAAGTGGATGCCATAGTGGGAGTGATTGTGAACATGGGAATTGTGGGTGCACTGATAGTGGTGAAAGTGTACAGTGGTGTGTGCAATTGTGAATATGAACCGCCAGGAAATGTGATCGGGGGAATGGGGTTTTCCGTGGCTGCGGTTAGAATTACTGTGTCAGTGGTTGTATAGACAAGAGAGGTGGAGATAGGGTGTGTGGATTGTGTGGGTTGAATGACGGTCTGTGCTTCGGTATGGGTAGTGGACTCGGAGGCGGTGACAGTAGTGGTTACACTGGTAGTGGGAGGTGAATGTGGTGGAGTTGGAGGTAGGGGTGGCAAAGGGGGTGACGAAGGTGCACTTGATGTACGGGTTTCCTCAGTATCATGAATGGTGTGTGCTGTGCCCATGGTTGTGGATGTTCCTTGTGGTTTTGATACTAATACATTCATCTGTTTTCCTGATCGAGGTGGACGTCTACCGTATCTTCGCTCCGTTCTTCGTGATTGTGCAAGGGCGGTATGCACCGTCTCAGGTACCCCCAATGCATCGGCTATCATGTCAAGGGTTACTCGGTATTGCTCGTCCACACCTTCCTCCTCAAGGATTTGGTTCATGAGGGCTTTTCCTGCTGCTAGGGACAGTCTGTGTTGCTCTTGAACTCTATTGATGGTATCATACAGCTTTTTCAATTCCTTCGTATAAGCCGGGGCTCCTTCAAGCTCCTGTAGAACTTCTTGCTCATATTCATGCACTTCCTCATTAGAAAATCCTTCTTGTTCATCCTCTTGTTCTTCTTCTTCTTCATCCTCCACTTCAACTACTCTTGGTTGGACTGGATGGGGTTGGTCTGCGACTGTCTACTGGCCGCTTGCTTGTTCTGCCTCGACTTCCGCATTAAGTGCCTCGATTATCCTGGCTACCTCCTCATCCGTTAGGTCTTCTAATGTGAATCTGTGAGGAAACTCTAAGTCTGTTGGTACCGGTGGAAACACCAGATTCGGTCCATCAGTGCTGTGTCTTGGTAATCTGATAGTGAAGGGTTGTACATGCCTCGGAAGTCATGGAGTTGTCTCAGGTGTCAGTGTTGCACCGCGGGCTTATGCACAGGGAATCTGAACTGCACCTCTCATTTTCTTTGATGGTGGCCCTGCAGTTGATAGTCTACGTTGAAATTCCTGTACCCTGGTCCAAATTAATGCCCTCTGAACTGGCACATCATAAGCCAAACATCTATACACAATCTTGGTGAGGGCACAACATCCATACAGTACAGACTTTTGCTTTTTATACCACCTTTGATGAGCCAAGTGGATTTGGTCGATAATCCAGTGGGGCATGTTGATTGTCAAATCGAAGGCGTCGGCCAAGTATAGACTAAACCATATCTTTTTGGGTGGCATTGTGAACCTCTCCTGAGCGGGGAATGCGAAATGCTGCATGACCATTCGCAAATGAATGGCAATCGTTGGTGTCATTGCTACCATGTCCTTTAATTTCGTCAGATTCCTGTTCTTCATATTGTTGGGGACCATGGACTCCTTCTCAGTGGGAATGTGCATTCCTTTCATGTCTAGAGCTTCCCTTACCAAATTGATAGTCAGCCTGAAGCGCTTCAGCTCATTGCCCCTTGTGAGAGATGTGAGGACAAAGGTGCTGTATCCCTTTTTGTCTTTGCTCGGAGTGAGGGTGCTAATCAAATACGAGCATCTTAGAAAGTCGGGTTTTGGCAATTGGAATTTGAAGTAATCGTAGAGTCCCACCTTCTTCCATATAGGTTTCAGTCCTTCATTATTTTGCAGTTTCTCAAATTCCCTGGTGAAGGTGATACATGCCCCAGCGCCCATTGAATTCTATCTCGGCCTCCCACATGTAAGTGCCTTCACCCAGAGATCCTGCCACATCACTGAACCAATGTGAGTTTTTGCTGACCGGCATTGTGTGCCCTTGTGGAGGATTTTGAATCGATATGGCGTGTAATGCCCTCAATGCCACTGGGCGTTCCTTCAATTCCTCCTCAATGGGAAGACTCTCAATGTCCACGACTTGGGGGCTGGTTCCTGCCTGGGAGCTAGTTCTTGCCATATCTGCCATGTTACTTCTTGCCTCCTGACTCTGTGAGAATATAGAAACATGTGTTAACATTGTAAAGGACAAGATAGAACCGTTTTTGTCCCCATTACAACATTAACATGAGGTTCGGGAGAGATTAGTAGGTTATTAAGTGCTCGGTGCTTGTGTGTGTAGTTAGGAATTGGGTAGACCTAGGAGCTAAGTGGAATGATGTAGTGTGCGAGTGACGTAGTTAGTAGGTGGGCATGGATTTACAACTGGGGTCCGGGGGTTTATTACAAGTTTTAGGCTGCCAAACACAGTGGATGGGTTTTGATCTTGATTTTGTGGAGACTCTGGAGAGTTTGATAGGAGTATCTACTTGAAAATGAGGCTTTTTAGGGACCCATTTACAAGTGATTCTACTGGTGTTCATGGAAGAATATGTGTCCGTGCATGATGTATAAGAATGGGCATCAGATGTTCGAGTGAGTGAAACATGTTGTACCGGGTGTGGCCTCGGTGTAGCTATTTGAGCCCGCAAGCAAGCCTTAGGCACCCAGATTTGTCGTGATTGTGGGATGGCCTTCATCGACTTCTTGGGTACCCAAATAGACTTTACTTTCGCAGAAGAATTTATGAAAGACTTCTTATTAGTGTCGTGTTGTTGAGTACTAATAAGAGGTTTTGGCCGTGGGGTTGGTGTGGTCGCAACAAGGTGTTCGCCTTTCCGCACCCACACTTGTTTCAACGGCTGAGACATTCTGCTTCGCACGTTTTTTTGGCCTCCAATATAGGTAGTACTCTGCTCCTTCTGTATTTGATCTGCCTTTGGTTGCTGCATCCCTCTAGCCTTTGGAAAAGAAGGGAGTGCCGTCTTATCCTTGAATCCATTGTTGAAACAATCCTCTTTTTGCATCATACAGTTTTGGACAAGAATAGCATCGTCAACTTCATGTGCACCCCGAGAAGGACCAGGAGTTGGTGCCTTACCTAGTTCCTTGAGTGCCTCATTTTCCAATTCAACTGTAATTCGACTATGATTTACCCATACTTGAAGAAGTCCACTTCTTAGGTTTAGGTTGACTGCGTGATCATAGATCTAGTCCTGACCCAAGACAAGAGGCTCAGTGAGGTCCTCATCTTGACACACTAGTACTTTAACTGTCATTACTTCGTCTTGAATGTAGAGGGGAAGTTCCACCTTGCCCATGCAAGGGGTTTCCACACCTCCCAATCCGATGAGATATGCTTCTATAGGATTGACAGTTAATTTCAACTTTTGACAGTGCGAAAATTTAACAGCACTAGTGGCTGCACCTGAGTCAATCAAGGCTCTTACAGTCCTTGCACCCTTTCCTTGTCCTATCTCTAAGGTTATAAAAGGACGTCGATCAGTTATCCTATGAGAGCTGATACCTGAAACTTTACACATATCCACATGATATCCTTGATCTGCATATGCATCTGTCCTAGGTTGCTCTCTACCCTGTCTTCTCAACTTCATACTTGGGCACCACTACGATGGGGGATACCCACTCAGTGTGCTCAATTTCATAGATGAATCCAGCTTCAACCAGTCTATCTATCTCCTCTTTGATCTTAGCAGCATAATTATCATTATATGTGTATGGCTTTTGCTTAGAAGGTTTGGCATCTGAGGTCATGAGGATAGTGTGTGAGCATATGTCAGGGTCCATGCCTTTCAAATCCTTGTAACTCCAACCGAATACATCTCTGTATTCTCTTAGCAAGGCTATCAATTCGTGCTCTTCGTCTCCCGTCAGGTCATGGCCTATGTACGTGCATCTCTCTTATCCTTCTTCCACGGCTACCACTATTTTCTTGGTGGTTTCTTTGTTATCATAGGCCTCCCCCGATTGCGCCTCTCGTTTAGGCATTCTGATCATGACTCTCCAGTCATCTATCTCATACTTCTTAAAATTTTTCGGGACCTCAAACAAAGATTCTTCCTCTTCTGGTGTGACTTCTCTCTTCTTTCTTTTCTTTCCTTCTTCCTTTGGGGTCACATGTGTGGCTAGCCTTACATCATTTGTAAGCTCTCCATGCCTCTGGGGTTCAAATTCTACTTCATAGAAGTATTCTTCATCTGATGCAAAAAGTGGGTCCATAATGATTGACTCTAGATCGGAGTCACTCGCATCCTCAAATGCATCAGGGCTAGGTTCACACTCTTCTAACACTGCCTCTCCCATGATCGGCTCTATGGAGAAGACTGAAATGTCATAGCCATCTTCATCACAGTGAGGTGTCCATTGTTCTTCATTGATGGCTACATCCATTGTTGCTAGGATTTCTGCCCAGCCGTGGGGTTCAAATTCTTCGTCAGGAAAGACTACAGGTGCATATGTTGGGTCTTGAATTGATCTATGTGTTTCTTTTGCACCTATCTCTCTGGCTTCTTCTCTCTTCTCTTCTTCTACTGCTACTTTGCACATCCATAAGTGGGTGTCTTCATGCATCCATGAGGATCCTGATCCTATGGAATGCACCGATTCCGTATCATCTTTGGCTCTATGGATGGGATTCCATTGGATAGGAGGGACATCTCTATGAGAGTAATCTTTGAGATTCACTTTGGTCGTAACACCTAAGTGTTGCAGGTACAAGGAATTGGTTCCCCAGTCCTGTACCACTTGCAACTGTCGCATAAAGGGTCGTCCCAAGATCATTTCATAGGCATGATTTTTGCTAAAATCACATATAGCAAAGGTATGCTCGAACTCAACACCACATGTGGTGAGAGTGATTCCTTCTAACAGCCCTAAGGGTCTCTCTATGTGACCATCGGCCATTTGCAATTTCATCCTCGTGGGCCGGAGTGATGGCTTGCCCCAACGCTTCCATAGGGAAGTGGTAGCAATTGCAACTCCTGCGCCTGAGTCTAGAATGGCCTTGGTGGTGTATCCTTGATGGGTGATAGGAAGATATGTGTTTCCCTCTTTGCCCTCACTCATGTCTCCTATCTTGTCCAAGGGTATTTCTGGCACTGTTCTCTGGGATCCTACCTGGGAACGAGGTTTTGCTATCTCTGGTACTTGTTTGGCTACATGTTTCCATAGCTCTAGCCTTACTTTGAGTAGCTCTTCTAAGGTGAGGTTGCACTATACTTTAGTGTTTTTCACTACCTCTGTGTTCCTAGGTATGACTGAGTCCTCATTTCGTACCATGACCGTGGGTGCTCTCATGCAAGTAGACTTAGCTTCCCATGGGCTTGTGAAGTGGGGTAATTCTTGTAGAGAGTTAGACTCAAAGTCTAATCTTTCCTGAGATTGGGTGCTCTCATCCTCCTCATAAATGGATGGGATGTCTTGTGGGAATTGGTCGTGTGCATCATCCACAAGTTCAATGGGAGGAGGGACTTCACTTTCTTTAGCCCATTTGTCTTCTTGAATCTCTCGTAGGAATTCTGGTGTGAACCGATTCATAGAAGATGATGTGTCTGGCTCCGTAGAGTTAGGCGCATAGGCTTCCTGGGCAGGAAGACCTACTCTTTCACTTGCCTTGTCCTTGTGTTGAGAGGCGGGTTCCTTTTCTGATTGTGCATTTAGCCTCTCTATTCTTTCTAACAGTCCTTCAAAGTGCAGCTGCGTCTTGGCTGAGCTAGATATGTTAAAGAGGCGGCTGGCTTCAAACATGGTTTGAGCCAACTCCACCATCTTAGCACAAATTTTAGTTCGTTCAAGCTCTAATTCTGCTCTAGGGTAGCACTTTCCATGATCAGTTACGTTTGGCCCATCTTGGATTCTGGCTTGATATGCTTTGAGCATCATGTTTAGGTCCTCGAGAGTGGGATCTGCTAGGACTGATCCTACTCTAGGGGGTGGTGGGATTAGGTGAGGCGGGTTGGAAGGTGGCGGGTCGGATGGAGTTGGGAATGGTGGAGGAGGGGTAGTGTGAGAGGGAGTTTGAGATGTGAGTTCGGTTATCCTGGCTCTCGTTTCTCTTAGGCTTTCCTCAAGTCCACTCATTTTCTTTGCCCATTGCCTTTTCATTCTTTCACGACTATCTCTCCAAGCTCTAGTCCTCTTCTTTGTCATGCTCTCTGTTTCACTCACATCTGGGCTCTTTTCCTGGCCTAAAATTTGGTTCTGCTGCAAGGCTTGGGCTCTAGTGATCACTTGCACTGGTGTAGTGGACGTTACACTTCCTGTGGAGTCTACAACTAACCCAACGACATTGATAGGAGTGATTTTCGGCATATTATTAGGATTCTTTGGGCAGTCTCGTAAGAGATGCTCCTTTCCACACTCCTGGCAATAGCCCTGGATCGTCACTGACTGGGGTTGTGTAGGTGGAGGCAAGGGACAATCACGAATGAGATGATCTCCCTGACATCTGTAGCATGGTCCTTTAGGAAATGGGGTTCTTACTTGCCTAGGTTGAGCTCTAGAGTTGGGGTTTGCGTACATGACATTAGCATACTCTGGCTCCCAATTAGGTTCACTCGGTTCCTCACTGTAGTAGGACTCACCATGTTCAGGAGACTGCATGTAGTAAGCCTGGGGACTATCAACATGCGTAGAATCAAAGCTATGGTCACTAGGATCACTTTCTGAAATTAATGGTGTTACTGGGACTATAGCTCTATTCAGGTTTTCTTCTGCAGTTGCATACTTTACCGGAATCACATTAGTAGGAGGAGGTGGTTGTTGTGCTAGCACTGGCTGGGGTCTCAGTTGGGCCTGATATTGCGGTTGGTAATTTTGTTGCGGCCTAGTATACTGTTGTGGTGGGTATTGACTCTGGTATCTGCCTTGTTGAGGGTATGGCTGAGGGTAGGTTTGCCTAACCGTTTGCTTATTGTATGGGAAATCTTGTGCTGTGTGATTTGTGTATCTTCGTTCTATGGTGCAGTACTGGATACTAGGATTTACTTGGGGTTGAGCCATAATGGGACATACATTCGCCATATGGTCACCTCCACAAGTATAGCATCTTTTCACAAGGGCAAATCTTGGGATCTGTTTGCTAGTGACACCTAATTTCTGAGCTACTTTCTCTGCTAATTCCTCAATAGATGTGGATTGTGTGGAAGAGAGGCTGGAAGAACTATTAGTATCTTTATAGATTTTTGAGAGCTCTAATTCCTCCCCTAGGTTATCCTCGATGTCGATGCACATGCGTACACACTCTTCTATGGTCCTAGGGTCCTTCAAATACACATATGATCTCAATTTGGTACTTAGCAATCCATCCAAGAATAAAGCCACTTGCTTAGCTGGTGTGGGTAACTCAGGGACAGGGCATCTCTCTAGATATTGCCTAAATCTTCTTCCGACAAGTCTTACGGTTTCTTGAGGGGTTTGCTTGAAGCTGTGAATCAACGAGGAAGTGTTATGTCTTATGCCACTTTTAGAGAATTCGATAATGAATGCCTCTAGAAGTTGGTCTATGCTCTTGAATTGCCTCTCGTTTAGTGGCTGAAACCATGTCAGGGCGGTATTCCTAAGGGTTAGACCAAAGGCATTGTACTGCGTGAACAGATCTTCAACTTGTTCACCTCTCAAGACTTGCCTAAACTCAGCCACATGATCGTATGGATCTCCAGTGCCATCGAAGTAGTTCTTCATGGACTTAACTAGCTGAGTCGGTCTCAAAGTCCTTGTGTGCTCTCTAGGTCTTGGTAGAGGGAACTCATCCGCATTTCTTTGATTCCTTGGAGCTCTAAGGACCTCAGGTTCCACTCTATTTGTTTCCGTTCTCGTTCTTTCTCTGCCTCCTGGGTTGGCAAAGCTTACTTCTGGCCTATCTCTACTTCTGTCTCTTTGAGCTCCATGAGCTTGGGATGTTCCAACTCCAGGGTGACCATAGGACACATTTGATCTTGGTTGGGGGAAAATGAATTCACCCTTCCAAGTGTAAGCATGTCTGTCATGTTCTGTAACCACAAAGATCCTCTCTGAAGCGTGATCTAAGTAGGTCACTCTGCGTGGGCTATCAGGATCTTTGAACTCATAGATCATGATTGTTCCTATATCATTTGGCCTATCAGATTTATACCTCCAAAAGGCTTCATCAGTCTCTCGATTCAGGAGCAGGTCTATGCTCTTGTTGTCCTGGGGAATCCATTCTGGTGTGAGAATTCTTGTGAGAACTGATTTTCCGCGAGGGGTTCTAGGCTCTACACTCATGTTTCCTTGCTCTAGGTCATCTAAGTCCGCTTCTGGGATCACGTTACCAAATTCGTCTGTACTATCTATGTGACTAGTGACCACGTATATGGTTCCTTCTTTGTCCAAGTATGCTCCATTTTCGAACTTGACAGCTGGGTGTTCTAGTCCAATGGATTGGTCAGGGTTTTTAATCTGGACCACGGATCTTCCTAGGCCGTCCTCATAGATGCTAGCACCTAATCGGTTGGTCCTAAGGTATTCCAGCTGCATCTTGGAGGGGCCTTCCACCCTATACAGATATGGCACACCTGAACTTCCTATAGGTCTGTCCATACCTTGAGACATCTCTGATTCACTAGTCTCAGAGCTAGGGTAATGCGAGTGGTGGCTCAACTGTTGGGCCCAAGACCTAGCAGTAGGATTAACGCTAGCCTCTGAAGACCTAAGACTTTGTCTATCTCTTACTAGATGTCGTCCTGATCTAAGGTTCATATGCCTATTTAAGTAGCCCAATTTTTGCCCAAAGTACAACCTCGTTGCCGATCAATTGGCGTCAGTCACTTGATTCTTTTTTAGTGTGTTATCGTGTTTATGATCTTGTCTGATATCGCATCGTCAGGAACACTTCAGTTAATTTCTGCACTTGAATGTTGATCGTCTCACGTTAGGTTCTTTTCCTTCAAAATTTCCGGTCACACACAGGTTAACTCTTGACTTGAACTTGATTTCTTAGATAGTCTTGACTTGTGTCGTGCCTATCGTTGCCCTGACTTACTTCTAGCACTATTCGTACTTAGCCTAAGCTAGGAATTGACAGAGGGAGTTGAGAGTATTCCAACCTCTCTTGCAGATCCCGTGCTCTTTTGGTGCTCAAGAACCCAGTTCTCAAGCTTGCAAAGAAACCCTTGCTTTGGAGGCTCTCAATTGCTCTCAATGGACTTGTGAAAGTCCCAAAGTTAGCTCAAGACTTAGATTCAAATGATAGACTAATCACTTTCATGCAAACAGTTCTAGAGATCCCTTGGTTTTGTTCCCCCTAGGTATGGTATTTGATGCACAGGATTTTTCTCAAGACACACTTGTAGGGACCTCACAAATCACTAATTATTAGACCAATATGCCAAAAACTATCCCCCAAAACTTAGAATAAAAACCCTAATTTTTTGGGCCAAAAAGCCTGTCAATCGCGATTGACAGAGGTGTCCGTCGGGGCTGTCGGTCACGATCGACACGTCAGCCGCGATCGACAATGTCAATCGCAATCGACAGAGTCAATCGCGATCGACAGAGTCGATCGTGGGTGTTGTCAATCGCGATCGATGGTGTCAATCGCGATCGATGGTGTCAATCGTGATTGACACGTTTTCCGGGATTTTCTCCGTAAATTCAGTCGATTGAGACTGTGTCCGTCGCGATGGACATGTGGCAACGCGAGAAATTCAGTCAATCATCAAAATTCAGTTGGTCGCGATCGACGGTGTCAATCGCGACTGATAGAGGTGTCGGTCGTGGCTGTCGATCGCGATCGATGGTGCCAATCACGATTGACAGGGTCAGTCGGTCGTCTCTGTTGGTCGCGATCGACAGGTCTGTCGATCGCGATTGACAGATGTTGTCGATCGTGGCTGTCCATCGCGATCGATGGTGTCGGTCGCGATTGACAGAGAAACACAGAATTTTTTTACTGTTTTAGGTGATTTAGAGTGTGCTCCTTATGTGTATCCTTATGGTGTGCTTTGTTTTACCAAATGGCCAATTTTTCTGTCGATCGCGATCGACAGACGTCGGCGACACAGAGACAGTTTCGTGATTTTTCGTACCTGTGCGGAGTGCTAGAGATGATGATGCAGCAAGAACCTGCAAGAATGCTCAATAAACATGCAAAAACAACGCACACAGTATCGCTCTCTCGCTCTCTCTCACAAGTGGAATGAGGGAAATGAGGTGGAGAAGGTGATATGATCAAAAAATTGAAACTTTTCACGATGATGGAGATGGAGGTCGGATATAGTGAGGATGATGATGGTGATGATGGTGGTGAGGTAAGAAAGAGAAGAATAAGAAAAGTAAAGAAATTACCTACAACGCCAACGTCTCAAATCTATGTCTTACCATCACACGCTCGTCCTCAAAGCTCGATCCCCGGCAACGGCGCCAAAATTTGGTGTAGCTCAGTGATGAGTAGCACCTCCTTTAATGTCAATCCGAGAAGACGTGAGGATGGTATGATGACCTCGAGCAAGTGAAGGCACAAGTGCGTGAGTGAGAAGCACACTAACATGCACACACATACACACACACATGCACACAAGGTAAGACAAAGAGTGAGAAGCAATGGAGTTCTTTAGATTACTTCCAAAAAGCTCATACAAGTTTAGATCAATTACAATCTATCCTCAAAAATGAGCTCTCTAGCTCTATTTATAGTTTTTGACTAGGTTTTGGCCGTGTCCAGACCTAGTGTTCGGCCTAGTTAAAAATTAGGTTCTAGGGCCTATTTGAAGACTCAAACGAAGTCTAAAAATTATGAAAATTGGTAGGTAGCTACTTCGAATGCTCCTCAATCTCAAGGAATCCTTGGCTTGCACAAAATGGAGCTACAAAAATATGAAATGGTATCTACAATGGCTTTTAGTGCTGAAAATCACTATCGTTGTAGGGATTTCTTCTAACGATTTGACATACACATCTTCGAGCTCCCTACTGGCTCCTTCTCCTTGTGTGTCCCCCTCTTTGATATGCTTTAGTGTCCTGAAAAAATAATGGCCTACTTGCCAGATCGTCGTTGACTACTGTGTCTACTTGTGCCTTCTCTTTGCTCTGACTCCCTTCGTAAGCTTCCTTGCCTTGTGAGTCCTTCAGTTCCTTGACTACTGCTAACAATGTTCATATTAGAGATAAAGATATGCAAGTAGGAGATTTGGTATTGGCCTATACTTTAAAAGAACACTAGAAGAAACTTCAGAAGAAAGGACATGGACCTTATATCATATATCAAATAAGTAACAGTGGTGCAATTCAATTATCCAATATAGATGGAGAAGTCATGCCAAATTTTATAAGTGGATCTAGAATGTAGAAAATCAAACTTTTGACTACTCAGGAATGGAGGAGATTGCATCAAACTAAACATAGGAAGCAAGAAGAAGAAAGAATGAGGTATGAGGCTCAACACGCAGCTAAGGAAAAATTGAGAAAATATAAAGAAATCAAAGAGGTATTGATATGTGAAAAACCTTCAGGGAAAGTGAGAGAACATTTGCTTGTGATTTTGATGAATTTCCAAGAAGAAGAAATTAGGGTTTTAATAGACTCACGATCACAAGTAGATATAATTAGTACTGAGTTACTAAACAAATTAAATGCAAAAAGGAAGGTGAGTAAAACCTTAATAAAAACCCTACATGTACATATAGTTCAAACTTTTTCTACATAAAAAATCACAGTTGAATTTGACCAAGAACAGATGAATATAGAATGTGAAGAATGGGTTGATCACATGATGTTTGAAAAAATGATTTTGGGACAACCATAGATGAAACAAGGAAAGGTCATAATGAACTTTGAAAAAATGTCTCTTCATTTGAAATTGAATGACAAAAGACTTTCAATGCCTTTTGTTAGTCATGATAAGCACGAAACTAGTGAGGGGATTCATAGCTTGGAAATGGATAAATTTCTTTTGCCATTAGAAGCAACTTTGGATCTACATAAGAAACAAAAGCAAATCTCAACATAGGCAAGGAAGACATGAGAAGAATCAGTTAATTTTGAAGCAAGTCTAGGTGTGGAAGCCAAAAGCACTTCAGAAGACTCCAATTCAGAAGACTCCAGGTGTAGCTTAGTGATGAGTAGCACCTCCTTTAATGTCAATCCGGGAAGACGTGAGGATGGTATGATGACCTCGAGCAAGTGAAGGCACAAGTGCGTGAGTGAGAAGCACACTAACATGCACACACATACACACACACACGCACACAAGGTAAGACAAAGAGTGAGAGGCAATGGAGTTCTTTAGATAATTTACTTCCAAAAAGCTTATACAAGTTCAAATCAATTACAAGCTAACCTCAAAAATGAGCTCTCTAGCTCTATTTATAGTTTTTGACTAGGTTTTGGCCGTGTCCAGACCTAGTGTCCGGCCTAGTTAAAAATTAGGTTCTAGGGCCTATTTGAAGACTCAAACGAAGTCTAAAAATTATGAAAATTGGTAGGTAGCTACTTCGAATGCTCCTCAAGCTCAAGGACTCCTTGGCTTGCACAAAATGGAGCTACAAAAATATGAAATGGTATCTACAATGGCTTTTAGTGATGAAAATCACTATTGTTGTAGGGATTTCTTCTAATGATTTGACATACATATCTTCGAGCTCCCTACTTGCTCCTTCTCCTTGTGTGTCCACCTCTTTGATATGCTTTAGTGTCCTGAAAAAATATTGGCCTACCTGCCAGATCGTCGTTGACTACTCTGTCTGCTTGTGCTTTCTCTTCTCTCTGACTCCCTTCGTAAGCTTCCTTGCCTTGTGAGTCCTTCAGTTCCAACACCAGGTCAGAAGACTAAGTGGGTATGGAGACCTAAAGAGATGAAGCAGTGCTCAGTAAAAGTATGTCTCAAGGATTCAAGGAAGTTCAAGACACAAAACAGAACCTGTTGGATCAGGAAGACTAATTTTGTACCAGAAGCACAATGCACAAGTGAAAATCATAGTCATTTAAGAACACATAGGTTCTCTTGAGATCCTCTTCATAAGATAACCACTTGGGCACATTGCCTAAGACTTTCGTTTTGCATCATGTTGAGAAATGCATTTCCAGAGTATGCATGTGTAGGGCAATATTACAATGCCGTGCATTCAATAAGCACATGAGAACACTCCATGCACTTATCACAAATTTTCTTGGAAAAAGAGTAGGAGGGGAAGAGAGTTCCCTCAGTCATTTGCTTATCTATTAACCCAGAAGGCAAATAAAACAATGTATTCTGGAATAGCCAACATATCAAGTCCAAGATGACCAATAGATGTAAATGTCTGTTAGAAAAATATTTAGGGAAATACATGAAACAAATCAAAAGAAAAAATATAGAAAAAAATCAGACAAAATCAGAGAAAAAATATATGTAAAAAAAAAGATTGAAAAAAAGAGAGAGAAAAATGTAAAAAAAAAGAGTGAAAAAATATATGAAAAAATTAGGTGCAATTTCAGAAGAAGAAAGGACATCAAATCTTTACTTTTGTTTTTGTCATTTTCTTTTTCTTTGCAAATTTTGAAGCACAAGCAAGATCTAGGCTAGAATTAGGAAGTTGACAAATCTTTTGTTTTATCACTATCTATTTTTGATTTTGATGATTGAGTAATTCATTTCTTTCCCAAGCAAGCACAAAAAACAATAGCAATCTTGCTTCACTTGTAATGATCACCTATTTTGACTCTTGAAAATCACCAATTGTGTGAGGTTTGGAGGTAACATTTTTTCTTTTTCTTGAAACATTACTCATGATGGAGGTGTGTGTGTGTGATGTATTTTCTTTTTGACTTTACAGGATGATGAATACAAAAGAACTTTCCATTCATGACTTCAAAGCTGAATCAGTGGTGGTGTCAAGGGGACATTGGTTCCTGGACAGTGAGTCGGTTGAGGAAGTTTTGGAGTTAGAATCTGATGCAGAACAAGATCTTCCTAAAGTAGAACAGATAATCAACGAGCTTAAGGAAACCATTAGGATCATTGGTCAACATATTTTCATAGTGAAGGTCGGAGGTAACAAATATACAATGCTATGCCATGAATTCTATAAATTTCAAAGGGTGACTGCCAATTATAAGAGGTGGAAGGTAGTGGGACTCCACAAAATTTTGGAAGAGCCCATCTTTTTTATAGATTTTGAAATAGTCTCCCAAGCCATGTCTAGTTTGGTGGGGCTAGGCAAAGGAAATGAAGCCTATTTGAGATCTTCAGTAAAAGATAAAGAGGGCAAAGAAGCAAAAATTACAATTAAGGCAGAACACATCAGAATAGCTTTTCAGTTCTAGTATATAGGAACTAAATTGGACGAAAGTTTTGTCAAAAAGAATGCAGCTACTTATGCTGGATTCTCCAAGTTTAATGATTTCAAAGGCAGAGAGAATAAGGAATTTTCCACAAGGATGTTCTTACTTTTCTTTTGTTTTCCAAAGTTTCCAAGATACACTATGCCCTATAAACTAGTTACTCTCATTATGCTCAATAATAAAGATAAAACTAAACCTTTTGGAGTGATGGATATTACTCCTTATATCCATGAACAATTGAAAGAAGCTGCTAAGCATTGGCAACAGAAAAAATTTATGAATGGAGCTCAATTTTTGACCAAAATCATATATCATGTTCTAGACATGGAGGATCAATTGAAGTTGGAACCTAAAGATCAATATTTTAGAAGCCTAATAGCATGAATAAAAAGTCCATCCAAAGTCATTCAGGTTGGAGAACATGGAGTTAGAATAGGAATGAGAGGATCAGGTATGAAGAGGAAAGTAGTGATTGAAGAAGTAACGCCCAGCAAGAAGAGAAGAACAGATCCCAAGAAGGTGGAATTGGAACAAGAAGAAGCTACCAAAGAGGAAATCATAGTTGCTCAAAAGGAGGTAGAGGCTGACAAATATCACATCCACCTCAGACCAGTAAATAAGAACTTTATGTTTATCTCACTCAAGGAAGTGATAAGAGAGCTCTTTATGAGGCTCAATATGAGAAAATGCTGGAAAACTATTCAGACAAGGCCACTGATTGGAAACAAGAGGAGATAGAATATTATGAAGAACTCCATGATCAGATGATGGCTGTCGAGATAGAAGAAATGTTTGTCAAAAAGGAGGTGGAATTACTAGCATATTTCAAAAGGTTGTAGGGACCTCCAGAAACTAGAACCACAGTTATAGCCAAGAAAAGGGTTCCAAAGAAGACTGTACAAAAGAATAAACTAACTAGGAAAAGCAAAAGGAAAGCAGTGGAGCAACCAATGACACAGCTGGAAGAGGAAGTGAAACAAGATGATACTCGTAGAACAAGCAAAGAAACAAATTTATCTTCAGACTTTGATACTGATATAGAGGGCTTCCTATTGAGAAGTTCAAATTTATCTGTACCCAGCACACCAGTTAAAGTAGTACAAACATTAGAGATGGACAAATTAATAGAGAAATTAGTTGGAAGTTCAAGAGGAATCAAGATTGTTGAATAATCTACAAAGGAAATCAGTCCTCAAGAAGAGAAGAGGAGGTTGAAGGGTAAAGGAAAAATGTTGCAAGAAAATATCACAGTGAATGAAGGAATTAGTGAAGGAGTTGTAGATGCAGGGTCAAAACCAATTTGGACTAAACCTTGAGAGCAACCATAATGTCAACCTTTTGAAGAAGAGCCAAAAGTATAAAAGACTGAAGAAAATAAGAGACAAGAAGAGAATGAGGAAGAAGACTATCAGAAAGAAGAAGAGGTAGAGGTAAATAAGAAGATTGAAGAAGTTTTATTGGATTTGGGAAAACAAACCAGAGATGAAGAACAAATAGAGAAATAGGATGTAACATATGAGCCCATGGATATAGAGGATATAGTAGCAGGAAATGAGTACCTAGGAATGAAAAGAAGAAGGAATAAGTAACGCAGCAAGAGCATTCAGACAAGGAAGAAACTTATGAAGTAGAATATGCAATATCAGAAGAAACATAGGAAATCAAGAATGAAGGTGAGAAAGTTTAACCAGATCAAGAGATTGGAGAGAATTTAAAAGAAGAAAATGGATTAGATTTTAAAACAGATCAAGTATCTATTTATGAAGAGATAGATGAAGATGAGAAGATTAAGGAAGTAAAACAAATTGAACTCAAGCAGATAGATTCTAGTTATGGTTTGGAAAGGATACCAAAAGAATTAGAAGTCCTTGTAAAATTATCATGGATAATATAGAGCATTTCAGGCCATCAAGCATAAATATGATAATGTCAATTATGTGAGTCAGAATTTATCAAAGGTAGCAGAGTCATAGAGGAGCAAAAGAAGGAAAAGGAGAAGATGAGTGAGCATATAAAAGAAATTCAGGGAAAGAATGACACCTTGTTAGAAAGACTATTCAACATGGAAGCACAAGAGGTTCATAACCAAAATAAGATTAGATTTTTAGAAGAGAAATGTGCAAAAGAGGCTGAAAATATATCTAAGCTGGAAGGAGAAATAAGGAAAATAGAATCTAAATACAGAATATTGCAGGAGTCCTATCAAATAATGGTTAGAGCTAATGAATAAATCAACAAACTGTTAATGGATGAAGGGCAGGTAAAGGTGGAAAGCCAAGCAATTAATGAGAATCAAGAAGAGCTAGAAAGATTGAAAAAAGAAGTCCAAAGATTACGAGAGGAATTGAAAGAGACTAAAGAAATGGAGAAATAGGCTAGTACACATGCTGCTACTACAATGAGAGGATATAATACATTATACCAAAATACAATCAAAGAAAGGGAAGAATGGAGGAATAAAAAAGAAGTGTTGAACTCAAGGAATATTGAACTAATGGGAGAAGTAGCAGAATTAAAGAAGCAATTGGAAAGCCAAGTAGGAAAGGAAAATGAACAGGTAATGAAGTTACAGGGACATGCATAAGAAGATCAGAGGAAGAGAACTAGAATGTCACCACCACCAGAGGATAGTTACATAGAGGCGAACAATAGACAGGAGGAAGATTACTTTGAAGAATTTGTACATAAATTATTAACCAATAGAGAATCAAGAATGGAGTTCATTAGAAAAATGCATAATGAATATGAAGAACAAATAGTAAAATTTGCATTGGAAAATGGTGTCAGTCTAGATCAACATCATTGGGCAGCTGATTTTGGAAAGTATAAAGAACTATTAGACTGCAAGAGTTGGAATACCACCTAACAAGTACTTGGAATATGAAGAAGACATATCAGTTACAAAGGAAAACTTTGAGAAAGCTAATCCAAAGTGGAGAAACAGGTGGTTAGATGCCAATAAGGGTTGTAGAAAGATTTGGAAAGGCTCCTTTACACTTAAAGATTAATCTAGCATACTGTCTAGTAGCAAGAAGAAGCGAATGGTCAGACTATTGGAGCACGAGAAATGAAGGCCTGATCCCAGCAAGATGTCTGAATTTTCCTAAAATAGCAGGACAAAAGAAAGGATCATGACCAACAAAGAAATACATGGTAGACATAGTAGAGTATGTTATATCAACATACAAAGATGTCAATGATTCAGCCTGTATATTAATTGTATGAATCATGAGGTTAATCCTCACTTGTATAGAGACTTTCACCAATACAGATGTGAGAATACTCAACTATATAGGAGTTGACTCACCAATAGATGCATTACTTTTTGATATGAGTGAGACACCTGACAGAATATGTCTCATGGCATACTATAGCAGAATTGTATTTTTGGGAAGCCATTACTTATAGATTTTTGAGGACACCTTTGATCATGGATTTTTTGAAAGAGAAATAGAATTTTTTGGGAATTCATCAATAGTAACTAAATCAAGATTGACTGCCTATGAACTGCATATACAAAGTATTTATGTGATAAATAGACCAGAGGTAGCAGTATAGTGGAGGAAAGCTCTTTTTGAAACAGTGAACAGTTTAAATTTGACAGAAAGGAAAGGCCATGATTTGCTCGCACAGGTATATCAGAGTGTTAGGCCATCAGATTGGAATATGTAATTTTATTTTTCATACTCACACGCACCGAAAAGGCATAGCGAACAGATGTAACTTTTTATTGATTAATGAAATGGCAATCACGGTGTTCTTCAGCAAGAGACGAGACTCGCCAGACTGTCTGTCTGGGCGACCGTGCTGGAGTGCTGTGTTGCAAAATTGCAGAAATCCTGAGTATTGTATTCTGTTTATTGAGTTACAATAATTAATCGTTAAATACAGTAACACTACGGTAACCTTAATAAGTCTGTGCGAATTCGTAGTTGTTTATTCGCGTGGTAAATGTACTGCGTAGTGATAATCATTGAATCGAAGTTAGTTAACTATTCAGTTGGATGTTGAATTAGGAAAAATTAAACAAAGGGCCTCTGTATTATCAGACCCCTATCCATCCCCAAGAACCCAGAAATGAGATTAAAAGTGGCTTACAGAAGCGCTTTTAACACTGGTACTGTTTGTGGGAAGATGGAAACAGATTTGGAATAATCAGTAAGGGAAGCTATGGAGAATAATAACCGCTAGTTGAAGAAGTGATATATGTCGGTTACTCGTTCCGGTGAGTCCTACCCAAAGTATAGGAGTTATCAACATCCCTGGGCAGTCCCAAAATTATTAGGAACACCCCCGAGTGGTAGAAGTACAGGCCAGTTAAGTCCAATTGCAGAAGGATTGGAGCCAGTTAGTAGCGAGCAATACTCAAGGCAAGCAATGGAGAATAATAACCGCTAGTTGAAGAAGTGATATATGTCGGTTACTCGTTCCGGTGAGTCCTACCCAAAGTATAGGAGTTATCAACATCCCTGGGCAGTCCCAAAATTATTAGGAACACCCCCGGGTGGTAGAAGTACAGGCCAGTTAAGTCCAATTGCAGAAGGATTGGAGCCAGTTAGTAGCGATTCCGGTGGAAGTTCGGCAGTACATGATGAGATTCCGATGGATTCCGCTGTGAGTTCGGTACCGTTTGAAGAAGGTATGGTGAATTCCGGTTGTACAGAGATGCAATGCGGAGTTAGTTCCACAATATCTGGCCAGAATTGGGTCATTTTCGATGACAAGTCTGCGTTATTGGGCAAGAACGTTTACGGTGACAGCGCAGTGTGGTCCGGTGAGACTTCAACAAGTTTCGGTGGAAGTCCCGTACCACTCGGTGGTAATTTGAAGTTTTTCGGTGATACTGCGGTGCTGCCTGGTGGACGCTTATTGCGTTCATCACTTTTCGGTACAAGTCTACCTAATTTCAACACCAAAGCTGAGGAAAGGTTGCTAGACTTGGAGTTCAGGAATCGGTTCAACTACATTTTTGGACCGGAAGGTGCACAGGTTGACCCTCTAGTCTAGGAAGCTCATGAGAACCCTCCCCAAAATTCAGGGAGCAACAACGCCGACAAAAATAGCACCATGAGTGGCTCAGAACAATAGCAGCAAACACCACCACAGCCACAACCGCAATTTCAGCAGCAACAACAACAACAGCCACAACCAATCGTTCCACCTTGATCGGTTCCAATCAGAGTGACCTACGAAATTCGGTGGATTTCCGAGGGATGACCCCGATGCACATGTTCGAACATTCGAAATCAGTTATGTAGTGTTGAACCACCCACCAGATCCGGCATACAAGGCCATCGTGTTTCAGGCCACATTGGTTAATGAAGCAGCAAGGTGGCTGACAGAATACGATATTGATCATTTTGGTAATTATGATGATGTAAGGGACGCGTTCCTACAGAGGTTTTGGTTGAAGAAGAATCGTGCAGAAATTTTTGACTCTTTGCAGAACAATCGGCAGAAACCACACCAGAGTGTCTACGAGTATGCAACACTGTTCAGAACTCACTTGAAGCAGTTGCCACTAGCGCATACCAACCTGCCAGATGATGTCATAACACAATGGTTTATTAATGGCTTGAATCCGCAGTTAAAACAAATCATGATCATTCGTTGTGTGGGCGGAATGACATTGGACGTGGTTATTGCAATGGTCTTACAGTTGGAGCACAAGGTTGGAGGTTTTACAGAGGATCTGGAATGGTTGAAAGCAAGTAAGAAGGTGACCGAGGATCCGTCCAAACAAATGTATTGTACTAAGTGTAAGAATCTGGGTCATACCAGTTCCACATGTGCTCTCAACCAAATGTATTGTGCTGTTTGTAACACGACAGGTCACTCAACAGAAACCTGTGCATACAATGCAAAGGTGCAGGGTAGAGCGGCACTAAACGCCATAATACAGGAGGAGGGCCATCCAGCCACTGGTTACATACCACCAGAGATGCGGACCAACCAGCAGCAGGGATATAGGAACTATCAGGGTCAGCGTAACAATAATTTCAATCAAAATCGATGGCAGACAGGTACATCGAGTGAAGGTACCTCTCTCCCACCCCCTCGATGTCATTTCTGTAGCGAGGTCGGGCATATTCGTAGATTTTGTAAAGAAGCCATCCGATGACAAATATGGTTTTTATTGCTCTGGTGGATTCACAAGCAGCCGTAGTACAAACAAGTTCGGGAAAACAGTTGCAACCAGCAGCGGAAGTTTTTGAGCCCAGAGTTTGTGAGCAACATCAGATTTTCACAAAGGCCAGTCAATGGACAACTAAGGAGCCGATGGTGTTCCCTGATCCAGTTCCGGTAACTCAATCCCCTCTAGCAAATGCAAGACAGAATGCATAGAATTCCACCTAGGCACCATCAAAATCACAGCCAGAGTCGGTGATGACTACAACACAAACATACTAGGTATGGGACGTTATATCTAAGGCCTCAATCACACTTCCTCTGGGGAAGTTGCTCGCCCTCGTTCCTGGTGTAAGACAACAATTTCAACAGCAGGTCAGCCTCGGACCTTCTCCTGCGACTGCGACCATACAACCTGAGATGGATTCTATGGTGGATCATTCAGTACCGTTGATCACCGTTTGGTATAAAAACTAGAAGATCACACAAGTTTTAATTGATGGCGGGTCTGGTGTGAATATTGCGACAACTGCACTTTGTAAGAAACTGGGTTGGACCCAAATTGAACCAGTGCAGTTCTTTGTGTGAATGGTGGAGTAATCCAGAGTCCATCTAGTGGGACTAGTACGTAACATTCCTATAACCCTGCAGGGAACTACATTTAAAATGACTTTTGTAGTCCTGGACTTACCCAAATCTAGCCTCGACTACAACTTACTTTTTGGTTGACCATGGCTCAAGCAAGCCAAAGTCGTGCAGGATTGGTCAGCTCAAGAGTTAATTTTTAAGAAAAATCACCGGAAATATGTCGTGACATTGGATGCTATGCAACCTTGTGATCTACATGCACGCCCATATGTAGTAGAGCCAGTCCATATGTTGGATGGGCTATCTGATGATGAGGACGAGGCTTTCCTCAAGGCCAATAAGGACCTTATCCCATTAGGTAATGTAGACTTACAATCGATAGCAGATAAGTGGAGTCCGGCAGCTTGTACGGTCGTACCAATGACCGAAGAAGCAGAAGTAGATGCTGAGATAACCATGGATGAATTGACATTACAACAACTATTGCAGCCAGTTGATGATTTGGAAAAGCCTCAGCAGTTTTATGTATCAGAGGATCAATTGGTAACGTACAACTTGGGTGACACGGTCAACCCGAGACCAGTTAAAATTAAGGCAGGATTAGCAGACAAATTCCAAGATGATTTGGTACAACTCCTACACGAGTTCTTAGATGTTTTCGCTTGGGATTATAGAGACATGAAGGGTCTTGACCCACGGATTTATCAACATAGAGTGGTACTGACACCGGATGCGAGACCCATCAAATAACCTAGTTACAAGATGAATCCTAATTATGCGGCCCAGGTCAAGGCCGAACTTGATCGATTGTTGAAAGTGGGATTTATTGTGCCAATTGAGCATGCTGAGTGGATCTCACCAATAGTGATAGTGCCTAAGAAAAATAAACAGTTACGTATCTGTGTCGACTATCGGAAGCTTAAATGTAGCCACCGTACCGGATCCGTTCCCTCTTCCTTTTCTAGATACAATGCTCGATAGGGTAGCAGGTCACGAAATGTATTCTTTCCTAGATGGCTACAATGGATATAATCAAGTGAGGATGGCGGAACAGGATATACCAAAGACAACATTCATCACCAACTGGGGTGTCTATGCCTGCACGATAATGTGGTTCGGTTTGCGGAATGCCCCAAGTACATTCCAAAGATGCATGTAGGAAGTGTTCTCACCTTACCTCACAATTTTTATGCAAGTTTATTTGGATGATTTTTCATTGTTTGGCGACACTTCAGCACACCTGTATCATTTATGGTGTTGCTTTGAAAAGTGCCGGGAGTACCGACTATGTTTGAATCCTACCAAATCGGTTTTTGCAGTCTCTTGTGGGAAGCTGCTCGGTCATATTATCTCCAAACAAGGAATACAGGTAAACCCTGATAAGGTAGCAGCCGTGTTGGAGGCATCGGTCCCAAAGAAACGGAAAGAAGTTATGCGGTTCCTTGGCCAGATCCGGTGGCATGGCAGACATTTACGGTGGTTGGCTCATCTAGCGACACCACTTAACCGACTTATGACCAGCACTCCACAGAAGTATGAATGGACTAATGAGTGTCAAATGGCATTTGATCGTTTGAAGGTTCTCTTGACGCAGGCTCTGATCTTGCAACCGCCTGATTGGGAACGTCCCTTCCATGTCTTTGTGGATGTGTCAGACATAGCGATTGGCAGTGTGCTGATGCAACAAACCGACAAATGGTTTCGGCCTATATACTATGCGAGCCGCCGATTAGCTCCTACCGAGAGGAATTACTCTATGACCGAACGAGAGTGTCTTGGTTTGGTATACTCTGTTAAGAAATTTCGGCATTACTTGTTGGGACAAAAATTCACTTTCCATGTGGATCATGCCGCACTCGTGTATTTGGTTCGCTAACAACATTTAGGTGGCAGATTGGCAAGATGGGTTTTACTATTAAAGGAGTTTGATTATGAAGTTATTCACCGACCAGGTACGACACATGTCTTGGTGGACTTTTTATCTCGACTGAATTCCGATGAGTCTCCGGTAGGTGTTGATGATACGACGTCGGCTATTTATGTCACCGAGGTCGCTCCTGACGCATCTGCAGAACTTCCTGTGGATTCTGCATACTATGATACGTTAATGACTTTTCATAATAAGAGATGAAGTATGTGGTGTAATTGTTATGGATGTAATCAAAGAAGGAGGCATCATTAGAGAAGGGGCTTTAATAGTGGAAGATGATGAAGGGGTGGGAGTCAATGTTGTTGGCCCCAAGGATAGTGGCATTATTATAGTTGAGGGAGTTGGGGATGGAGATTATGTATTTTAAATGTAGTACAATTAGAAAATGATGTGAACCTATACAGAATCACACAAATATTGTATATCATGGAGAGAAATATGAATGCTCTTAGTTGGTCTTGTTGTCTCTTTGAAAGCTCAAAAGTTGAGTTGTCATGGGTGCTATCATCTACAATGAAGATCCTCAATTTAGAAACTACTTCATTGATGGAGGCTAATGGTTGTGCATGTGCATCCCATGGTTTCTTCACCAAGAGTGGAGGAAAGAGATGAAAATGAGTTTAGAGATTGGAACTTAGACACATCTCTGCAAATGAGTGATTATAAGAGCATTAAAGACAATGAATAATTTAAAAACATAAGTGATTGTGATAAGAGAAAGCAAAAAGAAAGGAATGACAATAATCATGCTCGATGAAGAATGGAAGAATTGGATCTGTGTTAATGATGAAGAAGATGAGAATACAAATTGAAAAAGGAACCTAGCTTTGTACCATGTTGACATCAAGAACCTCAAAGTATAATTTATTATTAGTGAAAAACCAATCAAGCTATGAAGGAAGGAAAAAAATCTAGAAAAACATGATAAAATAAATAACCAAAACGTATGCAAAATGCCTTATGAACATAATGAGCCCATAAAGATTGTGGACACTCTCGGCAATCAGCTAGAGTGACTGAGCATGTGAGAGGTGAATAGAGGCGTTTCATATATTAAGTAGAGGGGAAATGTGTTTTGGGGTTTTGAAGAAAACGTGTGAGTAAGTTTCAGTTGGATAAAAGGATGAAACATGACCATCTCAACATGTACATGCTAACTTGTGTGGTAAGAAGCCTACACTGGCATTGGGAGGGCCTTCCTATTACATGAATACTATCTTTGACTATAATAGGAAGATAATGACATAATTTCTTTGTGATAAAGATCAAGATTTTTTTGCATTTAAAGCATGGATAAAACTTGGTGAAACCATAATAGGTACAAATTTGAAAAATTTGGAATAGATGGTGGTGGGGAGTTCAACTCAAAGGAGTCTTATGACTACTAGGGAAAAGGGATGAAGTTTCAATTGATGATAACTCACACACCACCATGGAATGGTATTGTGGAATGCAAGAGTTACACTATTGTTGAAATGGTGCATGCTCAAAGGTGACCTTTGTTGGTAGAAGTTATCAATATTGCAATCTACATCCTTAATTGCAAATAGAGAAAGGAACACTAGTAAGATGCGGTACTCACACTTCATAATTTATGGGAGTGAATGCTTTGCTCATATTGCATATGTGAAGAAACCAAATTTGAACCATAAAAAACAATAAATTCATCGTTTTAGGCTATAATCATGAAAAAAGGCTTATATATTGTATGGCCAAGAGGAAAAGAAGATCATACTGAGTCATGATGTGGCGTTTGGAGAACGACCACATGTCATGGAGAAGGACAAGGCAAGAGAAAAAGAGTAATGCACTATGAAGCTACCCTTAGATTCACCCATCCTCAAGTGAAGCATCATCATCTAATGGTGATAAAGTAAGTTTACCAATAGCGAAATCCATTACCACAAAGGATGAAGAAGTTCTATGATCAAATACTCCTATAATTACCTCTATTCAAGAAAATATAGATGGATCAATTAGATCTCAAAGAATGGAGGAGCAAAGAAGGACGTTTCATCACATTATCAATATGGACTTGATGTTTGAGATTATGAGAGAAATAAAGGAGCTAAGCATTGTACAAGAGATTCTTGTAGGAATAACATCAAAGATATCTAAACAAACTAAAAACAACATCATAATGAAGAACATGACGCAGAAGGTTGTGAATTGATTGTGAAGAGATGGATAGGTATGTGCTTGAAGATGAAGAGGTGTTGCAAAATCCTTGCTCTACACCAGCCAAATGAACTCCAGGAGTATATGGTGGGCTCTTTTAGCTTTCCAATGGATGTATTAGACACTCTATGTAACTTGGAAGATCACTCTCAAAAAGATAGATCAAAACAGATAAGTTGGAGTTAGCTCAGAGGTGAAAAACTTGCTATTTTGGTTCATACACCTGTCCACTGTTTTGCATAATTCTCTGAGCACAGCAGCAATTAGCTTAATTCCTCTTGTGGAAGTCTAGATAACTTAAAGAGATAACTTTCAAGAGTAATCTCATAAAAAATAATGAACCACACACTGAGAATGAGTTTTAACAAGTGATGACACCCGATTTTCACGGGTTGCTATAGTTTGAGACCAGTGAGCAGAAAAATGAACATAACTCAAAATGTAGGAATCCAATGATTATGAAAATTTTTACTTTTATACTAGACAGGAATCTGCATCCAACAAGCTTTAAATCACTGAATTTGGATAAGTAACCACTGCGAAACACCTCTGACAAGATGAGTGAAAAAGTTGGGTACCTGACAGAGAAGTGAAGATGAACACACACTATTGACGTCAACTGAACACAACTGAAGATTGCAACATTCAAATGACATGAAAATTTGTGAGTATATAGTAGACTTACAGAGCTAATGTTACCAAGTTAAATCACGGAAAATGATGCACCAAGCTCAGAGAAACCATCTCTGCAATCTGACTGAGAAAACTCAGAGATATGGTAGTGAGTAGTACACTTCACAAGAACATGGAAATATGAACTCAAATGATGATGAAAATGGAAGTATATTGCTTGTACAATACAATGGACTTACTGATACATATGTGTGCCTTGGAATCACACCTTGATATGGCATAAAGCTCAGCTCTTCGAGGTCTTCACATAGGTCTCTCTAACCACGACTAAAGCTGCCATCTATTTATAGTTGAGTTTGGGAGGCTAACTTCCCTCAATCACTCTCCAATCAATTAGTGATTGATTTGATTCTCTACCTACCACAAATCACAAATTCGTGGCTCCTCTTTCCCTTTTTGATCAAGTGGACTCAACCACTTAAGATTCTTTCACTTTTACACTAAATAAACTCTTCAAAAGTTACAAGAGGTAGTTCACAAGTGAGCTTTACATAGTCTTCATTTTAAAGATTCTTCTATGACTTTGTGGGACTCAAGCCAATACTTAGGCTTGTCATACACTTGTTCCAACAGCTCCCCCTCAAGCCAAGTATGCTTGAGGTCTTCAATCTTCAAAGATTACCTGCAAACCAATCATAGCCTTGAATTTGCAAAGCTTTGTACCATCCAATGCTTTGGTTAGAATATCTGCACATTGTTGATGAGTGGACACATATGATATTTGAATCTCTTTGCTTAGAACCTTCTCTCTTACATAGTGATAATGAACTTCAATATGTTTAGTCCTTGCATGAAAAATAGGATTAGCAGCCAAATGAATAGAACTCATATTGTCACCATAAATAGTTGGAGTTCCAAACTCCAATCCAAGATCTTTGAATAATGTCTTCATCCACATAGCTTCTTGTGTAGCTATGGCAAGACCTCTGTATTCAGCTTCAGTAGAAGAGAGAGCAACTGTGGGTTGCTTCTTGGATGACCATGAAATAAGCTTTGAACCTGCAAAGGTAAGATAACCAGAAGTGCTCCTTCTATCTTCCTTGGAGTGAGCCCAATCTGCATCAGAAAATAGCTTCAAACCTAAATCAGATACATAAGGATAATAAAGTCCTTCATTTATGGTTCCTTTGAGATACTTGAGAATCCTTTTGGAAGCATCCATATGTGGTTTCCTTGGTGTGTGCATAAATTGGCTTAGCACACTCACACTGTAACATATATCTACTCTTGTCAATGTGGCATAGTTGAGACTACCCACTAGACTTTGATATGATGTGATGTCCTCTATGAGTTCACCTTCATGTGAGCTCAATTTGTGATTGACCTCCATTGTACCTGCAATCTTACAATCTTGCATCTTGAATTTTGCCAACATGTCCGTAATGTACTTTCTTTGAGTGAGAAACAAACCATGATCTTTGTAGACAACTTCCAAACCTAGGAAGTAGGTAAGTGAACCCAAATCACTTATCTTGAACTCTTCTCTCATCTGATCTTTGATCTTCTTCATACCTTCTGCATCATTTCCTGTCAATATAATATCATCTACATATACACATAAGTAGATGATCTCAAAGTTACTCTTTTTGATAAAGAGTGAAGGATCTGCCTTGCTTGGTTGAAAGCCTTTGTCCTGCAAGAATGAAACAAGTCTGAAATTCCAAGCTCTTGGAGCTTGCTTGAGACCATACAATGCTTTGTTAAGTTTACACACATAATCAGGATAAACTTGATTCTCAAAACTGGGTGGTTGTGCCATATATACCTCTTCTGTTATCCAACCATTGAAGAATGCACTCTTTACATCTAGTTAAAGTATCTTCCAATTCTTGGAAGAGGCAATACTAAGCAAAACCCTAATAGTAGGCATCTTTGCTGCAGGAGAGAAGGTCTCCTCATAATCAATTCCCTGAGTTTGTGCAAAGCCTTTTGCTACAAGCCTTGCCTTATACCTGTTAATGGAACCATTAGAATTCTTCTTGAGTTTATAGACCCATCTTGAGTCTATTACCTTCATGGATGAAGTCTTGGGCACTAAATCCCAAGTGTTGTTTTCCTCAAGTGCTTCAATCTCTTCCTTCATTGCATGCTTCCATTCTGTTTTTTCTTTGGCCTCTTCAAATGATGATGGCTCCTCTTGGTTTATGTCTTGTGCTATGTAGATAGAATGTTTAGTTACTAATGAGGTGTCAAACCCATACCTTTCTAGTTTTTTCTTTTCCCTCATAGACCTTCTTAGGCCATGATGTGATGATTCTGCCTCATCTCCAAGTTCCTGCAATTTTGCTTTACCTTTAGACTTCCATGCTTTGATCTTTTTCATATGAGATTCTTCATCATCCTCCGAGGTGTTTTGTTCTTCAATCTTTGGTTGTTCTCTACCAAGCTTTGGAAAATCTTCTTCAAGATCATATGGTAAATTGATCTTCCTGCATGAATCTTCATACCATGAATTGTTCTCATCAAAAACTACATCTCTGCTTACCAAGAATCCTTTGTTGGTAGGATTGTATAACCTGTAGCCCTTTTGATTGTTGTCATATCCAATAAATACACACCTTTCTGCCTTTGGATCGATCTTGCCTCTAACCTGTGAAGGAACATGAGCAAAAGCAATACATCCAAAAAATTTACAATGATCTAAGCTTGGTCTTCTTCCATTCCAAGCCTCATATGGAGTCATCCCATCAAGGGATTTTGAAGGCAACCTGTTAATCAAGTAAGTGGCTGTAGATACAGCCTCAGCCCATAAGTAATTAGGTAAATGCTTTTCATTTAACATAGACCTTGTAGCTTCAACAATTGTCCTATTCCTCCTTTCTGCCACTCCATTTTGCTCAGGAGTGTACCTTGTAGTTACCTCTCTTTTAATTCCTCTTTCTTGAAGAAAAGAATCAAACTCATGGCAGAAGTATTCTCCCCCTCCATCTGACCTTAGCCTTTTTAGTGATTTACCTGTTTGATTCTCCACAAGAGCCAAATATCTTTTGAAACATGAAAAAACTTCATCTTTGTGTTTCATAAAGAATAGGATAGTCCATCTGCTGCAATCATCAATAAAGGAGACATAATACCTTGATCCAGATATTGAAGCTTCCTTGCTAGGTCCCCATACATCTGTATGAACCAACTCTAAGAGATCTTCATGCATATAACCTTTCTTCATGAATGGTAACCTGTGAGACTTTCCAAATTGACATGCACTACACTTATAAATCATATGTTGTTTTGACAAGTTAGGGAGTCCAAGTACACTTTGGTCCCTGCAAATTTGCTTTAATGACCTTTCACCAATATTGCTAACCTTTTGTGCCATACTTCCAATTCTGTGAGTGTCTGACTACCATAATTAAAGAGAGCAATGTTTCTAGTGTATTGTAATTCAAATGTGAACAATCTACCTACCTTTTCACCTTTTGCAATTCTTCTAAATCCTTGACTTGGATCTTCAACAAATGCTCCTACTTTTGTGAACCTGACTTGCAACCCTTTCTCTACTATCTGCCCAACACTTATCAAATTCTTTGTAATGGTAGGGACATAGAGTACCTTACTGAGTAGGTTGATGTTTCCATCAGGTGCTTTGACATTTCCTATTTTCTCCACAGGATCCTGTTTGTACCTCATGCTTATTCCTTGGATCTTCTAAATCTGATAGGAGTGCCACATTTCCTACCACATGATTTGAACAACCTAAATCTATGTAGAAAACATGCTCATCAGATTTACCTTGTGGCATAGCCATGTTCATGATCAATAATGAATCCTCTTTGTTTGAGTCTTATGTGTAGTTATTGAAGTCTCTCCTTCCTTTGTAGCCTCCTTGATAGTTTGAATGATTGTAGTTGTTGTAGTTGCCATGATAATTGTTGAACCTTCCTCTTGAGTAGCCATAACTTCCTCTATTGTATCATGTGCCTCTTTGATTCCTGGAATTCCTAAAGCAATTTTCAGTTGTATGATTAGTTAATCCACAAATAGAACATGAGCTGGAGTCTTGGGATCTCCCCCTGCCTTGTCTACCTCCTCTTCCTCTACCTCTGCCATGTCTTCCTCTACCTGCATAGTTAACTTGATACGTACCTGCTTCATCATCCACTTTCTTTGCCTTTCCTTTGTTATCTTTGGACTTGCTTTTATCAGTGTATAAAGCTGAAGATTGATTACCTTTAGAGCTTTCTCCATTTTTGATAAGCTTTGCCTCTTGAGTAAGTAGTTGTCCAATGAGTGTATTGAAATCAGGTACATGCATGTCCATGTACAAATCCATAGCTCTGGTGAATGCTTCCCACTTTTCATCTGCCTTCAAGCCATTGATGACCTGCCTTACAATTTGCTCTTCATCTATTACCTCTCCAATGCTTCCCAACTGATCCGCTATGTCCTTGAGCTTTGTGACAAAATCAGTCACATTTTGTTTGGGAGCCTTCTTGAGAGTTGTGAAATCCAGCCATAGTTGATGCTTCCTAGCTTTGGTACTTGAAGAGAAGAAGGCTTCAAGTGCATACCACACTTCTTGAGATATCTTACAACTTCTAATATGAGGCAACAAAAAATCTGAGATAGATTTGAGGAGATAAGACCTTGCAAGTGCATCCTTGGAGCACCATGTGCTCAATCTTTCTTGCTCTTCTTGTGTTGGTTGACTTTTGTTCCTGAAACTTGGCATAACTTCATCTCCAACCACATCACCATATAAACTTCTACCTTGGAGATAAGCTTCCATTCTTAATGACCAAGCTGAGTAGTTACCTCTATCCAATTTGTCAATTGATGAAGGAAACCCATCTGCCATGTTGTCCAACCTTGCTCTGATACCACTGTGAAGAGATGGATAGGTATGTGCTTGAAGATGAAGAGGTGTTGCAAAATCCTTGATCTACACTAGCCAAATGAACTCCAGGAGTATATGGTGGGCCCTTTTAGCTTGCCAATGGATGTATTAGACACCCTATGTACCTTGGAAGATCACTCTCAAAACGATAGATCAAAACAGATAAGTTGGAGTTAGCTCAGAGGTGAAAAACTTGCTATTTTGGTTCATACACCTGTCTAGTGTTTTGCATAATTCTCTGAGCACAACAGAAATTAGCTTAATTCCTCTTGGGGAATCTAGATAGCTTAAAGAGCTAACTTTCAAGAGTTATCTCATAAAAAATAATGAACCACACACTGAGAATGAGTTTTAACAAGTGATGACATCAGCCCGATTTTCATGGGTTGCTACAGTTTGAGACCAGTGAGCAGACAAATGAATATAACTCACAATTTAGGAATTCAATGATTATGAAAATTTGTGTGGTTATACTAGACTGTAAGCTGAATCCAACAAACTTTAAATCACTGAATTTGGATAAGCAACCACTGAGAAACACCTCTGACAAGATGAGTGAAAAAGTCCGGTACCTGACAGAGAAGTGAAGATGAACAGACACTGTTGACGTCAACTGAACATAACTGAAGATTGCAACATCCAAATGACATGAAAATTTGTGAGTATATAGTAGACTTATAGAACTAACGTTACCAAGTTAAATCACTGAAAATGATGTACCAAGATTAGAGAAACCATCTCTGCAATCTGACTGAGAAAACTGAGAGATATGGCAGTGAGTAGTACACTTCACAAGAACATGGAAATATGAACTCAAATGATCATGAAAATGAAAGTATATTGCTTGTACAATACAATGGACTTACGGATACATATGCGTGCCTTGGAATCACACCTTGATATGGCATAAAGCTCAGCTCTTGGAGGTCTTCACATAGGTCTCTCTAACCACGACTAAAGCTGCCATCTATGTATAGTTGAGTTTGGGAGGCTAACTTCCCTCAATCACTCTCCAATCAATTAGTGATTGATTTGATTCTCTACCTACCACAAATCACGAATTCTTGGCTCCTCTTTCCCTTTTTTATCAAGTGGACTCAACCACTTAAGATTCTTTCACTTTTACACTAAGTAAACTCTTCAAAAGTTACAAGAGGTAGTTCACAAGTGAACTTTACATAGTCTTCATTTTAAAGCTTCTTCTATGAATTTGTGGGACTCAAGCCAATACTTAGGCTTGTCATACACTTGCTCCAATGTTGATCACTAAAAAGCACCATGTGTGTGTACAAGGATGATGGAGTTTAGAACATATATAAAACTATAATAGTCACACAAGTTGTGAAGTTTTTCAAGGCTCATTAAAGACATGGTAACATTTTAAAGGGAGTAATCAAGTTCTTGAATAACATAGTGTGAAAGTGGTCTACTATCTAGTGGAAACTATTGGAGTAAATATCTTCAACAAAGCTCTTACAAAAAGGGTACCTCAAATATATTTCAAACACTTTATCCAATGGAAAATATTGGGGTAGATATCTTCACCAAAGTTCTTACAAAGGAGGTACCTCAAATATATCTTCAAAGACTTGGCATTGGGTCAATGAGGTAACTCATTATGGATGGAGATTGAGGGGGGTTGCTAGACAATGTTAATGCTTCACATAATGTGGTCTAGCTAATGGTCCATTATGCTCCAAGTTGTAAGTCCCCCATTATGAGGAGAAGACATTTTGTGAGCATTTCAAATTAAGTGGATGATGGTATATGTGAAACAGAGGAGAAACGATGACCATATGTGATTTGAACTTTGGTTTGAATCGGGAAAGTGTTATATGAAAATGCATAATCATAAGACATGAAAATAAAAAACGTGCATCTTGGAGGCTTAGTTCCCTTGGCCCACATATAGGTTGGAGACCCTTTAGATGACTTGAAGGTTGGTTGGGCTGACTTTTGCTTAGTTATACTTACATACATCTATCAAAATTCAATCCTCATGGCTTAGATATGAAGAATAATCATCCTATGGATTTTGAACCACATATACATGCATAGAAGTAGGGTTTTCATGACCTATATCATGTGTATGGATGAATTAACCTTGGAGAACCATATAACGATCATAATCTCTTCATATTTAATCCTGTTTTGTAGAGATTATAACCAATCACTACACACTGTGGTGGCCTATAGCAATTAACCTATCAATATTCTAAATTTTCATCTATGCTTTACAAGGGGAGCACACATTGGATGGATCCATCTATCTCTTATCTAGTGTTTAAGCTCCATTGTACATATTTTCTTGGGCTGAGGTCATTTTACTTTTAAATCCATTTTTATTCACTTAGTGTTCAATTTATCTAGTGTTTCTTTCAACTTTTGTTCTCTCTTTCTACCTTCCCTCTATCTTGTGTGTGTGTGATCTCTCTCACTCTATCCATAATCCATCTATTTGATGTCAATTTTTAAGACATGTCCCCCTTCCCTTATCTTACATGATATAAAAATTGTAGCTTCAAGCTCCCTTTAAATTTAATAATAAGGAAATAATTACAAGAGCATTAGAGAGAATTAGAAAGAATTTTTGAAACCTTTTTGCCCCCTTCATAGGGGACCCACTTACTCTTTAGCTTGTTGTTTTCAATAACAAACACCCTAGGGTGTCTAGGGGGGGGGGGGGAGTTTCTTACAATCACAATTTTTTCTATTGAGGCATCCTAGAGATTTCTCAAATTTTATGCGAAACTCTTATGCAATTATTAAGTTGGAATAAACTCATATTTGATCCAAAATTATCAAGAAATTTGAGCACCAAGATCTATCTTTATACTTACCTTCCAACCTAGCAACTATGCCTACTATACGTTTTCTCCCACCTTGTATTAAAGGCACCTCATGACATACGTGGCTACACTCATGTCATTTTCCTTATTTGAAGATGGTTAAGGGAGTTTTACATCTTCCCCCATTTATGACATTACAAAAATATCACATGTGAACATCAATCCATTGAAGAAAATATTTCACATTATGAAAGACTTGTAAACCAAAGTAATTTATTGGTTAATATATTTTCATATATCTTTAAAGGTTTTTGAAGGGAGAAAAAGTTGATGTAATCATTTATTTTCTTTCAAATTGATTCAACTTCTCTCTTGAAATGTGTCATGAAGAGGGAAGATTTGAAAGAATATTGATGCTTTCCATGCAACACTAGAATAAAAGAAAAAGTGAAGACAAGAAGAACAATATATTCTTGTTTGGATTCATGTTTCAAAACGTTTATTATTATGATAGAAAGCTGCATGACATCGATTAGAGAATCAAATTTTGTGAGGGGAAACTCAAGTGGATTTTCAAAAAATGTAATGAGTCACATTTTCTTGAAAAGTTTTCCTTGTTTGAGCTTCAAAAGTAGGAGATGTTCTTGCTTGAAATTATGTTGTGGTAAGTTACTATTAGGTTGTTTCACTCCTGTGAAATTTGTTAGGATAATCAAAGGTAAATAATGTTACCATTAGTGTCCATGTGAAAGGCCAAATGGCCACCAAACACTTTTGTATATGTTCTGTAATAAAACATATAGTGGTTTGGTTAGCCACAGGCTCTAAGTTCGACCACATTTGCAACATCTAAGAATTCTGTGTTTATGCTCCCTATGTACTGTGTTTTCCTGTGTATTCTATAGCCTCTGTGTGGAGTACCGTGTGCGGCACTTGGAGCTTGGTTTTCTTCTTTGAGGATATCATCATGGAGCTCTTGAGAAGGAGAGCACATTGTGGTGCATGGCCATCAAAATAATTCACTAGTATCAGAGCATTTTTATGCAAAAGTTTTGTTCCTGTTGTGCAAGCGAAGCGAGCATCCACCCACCCACCCAAGGCTTTCTCCAAGGCAGCAATTAAGGTGGGAACCAAGGCATAGACATTGGCATACCTTGTCATCCGAGTCACTGAAGTCACCGTTGGCATCGTTGGCTACGGGCGAGGGAGGACCTCAATGATCAAGGAAGTTAGAGGTTCCTGATACTTCTCGGGAGGTCACCCATCCCAGTATTGTTCACCCAAGAGCTCACTTAACCATGGCAATCTCTTTCCACTAAGCTACACTCTTTTCATGTCTAAAGAAGGGGAAAGAATAAGGTTAACATCACCTTGAACATGTTTTGGTCCCTCAAAGCTTCATTCTTTGCTTTCAAAGCATGTTTTTGAAGCAATTTTGGGGTGATTTTTGGAGCCATTTTGGAGTACTTTTGTGCATAGTTCTCTTCACATGGGTCCAAGAACATCAAGTACTTCTCCCCAACAATAAATATTCACCTTTGAGGCTACGTTTTTAGCCACATTACAAGTTTCTCAAAATATTTTCAGTTGTGGTGGGAGCAACAGTTGCAAATTTATGCAAGTTTTAGAGCCTAAACAACAGAGTTGATAGACACTATCTAGGTTGTGCACTCAGTCTTTTAGTGTCATTTGACTTCATATATTGAGCACATACACACTATGCACGCTTCTGTGTATAGAGCTTATGTACATCCATGTGGTCATTGATATAACGGTTATGTTTTTGCATAAAGCCTTTTACATTTGATAAAGAGGGTCATGGTGAGGTTTTCTTAACTGGGAGACACCCACATGTTGAGATCTCTTTGGTGATGTAGGTGGAAGACTTACCCAACCTTGCCATAGGAGATGTATGATAGTTATTCATAGGTGCTCGATAAGCCTAGTGGTAACTGATTATATGCGCAGTGGAGTCTGTGATTCACTATGCAAGTAAACATGTCAGTACTTACAGTTTTATGATATTTTGACACTATTCATATGATCATTTTTGCAGATGATACTCTTGCTAAAGTTTTCTAGATTTTTTGTTTTTTCAACTATACAACGATTGATTTACTTCTTGATACACTTATTGGTGTGAGCACATTTATTCTCACATACTCCTTTTGGTTAGTCATTACTGTTCATTAACTCATTTTTCTGGGAAGATTGCTAAATTCTCTCTCAAAATTTGACACTTCATCATCCTTCTTTGAGCCTTAATGGGGTTTGGACTCTTCTAGCTCCATTATCATTCTATTCAGTTCTCTATCATCATGACATCAGATGTCTCAAGCATGTCTGGTGGATCAGGGTCTAGTGCTAGTGTTCCAAGGAGGAGCAATAACTTGCAGGGCAAAGACCATTTTGAGATCCGAAAATTTGATGGCACAAACTTTGCTCTATGGAAGTATCAGATTAAAGATGTGTTGATTCAGAGGAGGCAATGAAAGCTAGTAAATGGAGTCTCAAAGAAGCTTGCTAACATGGATGAAGATGATTGGGATGAGTTAGATGAAATGGCCAGGTCTACCATTCGATTGCACTTGCCAAATAATTTTTACTTTATAGTATTAGGCCATAAATTGTAGAGGAGCTTTGGAAGAAGTTATGGAATACATATGAAAACAAGATGACATCAAATAAAGTATACCTGATGAGAAAATTATATGACCTTTGCACGAAGGACATAGATAGTGCTGTTGCTCATCTAAATGAGTTTGATGCTATATTCTCCCAGTTACACGCTCAAAAAATGGATATGGATAATGAAATGAAAGCAGACTTGTTGTTATGCACCTTGCCGTTATCATGAGATACGTTTTGCACAACTATTAGCAATAGTGCACCTGGTGGTAAACTTCTCTATGATGACATATGTGGAGCACTCTTGAGTGAGGAGATTTGTAGAAAATCTATGGTTGGCACTCATAGTGGAGATGCATATAATGTTTGTGATTCTTACCAAGGAAAGAATAAAAAATGTGGCAAGAGCAAGAATAAGGAAAAAAATGGTCAATGGAATAAGAGTAGAAGTAAATCAAGGAAGAGGGATATCAAATTCCATTACTGTCATATGAAAGGACACATGAAGAAAGAATGTTATGCATTAAAGAATGCTAAAGGTAAAGAACAGAATGTTGATGGGCATGTTAAACTGGCTGATTCTCTTTCCCACACGTGGCTGCTATATTCTACTACTTCTTTCTACGTGACACCACACAAAGAACGGTTCTCTAGTTATGAAGCAAAGTTGTTACCGTTAGTGTCCATGTGAAAGGCCAAATGGCCACTGGACACTTCTTCGTATATATTCTTTAATAAAACATATAGTGGCCTGGTCAATCACAGAATGGAAGTTCAACCGCATTTGTAAGACCTAAGAGGTCTGTCACTCTAGCACAATGGTGAGTACCAACGTGAGAAGATTCACCTCATAATTGTCAATCCGTGGAGATGTGAGGACTAGTATGAAGGCTATGAGCAAGTGAAGGCACAAGTGTGTGAGTGAGAAGCACACAAGCATGCACACACATACACACACACGCGCACACAAGGCAAGAACAAGGAGAGGAACAATGGAGTTCTTTGTATTAGTAAAAAAGTCTCTTACATAAGCTCAATTCACAAACAATCTAACCCCAAAAATGAGCTCTCTAGCTCTTTTTATAGTTTTCTAACTAGCTTTGGTCTTGTCCAAACCTAGTGTCCGGCCTAGTTAAAAATTAGGTTCTAGAGCCCATTTGAGGGCTCAAACAGAGTCTAAAAATTATGAAAATTGGTATGTAGCTAGTTCTAATACTCCTCAAGCTCGAGGACTCCTCGGCTTGCACAAAATGGAGTCTATTCTACCAAAAACGGAATTTACAATGTTTGTGTAGTGATTAAAATCACTTGAGTTGTAAATGGTCCATGGAAAAAATGATTGGGCCTTGTTGCCGTATTGTGCATGACTCCTCCGTTGCGCTAGTATGCTCTTCATCTGACTTGTATGCCAACACGCCCCCCTTCCTAGCGTCTGTCGCCCCTGACAGACCTCTATTCTATTGGGTGGTCGATATAGTATTGGATGACATTGGTGGCAAGTTCGTGTTCTCCGATCCTTAAGCCTCTCGCTAGATCAGCTTCCAATGCATCCCAATTTATTGCGCCAGGGACCTCTGGTTGGGGTGTGGTGTAGTACTCATAGTACATTGCTTGTTCACAAGCAAAGAGATGGAGCAGGTGTGTTGGCTTTGGTGCGAAAATCTCCGAGTGATACTCCCAGAAACCTGATCTGAACATTTCTTCGAAGGTCTGTTTGTAACATGCAAGGAGGTATTTGATGCGTGCATGCCAGGCGTAAGCCACACGAATACTGGGGGTGGTGCTCATGTCATACACCAAATCATAATTTCCATTGGTAAACCCCGGGAGATGTACCTGTGGTGCAGCTGCATTTCTAAAAGTTTTCAGGACTACCTGCATCATATCTAAAATTTTAAGCATCATCTGAGCTGCTACATCTGGCATGGGCTTCAATCGCGGCATCCAATGTCGAATTGTTCCCATCATGTATGCTACCGACGGTGGTCCTTGTGGTGGCGCAATGTACGGGTAGTTTAGCCATTCCTTGCATTGCGCGTTGTTTTGCACTTTGATATTGAATGCCTTCCAAGACCTGCGGCGTGGAACTGGACCGTAGCATGGATTGTATAGGAGATGTAAAGGCGCGTTGTTCCATGTGCGTAGCATTTCTGGATATGTCTCTAGAAGTTTCTGCCGCCAGGTGGGTTGACGAATTTTGCTTTTTTGTGCCTCTGGAGGAAGGTCTTCGGGTTGAAATTGGGTAGCAAAGGTAGGAATCTGACCCGTGACTCTCTGTATTTCTGCATTATAATCAGCCAGGATAATATAATAAGGCCTGTATTGGAGTTCAGATGAGAGGATAAGGCGTCTCGATGACAGGTTCTTGAAGTAAGCAGATTGTAGCACAGTTTCCTCTATGACCCTCATGGCCTGATTTTGCACTATTGTGCGCTCTTCGTGAGAACTCCCGATTTCCTCCACTTGACGTAGCCATGGAGGCCGTGGTGCCTCGAATGTGTCTTGAGCTTCTTCCGTTTGTTGGCCTCCTGGGAAGGGTTGTGGGTCGTATTCTTCTTCAAATGTCTGTTCCACAAGAATTTGTACTACTTCTTCGTCGGTGGGAGCCTCTGGAGGGGAAGGTGGTCTCTCATATTGTAGTAGACGTGCTTGCAATTCGGTGACCTGTTTCTGGAGATCCTTTAAGGCCTCTGAGTCTGTGAGAAGTGAAGCCACGGAGGAGGTGGTTTGAGAGGCTGCTGTTGTTTCTTTTTGGTGTTTCTGCTTCAGTTGACCCAGTTCCTCTGATAGCAGGTCATGTGCTTCAAGCAGCATGGCATAGTCTTCCAATATGATCTTGATATTGTCGGGGGTCACTGCTTGAAACTTTGATGGGCTGATGGGTGCCCCCGGTGTGCTTTCGATAGCTGCTTCTAGGTTCTCCTGATTTTGTAATTGCAGGCGTCGATTCTCTTCATGAGCGGCAGCAAGATGTCGCTTGAGTAGGGCCATATTTCGCTGAAGCTTTGAATTGCGTTCCAGCTGTGTCCGTAGATGACCTTCTACCACTTGTATTGCTTCCTGATCTGTGTTCTGTAACTGTACCTCCAATATGCTATGAGCCTCTTGGATAGTTTGGAATTGTGTGTGGAGGCGAGCATTTTCCTCCACTAGTGCAGCAAGTCTGTGTTGTAGTGTCTCCGAGTGCTCTTGCAGGCGTTCATTCTGTTGCTGGAGCTGATTGTAATCTGTCCTTAAGTTTGATATACAAGCTAGCATGGTGTCCAATGCATTTCCTATAGATGAGGGGGTGGTGTTTACAATGGAAGATGCATGGGAAGGGAATTGGGGAAGGGGAAGAGTGAATGATGTGTCTATTGAAGACGTGTGTGTGGGTGAAATTGGTGGAGGGGGAATGGGAGGAGGTGGAAGCGTGGGGGGAGGGGGAGGTGCCGTGGGTGGTGAAATGTCCATACTTTCAGGAGTGGGTGCGAGTGTGGGGTCTACCATATACATTGGAATGGTAGGTGGTGTGTGTGTGAAAGTGGTGAATAGATGAGAAGTGGGGTGGGGAGCTGAAAATAAAGGGAATTGTTGAGACCTGGGTTGAAAAGTTCTAGCAAGGAAGTTATGGAGGGATTGGAGAAGTGGAGAGATGGAGGTCGGGGGTTGAGGTTGTAGAATTGAGGAGGGCATGAAGGGTTGCGTGGTAGCAGGGAAACCCATGAATATGGATCTAGGGTCAGGATGACCTATGGCTGAGGGCATGGGGGATGGTTGTCCTAGGGCAGGCTCTATGAGCGATTCGGTGGATTGTGTAGTGATGGGGGTTGCTTCATAGATTGGGTTATCAGAGGTGGAGAATAGGGTTGAACTAGAGATGGGAGTACGGAAGATGAAGGTTGGTTCGGTGGGTTGAGTGGTCGAGGTGATTTCCACGGTTTCTGCTCTAGGAGGCGATGGTGGGGGTGTGGGTGGTAGTGGCTCGGTGGATTCCTCATGGGTGACTGGGTGCTCTTGGCTAGCAGTTTCTGTTGCTTGGGAGGTTGTCCTGATGGGTTCGGATGTAATATTTGGCCCTTCTGCCGTTGTAATGGGGATCTGGATATTCTTACCTGAGCGTGGTCGTGTCTGGAATCTTTGTGGATCATATTGAACTGGAGACCTCCTAATGGCGGTCCGCACTGCTTCTACTACCCCATATGTTTCTGCCATCAATAAGAGACCTTCACTATATTCTGAGTCAACTCCAGCTTCTTCCAACAGCTGAGTCATGAGTACTCTACTGCTCTGTTCGGTGAGCCGTTGTTGCGATCGCACTCGTTCCATAATTTGATACAGCCTTCAGAGTTCCGCTGTATAGGCAGGGGCTTCCGTGGTCTCCTCTTCATATGCTCCTTCTTCTTCTAGGTGTCCTTGTTGTTGACCTTGCTGGGCGTCACTCCAATGTACATGGCGGTCGTCTGTAGATTTTCTTCTTCTTTGTGAAGATGTGCCTTGTTCTTCTGCATCTGAATAATACTCTACATCAGAGAGTTGTGTACTTTGTAAGAATGCTTCAAAGTCCTGAGGATCCATTCCTTCAGCATCTCCAGTTGTAGCAAATTCAAATTCAGATGGAGCAGGAGGAGCTGAAGGGGTAGCTTGTGTCGTAGTTTCAGATCCAGACCTGGGTATCCTAATGGTAAAGGGAGGTACAGTGGTCTCCCTTCCTGGCGATACTTCAGGAGTAGTCAGAACTTCCCTTGTCTGGACACAAGGGATCGCACCCCTCATGCGCTTGGATTGATGTGTGGACGTCTTGAGCTTCTTAAACATTTGTAATTGTGCCCAAGTTAAGGCACGTTCAATGGGAACATCGTATGCTAGGCACCGGTAAATAATGCGTGTGATTGCACAGCAACCGTTCACCACTAATTTCCTATAAGACCTTTTATTTGCTTCATACAATTGATCTATAATCCATACCGGCAGCTTAATTGGTAACGCACCTGCCTCCGCTAAGTAGAGAGCAAACCAGATTCTTTTGTGTGGTTGTGTGAAGCGGTCTTGGCCGGGGAAAGCAAAATGTTGCATGCACATACGCAGAGGGATGGACACGTTTGGTGTGAGTGCTGCCATGTCTTTAAGCTTCAATAGTTTCCTATCCTTCATGTTAGTAGGAACGAGAGCATCCTTCTCAGAAGGTACATGTGTGCCGTGCATATTCAAAGCAGCGCTCACCAACTCCACAATAAGTTCAAACCTCTTTAACTCGTTGTTGCCCAGCAAGGAAGGAAGAACAAATGATCCTGGTTTGTCCTTTTCTTCATTAGCTTGTAATGTGGAGACCAAATAATAGCATCGGAGGAGATCCGGTTTAGGTAGTGGTGCTTCAAAGTATTCTGCTAGCCCTGCACGTTGCCATATGGTCTGGAGATCCTCGGTGTTCTGTAGAGTCTCAAACTCCTTGGAGAAAAATTGGAATCGAACCCATGATCTGTCATACTCGCACTTAGACTCCCATATATACTTGGCCTCTCCTAATGGACCTGGCATGCCATTGAACCAATGAGAATTGGCATGGACTCTTTCTGTGATCCCTGTGGGTGGATCCGATACCGGGATCTGCTGAAGGTGTTGTAGCTCCACAGGTCGTTCAGTTGGTGGCACATCCACAGGTAGACTATCCACATCGATTCCTGCAGTAAGTATTCCTACTTGTGAGCTCGGACCTATCGCTTCTGCCATGTTACTTCTTGCCTCCTGATTCTGTGAGAATATAGAAACATGTGTTAACATTGTAAAGGACAAGTTAGAACCGTTTTTTGTCCCCATTACAACATTATCATGAGGTTCGGGAGAGATTAGTAGGTTAATAAGTGCTCGGTGCTTGTGTGTGTAGTTAGGAATTGGTTGGACCTAAGAACTAAGTGGAATGATGTAGTGTGAGAGTGACGTAGTTAGTAGGTGGGCATGGATTTACAACTGGGGTCCGGGGGTTTATTACAAGTTTTAGGCTGCCAAATGCAGTGGATGGGCTTTGATCTTGATTTTGTGGAGACTTTGAAGAGTTTGATAGGGGTATCTGCTTGAAGATGAGGCTTTTTAGGGACCCATTTACAAGTGATTCTACTAGTGCTCATGGAAGAATATGTGTCCGTGCGTGATGCGTAAGACTGGGCCTCAGATGTTCGAGTGAGTGAAACATGTTGTACCGGTTGTGGCCTTGGTGTAGCTATTTGAGCCCGCAAGCAAGCCTTAGGCACCCAGATTTGTCGTGATTGTGGGTTGGCCTTCATTGACTTCTTGGGTACCCAAATAGACTTCACCTTCACAGAAGAATTAATGAAGGACTTCTCATTAATGTCATGTTGTTGACTACTAATAAGAGGTTTTGGCCGTGGGGTCGGCTTGGTCTGAACAGGGTATTTGCCTTTTCGCCTCCATACTTGCTTCCATGGCTGAAACAATCTGCTTTGCTCCTTTCTTTGGCATTTAGTATCGGTAGTGTTCTGCTTCTTCTGTATTTGATCTGCCGTGGGTTGTTGCAACCTTCTGGTCTTTGGAAAAGAAGGGAGTTCCGTCCTCTCCCTGGCTCCGTTGTTGAGATTAGCCTCTTTCTGCATCATACAGTTTTGGACAAAAATAGCATTGTCAACTTCATGTGCGCCCCTGGAAGGACCAGGAGTTTGTGCCTTGCCTAGTTCCTTGAGTGCCTCATTTTCCAATTCAACTGTAATTCGGCTATGATCTACCCATACCTGAAGAAGTCCACTTCTTAGGTTGAGGTTGACTGCATGATCATAGATCCAGTCCTGACCCAAGACAAGAGGCTCAGTGAGGTCCTCATCTTGACACACTAGTACTTTGACTGTCATCACTTCATCTTGAATGGAGATGGGAAGATCCACCTCGCCCGTGCAAGGAGTTTCCACACCTCCCAATCCTATGAGATATGCTTCTATAGGATCGACAGTTAATTTCAATTCTTGACAGTAAGACAACTTGACAACACTAGTGGATGCACCTGAGTCAATCAAAGCTCTTACAATCTTTGCATCCTTTCCTTGTCCTACTCCAAGGGTTACAAAAGGCTGTCGGTCGATTATTCTATGGGAATGCCCACCTGAAGTCTCGCACATGGCCATAGGATAGCCTACAGATTCTTGAGTGTCAAGCATAGGCAGGTCTCTACCTTGTCTCCTCAATTTCATTCGTCGGATGCGTTCTAAAGCTTCTACTTGTGCTTCTTCTCTAATTCGTTTCTCTTCTTCTTTACGTTTCTTGGCAGTGTTGAGTCGATTTAGCATCTCTTCGGTAAGGGGTTCCTGATATAACTTGACTTTGCATCCACTTATGTAACTTGGTAGAATATCGCCCTCTAAAGTGGCTAGTTGAACTGCGCCACTTGTGGAGATTCTATTGATAATCATTGGCCCGTAACCTCTTTTCTCTAATTTCCGTGCATGCTGCTTCAATGTGTAGACTAGGACTAGGTCGCCTGCTTTCAAGCCTTTATCCTTCACATGTGTATCAAAATATGCCTTCTGTCTCTTCTTAGCTGCATATATCCTTGCAGCTGCTCTCAGTCTTGTTTCTCCTAATCGTTCAAGGTCAAAAAGTCTAGAGGAGAGTTCATGACCCGTCCATTCGTGCTCTTGTGCTACTCTCAATGTAGGTATTAAGAAGTCCAATGGTAGCACGACATTTTGGCCAAATACCATCTGAAAGGGCGTGGCTTGGAGTACCGTTTTGTAGGCGACTCGGTATGCCCAAACAGCACGGTGTAGCTGTTTGTCCCAATCAGAGCGTTTATTGTTCACTAATTTTATCAATACATTGCATAGGATCTTATTGGTGCTTTCGGCTTGCCCATTGGCTTGAGGGTGATAGGGGGCAAACTTCTTATGCACTACCAAGAATTCTTGGAGCAGATTTTCAATAACTTCATTCAAGAAGTTAGTGCCTCTATCACTAACTAGCTCTATAGGTAGCCCGTATCTTGTGAATACATTCTCAAACAAGAATTTAGCAGTTGTCTGAGCGTCGTTCTTTGTTGTGGCTTTTACCTCTACCCACTTGGTTAGATAGTCCGTGGCAACGATGATATACTCAGCATGGGTACCCTTAGCTGGGGGATTGATAGGGCCTACAAAGTCTATTCCCCACTTAGAGAATGCACGTCCGCCCATCATGGGCTTCAGTGGCATCTCATCTTTGCGTATAGGATATTGGGTTCGCTGACAAATCTCACACCTCTTCACATAGGTATGTGCGTCCATGTGAAGGGTTGGCCACCAAAAGCCTGCAAATAGTATTGCCTTGATTACCCTATCTGGTCCAAAGTGTCCTCCTGCTACACCTTGGTGAGCAGTGTCCAAGATCTTGAGATATTCACTCTCATGGACACATAGTCTCAGGTAACCGTCTTTACCACGTTTGTATAGATTATCACCAATGAGTGAGTAATCCTGGGCTTCTTGTTCTAAACTCCTTTGCCTAGCCAGAGTCATGTCTGGAGGGAATGTTCTCGTCCTTAAGAAGGATACTAGAGGTTCACTCCAATCTGGCACTATGGACACTTGATAAAGAGTGGCATGTTCCACAGGTGGTTTAGTGCAGCAGATTGGGCATTCCTTGCACAACTTTTGGACATCAGCCTCCATAGTCGGCCAATGCACTCCGAGTCTCCTGAGTGTCTGTAAGGTTTGTTGCTTTGAGTAGTGTTGCTCTAACGCACCTACATGTGCTAATTGCAACCATTTAGCGTACTCATCCTCTTCCACACAACAAGCCAAGACTTCCTTGCCTGCCACCCTTTCTAAAAGATGCTCAGTGATAGGAAGCGGGTAATTATCCCTGATCGTGGCTGCGTTAACCTTCTTCAAGTTAATGCATACTCGTAATTTGCCGTTCTTCTTGGGCACCACCACAATGGGGGATACCCATTCAGTGTGCTCAATTTCATAGATAAATCCAGCTTCAACCAAGCGGTCTATCTCTTCTTTGATCTTGGCAGCATAGTTGTCATTATATGTGTATGGCTTTTGTTTTGAGGGTCTGGCCTCTGTAGTCATGGGAATCGTATGTGAGCATATGTCCGGGTCCACACCTTTCAAATCCTTGTAACTCCAAGCAAATACATCTCTGTATTCTCTTAGCAAGGCTATCAGCTCATGCTCTTCTTCCTCAGTGAGGTCATGTCCTATGTAAGTGCACCTCTCTTCTCCTTCTTCTATGGCTACCACTATTTTCTTGGTGGTTTCTTTGTTATCATAGGCCTCTCCCGATTGCGCCTCTCGTTTAGGCATTCTAATCATGACTCTCCTGTCATCTATCTCATACTTCTTAAAATTTTTCGGAACCTCAAACAAAGATTCTTCCTCTTCTGGTGTGACTTCTCTCTTCTTTCTTTTCTTTCCTTCTTCCTTATGGGTTACATGTGTGGCTAGCCTTACATCCTTTGTAAGCTCTCTGTGCTTCTGGGGTTGAAATTCTACTTCATAGAAGTATTCTTCATCTGATGCAAAAGGTGGGTCCATAATGATTGACTCTAGATCGGAGTCACTCGCATCCTCAAATGCATCAGGGCTAGGTTCACACTCTTCTAAAACTGCCTCTCCCATGATCGGCTCTATGGAGAAGACTGAAATGTCATAGCCATCCTCATCACAGTGAGGTGTCCATTGTTCTTCATTGATGGCTACATCCATGGTTGCTAGAATTTATGCCCAGCCGTGAGGTTCGAATTCTTTGTCTGGAAAAACTACAGGTGCATAGGCTGGGTCTTGCATTGATCTATGGGTTTCTTTTGCACCTATCTCCCTGGCTTTTTCTCTCTTCTCTTCTTCTACTGCTACCTTACACATCCATAAGTGAGTGTCTTCATGCATCCATGAGGATCCTGATCCTAGGGAATGCACCGATTCCGTATCATCTTTGGCTCTATGGATGGGGTTCCATTGGATAGGAGGGACATCTCTATGAGAGTAATCCTTGAGATTGACTTTGGTTGTAACACCTAAGTGCTGCAAATACAAGGAATTGGTTCCCCAATCCTGTACCACTTGCAACTGCCGCATAAATGGTCTTCCCAAAATCATCTCATAGGCTTGATTTTTGCTAAAGTCACAGATAGCAAATGTGTGCTCAAACTCTACACCACAAGTAGTGAGAGTTATCCCCTCGAGTAGTCCTAAGGGTCTTTCTATGTGCCCGTCAGCCATCTGCAATTTCATTCTCGTTGGCCTGAGAGCTGGCTTGCCCCATCGTTTCCATAAGGAAGTGGTAACAATTGCAACTCCTGCACCTGAGTCCAAGATGGCCTTGGTTGTGTATCCCTGATGAGTGATGGGGAGATATGTGTTTCCCTCTTCGCCCTCACTCATGTCTCCTATCTTGTCTAAGGGTATTTCTGGCACTGTTCTCTGGGATCCTACCTGGGAACGAGGTTTTGCTATCTCGGGCACTTGATTGGCTACATGTTTCCACACTTCTGGTCTAACCTTAAGCAGCTCTTCCAAAGTGAGATTACACTGCACTTTGGTGTTCTTCACTACCTCTGTGTTCCTAGGTATGACTGAATCTTCGTTTCTTACCATGACTGTAGGTGCTCTCATACAGGTGGACTTTGCTTCCCATGGGCCTGTGAAATGGGGTAGTTCTTGTAAAGAATTAGACTCGAAGTCTAATCTTTCTTGAGATTGGGCACTCTCTTGCTCTCCATAAATGGAAGGAATGGGAATTGATCGTGTGTGTCATCCACAAGTTCAATGGGAGGAGGAACTTCACTCTCTTTAGCCCATTTCTCTTCTTGAATCTCTCGCAAGAATTCTGGTGTGTATTGATTCATAGAAGAAGAGGTGTCTGGTTCAGTGGAGTTAGGCACATAAGCTTCAGGCACATAGGCTTTCTGGGTAGGAAGACCTGCTCTTTCACTAGCCTTGTCATGGTGTTGAGGGGCGGGTTCCTTTTGTGATTGTGCAATTAGATTCTCTATTCTTTCTAGGGAGGGGGGGTTGTCTGGTTCAGTGGAATTGGGCACATAAGCTTTCGGTGGGGGATGGGTCATGTTTTTGCTTGCTTTATCTCTTTCTTGATTTTTTTCTTCCTTGGCAGATCTTGCAATTATGCCCTCTAGCTTCTCTAGAAGTCCATCCAAGTGTAATTGCGTCTTGGCTGAGCCCGAGTAATTGAAAAGGCGACTGGCTTCAAACATAGTCTGAGCCAATGCGACCATTTTCGCGCAAAGCTTGGTTCTTTCTATCTCTAGGTCAGCTCTAGGGTAGCACTTGTCATGATCCGTTACATTTGGCCCTTCTTGGATTCTGGCCTGATATGCTTTAAGCATCATGTCTATGTCTTCAAGAGTGAGATCAGCTAATACTGATCCTGCTCGGGGTGGTGGGTGGGTTACGTGGGGTGTATTCGAGGGTGGAGGGATGGAGGGTGATGGGGATGGTAGCGGTGGGAATGTGTGAGAGTGCGGTTGAGATGTGATCTCTATGATTTTGGCCTTGGTTTCTCGTAGACTTTCCTCAAGTTCACTCATCTTCTTTGCTCATTGCCTTTTCATACGTTCACGGCTATCTCTCCAAGCTCTTGTTCTCTTCTTATTTTGGCTCTCAGTATCGCTAGCGTCTGGGCTCTTTTCCTGGCTTACCCCTTGGTTTTGCTGCAATGCTTGAGCTCTAGTGATTACCTGCACTGGTGCAGTGGAAGTGACACTTCCTGTGGAATTGACCACTAACCCAATAACATTAATCGGAGTGATTTTTGGCATATTGTTGGGATTCTTGGGACAATCTCGTAAGAGATGTTCCTTTCCGCACTCCTGGCAAAAGCCTTGGATTGTCACTGATTGGGGTTCTGTAGGTGCAGGCATGGGGCAATCACGTATGAGATGATCACCCTGGCATCTGAAGCAAGGTCCTCTAGGAAAAGGGGGTCGTATCTGCCTAGGTTGATGTCTAGAGTTGGGGTTTGTGTACATGACATTAGCATATTCAGGCTCCCAAATAGGTTCACTCGGTTCCTCACTGTAGTAAGACTCACCATGTTCAGGAGACTGCATGTAGTAAGCCTGAGGACTATCAACATGTGTAGAATCAAAGCTATGGTCACTAGGATCACTTTCTGAGATTAACGGTGTTACTGGGACTATCGCTCTATTCAGGTTTTCTTCTGCAGCAGCATACTTGACCGGAATCACATTAGTAGGAGCAGGTGGTTGCTGTGCTAGCACTGGCTGGGGTCTCAGTTGGGCCTGATATTGCGGTTGGTAATTTTGCTGAGGCCTAATATACTGTTGTGGTGAATATTGACTCTGGTATCTGCCTTGTTGAGGGTATGGCTGAGGGTAGGTTTGCCTAACCGCTTGCTTATTGTATGGGCAGTCCTGTGCTGAGTGATTTGTGTACCTTCGCTCTATGGTGCAATATTGGCTGCTAGGGTTCACTTGGGGTTGAGCCATAATGGGATAGACATTCGCCATATGGTCGCCTCCACAAGTATAACATCTTTTCACAGGGGCAAACCTTGGGATTTGTTTGCTAGAGACACCTAGTTTCTGAGCTACTTTCTCTGCTAATTCCTCAATTGATGTGGATTGCGAGGAAGAGAGGCTAGAGGCACTATCTGAGTCCTTGTAGATTTTGGAAAGCTCTAGTTCCTCCCCTAGGTTATCCTCGATGTCAATGCACATGCGTACACACTCTTCTATAGTCCTAGGGTCCTTCAGATACACATATGACCTCAATTTGGTACTTAGCAGTCCATCCAAGAATAAAGCCACTTGCTTAGCTCGTGTGGGTAGCTCAGGGACAGGGCATCTCTCCAAGTATTGCCTAAATCTTCTTCCAGCAAGTCTCACGGTTTCTTGAGGGGTTTGCTTGAAGCTGTGAATCAACGAGGAGGTGTTATGTCTTATGCCACTCTTAGAGAATTCAATAATGAAAGCCTCTAGGAGTTGGTCTATGCTCCTGAACTGTCTCTCATTCAATGGTTGAAACCACGTAAGGGCTGTGTTCCTAAGGGTTAGACCAAAGGCATTATATTGCGTGAATAAATCCTCCACTTGTTCAGCTCTCAAGACTTGCCTGAACTCGGCCACATGATCGTATGGATCTCCGGTGCCATCGAAGTAATTCTTCATGGACTTAACTAGCTGAGTTGGTCTCAAAGTCCTTGTATGCTCTCTAGGTCGTGGTAGAGGGAAATCATCGGCATTTCTTCGATGTCCTGGGGCTCTAAGTACCTCAGGCTCTACTCTATTTGTTTTCGTCCTCGTTCTTTCTCTGCCCACTGGGTTGGCAAAGCTTACCTCAGGTTTATCTCTATGTCTGTCTCTTTGAGTTCCGTGAGCGTGGGAGGTTCCAGCTCCTGGGAGACCAAAGGACACGTTCGATCTTGGTTGGGGGAAAACGAATTCACCCTTCCAAGTGTAAGCATGCCTATCATTTTCTGTAACCACCAAGATCCTCTCTGAGGTGTGATCTAGGTAGGTCGCTCTGCCTGGGCTATCAGGATCTTTAAACTCATAGATCATGATTGTTCCTATGTCATTTGGACGATCAGATTTATACCTCCAAAAGGCTTCATCAGTCTCTCGGTTCAGAAGCAGATCTATGCTCTTGTTGTCTTGGGGAATCCACTCAGGAGTGAGAATTCTCGTAAGAACAGATTTACCTCGGGGGGTTCTAGGTTCTACATCCATATTTCCTTGCTCCAGGTCACCTAAATCCGCTTCTGAGATCACATTTCCGAATTCATCTGTCCTATCTGGGTGACTGGTGACTACGTATATGGTTCCTTCTTTGTCCAAGTATGCTCCGTTTTCAAACTTGACAGCTGGGTGCTCTAATCCAATGGACTGGTCAGGGTTTTTAATCTGGACCACCGCTCTTCCCAGGCCGTCCTCATAGATGCTAGCACCTAATCGGTTGGTCCTAAGGTATTCGAGTTGCATCTTGTAAGGGCCTTCCACCCTATGTAAATATGGCACCCCAGAACTTCCTATAGGTCTCTCCATACCGTGGGACATCTCAGACTCGCTAGTCTCAGAACTAGGGTAATATGAATAATGGCTCAACTGCTGGGCCCAAGACCTCGTAGTATGATTGACACTAGCCTCTGAAGATCTAAGACTTTTTCTGTCTCTCCTCACGTGTCTACCTGACCTAAGGTTCATATGCCCTTTGTACGCTGCTGATTCTTTGGTACCAGTCACTTGTTCCTTTTAAGTTCCTTTGGATGTGTTTTCTTGTTTTTAGTTAAGCGTCATCAGGAGCACTTTCGTGGGTCGTACTTGATGTTCTGCGTCCGCTTAGTTTAAGTTCTTTTCCTTTAAGTTATCCCTTGACTACAATTTTGCCTACCCTTGCACTTGAGAAATTAAGGGCTCTTCAAACTTGAGTGTTCCTATCGTACCCCTAGTCAATCAGAACAACTACTCGCACTTAGCCTATGCTAAGAATAGACTGAGGGGGTTAAGTGATGTTCCAACCTCAAGTCGCTCCTCCTGGTGATGCTGGTCTATCCAAGAAGCACGTTCCTGAGCTTGTTCTCCTTGGCACTTACTTTGCTTTCTCCAAGAGCTCTCGATGATCCTGTAAGAATCCCAAGTTTAGCTTCAAGTTGATCCTTCAATTGACACTTTTTTAATGATCCTTGTTCCCCCTTTTGTATTGCTAAAAATTTCCTCTAGAGCTCCCTTGGTGTTCCTACCCCTCAGTATGTCAACTTCCAAATATCCTATCTGAAAATCAACACATTATTCTTATAAAAAATAGTTGAGGGCGTGTAGTATATGCCACGAGCTTTCCGACAAGCCCTAGAGCTCAAAAAATGGATTTCGTATGAAAAAGTTATAACCGTTTAGGGTTTAGGGGGTTAAACAGACAAACAGAACCTTTCAGGAGTTTTAATGCATTTTTCTAAGGCCTTTGAGTATTTGAGAGTGCAAATATGCCCAAAATTTAGCCTAAATTTCCAAAAAATTTACCCCTTAATTTTTGCCGAAAATGTCTATCTATCGCGATAGACGGTGTCTGTCGCGATAGAGTGGTCTGTCGCGATAGACGGTGTCTGTCGCGATAGACGGTGTCTGTCGCGATAGAGTGGTCTGTCGCGATAGACGGTGTCTGTCGCGATAGACGGTGTCTGTCGCGATAGAGTGGTCTGTCGCGATAGACGGTGTCTGTCGCGATAGAGTGGTCTGTCGCGATAGACGGTGTCTGTCGCGATAGATGGTGTCTGTCGCGATAGACGGTGTTTGTCGCGATAGACGCTGTCTGTCGTCTGTCGTGATTTGGTCTGTCGCGATAGACGGTGTCTGTCGCGATAGACTGGATCTATCGTGGAATTTTGGTCTGTCGCGATAGACAGGTGTTTGTCGCGATAGACGGGGTCTATCGTGGGTCTCTATCTGTCGCGATAGACGGTGTCTGTCGCGATAGACGGTGTATGTCGCGATAGAGTGGTCTGTCGCGATAGACGGTGTCTGTCGCGATAGACGGTGTCTATCGCGATAGAGTGGTCTGTCGCGATAGACGGTGTCTGTCGCGATAGACTAAAAAAACACAAATTTTTGAGAAACTTCTAGTGATTTGGAGTGCTCTAATGGTGTAGGTTATCGTGCCAAACACGCATTCACAAAATATTAAGTTTTTCTATCTGTCACGACAGACAGAGGTCGTCGTCCCGGGACCTGTGCAGAGTCTGTCGTACCTGCGCACACTACTGGAGAAGGTGGTACAGCTAGTTCCTGCAACAAAACCTCAAAAACACACCAAAAACAGATAGCATGCAAGCTCTCTCTCGCTATCTCTCACAATGAAATGAGGGAAATGAGGTGGGGAGTGTAATATGACCAAAAAACTGAAATTTTTTGTGGAGATGGAGATGGAGGTGGGAGATGGTGGGGACGATGGTGATGCGAAAGTAAGGAAAAAATGAAGAAAAATAAAGAGAAGGAAGGATATTACCTATAACTCCAATATCTCAACTCGACGTCTTACCATCACACGCTCGTCCTCGAAGCTCTCTCCCCGGCAATGGTGCCAAATTTGGTGTCACTCTAGCACAATGGTGAGTACCAATGTGAGAAGATTCACCTCATAATTGTCAATCCGTGGAGACGTGAGGACTAGTATGAAGACTATGAGCAAGTGAAGGCACAAGTGTGTGAGTGAGAAGCACACAAGCATGCACACACATACACACACGCGCACACAAGGCAAGAACAAGGAGAGGAACAATGGAGTTCTTTGTATTAGTCAAAAAGTCTCTTACATAAGCTCAATTCACAAACAATCTAACCCCAAAAATGAGCTCTCTAGCTCTTTTTATAGTTTTCTAACTAGCTTTGGTCTTGTCCAGACCTAGTGTCCGGCCTAGTTAAAAATTAGGTTCTAGAGCCTATTTGAGGGCTCAAACAGAGTCTAAAAATTATGAAAATTGGTATGTAGCTAGTTCTAATACTCCTCAAGCTCGAGGACTCCTCGGCTTGCACAAAATGGAGTCTATTCTACCAAAAACGGAATTTACAATGTTTGTGTAGTGATTAAAATCACTTGAGTTGTAAATGGTCCATGGAAAAAATGATTGGGCCTTGTTGCCGTATTGTGCATGACTCCTCCGTTGCACTAGTATGCTCTTCATCTGACTTGTATGCCAACAAGGTCTGTCTTCGTGCTCCCTGTGTACTTTGTTTACTACGTATTCTGTAGCCTTTGTGCAGAGTACTTTGTGCGGCCTCGAGAGCTCAGTTTTTTACTCCGAGGTTATCGTCGTGGGCTCTCAAGAAGGATAGTGCACTGTGGTGCATCACCATTGAATTACTTGACTGGTATCAGAGCATTTCGATGCAAAAGCTTTGTTCCTTTTGTGTGAGCAAAGCGAGCATCCCCCCCTCAGATTTCTCCAAGGCTTACGACTAAGGTAGCGACCAAGGCATAGACCTTGGCATACCTTATCATCCGAGTCACCAATCAAGGAAGATAGAGGTTCCTAGTACTTCCGGGGAGGTCACCTATCCTAGTATTGTTCCCCCTAGAGCTCACTTAACCATGGCAATCTCTTGCCACTAAGCTACACTCTTGTGGTGTCTAAAGAAGGGGAAGACAAAGGTTAACATTACCTTGAACATGTTTTGGTCCCTCAAAGCTTCATTCTTTGCTTTCAAGGCCTGTTTTTGAAGCATTTTTGGGGTTTCTTTTGGAGCAATTTTGGAGTACTTTCGCACATAGGTCTCTTCATACAGGTGCAAGAACATCAAGAAGAGTGTTCTTTTTACTTCTCCGACAACAAATATCAGCCTTTGGGGCTCTATTTTCAGCCACACTCGTAAAACTACAGGTTTCTCGAAAGGTAGTTTTGGTGGGAGCAGTCACTGCAAAATTTACGCAGGTTGTTGGGCCTAAAACATCAGAGTTGACAGACACTTGTAGGTGTTGTTGGCTAGTTTTTGGGCTGTGCATTCAGCCTTTTAGTGTCATTTTATTGCATATATTGAGCACATACACACCATGTACGCTTCTATGGAAACCACTTATGTATGTCTATGTGGTCATTGATCTAGCAGTTATGTTTTTGCATAAAGCCTTTTACGTTTGAAAAAGAGGGTCGTGGTGAGGTTTTCTTAACTAGGAGACACCCAGATATCAAGGTCTCTTCAGTGATGTAGGTGGAACACTTACCCAACCTCGCCATAGGTGATGTATGATAGTTTTTCATAGGTGCTCGATAAGCCTAGTTGGCTTCTATTCGGTAACTGATTTTATGCAGTGGAGCCAGTGATTCACTATGCAAGAAAACATTTTATGATATTTTGACATTGGTGATATGCTCATTTTGCAGAGGATACTCTGGCAAAAGTTTTCCAGATTTTTGGTTTAGTCAACCATATAGTGGTTGATTTACTGCTTGATACACTTACTTGTTGCTTTTTGTACTCTTCTAGCTCCATTATCATTCTATTCAGTTCTCTACCATTATGGCATCAGAGGTCTCAGGCACATCTGATGGATCAAGGTCTAGTGCTACTGTTCCGAGGAGGAACTATAACTTGTAGGGAAAAGACCATTTTGAGATCCGAAAATTTGATGGCACAAACTTTGCTCTATGGAAGAATCAGATCAAAGATGTGTTGATTCAAAGGAGGCAATGGAAGCCGGTAAATGGGATTTCAAAGAATCCTGCTGACATGGATGAAGATGATTGGGATGAGTTAGATGAAATGGCTAGGTCTACCATTTGCTTTCACCTGGCAAATAATGTTTACTTTACAGTATTAGACTGTGAAAGTGCAGACAAGCTTTGGAAGAAGTTATGAAATACATATGAAAAAGAGATGGCATCAAATAAAGTGTATCTGATGAGAAAATTATATGACCTTCGTATGAAGGACACAGATAGTGTTGCTGCTCATCTGAATGAATTTGATGCTATATTCTCCATGTTACATGCTCAAAAAATGGATATGGATAATGAAATGAAAGCATTATTGCTGTTATGCAGCCTGCCATCATCATGGGATACGTTTTGCACAACTATTAGCAATAGTGCACCTGGTGGTAAACTCGTCTATGATGACATATGTGGAGCACTCTTGAGTGAGGAGATTTGTAGAAAATCTATGGTTGGCACTCAAAGTGGAGATGCATATAATGTTCGTGATTCTTACCAAGGAAACAATCAGCAACGTGGCAAGAGCAAGAACAAGGAAAAGAATGGTCTACAGAATAAGAGTAGAAGTAAACCAAGGAAGAGGGATATCGAATGCCCTTATTGTCATAAGAAAGAACATATGAAAAAAGATTGTTATGCATTAAAGAATTCTAAAGGTAAAGGATAGAATGTTGATGGGCATGTTAAACAGTTACCTGCACCATCTACTTCGACTATGAAGATTGAAGAAATTAATGCTATTTCTGATGATGCTGATGTGTTGACATTTGATAGTATTGTGCCAACTGAGGCGCTTATGGCTGATTCTCTTTCCCGCACGTGGCTGCTAGATTTTGGTGCTTCTTTCCATGTGATACGACACAGAGAATGGTTCTCTAATTATGCAAAAAAGTCTCTTGGTACTGTGAGACTTGGCTACTCTTACTAGTGTGATGTTGTGGGGATTGGAGATTGTTGGTGCAAGACAATCAACAATTGAAGGTCTTTAAGTCCGCAGAGACGTCATCAAAAATTTCTTTAAAAAGGTCACCGGAAGGTCACCGGAACAGTACCGGAACAGTACCGGAAACTCACCGTAAAGTCACCGGAATGTTACCGGAAATGATCACTTTTATAGTTTTCAGTTTATGAAGAGTTGAAAGATAAAAGGAGGAAGAAAAGAACAAATTTTGGAGCTTGGAAGAAGAACCGGAAAAAAAAGTTGTACACATATGTACAGTAGTATAGTCAGCGTTATAAGGTTGTACAAATTTATCTATAAATACCTGAGAAAGTATCGGGGCATATAATGAAAAAGAATGAGAGTAGAAGAGAGGCATAGATGAGAAGAATGAGAAGTTAGATGTCATGAGACATATGAAAAGTTAGTTGAGTTTTCCTCTCATCGCTCAACTGTAACTTTCTGAGTAATCGAAGAAATATTGCGCCGAAATTTCTGTGTGTTCTTCATCTGTGATAGATGATTTGTGAAATCCTTTTGAGGATATCTAAGTCTATAGTTAATCAATCTATAGCTTAAGTTTCAGAGTTTAATTATAAACAGAAACCGAGAATTGTCAGTAGGAACATTCATATGTGTTGAGTGTTCAAAGTTTACTGAAACAGGCGCATTTCCAGTGATCAATGTTTTGATCATTTCTCAGTGCATACTTTAAAGTTTTGCATGAGTGAGAGCTTAATCTTTAAGTTAGAAGATAAGCTACTTGTAACCAGAAGCATTTGCTTAAACGGGTTCTATTCAAGGAGAACCAAGTCTTAGAAGTTGCAGTTGTAAAATAGACTGTTCAGAATGACAGTTTCAGACATAGGTAACTTGTGAAGGTGATTTCTCAAGTTATACTAAACTTTTTGAAGAACTTTAACTTGAAGGAGGTGCGCAATTTCTAGGCGACACTCCATACAAAGTTTCATAAAAAACTTTTCGTGTTTGATAGATTAATTTGAAGAAACTGTGCAGCAGAATTTTTGTGTTGTGAAGTTTTTGACTTACTCTTGGTATAGAGGTGCTCTAATCACAAGAGTAGGTTATTCTTTTGGAGATTAACACTCTCCATCAGTGGTATCAGAGCAGGAGACATCAAAATCAAAGAAAGGAGGATCCCGATTGCTGCGGTTACAAAGAATTCAACAACTGAAGAACTAAAAGGTGAAAGCTTGAAGGCAAAACCTGAGGAAGAGATCATACGATATCAAGAAAGACAAACAGAGTCTAATTTGAAGCAAAGGTACATATATTATTCATAAAGGTTGAAAATTTCAAATACACAAGTGGACACAAGATGGGAGATTCTCTACAGATAGAGAAACTGGATAGGGAAAACTATCCTGCGTGGTCAATGAGGATGGAAGCTCATCTTATGAGCAAAGATTTGATAGCTTATATCACAGGAGAAGAAGAAAAGCCACAGTTCAGAGATCCTAGTGTTCCGACTAGGGAAGAGTTAGCAGATTTGAAAAACTGGATGAAGAAAGATGCTCAAGCTAGAAGCATTATCTATATGGCAGTAAATGATTACTTGTTACCTCATATTCGAGGTCTTGAAAGTGCAACTGACATTTGGAATGCTTTGGAGGAGCATTTCCAGAATACTACTAAGTCAAGGAAGGCATCCTTATGGGCAGAGTTTACAACCTTCAAGAAGAAGGCTTCTCAGTCCATTTCAGACTATGTGACAAGGATGAAAGACATTGCAGATGCATTAGGAGCTGTTGATGAAGACATTGAGGAGGATAAATTGGTAAGGCAAATTCTTAGAGGCTTAAGAGGTGATGACAAATGGAAGCCGTTTATTTTGTCTACAGAGTTATCACTTGATCATTTCACTCCAGGTTTAAATCAGTTGCTAGGTCATATGCTAACATTTGAGAATGATGTTAAAGGAGATGGTGACAAGAGTGCAGGTCATGCAATGTACTCAAAAGATAAAAAGAAGAATAGCAAAGTAAAGCAACAAACAAATGAAGATGAAGGAACAACTAGCCAAGCCAACTTCCTAAGAGGAAGAGGAGGTGGCAAAGGTAGAGGAAGAGGCAGAAACAATAAAGATGGAGGCAAAGCTTGCTGGATTTGTGGTAAGACAAATCATTTATCTAATGATTGTTGGCACAATACTCAAAGTAATAATGGATATAGTCAAAGTTACAATGCAAGAGGAAGAGGTGGCAGAAATCAAAGAGGAAATTTCAGAGGCAGAGGTGGTAGGAGTTACTTTGGAAGAAATGCAGGTAGAGGATTCCAAAGTCAACAATATAACAATACCTACTACAATTACGCTTCAGAACAGAAGGAGGATTCAACATTGATATTGAATGCTACTTGTGAAAGGCAGAGTGAAGATCAAAGAGTCTTCTACATTGACTCAGGATGTAGCAATCATCTGAGTGGAAACATATCATTGATGACTGATTTGGAGAATAAAGTTTCTAATCATGTTGTTCAAACAGGTGACAACACAAAGCATAAAGTGAAGTCGATTGGATCAGTGAAAGCTAAAGACGGTAGTACCTTATTGGGTAAGGTTCTGTATGTTCCTACAATTCCTAAGAATTTGATAAGTGTAGGACAAATTGTTGAAAAGGGATATGAAGTAAGATTCACTAATGAAGGAGTATACGTGGAAGATCCCAGTCAAGGGTATAAACAGATTGTTTCAGGAAAGAAAGAAGGAAGACTGTTTACACTGAAGATTCAAGGCAACATTGGTCAGGCCATGTTTACATATGCAGGACATAAAATTTCTGAGTTAGATCTTTGGCACAAGAGGCTTGGACATTTCAATGAAAGAGGTATTAAAGATATGATTAACAATGGTTCAGTGCTTGGATTGCCTAATGTTGCAGGTCAACATATGACATACAAATGTGAGGCATGTCAATTAGGTAAAGCTCATAAGAATTCTTACTCCAAGCATGGTTTTATGTACTCAGAGAAGCTTGAGTTGGTACACACAGATGTGTGGGGACCATCAAAGGATTTCAGTATAAATGGGTCAAGATATTATGTGATTTATGTTGATGATGCTACTAGATGGATCACTATCTATGTGATCAAGGATAAGTCAGAAGTATTCAATACATTCAAACATTATCATGCGTATGCAGAAAGAACTACAGGTCATAAACTGAAGAGACTAAGATCAGATGGAGGGGGAGAGTATTTCTCCAACGAATTCAGTGACTACTTATGGAATGCAGATATAAAAAGGGAAGTTACTTGCAGATATTCTCCTCAACAAAATGGTGTAGCAGAAAGGAGGAATAGGACTCTTGTTGAGTTTGCAAGGTCCATGATGAATGAGAAAAATTGCCCTAATTATTTGTGGGCTGAAGCTGTAAATACAGCTACTTATTTGGTCAATAGGTTACCATGCAAAGCCTTGCAGGGTATGACACCATATGAAGCTTGGTGGGGTAAAAGAACTACCCTAGATCATTGCAGAGTATTTGGATGTGTGGCATATGCATATGTGCCATCACAATTAAGACACAAATTGGAACCTAAAGCTGAAAAATATGTTTTCATTGGTTATGATGATAGACAGATGGGATACAGGTTGTGGAATCCATCCACAAAACATTTTCTGGTTTCGAAAGATGTTACGTTCGATGAGCAAAGTTCTTGGTATGCAGGAACAGTTAATAACAATACAGGTGATGAAGAAGAAGTGAGTCAGAAGAAAGGTAAATCAAAGGTTCAAATAATTGATGAAGAAGAAAATTATGAAGTACAGGAAGAAGTTGAAGAAAGGTCAAGATTTGATCCTGAGTGTGAAGAACCAGAAACCTCAAGGACTGGAGAACTCAGAAGGTCATCAAGAAATAGATGGCAACCTATAAGGTATAGTTATGATACTTCATTTTTGGCTACAAAAGATTATGCTTACATAATGAAAGCAGATGAAGACCCTTCTACATACGAAGAGGCAAAAGGTAAGGAAAAATGGGAGAAAGCTATGCAAGAAGAACATGATGCATTGGTGGAAAATCAAACATGGGATTTAGTTCCTAAACCAAATAGCCAAAAGATTATTGGATGCAAGTGGGTCTACAAGACCAAGAGATTTGCAGATGGAAGTGTGTCTAGATACAAAGCTAGACTTGTTGTCAAAGGGTTTGCTCAAACATATGGAGTTGATTATGATGAGACTTATAGTCCAGTAGCAAAGATGACAACCATCAGAACACTCATAGCTGTTGCTGCGTGTAAAGATTGGAAGTTATGTCAGTTAGATGTGAAAAATGCTTTTCTGAATGGTTATATTTCAGATGATGTGTTCATGGAGCAACCTCAAGGGTTCAGAGATAAAAGGTATCCAGATCATGTGTGCAAGCTCAAGAGAGCTTTGTATGGCTTGAAGCAGGCCCCAAGAGCGTGGAATTATAGACTTGTAAAGTTCTTGAAAGAACTTGGTTTTCAGGTGTCTGAAGCAGATAGTAGTCTGTTTATAAAAGCAAGTGATAATGGTTTCATATACATGTGCATATATGTTGATGATATAATCCTTACAGGAACAGATGAAGAAGGAATACAAAGACTCAAGAAGCAAATGGAAAAGGAGTTCAAGATAAGTGACTTGGGAGACTTGTCATACTTCTTGGGTATGGAGATCACATATACTCAGCATGGAGTATTCGTGACCCAAGAAAGATATTTGAAGAACTTGTTAATGAAGTTTAAAATGAATGATTGCCGGATAGCACCTACTCCAATGGAGGTGAATCACAAATTGAGTAAGTTTGGAGGTGAAGAATTCAAGGACGTGAGACAATATCAGAGTTTGGTTGGTAGTCTTATCTATGCTACTTTAACCAGACCTGATTTATCATATGCAGTAGGAGTATTGTCTCAATTCATGCACTGTCCAAGGAAAGAACATTGGATTGCAGGACAAAGGGTGTTGAGGTACATTAAGGGTACACTCAAAGAAGGTTTGTATTATGGTTTTACATCAGATACAAATATCAAAATATACAGTGATGCAGATTGGGCAGGTAATCCAGATGACAGAAGGTCAACCTATGGATACATGTGTTATGTGGGAGATAAGCTAATCTCATGGTGTTCCAAGAAGCAACATACAGTTGCTTTGTCTTCTACCGAAGCTGAGTACAAAGGCATGGTTGAAGCTGCAAAGGAAGTGATTTGGCTAAAGACTTTAATGAAGAATTTTGACACTATACAGAGGACACCAATTATATTTGGAGATAACATGAGTTCATTATATTTAGCTGCTAATCCTGTTTTTCATGCCAGAACTAAACACATTGAGATTCAGTATCACTTTCTAAGAGAGAAGGTGATGGATAAAGAGATTGAAGTAATTCATACTTCAACAAAAGATCAGATAGCTGATATGCTTACAAAAAGTTTGGATGGACCTAAGTTACAAAGGTTTAAAGATATGGCAGGAATAAAGAAGACAGAGAAAACCTCAATTGATGATTGAGGGGGAGCTGTTGGTGCAAGACAATCAACAATTGAAGGTCTTTAAGTCCGCAGAGACGTCATCAAAAATTTCTTTAAAAAGGTCACCGGAAGGTCACCGGAACAGTACCGGAACAGTACCGGAAACTCACCGTAAAGTCACCGGAATGTTACCGGAAATGATCACTTTTATAGTTTTCAGTTTATGAAGAGTTGAAAGATAAAAGGAGGAAGAAAAGAACAAATTTTGGAGCTTGGAAGAAGAACCGGAAAAAAAAGTTGTACACATATGTACAGTAGTATAGTCAGCGTTATAAGGTTGTACAAATTTATCTATAAATACCTGAGAAAGTATCGGGGCATATAATGAAAAAGAATGAGAGTAGAAGAGAGGCATAGATGAGAAGAATGAGAAGTTAGATGTCATGAGACATATGAAAAGTTAGTTGAGTTTTCCTCTCATCGCTCAACTGTAACTTTCTGAGTAATCGAAGAAATATTGCGCCGAAATTTCTGTGTGTTCTTCATCTGTGATAGATGATTTGTGAAATCCTTTTGAGGATATCTAAGTCTATAGTTAATCAATCTATAGCTTAAGTTTCAGAGTTTAATTATAAACAGAAACCGAGAATTGTCAGTAGGAACATTCATATGTGTTGAGTGTTCAAAGTTTACTGAAACAGGCGCATTTCCAGTGATCAATGTTTTGATCATTTCTCAGTGCATACTTTAAAGTTTTGCATGAGTGAGAGCTTAATCTTTAAGTTAGAAGATAAGCTACTCGTAACCAGAAGCATTTGCTTAAACGGGTTCTATTCAAGGAGAACCAAGTCTTAGAAGTTGCAGTTGTAAAATAGACTGTTCAGAATGACAGTTTCAGACATAGGTAACTTGTGAAGGTGATTTCTCAAGTTATACTAAACTTTTTGAAGAACTTTAACTTGAAGGAGGTGCGCAATTTCTAGGCGACACTCCATACAAAGTTTCATAAAAAACTTTTCGTGTTTGATAGATTAATTTGAAGAAACTGTGCAGCAGAATTTTTGTGTTGTGAAGTTTTTGACTTACTCTTGGTATAGAGGTGCTCTAATCACAAGAGTAGGTTATTCTTTTGGAGATTAACACTCTCCATCAGAGATGTGATCGTGCAGTTCATTGATGGTTCAAAATTTACTATGCATAATGTATGCCATGTACCTCAGTTATCATGCAGTTTGATGTCAGTTGGTCAACTTGATGACCTTGGTTACAAGGTGGTCTTCTATGCTCAATCCTTTCATATATCAAAGGGCAATATGGTTATTGCAAAAGAAAGCAAAGTTGGATCACTTTATCCTTTATTTGTATCACAGAAAGAAAACTTGTTAGCTGTTAGTGAACAACCTATGGCTTGTATTTGGCATGGTCATTTGGGCCATATATCTCGTAGTGGAATGGAAAATCTTTCTCGTTTTGGCTAGTTACCTGTGTTATCTTTCTCTAATCTTTCATTTTGCAAGCATTGTCAATATGGAAAGCAAACAAAAAATGTGCATATAATGCACATTGACTCTTCAATTCAGCCTTTAGATCTCATTCATACACATGTGTGTGGTCCTATGTCCACTAGGTCCTTAGGTGGTTCTCTTTACTTTGTCACTTTCATACATGATGCTACTAGAAAAGTCTGGGTATATCCTATCAAATCGAAGGATGAGGTATTCCCTACTTTCAGAAAATGGCTTGCTTCAGTTGAGACTGAGAAAGGAACTAAGCTTAAGGCTTGAAATTCAGATAATGGGGGTGAGTATACCTCACATGAACTCAACCTTTTCTATCAGTCTAGAGGGATTCGTAGAGAGTTTACAGCTTCTTATACCCGAGTACAGAATGGTGTAGCTGAGAGGATGAATATAACTATTCAAGATAGAGTAGTCTCTATGTTGCATCATGCAAACCTCTCACAAGGTTTTTGGGCAGAAGTAGTATTGACTGCAGTTCATCTGATTAACCTTTCACCTATTACTACCAAAGGTCTGAAAGTGGCAGAAGAGTTATGGACAGGGAAGCCACATATGTTCAATATGCAGGGTGGAAAAGCATTGAGTACACCTTTACCCACATATGTGAAATTGAGCAAGGATGATTGCCCCAAATCAAATGAGGAAAAGGAATTCATGACCAAAATTTGCTATCAATCTGCCGTTGGTAGTCTCATGTATGCTATGGTAGCTACAAGACCAGATATTGCATTTGCAGTGGGAGTTATGAGCAAATATATGTCTAATCCTGGCAAGAAACATTGGGAAGCAATCAAGATGATTTTGAGATATCTGAGTGGCACTAAGGACAAGTGTCTATGCTTAGGTAGAGGGAAAGCATCCATTATTGGTTACACAGATTCTGATTATGCTGGCTGTGTAGACAATCATAAGTCTACATCAAGGTACATTTTTTCATTTTGCTGGAGGTGCTATCTCTTGGAGATCTCGTCTTCAAGAATGTACAAGTGTTTCACCATAGAACCATAGTATGTTGCAACAAGTGAGGCATGTAAAGAAGCATTGTGGCTTTCTCATCTTGCTTGTGATATGGGTTTACCTCAGCATGTACCTCATTTGCTCAGTGACCAAGCACACACTCGAGGTAATGTTGCAGATGCTTTGACTAAAGCTCTACCACATGATAGCTTTTGTCACTGCTGTCACTTGATGGGGGTTACGTGATTCATGATCTTACACAGTCATTTGTATACTGTGTAACATGCCCATCAGGTGGGAGGTATATTTTGTATACTTACACTCAGGTATTCTTTATCATTCTTTATTTTTCTCCCATAGTTACTTTGGCCATATTGGCCTTTAGTAAGAGATTCTTACCGTTAGTGTCCATGTGAAAGGCCAAATGGCCACTGGACACTTCTTTGTATATGTTCTTTAATAAAACATATAGTGGCCTGGTCAGTCACAGACTGGAAGTTCGACCACATTTGTAAGACCTAAGAAGTCTGTCTTCATGCTCAATGTGTACTGTGTTTTTTGCGTATTCTGCAGCCTTTGTGTGGAGTACTATGTGCTGCCTCGGGAGCTCTGTTTTCTACTCCGAGGTTATCACCATGGAGCTCTCGAGAAGGATAGTGCACTGTGGTGCATCGCCATCGAATTAATTCAAAAGTCTCTTGGTATTGTGAGACTTGGTGACTCTTACTAGTGTGACGTTGTCAGGATCAGAGATGTGTTTGTGTAGTTCAGTGATGGTTCAAAGTTTACTATGCATAATGCATGCCATGTACCTTAGTTATCATGCATGTTAGTCGGTCAACTTGATGACCTTGGCTATAAGGTGGTCTTCTATGCTCAATCCTTTTGGATATCAAAGGGCAATATGATTATTGCAAAAGGAAGCAAAGTTGGCTCACTTTATCCTTTATTTGTATCACAAAAACAACACTTGTTAGTTGTTAGTGAACAGTCTATGGCTTGCATTAGGCATGGCAGTTTGGGCCATATATCACGTAGTGGAATGGAGAATCTTTCTTGTTCTCGCTACTTACTTGTGTTATCTTTCTTTGATTTTTCATTTTGTGAGCATTGTCAATATTGAAAGCAAACTAGGAATGTGCACAAGATGCACATTGACTCTTCAATTCAACATTTAGATCTCATTCATAAAGATGTGTGTGGTCTTATGCCCATAAGGTCATTAGGTGGTTCTCTTTATTTTGTCACTTTCATAGATGATGCTACTAGAAAAGTTTGGGTATATCCTATCAAGGATGAAGTATTCCCTACTTTCAAAAAATGGCTTACTTCGGCTGAGAGTGAAAAAGGAACTAAGCTTAAGGCTTTACGTTTAGATAATGGGGATGAGTATACATCACATGAATTCAGCCTTTTTTCTTAGACTAGAGAAATTTGTAGAGAGTTTACAGCTCCTTATACACTAGTACAGAATGGTGTAGCTGAAAGAATGAATAGAACTATTCAAGATAGAGTAGTTTCTATGTTGCATCATGCAAACCTTTCACAAGGCTTTTGGGTAGAAGCAGTATTGACTGCAGTTCATTTGATTAATCTTTCACCTAGTATTGCGAAAGGTTTGAAAGTGGCACAAGAGTTATGGATAGGGAAGCCACCATATTATGATCATCTTTGAGTTTTTGGGTGTGAAGCATATGTTCACATACCCAAGAATCTTAGACAAAAGTTGGATCATAAGTCAAAGAAATGAATTTTTCTTGGATATGGTTGAGAAGGGCAATTTGGATATCTCGCTTATGGGATCTAGAAACACAACCATTAGAAGTAGTAATGTCATTTTCAATGAGTCTAAGATGCATAGACAACCCATTAAGGAGGTTTAAGTGAGAAGAGTGGTCTTTGAGGATACTAGTCCTCCAATTAGCATGCATAAAAATGTTGCACATAGGGATGTTCAAGAGAATGTCCGATCAGATCAGTTTCCAAATGTTCGTCTTCAACAATCATTGAGATGCTCTATGTGTTTCACATTCACCTGATAGATATGTTCCAAGTTTGGATTTTGTTATGCCAATAGATGCTAGTGATCCTTCTTGCTACAAAGAGGCTATGCAAACAATAGATCATGTCAAGTGGGAGCATGCCATGAAGAGTGAGTTACTTGGGATTTACTACCTTTGCCAAAGGGTAGGAAAGCATTACCATGTAAATGAGTATATAAGCTGAAATTCACATCTGATAATGCTTCTCCAAAGTATAAAGCATGACTTGTTGCAAAGGGTTTTAAGCAACAACATGGTGTTGATTTTGAGGAAACCTTCTCTCTAGTGGTCAAGATGACTACCTTGCACATGTTTCTTGGATTCCTTGCAATGGAGGACTTAGGGCTAGTCCAAATCGATGTGAAAACTGATTTCTTGCATGGAGATCTCAGAGATGAGATCTATATGGAACAACGAGAGGGTTACTTAGTTCCTGGCAAAGAAAGTCTAGTTTGTAAGCTCAAGAAGAGCTTATATGGACTTAAACAGTCCCCTAGACAATGGTACCAAAATTTTGATGATTTTATGAAGTCTCAAGGCTATTCTCAAAGCAATGAGGATCATTGTCTCTACACAAAGGGATGCTCCGATGGAAACTTGATATGCTTGATACTTTATGTCGATGATATGCTGATTGCTAGGAAGTCCTCTTATTACTTGTCAATTCTCAAAAAGAAGTTGAGCGAGACATTTGATATGAAGGATTTGGGGGATGCCAAACATATTCTTGGCATGCGCATTACTCATGATAGGAGTAAGAGATGCATATACTTGTCTCAAAGTGAGTACATATCCAAAGTACTTCATAGGTTCAATATGTAGGGTGGAAAGGCATTGAGTACACCTTTACCCACATATCTGAAACTGAGCAAGGATGATTGCCCAAATCAGATGAGGAAAAGGAATTCATGGCCGAAATTTCTTATCAGTCTGCTATTGGTAGTCTCATGTATGCTATGGTAGCTACAAGACCACACATTGCATTTGTAGTGGGAGTTGTGAGTAGATATATGTCTAATCCTGGCAAGCAACATTGGGAAGCGCTCAAGATGATTTTGAGATTTTTGAGTGGCACTAAGAACACGTGTCTATGCTTAGGTAGAGGAAAAGCATCCATTATTGGTTACATAGATTCTTACTATGCTGGCTGTGTAGATAATTGTAAGTCTACATCAGGGTACATTTTTTCATTTTTCTAGAGGTGCTATCTCTTGGAGATCTCATCTTCGAGAATGTACAACTATTTCCACCATAAAATCAGAGTATGTTGCAACAAGTGAGGCATGTAAGGAAGCATTTTGTCTTTCTCATCTTGCTTGTGATATGGGTCTACCTCAGCATCTACCTCGTTTTCTCAGTGATAGTGAGAGTGCTAGTGCTTTGGCTAAGAATCTGGTCTATCATGCAAAGACCAAGCACATTGAGGTGAGGTACTAGTTCATTAGAGATTGCTTAGCCACTGAGCACATTATTCTTGAGAAGGTTCATACTCGAGATAATGTTGCAAATGCTTTGACTAAAGCTCTACCATAGGATAGCTTTTGACACTGTTGGCACTTGATGGGGGTTACTTGATTCATGATCTTACACAATCACTTGCATAATATGTAGCATGCCCATGAGCTGGGAGGTATAGCTTGTATACTTACACTCATGTATTCTTTATCATTCTTCATTTTTCTCCCATAGTTACTTTGGCCATATTGGCCTTTAGTGGGAGATTGTTACCATTACTATCCATGTGAAAGGGCAAACGACCACTACACACTTTTGTATATGTTGTTTAATAAAACATATAGTGTCCTGGTCAGCCACAGACTGTAAGTTTGATCGCATTTGTAACATCTAAGAAGTCTGTGTTCATGCTCCCTGTTTACTATGTTTTTTTGCATATTATGCAGCCTCTATGTGGAGTACCATGTGCTATGCTTGGAGCTTAGTTTCCTACTTTGTGGATATCGTCGTGGAGCTCTCAAGAAGGAGAGCACACTCTGGTGCATCCCCATCAAAATACTTCAAATAACAATACTTTGGAGGCAAAAATGAATAAATCTTTTGTGAAATTACTAGGGATTAAGTACAAGTTGGGAATTGAAATTAATGTGATTATATTTATTTTATCTCAAATGATATTATTAGAATGCATGTGGTACTTTGGTGTGATGTACCCCTCAATCAACCTTGAAGAATCTCTAAACTTTTGATAAGGACATTGAAGGGGAGTAGAAATTTGGACATTATTTTGATCAAGGATAACTATTTGAAAATCTCATTAAAAGTATTCCTTTGTTAATGGTATGTGTAATAACTTATCAGGAACTCCTATATGATTCTATACTTCAATTTATCAAATAATCAATGATATTAAGATAAAATTTAATTGAATATATGTAAATTGTCTTTTTCTCACAACTTTGTATGTTTTTCAACAAATAGGCCATAAATATTAGACACCTAAACTTTCCACCACTCGTTCTAGTTGGTTTGATACACTATCTTGAGTTCATGGAAAGAAAGATCTCTATCTTTCATTTTCATGCACTTTCGTATGTTTCCCCCTAAAAGGAAAAAAAAAATCTCAATTCCAGTTTATTCTTCCTCTTAGTTCATGGTGACTATACCCATCCCTTCCCCCTCAAAAGAAAAAGAAATCTCAATTCCTGTTTATTCTTCCTATTAGTTCATGGATAATAATGATCTACTGCTACTTTTTTCTGGAAGTGTCTTTTAGGCCTCATATCATCCCATATCTTGATTTTTAGCTTATGTTTTCATCTTTACACTTGTTACCCACAAAATTACTATGTTTGATTCCAAGTTCATTTGAATCATAGTTTTGTTACTTACATGTGAGGCCAATATTTCTTACATACTTCTACATTGGGTCAGCCTAGTAGAACCCTTTAAGCATCGATAGAACTTAAGTATACTTTTTGAGGGTGTAGGAGTATCAATAAAAAAAATAAAGAGGATTTATCATTCTAGGGGTTTTAACAAGAAGCAACCCTACTCTGTCTAGTGAAGCTACTTTTTTTAAATACTTACATGGTATAAAATTGATCATATTTCTTATTATTCTTAAATTTCCTTCTTTAATTCTTTTTCAATAGAGCATTGCAAGTACTCTCTCGTTTGTCTATGCCGCCTAGATCATGGTGACAAAGCATTATCTTCCTTATTAGTTTTCTTTCTTTCTTGCTACAACCATACATTCAATCACCTATATTCTTATTATTATTAAATAAAAAACTTATTTCATCTTTATCCTTTACCTCTCGATGAGCCTGTTTTATGATCTGTATTGAGCATATTATCTCTCTTTTTTATTTCCTTATTAGTTTTCTTTCTTTCTTGCTACAACCATACATTCAATCACCTATATTCTTATTATTATTAAATAAAAAACTTATTTCATCTTTATCCTTTACCTCTCGATGAGCCTGTTTTATGATCTGTATTGAGCATATTATCTCTCTTTTTTATTTCTTGATATTTCAACATAATGTAGATGCTAATTTAAAGATCTATGTATATATTCATGCACACACACATATGAAGCATGTATATTTTTTATTTATTTAGGATAAACTATATGAAAATTGGTTGCATAACTATAATTTACATAGTAAGTTTTATTTTCTAGAATTTTTGGATTTCCAATAATTTTTAGCTAAAATCTTAGAACTTTAAATAGACATGTTTATATAAAGTCTTTAAAAGATTAGAAATGCATTGATTCACGATTTAATCTCAATTACTTAAAAAATAATTTTAAGTAACTAATTAAAATTTCCAATCCGTTATTTCATTAATAATTTCTAAAAATTATGGATCAAATTTTAAAACATGCATGATGTTCATAATTAATGCAATCATTTACTTGATCAAGTTGGTGAAATAATTATCAATGCTTTTCAAAATTTACTCAAGTAAAATTGCTAATAAGAGAGATGAATCTTGACATGCTAAGGTCTACAACACTTCTATTTACATCAAGCAATGTTTCAGAAACATATTTTAGTGATAAACATAATTCACATGTATGTTAGGATATAATAGTTATTATAAGTATATTAAGTTGATTCTCATGTAGTTGATTACTTTTATGAATAAATTTAAAGCTTTATTTCATGATCAAGAAATGGATCCAAAAATAAAAACTCTTTCCATCAACGCTTTATCCATCTAAGAAAAAGCAAAATGCCATAGATGATTGAAGAATATGGATGAATTAAATTAGAAAACACTCCAAGTATTCAAACACATGAACATGTGAATATCATTGTCTGTACACATGCATGCCTAACTTATGCTGCTTTTGAATCTTTTCCATTTTTATTCTTCACCTTAGAACCTATTAGCTAGAGAATATGTAAGCCTGAATGGGTAGTATTATACACTCTTAATTCTAGGGATTAGCATCCTTGCAACAAGCCTCAGATGATATACTCAAGGAAAAATTGAAAATTCCCTTGTCCTAGAGGAATTGTTGAATGCACTTCACCCTATGTTATAACAATTCTTAGAGAGGGTTTTGTCATGTAGGCAAAAAATGAGGATGTTCTAGTAAAAAATGGAAAATATATGTGTTGAATGGAGTCCTTTATAAGGGCCAATCATTTCACATACGTATGTTGCATTGAGGGTGTGGTCACCATACTTTAGTGATCTACACATCACTTGATTGTTTGATTGTTGGTTTTTTAAAGGTCTAGCCTCTGATCCAACACCACATGATCTCATCACGTCTTAACAAGAGAATACCCTTGGGAGGAGATTTATCTATTTATTCAAACCCATGATTGTTAAACTAGGGAAAGGTGTTGGAATTCTTATGGTTGGATGGAATTCGTTAACGAAGTTATTTATGTTCCCTAGATTATGAAATGTGTACTCAGTACTATTGGTATCTTCTTTTCCATTACAAATGCTAGTGTTATAGGAGGAAAATTATTGTCATCTAGGTCAAATCATGAACCTCTAAAGATGATTAAATTAGATCCTATATGTATTGGGTTATGGGTAAATTATAAGTGGAATCAAAGCCAAGCTGTAAGTTTTTGAGATTAAGTGTTTTAATTTGTTTGTTGGAATCAATTTTAATTTTTTTATTTATGCGCTCTTGTGTGGTGTGAAATTTGCAAACCTGTATTTTTAACCATTGCATTTTTTCTTATTGTTAATAGGTTTCTAAGACATAATCATGTTTGAAGATATCCTAGAGATATTATTGCCTCCGAAGACTATGATTGTGAATAATATGTATCTTTTGAATAGGATGCTATTAGGATTACCCTCTCTACTTGTATTGGATTAATAGAATCTTTCAAGTTAGAAAATTTTGATTTCATTGAGTCTTCTCTAAACCTTATATAAATCTATTAGATGACACTTACAATCTTATGATGACATGATTTTTTTTGAAAGAGGAAGTTTGAATAAAGCCTAATCTTCCTTGCTTGAATAGATTGAAAGAACAACTATACATGTGAATGAATAGTACCCATGGGAACCCTCCTATCCCACAAAGCAGGGGTTAGAGTGGTCGAAGACAACATTGTGAAAGGATTGCCCGAGGGTAACTAGTTTAACAATTGGTTTTTACACTTGCCTAGGGCCCATAACTATCTTGCTATAGGGAGCGGTTGAACCCTTGCCCCCACCTCAAGAGGCAAAAAGCCCAACCAAGTAGTCTAACATGCACAGACTACCACATGAATTTTGTGTAGATCAATAAAAGCTATAATTAAAGATATAGTTCTAGTTAGACGCACTTTTGATTGAGCAATCCTTAGGATCCATTGGCTTTTGTTATGGGTGTATTTGAATAGAATATTCATTTTTATGTATTAACTATTGATTTATGTGAATCTAGAAATAGATTTGATAAAAAAATGCTGAGAGAAATATGATTTTGAAATCAGTTCATATATCATAACCTTTGCTTTCAAAACTATATCACACAAAAGTAGATTTCACTGCTTTTTTCTCCAATTTCTTGCATTGTTGTTAAGCCACTATGCATATTTTAGACAACCAAAGACACACAAATGAACAATAGACAGCTTGCGACCATGCCAAGCCTCACATGGAGTGATAGACTATATTGCTTTGGTGGGACACATGTTAAGTACATATGCTACAGACATAACAACCTCAAAAAAGCTCTCATATGAATCTAGAAGGCCATTAAGAGTTGTCTACATAAGTGAACTATATGGCAATATTTCATGTTCAAAAATCAACTTCTCTTTCAAATCTTTGATCTTTGTCAAAAAAATATCCATAGAATCTCCTTCATTCATATGCTCAAAAACTTTTCGTAGAATCTTCTTCATTCATATGCTCAATCTCCAATTGTTTTTGGAGCTAAGCATTATTTCTTGGCTGGTATAAAGTGGTAAGTGTATCCCAAACATTCTTTGCTATTTTGCAAGAGTGAATATGAGGGATAATGGCATGTTTGACAAACAAAGCTATCAATGCATGTGCCTAAGCATCTCTGCCATCCCATCAAAGTTGCTTTATAGTAGGTGCAGCAAGAACTGCAACACTGATAGGAATTCGAAGATAGTCATCTTTAATGCCATTTGCATCATTTTCAATGATTGTATTTACACGTGTTGTAGATCATTTTTCAACACCTTGTACAGTATTCCACATTGCTTTTGCCACCAATATATGATGCATCATATATGCCCATAATGGGTAATTGGTAGCATTCAACTTGTCCTCAATAGCCAACATACAGAATACATCATTGCTTTCAACCATGGCCACTGACTAAAATACTCTGATGCAAAAAAATGACTATATCTTAAAAAGTTGAATAGAACTACCCTTTTGAGCTATGTTGAACCTCTAATAGACTTTGAGCCGCTTGTACTAGCAAACTAAAACATGTATATATGTTTGGCACAAAAGGACAAAACTACCAACAAAAGCACTATAATAGTGCATTCGTAGGTTAAAACAAGCTTAGATAAAAAATTTGACACCACATAACGAAGTTGTTTTGAACTCGTGATTGCCTTGAGTAAGCTCACCAATTTTTGTGTGATTCTGAGATTGTGATCGGAGGGGTATCGACGATACCCTAGATGAATTAGTGACCTACTTTGATACCAATTGTTGGAGTCTGAGGTCTACAAAAACACACAAACAACAAAAGAAAGAAGAAGAAACTTGAAGCACAACACACAGTGCTGAATGTATTACCAAGTGAATGTACAAAGATAAGTGACCCGTGAGGGTTATAGGCACATATACAAGCCGGGGAAAATAGTGCTTTTGAGACCACTTCCCACTCATATTATTCTTTTTTCACCATCCTCTACAACAACCAATGGCTTGCTAATCGCCTCTTCCTTCTTGCTCTTTTTATAGCTATTCTTGGAAGGAGTTTTGAATTCGAATTCGAATGGCTCCACCTAAAAGTGATCCCCAAAGTTAGGAGAGATTCCCTGAGCTCAAAAATTCGTGATTTTGGTAGTTGGAGCCACAAATTTGCTTTTACATCATGGATGAGGTAAGCCATCCTTTTCCTTTTTTCTTTTTCCAAATACAAGAGATAAAAATGAACTCTTTTACAAGAGGTGTTCACATGACTACTCATGTGACTTACAAATGAGGATAATATCAAATATATCAAGCATGTAGGCTTGGGTAAAATGCACCAACATTTCTGGCACTGTTCTCTGGGATCCTACCTAGGAACGAGGTTTTGCTATTTCCGGTACTTGTTTGGCTACATGTTTCCATAGCTCTGGCCTCACTTTGAGTAGTTCTTCTAAGGTGAGGTTGCACTGTACTTTAGTGTTTTTCACTACCTCTGTGTTCCTAGGTATGATTGAATCTTCGTTTCTTATCATGACTGGGGTGCTCTCATACAAGTAGACTTAGCTTCCCATGGACCTGTGAAGTGGGGTAATTCTTGTAGAGAGTTAGACTCAAAGTCTAATCTTTCCTGAGATTGGGTGCTCTCCTGCTCCTCATAAATGGATGGGATGTCTTGTGGGAATTGATCGTGTGCATCATCCACAAGTTCAATAGGAGGAGGGACTTCACTTTCTTTAGCCCATTTATCTTCTTGAATCTCTCGTAGGAATTCGGGTGTGAACCGATTCATAGAAGATGATGTGTCTGGCTCCGTAGAGTTAGGCACATAGGCTTCTTGGGCAGGAAGGCTTACTCTTTCACTTGCCTTGTCCTTGTGTTGAGAGACGGGTTCCCTTTCTGATTGTGCAATCAGCCTCGCTATTCTTTCTAACAGTCCTTCAAAGTGCAACTGTGTCTTGGTTGAACTAGAGATGTTAAATAGGCGACTGGCTTCAAACATGGTCTGAGCCAATTCCACCATCTTCGCACAAATTTTCGTTCGTTCTAGCTCTAGTTCTGCTCTAGGGTAACACTTTTCATGATCAGTTACGTTTGGCCCATCTTGGATTCTGGACTGATATGCTTTAAGCATCATGTTTAGGTCCTCGGGAGTGGGATCTGCTAGGACTGATCCTATTCTTGGGGGTGGTGGAATTGTGTGAGGTGGGTTGGAAGGTGGCGGGTCGAATGGAGATGGGAATGGTGGAGATGGGGTAGTGTGAGAGGGAGTTTGAGATGTGAGTTCGGTTATCCTGGCTCTCGTTTCTCTTAGGCTTTCCTCAAGTTCACTCATTTTCTTTGCCCATTGTCTTTTCATTCTTTCACGACTATCTCTCCAAGCTCTAGTCCTCTTCTTGGTTGTACTCTCTGTTTCACTAACATCTGGGCTCTTTTCCTGGCCTACGCCTGGGTTCTGCAGTAAGGCTTGGGCTCTAGTGACCACTTGTATCGGTGCAGTGGAAGTGACACTTCCTGTGGAACCTACCACTAACCCAATAACGTTAATGGGAGTGATTTTTGGCATATTGCTGGGATTCTTTGGACAATCTCGTAAGAGATGCTCCTTTCCACACTCCTGGCAATAGCCTTGAATTGTCACTGACTGGGGTTGTGTAGGTGGAGGTAAGGGGCAATCACGAATGAGGTGATCTCCCTCACATCTGTAGCATGGTCCTCTAGGGAATGGGGGTCTTACCTGCCTAGGTTGGGGTCTAGAGTTGGGGTTTGCGTACATGACATTAGCATACTCTAGCTCCCAATTAGGTTCACTCGGCTCCTCATTGTAGTAGGACTCACCATGTTTAGGAGATTGCATGTAGTAAGCCTGGGAACTATCGATATGTGTAGAATCAAAGCTATGGTCACTGGGATCACTTTCTAAAATTAATGGTGTTACTGGGACTATAGCTCTATTCAGGTTCTCTTCTGCAGCTGCATATTTTACTGGGATCACATTAGTAGGAGCAGGTGGTTGTTGTGCTAGCACTGGCTAGGGTCTCAGTTGGGCCTGATATTGCGGTTGGTAATTTTGCTGAGGCCTAGTATATTGTTGTGGTGGGTATTGACTCTGGTATCTACCTTGTTGAGGGTATGGTTGAGGGTAGGTTTGCCTGACCGCTTGCTTATTGTATGGGCAGTCTTATGCTGTGTGATTTGTGTATCTTCGTTCTATGGTGTAGTACTGGCTACTAGGATTTACTTGGGGTTGAGCCATAATGGGACATACATTCGCCATGTGGTCACCACCACAAGTATAGCATCTTTTCACAGGGGCAAACCTTGGGATCTGTTTGCTACTGACACCTAATTTCTGAGCTACTTTCTCTGCAAGTTCCTCAATTGATGTGGATTGCATGGACGAGAAGCTAGAGGCACTATCTGAATCTTTGTATATCTTGGAAAGCTCTAACTCTTCCCCTAGGTTATCCTCGATGTCAATGCACATGTGTACACACTCTTCTATGGTCCTAGGGTCCTTCAAGTACACATAAGATCTCAATTTGGTACTTAGCAATCCATCCAAGAATAAAGCCACTTGCTTAGCTGGTGTGGGTAGCTCCAAAACAGGGCATCTTTCAAGATATTGCCTAAATCTTCTTCCTGCAAGTCTCACGGTCTCTTGAGGGGTTTGCTTGAAGCTGTGAATCAATGAGGAGGTATTATGCCTTATGCCACTCTTAGAGAATTCAATAATGAAAGCCTCTAGGAGTTGGTCTATGTTCCTGAACTGCCTCTCGTTTAATGGCTGAAACCATGTCAGGGCAGTGTTCCTAAGGGTTAGACCAAAGGCATTGTACTGCGTGAACAGATCTTCAACTTGTTCAGCTCTCAAGACTTGCCTAAACCCAGCCACATGATCGTATGGATCTCCAGTGCCATCGAAGTAGTTCTTCATGGACTTAACTAGCTGAGTCGGTCTCAAAGTCCTTGTGTGCTCTCTAGGTCGTGGTAGAGGGAACTCATCCGCATTTCTTTGATTCCTGGGAGCTCTAAGTACCTCAGGTTCCACTCTGTTTGTTTCCGTTCTCGTTCTTTCTCTGCCCCCTGGGTTGGCAAAGCTTACTTCTGGCCTATCTCTACTTTTGTCTCTTTGAGTTCCATGAGCTTGGGATGTTCCAGCTCTAGGGTGACCATAGGACACGTTAGATCTTGGTTGGGGGAAAACGAATTCACCCTTCCAAGTGTAAGCATGTCTATCATGTTCTGTAACCACAAAGATCCTCTCTGAAGCGTGATCTAGGTAGGTCACTCTGCCTGGGCTATCTGGATCTTTAAACTCATAGATCATGATTGTTCCTATATCACTTGGCCGATCAGATTTATACCTCCAAAAGGCTTCGTTAATCTCTCGATTCAGAAGCAGATCTATACTCTTGTTGTCCTGGGGAGCCCACTCGGGATTGAGGATTCTAGTAAGAACAGATTTCCCTCGAGGGGTCCTGGGTTCTGCACCCATGTTTCCTTGCTCTAGGTCACCTAAATCCGCTTCTGAGATCACATTCCCAAATTCATCTGTCCTATCTGGATGATTGGTGACTACATATATTGTCCCTTCCTTGTCTAAGTATGCTCCGTTTTCAAACTTGACAGCTGGGTGCTCTAGTCCAATGGATTGGTCAGGGTTTTTAATCTGGACCACAGATCTTCCTAGGCCATCCTCATAGATGCTAGCACCTAATCGGTTGGTCCTAAGGTATTCGAGTTGTGTCTTGTAAGGGCCTTCCACCCTATGTAAATATGGCACCCCATAACTTCCTGTAGGTCTCTCCATGCCATGGGACATCTCAGACTCGCTAGTCTCAGAGCTAGGGTAATATGAATGATGGCTCAACTGCTGGGCCCAAGACCTAGCAGTATGATTGACACTAGCCTCTGAAGACCTAAGGCTTTGTCTATCCCTTACTAGATGCCATCCTGATCTAAGGTTCATAAGCCTAATTGAATAGCCCAAATTTGCCCAAGTACAACCTCGTTGCTGAGTTCTTTTGTATCAGTTACTTGATTCTTTTTTAGTTGATTACCGTGTTTATACTCTTGTCTGATATCACGTCGTCAGGTATACTTGAGTGTATTTCCGCACTTGAAGTTGATTGTTCCACGTTACTTTCTTTTTCCTTTAAAGTTCTCAACCGTACACAGATTATGTCGTTAGCTTGAACTTGAGTATTTAGGTGGTCTTCAACTTGATAAATGCCTATCGCCGCCCTGGCTTACTCCTATCACTAGTCATTCTTAGCGTAAGCTAGGAATTGACAGAGGGAGTTGAGAATATTCCAATCTTTCTTGCTGATCCCTTGTTCTTTAGTGCTCGAGAACCCGATTCTCAAGCTTGCACAAAGCCCTTGCTTTGGATGCTCTCCATTGCTCTCAATAGACCTGTATCAGTCCCACGATTAGCCCAAGACTTAAATTCAAAGGACAGAACCAAGCACTTTCATTCATGTAACTCAGATACCAATTAGCCTTTTGTCTTTATGGAAAACAATTCTAGAGATCCCCTGGTTTTGTTCCCCCTGGATATGAGAAAGTTATGTCAGTTCAGGGTTTTGGGACTAAAACAGGGTTCAAACAGGCTAACTGTTCTCAGGATTTTTCTCTAAAATACATGTGTAGGGACCTCACAAATCACTAATTGCTAGATCAATATGCCCAAAAACTATCCCCAAAGCTTAGAATAAAAAATCCTATTTTTTTTGGCCGAAAAGCCTGTCAATCGCGATTGACAGAGGTGTCCGTCGGGGCCTGTCGATCGTGATCGACAGGGTCTGTCGGTCGCGATTGACAGGGTCTGTCGATCGCGATTGACAGATGTTGTCGATCGTGGCTGTCGATCGCGATCGATGGTGTCGGTCACGATTGACAGAGAAACACGGATTTTTTTAACTGTTTTTAGTGATTTAGAATGTGCTCATCATGTAGATTATGGTGGTGCACTTTGTTTTACCAAATGGGCGATTTTTCTGTCGATCGCGATCGACAGAGGTCTACGACACAGAGACAGTTTCGTGACGTTTCGTACCTGCGCGGAGTGCTGGAGATGATGATGCTCCCAGTACCTGCCAGAAAGCTCAAGAAACATGCAAAAACAACGCACACAATATCGCTCTCTCGCTCTCTCTCACAAGTGGAATGAGGGAAATGAGGTGGAGAAGGTGATATGATCAAAAACTGAAAATTTTCGCGATGATGGAGATGGAGATCGGATATGGTGATGATGATGATGGTGATGATGGTGGTGAGGTAAGAAAGATGAAAATAAGAAGAGTAAAGAAATTACCTACAACGCCAACGTGTCAAATCTGCGTCTTACCATCACACGCTCGTCCTCAAAGCTCGATCCCTGGCAACGGCGCCAAAATTTGGTGTAGCTCAGTGATGAGTAGCACCTCCTTTAATGTCAATCCGGGAAGACGTGAGGATGGTATGATGATCTCGAGCAAGTGAAGGCACAAGTGCGTGAGTGAGAAGCACACTAACATGCACACACATACACACACACGCGCACACACGGTAAGACAAACAGAGAGACAATGGAGTTCTTTTAGATTACTTCAAAAGTGCTCATACAAGTTTAGATCAATTACAAGCTAACCTCAAAAATGAGCTCTCTAGCTCTATTTATAGTTTTTGACTAGGTTTTGGCCATGTCTAGACCTAGTGTCCGGCCTAGTTAAAAATTAGGTTCTCTTCCCTATTTGGAGGTTCAAACGAAGTCTAAAAAATGTGAAAACTGACAGGTAGGTACTTATAAAGCTCCTCAAGCTCAAGGACTCCTTGGCTTGCACAAGATGGAGCTTCAAAAATATGAAATGGTATTTACAATGTTTTTTAGTGATGAAAATCACTATTTTAATTTTCTCCAATTTTGTACCCAAATAAATTCTCAAAATTTTGATGTAGAGAGCCCAAGAAGACACTTTGAAGGATCCAAAATAATGTTAACCTTAAGTATCTTCACTCCTACAATCACCAAGCAACTAGAGCTTAGTGGTAGAAAAACCTACTATTAGGTGATCCTTTGGGAGAACACTATTGGAATGGGTGACCTCCCATGAAGTACTAGTACTTTTTCTTCCTTGACTGTTCAAGTCCTTCCTCGACATAACCAACAGATCAAATGGTGACTTCGGTGACGTGGATGATAAGGTATGCTAAGGTCTATGCCTTGTTTGTTGCCTTGGTGGTAAGCCTTGGAGAAAGCCATAGGCGGGCTTTCCAAACACTTTCCAAATCTATCAAATAGAACCTCATATACATTTGAAAATTTGAGTGAGTCAAGAGGATGGTTAAAAGATGCCAAGGAGAGATATCAAGTCATGGAACTCCTAAGGAAAAGCCAAATTGCAAGAATTAAGAGACGTAGCAAAATCATCTCAACAAACAATCAAATGATGTACAAGAGAAAAGAAGAAGCAAAAAAAGTTATGGATAGGACACCTCATTGGCATCGCACATCTTGGCCCCAAGTTCTGAGCATGGCAGCATCAACTTCATCTATGACATGAGCATCATGCCTTTAATGAAGATATATTCCTAGCACTATGGCATAAAATATCCCCTAGCATGTTATAAACAAGCATTTGAAGAGATGTTCACTAAAGGTTTTTGGGAATATCACTTGGAAGTATTCATGTCATGGCCGATACACTTGTTGTAATTGTTTGCATGTAAGCAGATGCAATACTCAGCACATTATAGATATCCACAACCAAACATTCCCTCTACTATTGATTGGATGAGATTGGAAGCAGATTTAGCATGAGTTGTTTAGTTCAACGAGCACTCCATAGCCTAGGATCTTTTACAGAATTATATAGACCACCCCCTACAACAAGATTTTGTCAAGAATGACAAACACTAGAGGGATGGGAGTGTTGGTAGTATGCAAGGCCATGGTCTAGCTGGAGGAAGAGGAGGCAAGCATAGATGAAGAGGAAGCATGTGAAATATGTGTGTGCAAGGATGTTGTTGAGGTTATGTGATGTCGCGGTGAAAGCTTGTTTACTAAGAAGACTGCGAAAAATTGCCACGCCTCAACTAGAACTAAGCTAAAGTGATGTTAGAACACCTCTATAATCATCAATAGCTTAGCAACCTTCTAAAACTGAAACTTCACTTTACAGAAAGCTTTGCTTTTCTTTAAGCCTTAATTTTGAACTAATTTACTTCAAATTTTACACTACTGTGTTTGCTTACAGTTGAATAATCTTTCCGTTACTTAACTATGCAAAAACTGTGTTTTGAACTCACTAAAATTTCATCGGAACTTCACCGGACTGTCACCGAAATCTTATCGGAATTTTATTGGAATCAACAGCAATTCTGTTTGTGATTACTTCAAACATTTGTAATTGAAGTAAGGAAGTAATACCTGAGCTTCCTTCAGTAAATGAAGTTTATCTGAAATTTGAAGAAAAACCTTCATCAGTTCTGAATGCCTTTACGGTCAAACTTAGTACTGTGTGTACATGTCCCGTTTTACAAAACTCTTTGATCAACTTATAGTTGAGACTACTGGCTTCAAGATGATCTATCTCTCATGAAAAACTTTACACTATGTTGCAAGATCTAACTTGTAGATGTACCGAAAAACATTTACTGAGAAAATTGTAACTGTTAACTAACTTTCACAGCATGAAATTACTCAGATTTCTTCACATACAAAGAATGCGCTCAAATTCTTCCACATGAACATGTGTTTTCTAATAGAGAAGATGTGTACAAAATAGCTTGGCCTCACTTTGCTCATAGCTATGGAAAACTCTCCTACTCTGAGTAGTTATTCCTTACCATCTCTCTCAGACGAATACTTGACAGTTCAGGTTCTATTATTCATCTCTACATACACAATCTCTGGCGTCTTCTACATTACTATTCTCAATTTCTATATGCACTATTCTATTCCGGTTCTACTCGCACTCTCTTCCTTCTCCGTTATTTATATTATGATCTTCTACCTCATATATATACATTTTGTTTCGAGATTCAAAACTCGTAATTCTGGAAGTTTCTACGTTGTATATTACAAGCATGAATTTGTCCCTTCACTAAGGCTTGATTTTCTGAATGCTTTGTTTCTACTTCTCTTTGTCTTTATGTTTGTCTGTATGTCAAATTTGTGAGTGATTCTTCAACAACTCCCCCTCAATCACTAATTTGTATCTTCCGATCTTTCATATATTCTTCTTTTCTTTTATACCTGCCATTTCTTTGAATCTGCTTGTCTTTACTCCATCTAAGCTCTTTGTCAAAATCTGCTATCTGATCTTTTGTAGATGTGTATACTATTTCAATCTCTTTTTCCATTACCTTTTCCCTCAGGAAATGATATTAAATCTCTATGTGTTTTGTTCTTGCATGAAATACTAGATTTGCTGCAAGATACAACGAAATCATATTGTGTCCATGTATGATAGGTATACCTTGATGAATGCCCATGCTTTTGAACAAGGTTTGCATCCATATCACTTCTTTAGATGCTTCCACAAGTCCTTTATATTCTGCTTCTGTTGACGATAAAGCCATTGTGTGTTGCTTCTTTGAACACCAGCTTACAAGCTTATCTCCTAGGTATATCATATACCCATGTGTTGACCTTCTGTCATCTTGACTTCCTGGCCAGTCTGAGTCACTGTATGCTCTCAGCTTTATATCTGACGTAAAAGGATAATATAACCCTTCCTTTATAGTTCTTTTGATATATCTAAGAACTCTTTGTTCTGCAACCCAATGTTGATCCTTCGGACAATGCATGAACTGTGAGAGAACTCCCACTGCATAACTGAGATCAGGTCTTGTTACTGTAGCATAAATCAAGCTTCCCACTAACGACTGATACTTTGTCATATCTTTAAACTCTGCACCATCATATTTGCTGAGTTTATGATTTACTTCAAGCGGTGTTGAAGCTTCTCTGCAATTCTCCATGTTAAACTTCTTCAGTAAGTTTAGGAGATATCTTTCTTGCGAAACATATACACCATGATCCGTATATGTAACTTCCATTCCAAGAAAGTATGATAACTTCCCTAGATCACTGATTTTGAACTCTTTTTCAAGCAATCTTTTTACCTCCTTGATTCCTTCATCCGAGGTTCCTGTGATTATTATGTCATCTACATAAATACAAATGTAGATCATACCTTCATATGTTCTCTTGATGAGTAGACTTGCATCTGCCTTTGAACTTTGGTATCCAAGGTCATTGAGATACTTCACAAGTTTGTAATTCCAAGCTCTTGGAGCTTGCTTCAACCCATAGAGAGCTCTTCTTAATCTGCAAACATGATCTGAGTAACTGGAACTTACAAACCCTTCAGGTCGTTCCATGTAGACTTCATCTAATATATATCCATTCAGAAATGCATTCTTTATATCTATCTGACTTAGCTTCCATCCTTTTGATGCTGCTACAACAATCAATGTCCTTATGGTTGACATCTTTGCCACCGGACTAAACGTCTCATCATAATCTATGCCATGCATCTAAGCATAGCCTTTGACCACCAGTCTAGCTTTGTATGTGGCTATCCTTCCATCTGCAAGTTTCTTAACTTTGTAAACCCATTTATTTCACAATCACTTTCTTACCATTTGGTTTTGGAACAAGATCCCAAGTCTTGTTCTCTTCCAACGCATTGAACTCCTCCTTCATTGCTTCTTCCCATTGTTTCTTACCTTTTGATTCACTGTAATTCTGAGGTTCTTCATCTTCCTTTACTAAGTAAGCATAGTTTTTCTAAGTCAAATAAGAAGTGTCATAGGAATACCTTGTTGGTTGTTTTCTTACTCTGTTTGACCTTCTTAGCTCATATTCTTCATGTGTATCTGAATACACTTCTTCATCAAATCTCGGTCCATTTTCATTTCTCATAGTTGATCCGATCCTGGATGTACTTGCCTGCATATGATCTTCATCTCCATTTACATGCATATGTGATTTACCTTTTTCAATTCTTCTCATCTCTTCTTCAAGTGTTTCAATACTATGCTCTTTATCTGTATACCAGCTTTTTCCTTCATCAAATGTCACATCTCTGGAAACAATAAACTATTTGGTTAGAGGACTCCATAGTCTATAACCCATTTGTTTTTCATCATATCCAATGAACACATATTTTTCAGCTTTTGGTTCAAGCTTATGTCTCAGTTGTGATGGTACATAAACATAAGCCACTGATCCAAACACTTTGCAGTGATCAAGTGTTGGTTTCTTACCCCAGCAAGCTTCATAAGGGGTCATCCCATTTAAAGTTGTACCTGGTAATCTATTTACCAGTTATGTAGCTGTATTTACAGCCTCAGCCCAAAGATAATTTGGACAATTCTTCTCCTTTAGCATTGCTCTTGCAAACTCAACCAGATTTCGGTTTCTTCTTTCTGCTACTCCATTCTGTTGTAGTGTATACCTGCAAGTTATTTCTCTTTTGATACCTGCATTCCACAGATAATCATTGAACTCTCGAGAAAAATATTCTCCTCCTCCATCAGACCTTAGTCTTTTGAGTTTCTGTCTTGTAAGTCTTTCAGGATATGCATGAAAATGCCTGAAAGCTTCAAATAGATCCTTCTTTTGTCGGTCCCCATACATCTGTATGTATGAGTTCTAACACATCATCGTGTTTGTACCCTTTCTTCTGAAATGGTAACCTGTGGGTTTTTCCCATCTGACAGGCTTTGCACTTGTGAATCATATGTTGATTCTTCATATTTGGTAATCCTCTCATGGATTGTTTCTCCACCATAGTTTTGATTCTTGTTTCATTAAAATGTCCTAACCTCTTATGCCAGAGGTCTAACTCTGTAAATACTTCATCACCATGTGTGATCAAGGCTTGAACAACATTCCCCTCTACTTTAAGAGTAAAAAATCTACCTTCCTTTTTACCATAGACAATTTGATTATATCCATTCTCTAGATCTTCAACAAATACTCCTTCATTTGTGAACCTGACTTAAAAACCTTTTTCTACTATCTCTCCCACACTAATCAAATTCTTCGGTATTGTTGGAACATACAAAACATTTGTTAGTAGGTCAGCTCCATTCTTACACTTTACTTTTCCAATTGACCTTACATTATGTTTTGTGTTATGACCTGTTTGTACTATATGATTTGAAATACCTCCTTCAAGTTCTGATAACAATTCTATATTTCCTGACAAATGATTTGAACACCTAGAGTGAATATAGAATACCTTGAGGTCTTCATTCTCTGACACACTTATCGAGTTCATCATCAACGTTGTATGACTGTCATTCTGCGTATCATTTGCATAATTGTAGTAGGTAGTGTTGTGAGATTGATTATGTCCCCAACTTCTTGCTCCACCTCTACCATATCTGCCTCTTTGGCTTTGTCTTCCTCTTTGATATCTTCGGCTTCTGCCTCTACTGTTATTGTTCTAATTCTGACTTGATCCTTGAGAATTATGCCAACAATCATGAGCCAAATAATTGCTTAATCCACAGATCCAACAAGTCTTGTTGTTGTTAGTCTGATTATCTCTTCCTTTACCTCTACTTTTACTTCTTACGTTACCTCTTCCTCTTGCAAAATTTGCTTGAGTAGACATCTCTTCTTCATCTTTTTCTTTACCTTTATCACCTTTCTTCTTACTCTTTGCGTACATAGCAGAACTATATCCTTTATCTCCGTCTGTCTTCAAATCTTGCTCAAACGTTAGCATTAGTCCAAGCAACTGATTTAAATCTGGTACAAAATGATTTAAAGAAAGTTCAGTTGAAAGTACGAAAGGTTTCCACCTTTCATCTCCTCTGAATCCTGCAAGCACTTGTGCTATCAACCTGTGATCTTCGATATCTTCATCAATAGATCCAAGACTGTCCGCCAAGTCTTTCATCTTAGTGACATAATCACTAATACTTTGATTTTGCTTTTTCTTGAACGTGGTAAACTATGACCATAAGCTAGCCTTCCTAGCTTTCGTCGTATTTTAGAAATGATCTTCCAATGCACTCCATATGTCTTCTGCTTTCTCCAGACCTCTAATGTGCGGTAGTAGATGATCTGTAATGGTATTGTAGATATAAGCTCTTGCCGTTGCATCTTTCTTCTACCATAGCTTCAAGGCTTCTAACTCTTCTTTCTTTGGTTGACTATTGTCTTTGAAAGTCGGCTTCTTTTCTTCTCCTGTCACATATATCATTAAGTCCTTACTCATAAGTAAGGCTTCCATGCGCATTACCCATGCGGGATAATTATCTCTATCCAATTTGTCAATAGAGATATGATTTCCCATAATCTTCTTGTTTCTGTTACTTTCGGTGAGTGTAATGTTAAAAGGTTTTACCTTTTACAAACCTTTACCTTTGAGAATCACTTCGGAATGTTTCTTGACGCCGTTTGTTGTTGATCATCTCAGCTTTCACCTTTCTTGTGAAAATTCTTCGAATTCTCTTGTATCTTCACTTTCATTTACTCTTAAGAACCTTTTCTTCTCTTCAAAACCTTCTGCTCTGATACCACTTGTTGAGGTTATGTGATGTCGCAGCAAAAGCTTGTTTACTAATAAAACTGCAGAAAATTGCCACACCTCAACTAGAACTAAGCTAAAGTGATGTTAGAACACCTCTATAATCATCAATAGCTTAGCAACCTTCTGAAACTGAAACTTCACTTTACAGAAAGATTTGCTTTTCTTTAAGCTTTAATTTTGAATTGATTTACTTCAAATTTTACACTACTTTGTTTGCTTACAGTTGAATAATCTTTCCATTACTTAATTGTGAAAAAATTGTGTTTTGAACTGACTGAAATTTCACTGGAACTTCACCGGACTGTCACCGGAAGGTCACCATAATCTTACCGGAATTTTACCGGAATCAGCTGCAATTCTGTTTGTGATTACTTCAAACGTTTGTAATTGAAGTAAGGAAGTAATACCTGAGCTTCCTTCAGTAAATGAACTTTATCTAAAATTTCAAGAAAAACCTTCATCAATTCTGAATGCCTTTACTGTCAGACTCAGTACTATGTGTACATGTCCCATTTTACAGAACTCTTTGATCAACTTATAGTTGAGACTACTGGCTTCAAGATGATCTATCTCTCATGAAAAACTTTACACTATGTTGCGAGATCTAACTTGTAGATGTAGCGAAAAACATTTACTGAGAAAACTGTAACTGTTAACTAACTTTCACAGTAACATGAAATTACTCAGATTTCTTCACATACAAAGAATGCACTCAAATTCTTCCACATGAACATGTGTTTTCTATTAGAGAAGATGTGTACAAAATAGCTTGGCCTCACTTTGCTCATAGCTATGGAAAACTCTCCTACTCTGAGTAGTTATTCCTTACCATCTCTCTCAGATGAATACCTGACAGTTCACGTTCTATTATTCATCTTTACATATGCAATCTCTGGCGTCTTCTACATCACTATTCTCAATTTCTATATGCGCTATTCTAGTTCTACTCGCACTCTCTTCCTTCTCCGTTATTTATATTATGATCTTCTACCTCATATATATACATTTTGTTCCAAGATTCAAAACTCGTAATTCTGGAAGTTTCTACGCTGTATATTACAAGCGTGAATTTGTCCCTTCACTAAGGCTTGATTTTCTGAATGCTTTGTTTCTGCTTCTCTTTGTCTTTATGTTTGTCTGTATGTCAAATTTGTGAGTGATTCTTCACCAAATGTTGGATAATGAACCTTAATATTTTTAGAAGTGCCAAGTCATTAAGTTCAAGAAGAACATAGTACGGATTTTTATCATTACTTGTACCATAAATCATCAATTTTGTACATCACTACTCCATTATGTGCAAGAGGAGGAGTCCTCAAGCTTGAGGATATTAGGTAGAATTTACCCACCAAATTTTATAATTTTTTAGAGCTCATTAGATGCTTCAAAATTAGCCTAGAATTTATTTTTTAACTATGCTTAACATTGAGTATGAAACTGGCCAAAGTCACTAGAAAACTATAAAAGAGCTAGAGAGATCATTTTTAAGGTTGGCTTTTTGAAGAGAGAAGTCTTGTATTGAGAGAATATTGATAATAGAGAGATACTTTCCTTCCATTGTTACCTTCTTGTCTCTACCTTTGTGTGTGTATATGTGTGTGCATCTAGTTTGCTTCTCACCTTCATCTTCATATACATAACTTACTCTCAATTGTCATATCATCCTATTCTCTACAGATTGAAAATTAAGGAGGTCGAGCTCCTTTATGTGGTACTCATCCTTGTCTATAGTGTCATGAACATTATAGTGTCTTAATATGATAAAATTTGAAGGCGTATGTGCTTATCTAATCATTAAAGGAGGCAAAAACCCCTTAAATGTGAATCACAATGGAATAATAAGTACAACAAAACATGAAGGGTAAGGAAGGGCTCTCATAGTGGACCATGTGAAAGTGTGGAATTGTCGTCAAAAACTTGAAAAAATAGATTCCTTGATAGTCCAAGTGAAAAGTAGAACATAGCCCAATTAAAATTTGGACAATAGTATCATTCAATATGGGAACATATTCTAATTTATACTCAAACCATAGTTTGATTGGACCATAGTCTAATCGGATCTCACTTTAATTGAAGGTAGTCAAGTTGTTAAACCATAGTCCAACAAATAGTCCAAAGTCCAAAGAAGGTCAAGTGAAATCTAGTTTACATGCTACTATATCAAGTGATCTCCACAAAAACTTCTTATAACCCAATTACATGTCAATAATTGATATTAAAATTCAATGTATGGAGTATTTCATGTCCATTTCTTTTGCCAATAAAATGATTTAACTATACACATTTTATTCTCCATAGTTGATAAATTTTATCCTTCTACCAGTATCCATTTTACTATGCTTATTTTTTATTAGCATAAGGGTATGAATGCTATTGCACCCTGCCATTTTGTTTCTTCTTATCTCTTAATCTCCCTAAAAAGATGAAAGCATATGCTATACCTCAAAGCAAAGGCCCATCCTTTGTAGCTACTAAGGGTGCTTAGCTATACTATGTTGGGACCAAAATCAAAGGATGGATAGCCTCATGCACGTTGATACCAAATCAAAGGAGGAATAAGGCTATCATACAATATAAAATCTACCATAATTTGTGACTTGTTTCTTATTCAATAAACTCCTTTAAGCTCCATGAGAACTCCAATAAAACATATTTCTAGAAAAGTATTTTTTCAAAGTCTATTTCAAGATTTTCTTGCTCTTCATCAAGGAAAACATCTAGCATGGATCATAGAGAATTAAGCATGGGATCCATGTTAAAAGAACTAACATTATTTCTAGAGAATTCCATTTCTTGATCTCCAAGGGGGGTCTCATTGAGGATTGAAAAGACCGCATTTGAAAGTTCATTTCCATATCAAAACGTAAGAGCTCATAAGAAAGTAACCTTCTTATCCTTGTCCCGATCAACCTTGAAAGACTTAAGGGATGTTTAAGAAAAGAATTCAAAATCCTCCTAGATCTTTGGATTCCCTCTTTTGTACACAAATCTAATGAAGTGAGGATGAGCATGTGATGGTAAGTCGTAGAGTCGCAACTTTGGAAGGTAAAAAAATAGACATTTACTATTCCATTTCTGATTTTTTCTCCACCTTCATCACCATCATCATCTCCATCTTCTCCCATCTTCATTTTTTACTGTACATTCACTATTTGCACCTCATTTTTCATTCGGGGCTGCGAGCAAGGTGTCTAGAGAGAGTTCAATGTTGAAATACTACTAAAGAGGAGCTTTGTGCCCTAAAAACATCAAAAAATTGAGTGACCAATCATCCAACGTGAGACAACCTGCAACAGGTATTGTGAGTGTGGTATCATGATATTGCATACATATTTTGCATCTACAAGCACATAAAGGTGATAAGGAGGACACAAGGTACACATATCCACAAAAATTTTTGAATTTGGACATCAAAAGTTCCAAGTATCATGGTCGGTTGAGTTCTCATGATACCTGAATTCCCATGTATCACGATACTTGGCAAATATCGTGTATCATGGATACCTAAGCTCCCAGTGTATCATGATACTGCACAAGTATCCTGTATCTTCAGGTTGAGTATCGTGTATCATGGGCATGCACACACATACACACACACACGTGCACACAAGGCAAGAGCAAAGAGTAGAACAAGGGAAAGCTTTCTATTACAAAAGAATCTCTTACAAAGCTTTAAGATCCAAAAGACCAACCTCAAAAATGACCTTCGTAGCTCTTTTTATAGTTTTTTTACTAGTTTTGGCCCTGTCCAGACCTAGTGTTTGCCCTACTTTAAAATTAGGTTCCAAGGCTTATTTGAGGGCTTGAACGGAGTCATAAATTCATGAAAATTGGTAGGATGATACTTATAATACTCCTCAAGCTGAAGGACTCCTTGGCTTGAACAAAATGGAGTTGCAAAAATGTGAAATGATATTTACAATGATTTTTAGTGATCAAAATCACTATTTTTTTAGGGATTTCTTCTGAAAATTTGACATATACTCCTTGGAGCTCCCTACATGCTCCCTCTTCTTGTGTGTCCATTTCTTTGATGTGCTCCCATGCTTTGTGCTTGGCCTTGAGTGACAACACCATGTATACTAAACTTTATCTCTAATTTCTTCGTACCACATACTAGAGGATGAAAAACATCACAAGAGACTTGGGATGCACTTGAGACCTTCTTTTTTGCTAGTATCAAAGCTAGAAAGAAATATCTATGGAATGAGTTCAACCAAATGAAAAGGACACCAAAACAAACTATCACAGAGTTTGTTACCAAGGTCAAGGAGGTTGGAGATCAGTTAACATCTATTGGAGATCTTATTGAAGAAGAGGCCATCCTAAGGTAGATTCTAAATAGAATCAGAAGTGACAAGCAATGGAAATCCTTCACTACAACCTATGATCTCATTATGGATGTATAGAATCTTGATTTCAAATTATTCCTTGGACAAATCTTCAACAAAGAGGGAAAAAATAATATGAAGGAAGGTAAATCTTATCTAGGTAATTCAACAAGTGCCCTTTATGCAGATAAGAAAGACAAGAAGCACAAAGGCAAGAAGGAATATGATGAAGAAGAGATTTTCCAAGCCAAGTATAGAGGCAAGAGCAAGTGGAAAGGGAAGAAGAGAGGAGCAAAGCATGAAAAATCAAAAGGACAAGATGTTCAACCTTGTGCCATCTATAATAAGACCACCCTTGTGGCATAAGAGACTTTCTCATGTGAACAAAAGAACCTTGAAGGATATATGCAGGGATGAAAGTGCTCTAGGACTACCAAACATATCAAAGCAGTAGGGATGAAAGTGTTCTATGATCAATAGATATGATTCTTGTCAGATTGGAAAGGCACAAAGACAACCATTCAACCACAAAGGCTACATCCACAACAATCATTTGGACTTAGTACACACTAATGTGTGGGGACCAAGTCAAGAACCTTCATAGGCAGAATCAAGGTATTATGTTTCCTTTGTTGGTGATCATAGTAGATGGGCCATTATGTACTTTATCAGGATCAAGAGTGAAGTGTTTGAATGCTTCAAGAAGTACATAGCACATGTGGAAAATGATGTAGGTAGAACATTGAAGAAACTCATATCTAATGGAGGGGGATAATACTTCTCCAAAGGTTTTGATGAGTTCTTGCATGATAAAGGTGTCAAAAGGGAAGTGACTACTAGTAATTCTCCTCAATTAATGGTATTGCAGAGAGAAGTAATAAGACCCTAGTTGGATCAGCAAGGACAATGCTTTAAGAGAAGAAATTACCACATTATTTATGGGTAGAAGCAATCTCAATTGTTGTGTACATTATGAACATACTTCCATCCAAACATCTTTGAGGTATGTGTTGTTAGATATGCTCAATACTCCACCCTCAAGTGATCACAAATGATCCATGGTGCTCTAAGTTGTAAGGCCCCCATCATGAGGAGAAGCCATTATGAGAGCCCTGACATTTGTGGAACCCTAATGTTAGTCGGCTGCCAAGTGAGACAAATGTACGCCGGATGTAACAGGAAATTCATAAATTGCGCAAAAAGTTGGTACGCGCATCCTATAAACATCTTTATAAAGCAATGGAAAAAGAGTGGTCGAGAGCCCGTTCTTTTCTGGAATTGCCAGATTGTCCGTCTTGATATTTGTCAGAGTATTTTTACATAGTGTGAGGTTCTAAGTATTGTTAATGTTGATCTCTGTTCTGTCTGCATCGTCTGCTTACACTGAAGTTCGCTGTGATGACTGCTAAGTGACGGATTGTGTGTCTGAGTACTGTTTCCGCATAGTATTGCTATATGCTCTTTGGTCGTTGAAGTACTTTGAGTCAGTCTGAGTAGTTATATTGCCACATGAGTTGATTTGACAACGTAATGCACTGTGGAGAATGTACTGTTTGTTTTATTGAACTTATTGCATTCGGTAACGAAGACGAATTATTACTTTTGATAAACGTAAAATTGAGATCGCTGTAAGTGTTGTGACGAACGAATCTGTTGGTTAAAGTAGTATCTCCGGCTGATTACTACTGTTAAGATTGTAGTCCAGACTATTGCTCTGTTCCAATAGTAGGGTAGTCTGAAGAAGTACGGTACCCAGGAATATAGAAAGCCAGTCTCTCCCAGTTAATGTGAATGATGTGAGCTAAGACACGTAGTAGTGTTGTTGTTGATTGTAAAGAAGGTTTGGGAAATTAGTACAGGGCCTCTGTCTAACAGACCCCTACTACTCCCAAGAACCCACGCTGGTCTGGTAACGCTTTTCGGTTGGTCAGCGTTACTATTTCTGTAACACGTTAATACTGTTACATTTAACACTTGGCGCCATCTGTGGGAAGGTGGCATCAAGATTGCCAGTCACCTGTCAGAATTATATTATCGTTCGATTGGCAGTAGCAACAGAATCAGATTGTTGCAGACTGACCTGTTAGTAATACTACGCGATTAGTACAAAAGATGATACATGCCGGTTACTCGATCCGGTGAAATGTATCCCAAGAACCATCAGTCTGGAGTACTAAAGCCAACTTTGGGAGGTAGAAGTACAACTAGGACTGACCCAGTTGTCAAGAAAGTTAAGAACGTTAAAACTGATTCCAGTCATATTCTGGTGGAACCTGTTACGCCTCTGCTAGATTCCGGTACTATTTGGGCACAGTCTGTCGAAGATATAGTAATTCCAGAACCTACTAAGACGCAGTTGGAATCTAGTTTAACAATTTTGGAAAAAGATTCAGATTCATCTACGATTAGAAACACTCTAGTCAAAGAAATCGGCGAAGGCGAAAAAACGCCAAATTCGGGCATAATTTCAGTTCATTCTGGTGATATTTCGGTAAGAGAATCATAGTTTTTCGGTGACGATTTAGCATTTTCTACTGAATCTTCAGCCCAATCACCACGCTTGGAAGCGAGTTCCCATACACTGGACATCAAGAAGGAAGGAAAGCTGTTCGAAACAGAGATTCGAACCATATTAAGCAAGATAATCGCACTGGAAAGTGCGCCATCCGCGATACAGATTCCGGTAGTTCAGATATTCAGACCCGAGATACAGAAGGAAAGTATAATACACTCACGATGAACGGACAACAACAACATCAACAGTTATGTCCACCTAGGCCAACTCCTACAGGAGTGACATACACGAAGTTTGGTGGATTTCCAGGAGATGATCCGGATGCTCACGTGCGCACTTTCGAGATAAGTTATGCAGTTCTCAACCATCCACAGGATCAGGCCTACAAAGCCATTGTCTTCGAATCTACACTTGTCAATGAAGCAGCCAGATGGCTTATAGAATATGATATTAATCATTTCGGCACCCACGAAGCAGTACGAGATGCTTTTTTGCAGCGATTCAGGCTAAAAAAGAATCCAGCCAAAATTTTTGACTATCTACAGAACAACAGACAGAAGGCAAATCAAACCGTACAGGAGTATGCTACTCTCTTCAGAACACACTTAAGGCAGCTACCACCGGCCCATGCTAACTTACCAGATGACGTGATCACCCAGTGGTTCATCAATGGTTTAATTCCACAACTTAAGCAGATCATGATCATAAGATGTGTCGAAGCCATGTCCCTCGATGCAGTCATTGCAATGACTCTACAACTAGAAAACAAAGTCGGTGGATTTACAGAAGATCTAGAATGGTTAAAAGCAAACAAAAATGTTGCAGAAGATATGACTAGACAAGTATACTCCAACATATGCAAAAATTCAGGACATACCAGTACCAATTGCGCACTTAATCAGACATTCTGTGCTATCTGCAACATTGCCGAATACACCACCGAAAACTGCGCATACAATGCTAGAGTACAGGGAACAGCGACTGTCAATGCAATAATTCAGGAACAAGGGCAGCTAGCCAACCACTATGTGCCTCCACAAATGAGAAACAACCAGCAGCAAGGAAAATTGGGATTTTCCGGTGGTGGTCCGGGTAAGGATGATGATCACATATTTTACATTGATTCGGGATGCTCGAACCATGTAGCAGGAAATGTGGCTTTACTTTCTGATTTGGAAGATCCTCATAACAAGCATGAAGTGCAGACAGGAGATGACACAAAGCACTCAGTGGAGAAGATAGGTAATGTGAAGACATCAGATGGGAATATGAACCTCTTAAGCAAAGTCTTGTATGTCCCTACAATTACCAAAAATTTAATAAGTGTTGGACAGATTGTTGAAAAAGGATTGCAGGTTAGATTCAATCGATTTGGAGCATATGTTGAAGACCCAAGGCAAGGCTTTCGAAGAATGCCAAAGGAGAAAAGACAGGAAGGCTTTTCACTTTTGAAGTGGAAGATACAAAGAACATAGCTTTGTTTAGCTATGGATCTCAAACTCTTACAAAGTTGGAGATATGGCACAAAAGGCTTGCTCACATTGGTGAGAGGACACTCAAACAGATTTGCAGGGACCAAAGTGTACTTGGTTTGCCTAATATCACAAGGCAACACATGATTTATAAGTGTGAAGCTTGTCAACTCGGCAAGGCTCATAGACAACCTTTCAATAAGAAAGGATATATGTATCAAAATCCTTTGGATCTAGTGCACACGGATGTGTGGGGTCCAAGCAAGGAGCCATCTATATCAGGCTCAAGATATTATGTGTCTTTCATAGATGATTGTAGCAGGTGGACCATTCTGTTTTTCATGAAGCACAAGGATGAAGTGTTTAATTGCTTTAAGAAGTATATTGCTCTTGTTGAAAATCAAACAGGTAGGACTTTGAAACGACTCAGATCAGATGGTGGAGGAGAATACTTCTCTTCTGAATTTGATGCCTTCTTGCATGAAAGAGGCATTAAAAGGGAAGTCACTACAAGGTATACACCCGAACTCAATGGTGTAGCAGAGAGGAGGAACAGAGCTATTGTCGAAGCTGCAAGGTCCATGCTCAACGAAAAGGGATTGCTGAACTACCTATGGGCAGAGGTTGTGTCTACAGCCACATATCTCATAAATAGACTTCCATCTAAGTCACTAGATGGAACCACTCCATATGAAGTGTGGAATGGAAGAAGACCTAGTCTAGAGCATTGCAAAATCTTTGGATGCTTAGCCTATGCTCACATTCCTACTCAAGTAAGAGGGAAATTGGATCCCAAGGCAGAGAAGTGTGTATTTATTGGTTATGACCAAAACCAAAAAGGATATAGATTGTACAATCCAACCAATAAAGGATTTTCTGTGAGTAGAGATGTAATTTTTGATGAAAACAAATCATGGTTTGATGATGACAGGAAAGTGAAGCTGCCGTATGACTTGGATGAAGACTTTCCATCACTTCAACCAAAGGAGCCAAAGCAGATTGAAGAAAGTGATTCGGAGATTGACCTAGAAGACTTGGAAAGACTAAAGCTATGGAAGAACAAAGGTAAAGCAAAGATGCAGGATGCTACATATGGACCGGAGAGCTCACATCAACCACTTAGAAGGTCTTCAAGGGAGAAGAAGAAACCAGAGAGGTTTGGTTATGATACTTCTTTGGTCACAAAGCACTCAATCTACATTGCAAAAGATTCAACCAATGAAGAGCCTACCACATTCGAAGAAGCACAAAGCAAGAAAGCTTGGAGAGATGCAATGGATGAAGAAATGGAAGCCTTGAAGGAGAATGACACTTGGGAGCTTGTACCTAACAAGCCATCTATGAAGATAATCGGATCTCGATGGATATACAAAATCAAGAGGAATCCAGATGGAAGTATAAATAGACACAAAGCAAGGTTAGTTGCTAAAGGGTTTGCTCAAACCCATGGTATTGATTATGAGGAGACTTTCTCTCCTGTTGCAAAAATGCCTACAATTAGGGTTCTCATTAGTCTTGCTACATCTAGAAATTGGAATCTTTATCAACTTGATGTAAAGAATGCTTTCTTGAATGGATGGATTTCTGAGGAAGTGTATATGGCACAACCTCCTGGATATGAGGATGCACATCATCCTAACTATGTATGCAAACTAAAAAAAGCTTTGTATGGATTGAAGCAAGCTCCAAGAGCTTGGAATTTCAGATTGGTGACTTATTTGCAGGACCAAGGATTCAAAGCTAGCAAGGCGGATACCTCTTTGTTCATAAAGAGGAATGGATCTGAAGTGATCTATTTATGTGTGTATGTTGGTGATATTATTATCACAGGCAATGATCTTGAAGGAATCAAACACGTAAAGAGTCAAATGAAGGAGGAGTTCAAAATAAGTGACCTCGGACCACTCACTTATTTTCTTGGATTGGAGTTGATCTACACAGATTCAGGTATATAAATCACACAAAGGAAGTATGTCCATGACATGCTCGTCAAGTTCAAGATGGAAAATACCAAGTGTGCAAGTACACCTATGGAGCAAAATCATAAGCTTAGTGCTTATGAAGGAGAGCCAATTGAAGACATCACAAGCTATCAAAGCTTGGTTGAAAGTTTGAACTATGCAACACTCACAAGGGTGGATATATGCTATAGTGTTAGCATATTGAGTTAGTTTATGCATAAGCCGAGAAGACCCCATATGGAAGCGGCCAAGCGAGTCCTCAAGTACCTAAAGGGGACCATGAATGAAGGTTTGTTCTACTCATATACTTCAGATATTGAGCTAAAGGTCTACTCAGATGCAGATTGGACCGGATCTAAAGATGATAGAAGAAGCACATCAGGGTATATATCATTTGCAGGTTCAAAAATCATTTCTTGGTCATCAAAGAAGCAACCAACCGTGGCATTATCTTCTACCGAAGCCGAATATAGAGGTTTGGCTAATGCAACTCAAGAAATCATGTGGTTAAAGTCCTTGTACACAGATCTTGGACTTCATTCTTCAACACCTCACATTTTTGGTGACAACACAAGCTCACTACATCTAGCAGCTAATCCAGTATACCATGCTAGAACCAAGCATATTGAAGTCCACTACCATTATGTAAGGGAGAAGCTAATGAGCAAGGATATTCAACTATCCTATGTCTCTACAGATATGCAATGTGCAGACATGTTGACGAAAGCTCTTGATGGTACGAAGTTAAGTAGATTCAAGTTGATGATTGGTTTGCAGGAAATCAAGGACAATTGAAGACTTATTTGAAGGCCAAGCATGTTAGGCTTGAGGGGGATCTGTTGGTGCATTTTACCCAAGCCTACATGCTTTATATATTTGATATTATCCTCATTTGTAAGTCACATGAGTAGTCATGTGAACACCTCTTGTAAAAGAGTACATTTTATCTTTTGTAAATGGAAAAAGAAAAAAGGAAAAGGTTGGCTTACCTCATGCATGATGTAAAAGCAAACTCATGGCTCTAACTACTAAAATCACGAATTTTTGAGCTGAGGGAATATCTCCTAACTTTGGGGATCACTTTTAGGTGGAGCCATTCGAATTCGAATTCAAAACTCCCTCCAAGAATAGCTATAAAAGGAGCAAGAAGGAAGAGGCGATTAGCAAGCCTTGTATGTGACCACTTCATGTCATTTTGTAGAGATTGAAGAGCTTAATCCATAGCTCTATCATTCTACTCCCATTGTGCAAAGGTTCATTGCCAATGTGGTTGTAATCATATGTGAATCTATACATTCATTATCATCTACTTCTCTGTTTTGTTCTCTGCTATACTCACTCAGAGCAGTACCTTCAGAAGGTCATATCTCGGGTTTTACTGAAGCTTTTTCAGTGTTTTAAAGTGCGTTGGATAGCGCGTACTGTTTAGTTTGTACCTATAAATTTTCATGGTCATTGGACTAATATTTTGGGAGATATATGCTTTTTATTGCTCACTGGTCTATCTCTACAGAGCCCCAAGAATTGTGGGAATGTTCCAGAAATTGATGAAACTTGTTCTCAGTGCTCAGTCCATCGTTTGAAGTGTTTTTAACTTGGATTGGGAAGCTTGCTAAGTTTATTTGCTATTCCCAAAAGGAATTTTTCTAATTCCTACCAGGTTGAGAGCATTGTTCATTTTTTCCAGCAGGTGTATGTCTAAAAATAGCAAGTTTTGGGAGCTAGTCATTTTGCAACTAGTCTGTCTGGACTTAAACTTTTGGGATACATGTTCCAAAGTACTTTGCTGATATTTTGGTGGATTTAGGAAGCTCAAAGGGTCTACTAATCAAATCTTAAGTCTCAGTTGGCTGGTGTGAAGCTGGTTGTAGCGGCACACTACTCATCTTTGGATTGCATCCACCATCTCTCTTCACAAACAACACAGAATGTACAACAAGGCTAGTCAATGGACCACAGCAGAACCACCAGTCTTCCCAGAACCTATTCCGGTAACCCAGCCATCGTTAACAAAGGAAGGAACACAACAACAGGAGTCAGGAGCAGGAACATCATCAGTAGTAGATACATTACCAACCGTAGACACCTCCGCATCAGCAGAGGCATCAACTTCAACATCAGAAGAGCTTGTCAATCAACCTCAACAGGCTTGGGAAATCCTATCTAAGGCATCTATCACTCTGCCTTTGGGCCAACTACTGGCATTAGTACCTGGAATTCGACAACAGTTCCAACAACAGTTCAGTCCGGTGACTTCTTGTATTCCGACGACAACAGCAGTTCAACCGGAACCTGATTCTACGGTTGATCATTCAGTTCCCTTGATTACAGTATGGTATAAGAATCATAGGATTACGCAGGTATTAATTGATGGAGGCTCTGGTGTTAACATTGCAACTGCGGCATTATGCAAAAAGTTAGGATGGACCGCAATCGAACCAGTCCAGTTTTTTGTTAGAATGGCAGATCAATCAAGAGTTCACCCCTTGGGGCTTGTACGAAATGTACCGATCACTTTACAAGGTACGACCTTTAAAATGACCTTTGTAATACTAGATCTGTCGGAATCCACTTTGGATTACAACCTTCTTTTCGGCTGACCTTGGCTGAAGCATGCGAAGGTAATACAGGATTGGTCTGCACAAGAGCTTACGTTTAAAGATGCAAATCGTAGATATGTGGTAAAATTAGATGCTGTACAACCTTGCAAGCTTCACGCTAGACCATATTTTGCTGAACCAGTCCATATGCTAGATGGACTATCAGATGATGAAGAAGAGGAATTTCTGAAGAATAACGCTGACTTAATTTCACTAGGAATTGTTGATCTACAATCCATTGTAGATAACTGGAACACTTCAGTTTGTATAGTAGTACCCATCACCAAAGAAGCTAAGAAGGAAGATACCGTCTCTATCCATGACGATGAATTACAGCCACTTTTCAAGTCAACAGACGATACAGAGAGACCTCAACAATTTTATGTCCCCAAAGATCAGCTGACCACGTACAATCTAGGAGATGAAGATCATCCGCGTTCTGTAAAGATAAAGCATAATTTACCGGAATTATTCAAAGCGGATTTGATTCGACTACTTCGCGAATTCTCAGACGTCTTTGCATGGGATTACAAGGATATGAAGGGATTGGATCCGCGCATCTATCAGCACAGAGTTATGTTGAAGCCTGAAGCCAAACCGAACAAACAACCTAGCTACCGGATGAATCCCAATTACGCGTCTCAGGTAAAAGCAGAACTTGATAGGTTATTAAAAGTCGGATTCATCGTGCCAGTAGAGCATGCTGAATGGATCTCTCCAATTGTGATTGTGCCTAAGAAAAACAAGCAATTGCGAATCTGTGTAGATTACCGAAAATTAAATGCAGCAACCGTATTGGATCCCTTTCCAATTCCCTTTTTGGATACCATGCTTGATAGAGTAGCAGGTCACGAGATGTATTCATTCCTAGATGGATACAGTGGCTACAATCAAGTGAGAATGGCTAAAGAAGATATACCAAAAACTGCATTTATTACCAATTGGGGTGTCTTTGCTTGTACGGTAATGTGGTTTGGATTAAGAAACGCACCAAGCACATTTCAAAGATGTATGCAGGAGATATTTTCTCCTTATCTCACTTCATTTATGCAAGTATATCTCGACAATTTTTCAATTTTCGGTAAGATGATAGCACACCTGTTCCATTTACGGTGCTGTTTTCAGAAATGCAGAGAGTATCGACTTTGTTTGAACCCAAACAAATCAGTGTTTGCGGTCTCATGTGGCAAGTTACTTGGCCACATTGTATCTGCACAAGGTATCCAAGTAGATCCAAATAAAATTTCGGCAGTATTAGAAGCTCCGGTGCCAGCTACTCCAAAAGAAGTTATGCGCTTTATGGGCCAAGTACGGTGGCATGGAAGGCACTTACGGTGGCTTGCTCATTTGGCTATACCACTAAACAAGCTAATCAGCAAAACACCTCGACAATTTGAATGGACCCAGGAATGCCAGATAGCATTTGATCGTTTAAAGCATTTATTAACACAAGTTCCTATCTTACAACCGCCGGACTGGGATCACCCATTTCATGTATTTGTTGATGCTTCAGATATAGCAATAGGAAGTGTGTTGATGCAACAGATTGATAAATGGTTCAGACCAGTGTATTATGCAAGTCGAAGATTAGCCCCTGCTGAGAAGAATTACTCTGTAACAAAAAGAGAATGTCTTGGGCTAGTATATTCGGTCAAGGAATTCAGACATTACTTGCTAGGCCGTAAATTCACATTTCATGTAGATCATGCTGCACTTGTCTATCTAGTTCGGCAACAACATCTAGGTGGTCGATTAGCGCGATGGGTCTTACTCTTGCACGAATTCGACTACGAAGTCATTCACTGACCCGGAAATTCACATGCCTTAGCAGATTTCTTATCTTGCCTAGATTCCGGTGAAGCTCCGATAGGCATAGATGACACAACTCCAGCAATCTATAGTTCTGAGTTAATGAATGATGAGATTGCAGAACCACAGACACCATCTACATATTATGATCAGCTTCTGACCTTTCTCACCGAAGGATGCTTTCCATCTTAGACATCCAAGGCAGTCCGAAGGTAAAATGCAGTCTTTAGCCGCCGATTCGGGTTAGTTGCTGGAGAACTATATTATGTAGATCATACCGGAATCTTACTTCGCTGTATTCCACCACATGAAGTTAATTCAGTTATTACTTTGGCTCACTCAATTCCTTCCGGTGGCCATTTTGCAGCAGACTTAACTCACCGGAAAATTATGCAGAGTGGTCTCTGGTGGCCAACGATGTACAGAGATATCTCACAGTTTGTCAAACAATGTGATACTTGTCAAAGATCTGGTCAGCCTTTGCAATGTCATCTTTTTCCTCTACAACCCATCTTACCATTGGAACCTTTCCAAAAGTGGGGTCTAGATTTTATCGGTCCAATTACACCTCCAGCAGTCTCTAGTAACAACCGTTACATACTAACCTGTACACACTATGCAACCAGATGGGCAGAAGCTTGGGCTTTACGGTCTGCTACAGCCGTTATGGTAGCAAAGTGTCTGCTAACTAATTTCTTTCCACGTTTTGGATTACCACTAGAAATTATCTCAGATCAAGGTACTCATTTTGTAAACAATTTAATGAAGGCACTTACACAGTCGTTCCAGGTCACACATAAATTTAGTTCTCCTTATTATCCTCGTGCTAATGGATTGGCCAAAAGTACAAACAAATCTCTACTGAATATCCTTCGAAAATTGATCATGGAATCACTAGAAAGATGGGATCAACTGCTACCTGCAGTGTTATGGGCATACCGGACTTAACAACAAGATTGACACCTTTCAAATTAGCTTATGGCTTAGAAGCAATAGCACCAATGCAGATAGTTATACCAAGTTTACGAGTAGCCATTACCCAGAAACTGCTACCGAAAGACTCACTGCCATTTCGGTTGGACACACTCAGAGAGTTAGATGAGCACCAATGGCTCAGTTTCTTAACTATGCACGAAGTTCAACTAAGATAGGCAAGGACAGCTTGTACTTTTCTATAACGCAAAGTCAAATAGATCCGCAGGCAAATTCAAATTACGATGGTTCGGCCCTTTCAAGATCTCCGAGCAAATCGGTCCAACAACTTTTCGGTTGACTACGTTGACTGGAAATCCACTTCCAAAAGCAATCAACGGCTCGAAGCTGCGGCCGTATCAAAGCGCTACTAGTCCGCATTAAATCATTCGGCGGTGGACCGCATATTTTTAGATTTTTTACTTTTCATTCAATTCTTTCTTTTCTTTGTAAATAGCTGTGTTTTGTCATAAGCCGCCCTCCTTACCAATTACTCAAGCATGCACGCCAAATTAAAAGCAATATCATTCTAGCACCGCACAATGATAACCATCACTTCCTACCCCCCCCCCACCGTAATATATGTACTTAAGCTCTTCGGTTGCGCCAAAAAACGCTATTGTGTTCTTGTGATTGTGCTTGTGTTTTCTGTATTCTGTGTATCTGAGTGCTGTGTCTTGTGTATTCGTGTTCGCGTGCGCAATGGAAGCGTTGGCAAACTACACAGCCTTCTGTGATGGTATCCCTACCAAGGTAGGAGAATACCTGCGCATCCGAGGGTTGGCCAAGTTCGCTGAGCTGCCATGGCACTCAGTGGAAGCCCATCCCTTCTTCGCGCAAATCATCCCTGCCATCGCCCAATCCCCCATCACCGAACGACAATGGATCTTCCTCTCCCTACCATCTAGAACCGTCATAACCTTCCAAGCTTTCGCCGAAGCCTTCCGTCTCACCCCACAAGGCCGCGAAAATGGCCCAAGCATCCCTGTAGCTCAAATGGTAGAACTTTTTCCCCAATTTTCATCAAATGAATACGCCATTCTCTGCCACCCTGAACCTGAAAAAACCGCATTGCAGTTCTTAGTTGCAATCCTTAACCTCCAAAAACGCACATACGGTATCTCCCGCCCATTCTATTCCGCCATCGACCTTGCCGCACGAGAACCCGTTAATTTCGCCTCATTTTTCTTTCACAGAATCCATAAGGAGTGCGTCGCCATAGTGAAACAAGTCAACAACGGAACCACCCCTCGATCCAGACTTCCCCACATCCTTTCTTTCCTCTTCCCAACCATACTCGCCGCTCAACCACCACCACGAGGACCAGTCTTAAGGCACGAAGAGTCAGTTCAACTACTAGAAGATGAGGAAGAAGAAGATGAAGAAGAGCTCAATCAGTTGTTCCGCAGGAAACGTATCAGAATTAGCTCCTCAGAAAGTGAAGCACAAGGCTCAACCGGCAAAGTTAACGATGACGATAAAGACGAAGAGAAGAACAAAGAAGAAACCTTCCATGATACAGCAACTTCAATGCACAATGAATCATCGGCAGAGCAACAAGAACAACAGGATCAGACAGAAACAGAATCCATCTCGATCGAAAAAGAATCAGAGCAACAGGAAAATGAGCAACAATCTAATCAAGATGCACTAGACAAGCTACTGAAGGCAGCGGAATCTACAGAAGCGCACAATGCAGAAATGGAACAAACAAACAAGGTAACAACTACTGACTCTGCCCTCCCCAAAACACCGCCTGTTAATCCCATTTCCCAACCAGAACCACCCCGCAACCCCATCAAGCTCAGTCACCCCACCGGAACTACCAAAACCTCGACATCCTCCCTCAATTATTCACCACCTAATTCACAACAACTTCTCACCGAAACCTCGTCGCAACCTCGCCCTCCTCTGCCACCCCACCCCATTCCTGTCTTGTCGGAATTAGAATCCATGGGTCGCTTTTTGATTAATCTATCCCAACAATTACCGCAACAATTGAAACAAGTTTTAGATAATGCACGAGAGGAATTCCAATAGAAATTGGAAATAATGGAGGCGGATATCACCCCTCTTCAGGAAGAATTACAAGCAGCAAGAGTGGAAAATCATGCACTACATGAGCAGATCAAGCAACTACAGGCTACACTCCAAGCACAGGAAGAACACTCAAGCCAGAGAGATAAGGCACTGGCTGAAAAAGACAAACTACTGACAGTTGCGGACACCGAAATAATAAAGTTAAATCAAACAATCAGAGATACAGAAGACACACGGATCGCGATAGGCAACTTACTGGAAGAAACCAGACTTCAGCTGGAGGATGCAGTACAGAAGTACCAAGAGCAGCAGAAAGAAGCAAAACAAACAGAAGATCAATTACAAAGAACACAAGAATCCCTCGATGAAGTCAACAATATGCTTAAACATCAATTACTTAGAGAATCCAAATATCAGAAGGACTTAGCAAATGCCCGCAGAGAACGAGATGCTTACTACAAAACCATAGAGTTCCAGAACCAACAGTTTGGAAGAATGGATAATCAATTACGCAACCAGAAAGACCAAATCAGTGAAATGCAGAAGCAAGTAAGTGAAATGAAGACATCTAGAGATGCGGCACTATCCAACGACTTCTACCTACAGGAGGCCTTTTTGCAAACACAGGCCGAAATTTTGCTTACTGAAGCCATCGCACTTAGTTCCGTTAGAGTAGATGCGCAGATTTTAGAACCCGATACCCTTAAACATTATTATTAGAAACCCTTAAGAAAAAAATAGCCCGGACATTTAGATTAGCCAAGAATATGTATTTAGAAGGTATCATAGATGAACAGTAGTTTTGTAATCAAAAATCACTTGCGGGTTCGAGTCCACCGTGCGTGCCAGTGTTAGTCGGCCGCCGAGTGAGACAAATGTACGCCGGATGTAACGGGAAATTCGTAAATTGCGCAAAAAGTTGGTACGCGCATCCTGTAAACATCTTTATAAAGCAATGGAAAAAGAGTGGTCGAGAGCGCGTTCTTTTCTGGAATTGCCAGATTATTCGTCTTGATATTTGTCAGAGTATTTTTACACTGTGTGAGGTTCTGAGTATTGTTAATGTTGATCTCTGTTCTGTCTGCATCGTCTGCTTACACTGAAGTTCACTGTGATGACTGCTAAGTGACGAATTGTGTGTCTGAGTACTGTTTCCGCATAGTATTGTTGTATGCTCTTCGGTCGTTGAAGTACTTTGAGTCAGTCTGAGTAGTTATATTGCCACGTGAGTTGATTTGACAACGTAATGCACTGTGGAGAATGTGCTGTTTGTATTACTGAACTTATTGCATTCGGTAACGAAGACGAATTATTACTTTCGGTAAACGTAAAATTGAGATCGCTGTAAGTGTTGTGATGAACGAATCTGTTGGTTAAAGTAGTATCTCCGGCTGATTACTACTGTTAAGATTGTAGTCCAGACTACTGCTCTGTTCCAATAGCAGGGTAGTCTGAAGAAGTACAGTACCCAGGAATATAGAAAGCCAGTCTCGCCCAGTTAATGTGAATGATGTGAGCTAAGACACGCAGTAGTGTTGTTGTTGATTGTAAAGAAGGTTTGGGAAATTAGTACAGGGCCTCTGTCTAACAGACCCCTACCACTCCCAAGAACCCATGCTGGTCTGGTAATGCTTTTTGGTTGGTCAGCGTTACTATTTCTGTAACACGTTAACACTGTTACATTTAACACTAACTTCTAAGTTAGATGAGGTCTATGTGTGACTGTTGATGGTTATAAATGATCTATGTGAGCCTAGCCATTGGCTTAGGTAGGGCATAAACTTTCGGGCCATTTGATTGCCATTAAAGGTGAAACTAAAGGCCCTATGTCATCGTGCAGTTTCCCCATAGAACCTTAATGGGAGGAGTGCAGAGGGGGGCTTGCCCCCTTCTCTAGGGTCCGGGGGGCCTTTCTCCTCAGCTTATAGGGCCGAGAAGGTAGGACTTCTGGTCATGAAGATATTGTCAGATTGTATATTTTACCAACTATTTTGTATCTCTTGACTATGTTTATCTATACCAAACTGCCTAGTAAAAGCTATATGAGCATGGCCCAGGTTGAGCTTTACATAGCACTACGCACTAGTAATCCCTTCATCTAGAGTCTATCTAGATCGCCATCTAAGCTCCACATTGGGAGCACACGGGTGGACATCACCGCTGTTGTAACTGCATTAGTGTTGGTGCAGGGCAATCAACAATTGAAGTTTTAATGAAGGTTTGGAAGTCAAGGACTGAAGAAAAGTTCAAGTTATGAAGCATGGAGGAAGTACATATTCAGAAGATGAAGATGTGTACACATATGTACATTAATTTAGAGACAACTCATATATATCTTTTGTATGGTCATAAGCTTGTACATATGTGGCTATATATATAAGGTAAAAGTCGGGGCAAATATGAGAGAGCATGTGAATAGAGAAATTGGTAGCTGTATGAGTCATTAGACATCTTAGAAATGAGTAGAATCTCTCTCATCACTCAGTTGTAAAATTCCTTCAAGAATGAAAGAAAATTGCGCCCGATGTTTCTGTGCATTCTCCTTCTGTACTTGATCATTTCAAGAATCCTTTTGTAGATGTCTAAGTCCATAGTCAAATGAGTCTATGGTTAAAGTTTGAGAGCCTAATTGTAAACAGGCTGTGAGAATTATGAGTAGGAACATTCATACGTGAAGAAGTGTTCACTGTTTCCTAAAACAGGTGCAATCTCGATGGTCAATGATTTGATCATTTCTCAGTGCACAGGTTAAAGTTTTGCATGAATAAGGAGTCAAAATTTAAGTTAGAAGGTAAGCCATCTATGGCTGAAAGCATTTGTATAAATGGGTTCTAGATTGAGAGAACCAAGTGTTACAAGTTAGAGGTGTCTGAATCGACTTTTCAGAAGAGCAGTTTTAGACATAGGTAACTTGTTGAGATCATTTCTCAAGATCTACTGAATCTTTTGGAGTGATTCAACTTGGAGAAGGTGTGCAAACTGTAGCTCACAACTTGTGCAAAGTTTCATCAAAAACTTTACACAATTGATAAGTTAATGAGAGAGATATGTGCAGCACACTTTGTGTGTAGTCATCTCCTTCACAGAGTTTTCAAAATCTTTATAATTGATCATTGATCCTCTAAAATTGGAGAAGGTTTGAGTTACTCTTGTTAAAGAGGTTCTCTAACTACAAGAGTAGCTTGTTCTTTTGGAGATTAACACTCTCCATCAGTGGTATCAGAGCAGGAAGTATCAAAATTGAAGGAAGGAGGATCCCGACTGCTGCAGCTGCAAAGAATTCAACATCTAAAGGTTCAAAAGGTGAAAGCTTGAGGTCAAAGCTTGAGAAGGAGGTCATACGACATTAAGGAAGACAAAAGGAACATTTTTCAACGTAAAAACATCTATTACTCATAAAGTTTGAAGCACTCAATATACAGGTGAAGAAAGGATGGGAGATTCTCTTCAAATAGAGAAGTTGGATAGAGAGAACTATCCAACATGGTCAATGAGGATGGAAGCTCATCTTATGAGCAAAGACTTGATAGCTTATATTACAGGTGAAGAAGAAAAGCCTCAGTTTAGAGATCCTAGTGTTCCAACTAGGGAGGAATTATTCGATTTGAAGAATTGGATGAAGAGAGATGCTCAAGCTAGGAGCATTATCTATATGGCAGTCAATGACTACTTGCTACCTCATATTAGAGGTCTTAAAAGTTCAAGTGATATATGGAATGCTTTAGAGGAGCATTTCCAAAACACCACAAAGTCAAGGAAGGCATCTTTGTGGGCAGAATTTACCACTTTCAAGAAGAAGGCCTCTCAATCCATCTGAGACTATGTAACAAGGATGAAGGACATTGCAGATGCATTAGGAGCAGTTGATGAAGACATTGAGGAGGATAAATTGTTAAGGAAAATCCTCACAGGGTTGAGAGGTGATGACAAATGGAAGCCATTCATTTTGTCTACTGAATTATCACTTGATCATTTTACTCTTGACTTAAATCAGTTGCTAGGACATATGTTAACCTTTGAGTAGGATGTCAAAGGTGAAGGTGACAAGAGTACAGGTCATGAAATGTATTCAAAGGATAAGAAGAAGAATATCAAAGGAAAGCATCAAACAAATGAGGATGAAGGTACAACTAGCCAAGCTAACTTCCTAAGGGGAAGAGGAGGTGGCAAAGGTAGAGGAAGAGACAGGAGTAATAAAGATGGAGTCAAAGCTTGATGGATTTGTGGTAAGACAAATCACTTAGCTAATGATTGTTGGCATAATACTCAAGAGTAATGGTGGATATAATCAGAACTTTAATTCAAGAGGAAGAGGTGGCAGGAATCAAAGAGGTAATTTTAGAGGTAGAGGTAGTAGAGGTTACTTTGGAAGGAATGCAGGTAGAGGATTCCAAAGCCAACAATACAACAATACCTACTACAATTATGCTTCAAATCAGAAGGAAGATTCAACATTGATAATGAATGCAACTTGTGAAAGGCAAAGTGAAGATCAAAGAGTCTTCTACATTGACTCAGGATGTAGCAATCATCTGAGTGGTAACATAGCCTTGATGACTGATTTGGAAAATAAGGTAACTAATCATGTAGTTCAAACAAGTGAGAATACAAAGCACAATGTGAAGTCAATTGGATCAGTGAAGGTCAAGGATGGTAGCACCCTCTTGAGAAAGGTGTTGTATGTTCCTACAATTCCTAAGAATCTGATAAGTGTAGGACAAATTGTTGAAAAAGGTTATGAAGTTAGATTCACTAATGAAGGAGTGTTTGTGGAAGACCCTAGCAATGGGTATAAACAGATTGTTTCAGGGAAGAAAGAAGGAAGATTGTTCACATTAAAGATCCAAGGTAATGTTTGCCATGCTTTGTTCACCTATGGAGGACATAAGATCTCTGAGTTAGATCTTTGGCACAAAAGGCTTGGACATTTTAATGAAAAGAGGTACCAAAGATATGATTAACAATGGTTCAGTGCTTGGATTGCCAAATGTTGCAGGTCAACATATGACATACAGATGTGAGGCATGTCAATTAGGTAAGGTTCATAAGCAATCTTATTCCAAGCATGGTTTTATGTATTTAGAGAAGCTTGAGTTGGTACACACAGATGTGTGGGGACCATCAAAGGATTTCAGTATCAATGGTTCAAGGTATTATGTGATTTATGTTGATGATGCTACCAGATGGATCACTATCTATGTGATCAAAGATAAGTCAAAGGTACTCAATACATTCAAACATTATCATGTGTATGCAGAGAGAATTACAGGTAATAAGTTGAAGAGACTAAGGTCAGATGGAGGGGGAGAGTATTTCTCTAATGAGTTCAGTGATTACTTGTGGAATGTAGGTATAAAAAGGGAAATTACTTGCAGGTACTCTCCTCAACAAAATGGTGTAGCAGAAAGGAGAAATAGAACTCTTGTTGAGTTTGCAAGATCCATGATGAAGGAGAAAAATTGCCCAAATTACTTGTGGGCTGAGGCTGTAAACACAACTACTTAATTTGGTCAATAGATTCCCATGTAAAACTTTGCAGGGTATGACACCATATGAGGCATGGTGGGGTAAGAGACCTACTCTAGATCATTGCAAAGAATTTGGATGTTTGGCATATGCATATGTGCCATCACAATTAAGGCACAAATTGGAGCCTAAAGCTGAAAAGTATGTGTTCATTGGATATGATGATAAGCAGATGGGATATAGGTTGTGGAGTCCATCCACAAAACAATTCCTAGTGTCAAAGGATGTTACATTTGATGAGCAAGGTACTTGGTATGCAGGTACAATCAATATGTATGCAGCTGATGAAGAGATTGTGAATCAAAAGAAAGGTAAATCAAAGATTGAAATATTTGATGAAGATGAGAACAATGAAGTATATGTTGAAGTTGAAGAAGTGCCAAGATTTGATCCAGAGTGTGATGAATCAAAAACCTCAAGGAGTGGAGAACTCAGAAGGTCATCAAGACACAAATGGCAACCTACAAGGTATAGCTATGACACTTCTTTTTTGGCTACTAAAGATTATGCTTATATGATAAAGGCAGATGAAGATCCTTCTACATATGAAGAGGCAAAAGGTAAGGAAAATTGGGAGAAAGCTATGCAGGAAGAGTATGATGCATTGATGGAGAATGACACATGGGATTTGGTTCCTAAACCAAATATTCAGAAGATTATTTGTTGCAAATGGGTCTACAAAACAAAGAGGTTTGCAGATGGAAGTGTGACTAGGTATAAAGCTAGACTTGTTGTGAAAGGGTTTGCTCATACATATGGTATAGATTATGATGAGACTTATAGTCCTGTGGCAAAGATGACAACCATGAGGACACTCATAGCTATCGCTGCATGTAAAAGTTGGAAATTATGTCAATTAGATGTAAAGAATGCTTTTCTAAATGGTTATATTTCAGATGATGTTTTCATGGAGCAACCACAAGGATTCAGAGATGAAAGGTATCCAGATCATGTATGTAAGCTCAAGAGAGCTTTGTATGGCTTGAAGGAGGCCCCAAGGGCATGGAATTATAAACTTTTGAAGTTCTTGAAAGAACTTGGATTCCAAGTATCTAAAGCAGATAGTAGCTTGCTTGTCAAAGCAAGTGATGATGGGTTCATATACATGTGCATATATGTTGATGATATAATTCTTATAGGTACAGATGAGAAATGCATTCAAAGCCTAAAGAAGCAAATGGAGAAAGAGTTCAAAATCAGTGACTTGGGAGACTTGTCATATTTCTTGGGCATGGAGATCTCATACACTCAATATGGAGTGTATGTAACTCAAGAAAGGTATTTGAGAAACTTGTTGATCAAGTTTAAGATGAATGATTGCAGGGTAGCACCTACTCCAATGGAGATGAATCACAAATTGAGCAGATATGGAGGTGAAGAGTTCAAGGACATGAAACTATATCAGAGTTTGGTTGGTAGTCTGATCTATGCTACATTAACTAGGCCTGACTTGTCATATGCAGTTGGAGTATTATCTCAATTCATGCATTGCCCTAGGAAAGAACATTGGATTGCAGGTCAAAGAGTGTTGAGGTACATTAAGAGTACACTCAAAGAAGGTTTGTATTATGGTTTTACATCAAATACAAACATCAAGATTTATAGTGATACAGATTGGGCAGGTAATCCTGATGATAGGAGATCAACATATGGGTACTTTTGTTATGTGGGAGATAAGTTAATTTCTTGGTGTTCAAAGAAGCAACACACAGTTGCTTTATCATCTATAGAGGCTGAGTACAAAGGTATGGTTGAAGCTGCAAAGGAAGTAATATGGCTTAAGACTCTGATGAAGAGTTTTAACATTATTCAGAGTACACCCACTATTCATGGAGATAACATGAGTTCATTGTATTTAGCTGCTAACCCTGTGTTTCATGCCAAGACTAAACACATTGAGATTCAGTATTACTTTCTAAAAGAGAAGGTGATGGATAAAGAGATTGAAGTAATACATACTTCAACAAAAGATTAGATAGCTGATATGCCAACCAAAAGCTTGGATGGACCAAAGCTACAGAGATTCAAAGACATGGCAGGTATAAAGAAGATAGAGAACACCTCAATTGATGATTGAGGGGGAGCACTTGGTGCAAGGAAATCAACAATTGAAGTTTTAATGAAGGTTTGGAAGTCAAGGACTGAAGAAAAGTTCAAGTTATGAAGCATGGAGGAAGTACATATTCAGAAGATGAAGATGTGTACACATATGTACATTAATTTAGAGACAGCTCATATATATCTTTTGTATGGTCATAAGGTTGTACATATGTGGCTATATTTATAAGTAAAAAGTCGGGGCAAATATGAGAGAGCATGTGAATAGAGAAATTGATAGCTGTATGAGTCATTAGACATCTTAGAAGTGAGTAGAATCTCTCTCATCGCTCAGTTGTAAAATTCCTTCAAGAATGAAAGAAAATTGCGCCCGATGTTTCTATGCATTCTCCTTCTGTACGTGATCATTTCAAGAATCCTTTTGTAGATGTCTAAGTCCATAGTTAATGAGTCTATGGTTAAAGTTTGAGAGCCTAATTGTAAACAGGCTGTGAGAATTATGAGTAGGAACATTCATATGTGAAGAAGTGTTCACTGTTTCCTGAAACAGGTGCAATCTCGATGGTCAATGATTTGATCATTTCTCAGGACACAGGTTAAAGTTTTGATCATTTCTAACCAAGTGTTAGAAGTTACAAGTATCTGAATCGACTTTTCAGAAGAGCAGTTTTAGACATAGGTAGCTTGTTGAGATCATTTCTCAAGATCTATTGAATCTTTTGGAGTGATTCAACTTGGAGAAAGTGCACAAACTGTAGGCGACACCGTGTGCAAATTTTCATAAAAAACTTTACACAATTGATAAGTTAATGAGAGAGATATGTGCAGCAGACTTTTTGTGTAGTCATCTCCTTCACAGATTTTTCAAAATCTTTATAATTGATCATTGATCCTCTAAAATTGGAGAAGGTTTGAGTTACTCTTGTTATAGAGGTGCTCTAACTACAAGAGTAGCTTGTTCTTTTGGAGATTAACACTCTCCATCAATTACACTCGACAATATGAGAATTTGAGTTCTCTATCTCTTAGTCTGCATCTATCTTTGTTTGCATTTTTCTCTCAACTCCATCTACTAGTCTATTCCACTATGTTGTTATTTTATTACATGGTATCAGAGCTCAAGAGGATCTGAGTGGTGTAGAAGCAGAAACATACAGATTGCAGAGGTCTCAATGATAAAAGAGAGAAGACGCCAGTGGTGCATCATCATCTATGATTGGGAATCAAGGTGGTTCATCATCAGGAGTAGGTGGTGCACAAGCAAGAGCAACAATGATGTTGGTCATCCCAATGTTGCAAATACAACCAAGAGCCTTTACGAAAGGTAAACTTGATGGTACAATTTACACCCTATGGAAGTTTTAAATTACTTCTATCCTTGATCCATCTGAGCTTTTGGAGATAGTTCTTGGGACTAATCATGAGCCTCAAGAAACACATGATCCAGATAATCTTGGTCGAATGGTTCCTCTTGATGCTCATCTTCTACGTGCTTGGAAACGTAGAAACGCAGATGCACTTTGTGCTCTAGTTACAAGTATGTCTGATAGTGTTCTGACTCTCATTTAGCATACTACCAAGGCATATGAAGCATGGAACATATGAAGAAATTTAGGACAGGCGGCGGTGGTGGGAGATTTCTACAAGAGTAAGGGAATCAAGCATCAACTCATAGTCACACATAGTCCTCAATAGAACACTGTTGTGAAACGTTGGAATTGAATCATCATGGAGATGGCAAGGTGCATGTTGAAAGGAAAGGGTTTTCCTAATCAATTTTGGGCAGAGGCTGCCAACACTACTCTCTACATCATGAATCAAACCTACACCAAGGCACTTGATGGAAAGACTCCAAAAGACACCTACATTGGTAAGAAGCCTTTTGTTTCCCATTTCAAAGTATTTGGAAGTGAATGTTATGTACATGTACCAGATAGGGAGAGAAACCGGCTTCAACCAAAAAGCATCAAATGTATCTTCTTAGGATACAGCAAAGATAAGAAGGCTTATAAGCTTTATGAACCTGAGGTTAAGAAGATCATGGCGAGTCACGATGTGATGTTTAAGGAGGAGCAGCCACATGCAGTGGAGGAGGAAAAGAGAGCTTCCACTTTATCATCAGGCGAAGGGGCAATCCACTATGAACTTGGCCCAAGAGCTATCCCTTCTACGCAAGAGAAGGAAGCATCATCTTCAGATGATGAGTCTGAAAGTCACCAACCTGCCAACACCCAAGTGGAAAAGCCATTTCCATGTTGGGTGAGGCAGCTCTATGATTCTGCAAATCCCATCCCATAGTCACTAGAACATGTTGCAGATGGACCAAGGCAATCACACAAAATAGAGGAATAGAGATGGGAAAGTGCCCATATTGTAAACATAGCCCTGATGGGTGATCTCATTCAAGAAGAAGCAAAGGAACCGATCAACGTGGAAGAGGCACTCCACCATCTGAATTGGAGGGCTGCCATGCAAAGAGAATACAACAATATCATGAAGAATGGAACTTGGGGGCTAGTGGATTGACCCCCTAAGCATAAATTCATTGGCACCAAGTGGGTTTGGAAGCTACAAGGCTGATGGTACTCTAGAAAAGTACAAAGAAATATTTGTTGCAGAAGGCTACTCACAAGTTCAAGGCATTGATTTTTGTGAATCATTTCCCTCCACTGCAAGAATGACTACTATCTGAGTAGTACTAGTTGTGGCTGCACATATGCATTGGCCAGTCTATCACATGGATGTAAAATCAGCGTTCCTGAATGGAGACCTCAAGGAGGAGGTATATGTGTCTTAGCCACCAGATTTTGAGGCTCGTCATTCAGAGAAAAAAATATATAAGCTGAAGAAAGCATTATACAGGTTGAAACAAGCCCCTAGAGCATGGTACCAATAGATAGATAAGTATCTCTTGGATCTAGGTTTCAAAAGATGTGATTTTGATGCTAACTTGTATGTTCTAAAGAGAGGAGGGAAGGCAATTGTGCTTGTACTCTATGTAGATGACCTTATGATTATAGGAAATGATGATGCTCTTCTTCATGAAATGAAAGATGCCCTCATTTCAGAATTTGAAATGACAGACTTGGGCTTAATGCATTATTGCTTAGGCCTTGAAGTTTGTCAGGAACTAGGGAATATCTTCATCTCTCAACAAAAGTATGCAAGACAGATATTGAAGGCATTCGACATGGAGGATTGCAAGGAAATTTCTACACTTATGGAGGTCAACACAAAATTATCTATTGAAGATACTTCACCTCTAGAGGATATTGGAAGATGCAAGAAATTAATTGGAAGTCTCATCTATTTTGTAATAGTAGACCATATATCTCTTATGTTGTTGGAGTAGTAAGTAGGTTCTCTAATAAGCCTTGCCAAACTCATTGGAAGGCAAGCATGTGGATAATCAGGTATGTGAAAGGAACCACTGATTATGGTATTCTTTATGCAGAAGGATCATCTCTGGTTGGATATTGTGACTCAAATTGGGCAGGAGATATTGATACCAAAAAATTAATTTCTGAGTATTTCTTTTCTTTAGGATTAAGGATCTTCTCTTGGAGCTGTAAGAAGCAACTGACAGTAGCATTATCTTCTAGTGAAGTTGAGTACAAAGCTACATGTGTTGCAACATGTGAAGCATTATGGTTGAGGAGGATCCTATGGCAAATAGGAATAAAAGGATAGGAGGCTACATAGTTGAAGTGTGATAACCAAAGTTGCAGGGCAATTGCCAAGAATCCTATGTTCCATGCATGTACCAAGCACATATAAATTCAATATCACTATGTGCATGAGGAAGGGGTCGTGGATATAAGCTATTGTCCAACTGAAGAAAATGGAGCAGACATCTCACCAAGGCTCTTGGGAGAGAGCAACTTCTTCGACACTTTCCAAAGCTTGGGATTGGACCAAGGAGGTAGTTCACTGCACGGTGGACGTTGAGGGCGGTGTTAGATATGCTTAATACTCCACCCTCAAGTGACCATAAATGATCCATGGTGCTCTAAGTTGTAAGGCCCCCATTATGAGGAGAAGCCATTGTGAGAGCCTGGACATTTGTGGAACCCTAACTTCTAAGTTAGATGAGGTCTATGTGTGATTGTTGATGGTTATAGATGATCTATGTGGGCCTAGCCATTAGGTTAGGTAGGGCATAAACTTTTCGGCCATTGAGTTTCCATTCAAGGTGAAAGTAAAGGCCCTATGGCATCGTGCAATTTCTCCATAGAACCTTAATGGGGGGAGTGCAGAGGGGGGCTTGCCCCCTCCTATGGGTCCATGGGGCGTATCCCCCCAGCTTGTAGGGCCGAGACAGTAGGACCTCTGGTCGTGGAGATATTGTCTGATTGTATATTAAACCGACTATTTTGTATCTCCTGACTATGTTTATCTATACCGAACTACCTTGTAAAAGCTATGTAAGCATGGCCCAAGTTGAGCTTTACATAGCATTGGACACTAGTAATCCCTTCATCTAGAGTCTATCTAGATTGCCATCTAAGCTCCACATTGGGAGCGCACATGTGGACAGCACCATCATTGTAACTACATTACACTTAGTAATGTGATAGTTTGAGTTCTCTTTCTCTTAGTCTGCATCTATCTTTATTTGTGTTTTTCTCTCAACTCAGTGTATCGGCCTATTCCGTTGTGTTGTTATTTTCTTACATGCGTTAACCTCTAGTCTGATGAAGGAACATGACAAGTTGATAGGGTTCTTGGGTGGTAGAATTCAGTGATAACTGGATCCCTATGTTTCTCCATATTACTTTCATCGAATGAGTTAACTAACTCGTCAAACACACTAGAATCTCGCTAACTTCACAAATTCACAAATACCAAACAAATTGATTATTCATCGAGTTACTTAATCATCAACATGTAGCAACACAAATAATTAACCACTACACATCACGATACAAAAATTACTCTAGAACAAGTCAATTTAACAAAGTGATCTTCTCTACACAGCAACTAGAAAATCTGGCATGTCCAGTATCTATCTCTTGAATTGTCCCTCTACGTACCCAAGATAAAATGATGTATATTCATTTGAAGAGTTATACTACACATAAGGTACTAGTCAACATTTCAAGGCTCAAGGCCTATCGGTAGCAAAGCAATTGTAGCCTTTTTGCTTCTTTGACATTTTGCTCATTTTTTGCCAAGTTCTAAATAGCCCTCTCCTTTGCTCTCTTTATTTCACTAGATTTTATGCTAAAATTTGATATTAAAACCTTAACATGATTCGATAAGGTTCCAAAAGTCTCAAAAGTCTCAAAACAATTGACACAATCAACATGATTGACATGATTAAGTATCTACTAAAATTTTTATGCTAATCAATAGACCGAGCCAAGAGGATGCTTCTACAATTTTTTCATATCTTATTGGTAGTTTTTGGGATTGTAATTTCTCTCTATTCAATACACTTTTCTTGGGCATTTATAATTGGAAAATGAATGTTTTCTAATGTTTTTGGGATGAGAATGTCTGATCCGTTTTTTAAGAATTTTTTGGAATTTTCTAGGTTTTTATCATTTTCTTTTTTATTTTTTGTATTTTTGTCTCATTTTTTTGAATTTTTAACTAAAAGTGAAAAAAAAACATCGCATGTTGTTTTTACTTTTCAAACTCAAAAAATTGAAAAAAAATCACTCCAACCTACTTACCTGTCCCTTGTTTTTGGCATCTCTCTCTCTCTATCTATCTCTCTCTCTCTCTCTCTCTTTTTTTTCTCCCCTCTACACATGTTCTTTTTCACCCACACATGTTCCACGCATGTTCCACATGTTCCACACATGTTTCACATTAATCACATGCATACCACGTATCATGCTCTTTCCTTAATTTCTCTTAGCTTCAAACTCCTCTCCCGACACTCTACCCCAACCCCATCCCACCCCTACTCCTCCCCTAATGGCCTATTCCAATATACCCCTCCCCTCTCCCCATTTCCCATCAACCCCATTGTTTTTCCCAACTCAGCTATCTTCACTCCTATTGGCTACTTGGTCTAGATGGCTCCCACTTTTGAAAGAAGTCCATTTGAAGAGTTTCCCTTTTGTTCCAAATAGACTTTTTGCTTGGGTGGTGCTTCAGATTGCTATTGGTTTTTAATTTTAATCTTCGAGGTTGAGATGCCGTTAGGCAATGGGCAAATAGTGTTACTTGAGAGGTTATACAAATAGACTTTTTGTTTGGGTGGTGCCTCAAATTGCTATTGGTTTTGAATTTTGACCTTTGAGGTTGAGATCCCATTAGGCGGTGCGCAAGTGTTGAGCATGTCATGGTGCTTAGCTAGCAAAGAGGTCCATAAGTGGTGCATTAGTGGTGCACATGTGACCAATGGATTATCAAATTGTGGGCCAACAGGTATTGCACATATGTATGCTCACATTTGTCCTTTATTAAATTTAACTACAAGTTTCAAAGGGCTTTTACAAGGTTTTGAAAGTTCAAAAAGGTTCTCGAATGTTCAAGTGAGCCCTCACTTATGTGTACATTTTTGAGAAATCAAGTTCAAAAGTGTAAAGTTCATGTAAAGCGAAAAAAATATATGTTTGGTCCCATTAAAATTTTGTTTTCATTAAGGTACTTTCCTAAGATCACTACAGGAAAAAACAAGATATGATAGGAGTGTACGTGAGAAGATTCTTTGAGATAATTAAAAGGAAAAGACATCATAAGGAATACAAGAAGTTCAGAAGTGTATGAACCAAGGAGTGGGAAAATGAGTTGCACATCCCAAGGCCAAGATCTTGGATACACATGTGAAGTGAAATGAAGTGAAGTGTTTTTACACAAAAGGATTAAATAAGCCAAGTAAAGATTGTATGAGCAAACATAGACTAAGCAAGAATAAGAATAGATAAGAGAGAATTGCAAGTGAAAGAGCGTGTTGAGAACTCTCTGACAGTCACTAGAAACCTAGAGAGGCAATTGAACAGTGAAGAAATTATTGTATGCTCTATTTTCTATTGTGCACCAACTTCATTCAAGAATATTGTGGCCGGAGTGCTCCCAATGTGGAGTTGCAAGTTGATAGTGGAAAGTGACCAGGACTTCATCTTGGTGGAGGCTTGAGTGCAAGGGTTCATACTTTTGTCTTATTCATGAAAACAAAAGAATTTTGATATTCTTGTAGTGATCAAAGCACCACAAAAATTTTGGGTGCAACATGTATCTCTTCTTCTCTACTTTTCCATACAAACACTCAAGCCCCGTTAGCTAAAGAATACCCCCAACACCTAGGAAGTAGGATTGGCCAAGGTGGACATCCTAAAAGATGAGGGTTTAAATACAAAATTCTCATATGGAGCAACCCCTAGGGTTACGTAGAAAAGATAGACATGGGAGAGGTTGTGAACGCATAAATTGAGATCCAAAAAGATGAGGGCTTAATTACAAAATTCTCATATGGAGCAACCCCTAGGGTTACCTAAAAAAGATAGATTGAAGATGTATTGCATCAAGTTTGAGCATAAATTTTTTATAGTCAAACTCCCACACTAAAATATTTATGAAATATCAAGTGAAGACTAACAATGAAAAGGAAATGATGGACGCTCTTGAACAATTTGAAAAGTATAACGTTGAACAAAAAAACAATGCTTCAAAGAACCGGAAAGGAGATTACACGACCACTTGATGTCATTTTGTAGAGATTGAAGAGCTTACTCCATAGCTCTATCATTCTACTCCCAGTGTGCAAAGATTCATTGCCAATGTGGTTGTAATCATATGTGAATCTATACATTTATTATCATCTACTTCTCTGTTTTGTTCTCTGCTATACTCACTCAGAGCAGTAACTTCAGAAGGTCATATCTCGAGTTCTACTGAAACCTTTTCAGTGATTTAACTTGCGTTGGATAGCTCATACTGTCTAATTTGTACCTATAAATTTTCAAGGTCATTGGATTTATAATTCTGAATATATCTGCAATTTACTACTCACTGGTCTATCTCTGCAGAGCCCCGAGAATGGTGGGCATGTTCTAGAAATTGATGAAACTTGTTCTCAGTGCTCAGTCCATCATTTGAAGTGTTTTAACTTGGATTGGGAAGCTTGCTAAGTCTATTTGCTATGCCCAAAAGGAATGTTTCTAATTCCCACCAGGTTGAGAGCACTGTTCATTTTTTCAGCAGGTGTATGTCTAAAAATAGCAAGTTTTGGGAGCTAGTCATTTCGCAACTTGTCTGTCTTGACTTAAACTTTTGGGATACATGTTCCAAAGTACTTGGCTGATATTTTGGTGGATTTAGGAAGCTCAAAGGGTCTACTAATCAACTCTGAAGTATCAGTTGGCTGGTGTGAAGCTGGTTGTAGCGGCACCTACTCATCTTTGGATTGCATCCACCATCTCTATTCATAGTGGTATCAGAGCATAGTCAAGCAACATGGGAGATGGATTTCCATCAACAATTGACAAATTGGATCGAAACAACTACCCGGCATGGTCTCTAAGGATGGAGGCTTACCTTCAAGGGAGGAATCTATCTGGATTCATATCCGGAGATGAAGCAATGCCAACCATGAGGAACAAAGGGCAACCATCACATGAAGAAGTGGAAGGACTTTCGAATTGGTGTTCGAAGGATGCACTTGCAAGGTCCTATATTCTAAACTCAATCTTTGATTTTCTTTTACCTCATGTCAAGGGATGCAAGACATCAAGAGAAACCTGGAATGCACTTGCTTCGTTCTTCTCTTCCAACACTCGAGCAAGGAAGAACCAATTGTGGATGGAGTCACAACAATGAAGAAAAGCCCGAAGCAAAATGTGACTGATTATGTCACAAAGATGAAGGAGATTTCCGACGAACTTGGAAGCATTGGAGAGGTAATTGAAGAGGAGCAAATCATAAGACAAATCATGAATGGAATCAAAGCAGACGACAAGTGGGAGTCATTCACAACAGCCATGGATTTATACATGGATATGCATGTACCCGACCTCAACACACTCATGGGCCAACTCTTCACTCATGAAGCAAAGGTTAGCAAAGGTGGTGAGTCCTCAAGAGGTAATCAAACTTCTGCCTTATATTCTGATAAAGCTAAGGTCAAGGACAAGTCAAAGAATAGGAAGAATGAAGATGAAGGTAGCTCTTTCCAAGCAAACTTTGCAGGTAGAGGAAGAGCTAGAGGAAGAGGCAGAGGTGGAAAGCAAGGCAGGGGGAGATTCCAATCATCTCAACCTTGCAACATATGTGGCTTATCTAACCATACTACTGAAGAATGTTTCAGGAACTCGAGGAACTCAAGAGGAAGAGGATTCAATAGAGGTGGCTATGGATCAAATAGAGGTAGATACAATGGAGGCTACAACAACAACAACTACTACAACAACAATTACAACAACAACAACAACTATCAAAGTGGCCATAGAGGAAGAAGAGATTACAATAACTATGCAGAGGACCAAAGTCAAGAAGATTCATTATTGATTATGAATCTATCAGCGAAGAAGGGTAAGGATGATGATCACATATTTTACATTGATTCGGGATGCTCGAACCATGTAGCAGGAAATGTGGCTTTACTTTTTGATTTGGAAGATCCTCATAACAAGCATGAAGTGCAGACAGGAGATGACACAAAGCACTCAGTGGAGAAGATAGGTAATGTGAAGACATCAGATGGGAATATGAACCTCTTAAGCAAAGTCTTGTATGTCCCTACAATTACCAAAAATTTAATAAGTGTTGGATAGATTGTTGAAAAAGGATTGCAGGTTAGATTCAATCGATTTGGAGCATATGTTGAAGACCCAAGGCAAGGCTTTCGAAGGATTGCCAAAGGAGAAAAGACAGGAAGGCTTTTCACTTTTGAAGTGGAAGATACAAAGAACATAGCTTTGTTTAGCTATGGATCTCAAACTCTAACAGAGTTGGAGATATGGCACAAAAGGCTTGCTCACATTGGTGAGAGGACACTCAAACAGATTTGCAGGGACCAAAGTGTACTTGGTTTGCCTAATATCACAAGGCAACACATGATTTATAAGTGTGAAGCTTGTCAACTCGGCAAGGCTCATAGACAACCTTTCAATAAGAAAGGATATATGTATCAAAATCCTTTGGATCTAGTGCACACGGATGTGTGGGGTCCAAGTAAGGAGCCATCTATATCAGGCTCAAGATATTATGTGTCTTTCATAGATGATTGTAGCAGGTGGACCATTCTGTTTTTCATGAAGCACAAGGATGAAGTGTTTAATTGCTTTAAGAAGTATATTGCTCTTGTTGAAAACCAAACAGGTAGGACTTTGAAACGACTCAGATCAGATGGTGGAGGAGAATACTTCTCTTCTGAATTTGATGCCTTCTTGCATGAAAGAGGCATTAAAAGGGAAGTCACTACAAGGTATACACCCGAACTCAATGGTGTAGCAGAGAGGAGGAACAGAGCTATTGTCGAAGCTACAAGGTCCATGCTCAACGAAAAGGGATTGCCAAACTACCTATGGGCAGAGGCTGTGTCTACAGCCACATATCTCATAAATAGACTTCCATCTATGTCACTATATGGAACCACTCCATATGAAGTGTGGAATGGAAGAAGACCTAGTCTAGAGCATTGCAAAATCTTTGGATGCTTAGCCTATGCTCACATTCCTTCTCAAGTAAGAGGGAAATCGGATCCCAAGGCAGAGAAGTGTGTATTCATTGGTTATGATCAAAACCAAAAAGGATATAGATTGTACAATCCAACCAATAAAGGATTTTCTGTGTGTAGAGATGTAATTTTTTATGAAAACAAATCATGGTTTGATGATGACAGGAAAGTGAAGCTGCCGTATGACTTGGATGAAGACTTTCCATCACTTCAACCAAAGGAGTCAAAGCAGATTGAAGAAAGTGATTCGGAGATTGACCTAGAAGACTTGGAAAGACTAAAGCTATGGAAGAACAAAGGTAAAGCAAAGATGCAGGATGCTACATATGGACCCGAGAGCTCACATCAACCACTTAGAAGGTCTTCGAGGGAGAAGAAGAAACCAGAGAGGTTTGGTTATGATACTTCTTTGGTCACCAAGCACTCAATCTACATTGCAAAGGACTCAACCAATGAAGAACCTACCACATTTGAAGAAGTGCAAAGCAAGAAAGGTTTTAGAGATGCAATGGATGAAGAAATGGAAGCCTTGAAGGAGAATGACACTTGGGAGCTTGTACCTAACAAGCCATCTATGAAGATAATCGGATCTCGATGGATATACAAAATCAAGAGGAATCCAGATGGAAGTATAAATAGACACAAAGCAAGGTTAGTTGCTAAAGGGTTTGCTCAAACCCATGGTATTGATTATGAGGAGACTTTCTCTCCTGTTGCAAAGATGCCTACAATTAGGGTTCTCATTAGTCTTGCTGCATCTAGAAATTGGAATCTTTATCAACTTGATGTAAAGAATGCTTTCTTGAATGGATGGATTTCTGAGGAACTGTATATGGCACAACCTCCTGGATATGAGGATGCACATCATCCTAACTATGTATGCAAACTAAAGAAAGCTTTGTATGGATTGAAGCAAGCTCCAAGAGCTTGGAATTTCAGATTGGTGACTTATTTGCAGGACCAAGGATTCAAAGCTAGCAAGGCGGATACCTCTTTGTTCATAAAGAGGAATGGATCTGAAGTGATCTATTTATGTGTGTATGTTGATGATATTATTATCACAGGCAATGATCTTGAAGGAATCAAACAGGTAAAGACTCAAATGAAGGAGGAGTTCAAAATAAGTGACCTCGGACCACTCACTTATTTTCTTGGATTGGAGTTGATCTATACAGATTCAGGTATATACATCACACAAAGGAAGTATGTCCATGACATGCTCGTCAAGTTCAAGATGGAAAATACCAAGTGTGCAGGTACACCTATGGAGCAAAATCATAAGCTTAGTGCTTATGAAGGAGAGCCAATTGAAGACATCACAAGCTATCAAAGCTTGGTTGGAAGTTTGAACTATGCAACACTCACAAGAGTGGATATATGCTATAGTGTTAGCATATTGAGTCAATTTATGCATAAGCCGAGAAGACCACATATGGAAGCGGCCAAGAGAGTCCTCAAGTACCTAAAGGGGACCATGAATGAAGGTTTGTTCTATTCATATACTTCAGATATTGAGCTAAAGGTCTACTCAGATGCAGATTGGGCCGGATCTAAAGATGATAGAAGAAGCACATCAGGGTATATGATTTGCAGGTTCAAAAATCATTTCTTGGTCATCGAAGAAGCAACCAACCGTGGCATTATCTTCTACCGAAGCCGAATATAGAGGTTTGGCTAATGCAACTCAAGAAATCATGTGGTTAAAGTCTTTGTACACAGATCTTGGACTTCATTCTTCAACACCTCACATTTTTGGTGACAACACAAGCTCACTACATCTAGCAGCTAATCCGGTATACCATGCTAGAACCAAGCATATTGAAGTCCACTACCATTATGTAAGGGAGAAGCTAATGAGCAAGGATATTCAACTATCCTATGTCTCTACAGATATGCAATGTGCCGACATGTTGACTAAAGCTCTTGATGGTACAAAATTAAGTAGATTCAAGTTGATGATTGGCTTGCAGGAAATCAAGGACAATTGAAGACTTATTTGAAGGCCAAGCATGTTAGGCTTGAGGGGGAGTTGTTGGTGCATTTTACCCAAGCCTACATGCTTGATATATTTGATATTATCCTCATTTGTAAGTCACATGAGTAGTCATGTGAACACCTCTTGTAAAAGAGTTCATTTTTATCTCTTGTATTTGGAAAAAGAAAAAAGGAAAAGGATGGCTTACCTCATCCATGATGTAAAAGCAAATTCGTGGCTCCAACTACCAAAATCATGAATTTTTGAGCTGAGGGAATCTCTCCTAACTTTGGGGATCACTTTTAGGTGGAGCCATTCGAATTTGAATTCAAAACTCCCTCCAAGAATAGCTATAAAAAGAGCAAGAAGGAAGAGGCGATTAGCAAGCCTTGTACGTGACCACTTGATGTCATTTTTTAGAGATTGAAGAGCTTACTCCATAGCTCTATCATTCTACTCCCATTGTGCAAAGGATCATTGCCAATGTGGTTGTAATCATATGTGAATCTATACATTTATTATCATCTACTTCTCTGTTTTGTTCTCTGCTATACTCACTCAGAGCAGTAACTTCAGAAGGTCCTATCACGAGTTCTACTGAACCTTTTTCAGTGATTTAACTTGGGTTGGATAGCTCATACTGTCTAATTTGTACCTATAAATTTTCAAGGTCATTGAACTAATAGTTTTGAAGATATCTTTAATTTACTGCTCACTGGTCTATCTCTGTAGAGCCCCGAGAATGGTGGGCATGTTCCAGAAATTGATGAAACTTGTTCTCAGTGCTCAGTCCATCATTTGAAGTGTTTTAACTTGGATTGGGAAGCTTGCTAAGTCTATTTGCTATGCCCAAAAGGAATTTTTCTAATTCCCACCAGGTTGAGAGCACTGTTCATTTTTTCAGCAAGTGTATGTCCAAAAATAGCAAGTTTTGGGAGCTAGTCATTTCGCAACTTGTCTGTCTTGACTTAAACTTTTGGGATACATGTTCCAAAGTACTTGGCTGATATTTTGGTGGATTTAGGAAGCTCAAAGGGTCTACTAATCAACTCTGAAGTCTCAGTTGGCTGGTGTGAAGCTGGTTGTAGCGGCACCTACTCATCTTTGGATTGCATCCACCATCTCTCTTCACAGGAAATACCATTGGACAAAATAGGAGACATGAGTGAGGGCGAAGAGGGAAACACATATCTTCCTATTACCCATCAAGGATACACCACCAAGGCCATTCTAGATTCAGGCGCAGGAGTTGCAATTGCTACTACTTCCCTATGGAAGCGTTGGGGCAAGCCAGCACTCAGGCCACGAGGATGAAATTGCAAATGGCCGATGGTCACATAGAGAGACCCTTAGGGTTGTTAGAAGGAGTAACTCTCACCACATGTGGTGTTGAGTTCGAGCATACATTTGCTATATGTGATTTTAGCAAAAATCATGCTTATGAAATGATTTTGGGACGACCCTTTATGCGACAGTTGCAAGTGGTACAGGACTGGGGAACCAATTCCTTGTACCTGCAACACTTAGGTGTTACGACTAAAGTGAATCTCAATTATTACTCTCATAGGGATGTCCCTCCTATCCAATGGAATCCCATCCATAGAATCAAAGATGATACGGAATCGGTGCATTCCATAGGATTAGGATCCTCATGGATGCATGAAGACACCCACTTATGGATGTGCAAAGTAGCAGTAGAAGAAGAGAAGAGAGAAGAAGCCAAAGAAATAGGTGCAAAAGAAACACATAGATCAATTCAAGACCCAACCTGTGCACCTGTAGTCTTTCCTGACGAAGAATTTGAACCCCATGGCTGGGCAGAAATCCTTGCAACAATGGATGTAGCCATCAATGAAGAACAATGGACACCTCACTGTGACGAAGATGGCTATGACATTTCAGTCTTCTCCATAGAGCCAATCATGGGAGAGGTAGTGTTAGAAGAGTGTGAACCTAGCCCTGATGCATTTGAGGATGCGAGTGACTCTGATCTAGAGTCAATCATTATGGACCCACCTTTTGCATCAGATGAAGAATACTTCTATGAAGTAGAATTTCAACCCCAGAGGCATGGAGAGCTTACAAATGATGTAAGGCTAGCCACACATGTGACCTCGAAGGAAGAAGGAAAGAAAAGAAAGAAGAGAGAAGTCACACCAAAAGAGGAAGAATCTTTGTTTGAGGTCCCGAAAAATTTTAAGAAGTATGAGATAGATGACAGGAGAGTCATGATCAGAATGCCTAAACGAGAGGCGCAATCAAGGGAGGCTTATGATAACAAAGAAACCACCAAGAAAATAGTGGTAGCCGTGGAAGAAGGAGAAGAGAGATGCACATACATAGGACATGACCTGATGGAAGACGAAGAGCACGAATTGATAGCCTTGCTAAGAGAATACAGAGATGTATTCGCTTAGAGTTACAAGGATTTGAAAGGCGTGGACCCTGACATATGCTCACATACTATCCCCATGACCTCAGATGCCAAACCTTCTAAGCAAAAGCCATACACATACAATGATAATTATGCTGCCAAGATCAAAGAGGAGATAGATAGACTGGTTGAAGCTGGATTCATCTATGAAATTGAGCACACTGAGTGGGTATCCCCCATTGTAGTGGTGCCCAAGAAAAATGGAAATCTGCGTGTATGCATTAACTTAAAGAAGGTCAATGCAGCCACAATTCGAGATAACTATCCGCTTCCTATCACAGAGCATCTCTTAGAAAGAGTAGCAGGCAAGGAAGTGTACAGCTTCCTTGATGGATTTTCGGGCTACAATCAAGTAGCCATAGCTCTAGAAGATCAGCATAAGACGGCTTTTGCCACTGAATGGGGAATTTTTGCCTTTAGAGTAATGCCATTTGGGCTTACCAATGCACCCGCTACCTTCCAGAGGCTGATGTGCCATGTATTTAAAGAGTTCCTAAGGAAGAACTTAGAAGTCTATGTTGATGATCTTTGTGCTCATTCCCGAACTCAGACAAATCTTTGACAAATGTAGGGAATATCAAGTCTGCCTGAACCAGAAGAGAGCATTTTTATGGTCAGGCAAGGCAAGATTCTAGGACACATAGTGTCAAAGAATGGCATATCCACTGATGAAGAGAAAGTGAGAGCCATAGCCGAGTTACCTAGGCCAAAGAGTGTCAAGGAAGTACAAGCTTTCATGGGACATTGTGGTTATTACCGACGGTTTATACACATGTATGCCATCATAGCAAAGCCTCTGTATGGACTTTTGACTAACTTTGAGTGGACTAATGAATGTGAGAATTCTTTCAATGAGCTTAAACGGCGATTATGTTCAGCACCAATCTTGACCACACCAGATTGGAATAAGCCTTTCCATGTTCATGTTGATGCATCCAATTATGCTATTGGGTGTGTACTCGTGCAGCCTACCGGTGAAGGTAATATGGATCTTCCAATTGCCTATGCTAGTAGACAATTGAATGCAGCTGAACGAAATTATACCACTACGGAGAGAGAAGGACTAGGCATGGTATATGCAGTTAAAAAGTTTAGACATTATTTGCTTGCAAATAAGTTTAAATTTTTTACTGACCATCAGGCACTGTTATATCTTGTAAACAAGCCATGCAATACAGGAAGATTAGTAAGATGGTTTCTCTTGCTAATGGAATATGATTCGAGGTTGTGGTAAGGAAAGGGAAGACTCATTTGAGAGCAGATCATCTATCTAGGCTCACATCTGGAGAAGCCCCACAAGGAGTGTCAGATGACCTTCCTGATGCTTACTTGTTTAATTTGGAAGTGGTACCGCAGTGGGCTAAGCCATTAGTGCCAGTATTGACGTACAGACCTAACCACCCAATAATAAACACACAGGATAAAGAGGTAGTAAAAGCCCAAAAGTATCACATCATGGCAGGAAGTATCTACAAGCACACAGATCAAGGGATCTTGGCTTGTTGTGTGGAAGAGGATGAGTACGCTTAATGGTTGCAATTAGCACATGTAGGTGCATTAGAGCAACACTACTCAAAACAACGAACCCGACAGACACTAAGGAGGCTCGGAGTGCATTGGCCTACTATGGAGGCTGATGTCCAAAAGTTGTGCAAGGAATGCCCAATCTGTTGCACTAAACCACCTGTGGAACATGCCACTCTTTATCAAGTGTCCATAGTGCCAGATTGGAGTGAACCACTAGTATCCTTCCTGAGGACGAAAACATTCCCTCCAGACATGACTCTGGCTAGAAGCCTAGAGGACCTATTTTCAAGTGTGAAACAGGACACTTGGAAAATTATATAAGTTAACTTATGACTCATTTTTGGCGCATGATCATTTTTTATTCAAGTGATTAATAAGAACTTGAGAGCTCTTGTCTACCTTCTCTAAATGCCTTCCTTTAGTTTTAATGGTGACTTATTGATGAATTGTTGAGTGTTTATCATGGATAACTCTTGTTGATCAATTATTCTTTGAGTATTTCATGCTATCTAAGTTTATTTCATCATCATATACTTCTACAATTTTACAAAGTATTGTTCAAGTTGAATTCCTATTTCTATCAGAATCCTGATTATCTCATCTCTATGATACAGGTACTGAAATTAAGTTTTGATGTTATTAATGTCTTCCTCATGGAAAATGGCACACTTTAGGTACAAAGAATCGTTTTAAAAGCTTTCTTCTAGCTCTAGTTACAAGAAAACCTAGTAATTTTCATTTAAAATCTGAAATCTCTCTCAAAACGGATCATTTTGGCTATTCTTGGAGTCAATCAATGAAGAAGGGGTTGTGGTCTTAGAATACATCCTGGATTGATAATTTAAAATGTTTAAAGTTGTTGTTTCCTTTATACTAAAATGATTAGAGGCCAAATCCAAAGAACAACAAACATTTTTGGTATCATTGTCGGGGAAGTAACCAAAGCTTTCAACCATTGGAGCTTTGGACCTTTGTTGGAGCTTCTATGTTGATGGTAGAAAACACTTTTACAAAATCATTTTGAATCATCAAGTGTGAAAAGTTGAAGAGGTGAGTGTGTTTATCTTTGAGAAAGATTACTTAATTAATTTTGTTTAGGAGGATAGGTAAAGAGTTGCATGTTGTTCTGTAATCTAAAACTACAAGATCTTCATCTTTCCTCATCAACCTTTAGCTTCATTTACATGAAACCCTAGAGAAATTGTTCACTTTTTGTTTGGGTAATTATATATATATATATATATATATATATATATATATATATATATATATATATATATATATATATATATATATATATATATATATATATATATATATATATATATATATATATATATATATATATATATATATGTGTGTGTGTGTGTGTGTGTGTGTGTGTGTGTATGTATATATAAGATAAAAGAAAATAAAAGATCAAGGGAACCAAGGGATAATATCAGTGAATTATCAGTAATAAAAAAGAATTTAAAAAATCAAGAAAAATAAAGTTATAAGACATTTCTTTTTTATATTGTTTTCTTTTGTGAAAAATCACTATTCTTTTTGGTCTTGTAGGGGAAAAAAAAGAGTGGGAAAGTGATGTTGGAGTTCAAAGGAAGTTATTGCATCAGAAGAGGTGAAAAAGTTTGCAAAAACAAAGGTGAAACTCAAAATCACTATTTTCTACAAAAAATCACGATTTTCAAATTCTAGTAAGATAATTCAAATTTTGGGGAAATTGAAAATTTTCGATTGCAAAGAAAAGAAGAATTAACAGTAAGTTCAAATCAAAAGGAAAAATAACATGAAGTGAAAATTGTGATTATGAGCAAGAGCTATAAAAGGACTTAGGAAACAAAATTCAATTCAATTGTGAGAGAGAGTGACTGAGTGAGAGAAAGAGCACAGAATCACAAAATGCAAACAAAGTAGATTCAATAGCTTGGAGTTACCCAAACCATTAGATTATACAATATGTTTGGTCTTTTTTGCAGAAAAAGTGATTAGAAATAGTTTTTCATAGAATCACAATCTTTTGAAAAATGCATTTGCATGATGAAAAAATACATTTATGATAAGCTTTCCTTTATTGCATGGCATTATTTTGAAAAGGCACTTCTAATGTTGGTAAGAAAAAATAATAATAAACAATTTTTTTTTGCAAAAAATCACGCAAAACCACGATTTTGTGCCAAAAAACATGATTTTTAGTGAAGATCATGATTTTTCATGATTGTGTCTAAAAATCCAAGTTGTGAGCTTCAAAATTCCATGATTTTGACCTTATAATTGCGAAAAGTCATAATCATGAAAAACATGATTGTCAGTGGGAAAAAACATGATTTTGAGTCACAAAATCACGATTCTCAGCAGAGAAACGTGATTTGTTGAAATCGCATTTTTTGTTGAAAATCATGATTACGAGGGCAAAAATCTTTTGACCTTAGAATCGTGCGAATTCACAATTGTATGCAAACATGTTTGTGAGCATAAAAACATGGTTTTGAGTTACAAAATCAGAATTTTCAATGAAGAATCTCGATTTCTCAAAATCGTGATTTTCAATTCGAAAACCCATTCTTTGCACATAATTGTGGTTTTTCAAAATTGAACAAAAATGTGATTTTTTTCACAAAAATTATTAAAAAAGATTAAAAATTTTTACAAAGAAATGAAGTTAAAAATTTTATCAAGAAAGAAAATTATAACACTATAAAAATCATGATCTTCTACAAAAAACATGATTCTGAGTCAGAATTGTGATTTTTTTGGAAAATTGCCAAACTTGAAAAAATTTTAATAAACATAAAAAAATAATAAAAATTTTGAAATAAAGAGCTAAATTTGGAGAGGTAATATAAAGATTAAGTCAAAAAAGATAGCTAACCCTAGTTCTAGTTTCCTCAAAATAAATAGGGTTCTATTTGAAATTGAGCAAAGGTGAATGAAACTAAGATAAAGAGTGGTCGTGGACCATAGTCAAAGACCTTCCAAGATCTGGATACAACAAAACACCAGAAAAAGTGAAGAAGATTTAGATCCTTCAGACACAAAATGGAGAAGCAGAAACCTCTAACATTGGAATCTATAGGAACATCATCAAATACTTGTATACAAATAGTTTTGGAACCTATGTGTATCAAGATGGCTTGCATAAGGATCTCATTAGGTTGCAAAACTTAGAAATACCTTTAAATTTGATGCTAGTGGCTCAACTTAAAGATGACAAGTATGAGGATAGACAAGGATGTGTCTATGCCTTCACAAATGATCGTGAAAATACAAATGAATTGGGTCAACATTTAGATAAAGGAGCATGGGAACAATATCTAGAAGGACCTCAGATTCCAAGAAACAATAGGAATAATACTCTAGTAGAGCCACAAAGGGAGAAAAGATAGCAGACTTCACCTAATCCTTTCTTGAGGGAGAGAGAAGTTATGCAATTCCCTATAAGAAGGAGATCTGAGGGGAATAACAGTGGAAGAACCATGTGAGTTAATGTTGCAACCATCACACATAGTTATCGAGTGCTAATAATAGATCATTTGCTAGAGAGAGTTGCTGGAAAAGAAGTTTATAGCTTTTTTGGATGAATTTTTAGGCTATAACCAGGTATCTATAGCATTACAAGATCAACACAAGACTGCCTTTGCAACTAAATGGGTTGTTTATGCATTTAGGGTTATGCCTTTTGGGTTAACAAATGCACCAACCACATTCCAAAGGTTGTCTCATGTATTGAAAGATTTTCTAAGAGACATGATGGAAATTTATGTAGATGATTTTTGAAATTTTTCTAATCAAAGAAAAGATCATCTAGAAGACCTCGAAAATATATTCCAAAGATGCAGAACTTATAGCGTGTGTCTAGACTCTAAAAAAAGTTTTTTTTTGTTAGACAAGGAAGAATTTTAGGACATATAATCTCCAATAATGGAATAACAACTGATGAAGAGAAGATAAGAGCTAAAGTGGATCTCTCAAAACCAACAAATGTGAAGGAATTACAAACATTGATGGGACACTGTTTATTGTAGGAAATCTGTGTACAAGTTTGAGGAAATTGCCAAACCTATGTATGCATTGATTACAAAATTTGAGTGGACCAATGAATGTGAGAAATGTTGGAGATAGACGTCTCCGAAAGCACGCAAACAGCACAAGGAAGAAGAAGAAGCTTGGAGCACAAACACACAATACTGAATGTATTACTAGAGAATGTACAAAGATAAGAAGCCCATTAGGGCAATAGGCGTATATACAAGGCGGGGGAAAAAAACCTCCTAAAGAGTAAAAAAGTGCCCCGGCAGTCCTAGTGTGTTCACACACATCACTACCTAAATATATCAACAAATCCCCCTTGGGAGTGATGCGGTGAACAAGGAGCTGGCACTCATGTATAAGGAAGTGCCAAGCTATGTGGAAATCACTTCACAAAAGGAAGTAAGCCCAAAGCTTTGCGGAAAGCTTCAAACTTCTCCCTAGGCAGAGCCTTCGTGAAAAGGTCTGCAATGTTCTCCTGTGTGGGCACATATGTCAAGCTGATCTCCCCAGCAGAGAACTTCTCCCTGACATAGTGATAATGCACCTCAATGTGCTTAGTGCGAGCATGGACCACAGGGTTCCTCGCAACTACCAATGTGCTCTGACTATCAGTGAAGATGGTGGTGGCAGAAGACTGGCCAACACCCAAATCAGCCATAAGGCGTCTGAGCCACACACACTCAACAGTCGCTGTGAAAGCTGCCCTATACTCAGCCTCACAACTAGAAGTGGCCATAGTAGGCTGCTTCTTGCTCAACCAAGATATACATGAGCTACCAAGCATGAAGCAAAAACCACTGGTGGACACATGAGTGTCATAGCAACCAGCCCAATCAGAGTCAGAAAAACCATGCAAATCTGGCGCTAGTGACCCCCCCCTTGGGATAAAACAACCCAAGTAGCTGAGTACCACTCAAGTAGCGAAAGATGTGCTTAACTGCCTTCCAATGCGTGACTCCTGGGTAATGCATAAACTTGCTCATCTGTGAGACAGCAAACTGAATATCTGGCCGAGTAATGCATAAGTAAATCAAGCATCCAACAACCTGGTGATAGAGAACAGCATCAAATGCATCTCCAGCATCATGAAGACTCAATCGTAAACCGGTATCCATAGGAGTGGCAATAGGCTTACAGTCTTCAAGGCCAAAATGCTGCAATAATGTGTCAATATATTTCGTTTGACACAAAGCCATTCCACCATCAACTTGCATAAACTGAATGCCCAAATAGTGATGCAAATTCCCCAAATCAGACATCTAAAATGAGGCATGCAAATCAGCCTTGAAATCAGAAATATGCTTCTCAATAGGACCAGTGAGCAGTATGTCGTCAACATAGACAACAATGATCAGAAGCACATCATTAGCACACTTAACATATAAGGTGCTTTCAGTTGGACTGTTCTCAAAACCATGTGCAACCAGATAGGTATGTATCTTCTCATACCAAGCACGTGGTGCTTGCTTTAAAACATATAATGCCTTCTTTAACCTGCACACCTGGTTTTCATGCCCTTTCTGCACAAAGCGACGGGGCTGAAAAACATACACTTCTTCATGCAAGTCACCATTCAGAAATGTTGTTTTAATGTCCAATTGATGTACATTCCAACCATGATGGGCTGCAAGTGCACAAATGCTCCGAACATTAGTCATACGGCATGTAGGTGCAAAGGTCTCATCAAAATCAATGCCTCTTTCCTACGCTGATGCAAAAGAGGCACTATGAGAGCCTGAACGAGTACGATATGACAGAGGTGCATTTAATTTGCTGTCACACAAAGTCTGCACCAGCCATTTTGGCATAGTTTTTTCCTGCTCAATATCAACTCTCTCATCAACTAGTGCATCATGTAAATCTGCATCAGAAATGGAATGATCTACATCATCACATGAAACCTGCAAAGGCTGAGAAGTTGCCTCATTAGGACCAACACTAGACTATCCACCTGTAAAAAGAGGCATCAAAGTATCATACATGTCTTTGGAGCTAACAGATGTCTCCTTAGTACATGAAAGCAATGGTTGAATAGCATCTTCCACAAAGACAACATCACGGCTAACCAAAATGTGTTTAGTCTGTGGATGATACAGACGATAGCCTTTACTTTCAAAATTGTACCCAACAAAAATACATTTTACTGCCTTATCATCCAATTTTCTGCGATGTTCAAGCACTAGTGCATATGCCAAACAACCAAAAACGTGGAGATGAGCAACAGATGGCTTGCGGTCATGCCAAGCCTCATATGGAGTGATAGACTGCAGCGCTTTAGTGGGACACCTGTTCAGTACATATGCTGCACACCTGATAGCCTCAAGCCAAAAACTATGAGGTAAAGCCTGACTCTTGACCATACACCTCGCCATCTCCATGAGTGACCTATTCTTTTGTTCAGCAACTCCATTCTGTTGAGGTGTATACGGCACTGTACACTGGTGTTTTATCCCATGTTCAGCCAGAAATGCATTAAAATCAGAAGACATATATTCCCCCCCTCGATCAGAACGGAGGGTACCCATTTTACATGCTGACAGATTTTCAGCCAAAACCAAAAATTGTTTGAAGCACATGAACACTTCGAACTTTGCCTTCAATGGATATACCTATGCATGCCTGGAAAAATCATCGATGAAAGTCACGAAGTAAAGATAGTTCCCAAAAGAAGGTGTCTGCATAGGACCACAGACATCACTATGTACAAGCTGCAATTTTTGAGTAGCCCAAACTGAACCATCTTTTGGAAAGGATGAACGCTGCATTTTGCCCAAAATATAGCCTTCACAAACATGTTTTCCAGGTGCCTCAAGTTTGGGCAACGAGGACACCATTTCAGATTTCTACAGGCGTAGCAAACTAGCAAAATTCAGATGACCAAAGCGTGCATGCCAAAGCTTTGCATCTGGCATAGCCTCAGAATCATTTACTGCACATGCCAAATCATTTTCAGATCTGTCATAGTCTATGAGCTTATACAGCCCACAACATAAAATGCCAGAAGCAATAATAACATCGCCATTTGACAGATCATGAACTCTACACCTGTCATCAACAAATTTCACAACCAAGCCAATCTTGGCTAATGCAGAAACTGATAACAGGTTCTCTTTTATCCCTGACACAAATAAAGCATCTGACAAAGTGAAAGAATTACCATCAGTAGTAGTCAAAATGATCTTACCAACTCCCATAACAGGATAAGAGGAGTTTTTGGCACATGTAACAGTATTCCCTGTAGGGGTAGTCTCGAGTGAAGAGAAGAAACTGCGCTGCGAGGTAATATGTTTGGTCGCCGCAATCTCAAAATACCAAACATCTGAGTCTACTATAGACATGCACTACTCATGAGAAGATGGGTCAAAACTGCAGACAGTAGTAAACACCCATTCTTCTTCCTACACAAGATTTGCAGACTCTGTTTTTGGTGTAGAGGCCTCTGCAACAACCATTCCAGCCTCTTTCTTCTTTGCCTCTTTAGCAGCTAGTTTTGGACAGTTCTTTATGATATGATCATTCCCTTTATAGTACTTACAAAACAATTTCTACTTTTTTGATTTCTTCTCATCTTTATCTTCCTTCTTCGAATAGGAAGAATTAGCAGATTTCTGCTTACTAGTTGAAGAGCTCCATTTTCCTTTGCCCTTCTGACTAGCCAGGAAAGCTTGATCTACAACTCACATAATGGACCTGTTATGCCTGGACTGATCTTCCTGCAACAGAATAGAGACTAACTCCTCAGATGATAAGGCATTCGGATTGCCTTTCATCATCAAACGAAGAGTAGAAGCAAAACTCTGATATGAATCAGGAAGACCATTCAGAACGGTCTGCACAAGTGAGTTATCTAGTATAACCTCATCAGCAGAAATCAATTGTTCCTTTAAGTCTTTGATCTTCGTTAAGAAACTGTCCATAGAATCACCTTCATTCATGTGCTCACTGTCCAACTATTTTCGGAGGTAAGCAACACGAGCCTCATTCCTAGCTTGGTACAATGTGGTAAGTGTATCCCAAGCATCCTTAGCTGTTCTGCAAGAGCGAATGTGAGGAATAATGGACGTTTGATAGACAAAGCTATCAATGCATGTGGCTGGGCATCTCTGCCATCCTAGCGAATCTGCTCTATAGTAGGTGCAGCAGAAACAGCAACACGAACAAGAATCTGTGGAATATCATCTTCGACACCATCTTCATCAGCTCCACAACCTGTATTTGTAGTACCTGTAGTCGGAGGTGTAACAGGTAGTCTTCCAACACCCTGCACAATGTTCCACAATCCTTTTGCAACCAATACATATCGCATCACATAAGCCCATAATGGGTAGTTGGTACCATCCAACTTATCCTCAACAACCAACATACGGAATACATCACTACTTTTAGCCATGGCGGGTGACTAAAATACCTTGATGCAAAAAATTGATTGTATCTTAAAAAGTTGAATAGAACTGCCTAGACGAGTTCTGCTAGACCTGTAGCAGACTTCGAGACGCTTAAACTGGAGAACAAAAACTAGTATATACCTTTGGCACAAAAAGACAAAATAGCCTGCATAAGCGCTTCGATAGTGCGTTCGGAGGCTGAAACGAGCTCATATCGCGATTTCGGCACGACAAACCGAAGCTGTTTTGATCTCGGAAACACCCCGAGTATGCTCACCAAAATTCGAGACTGCAAAGGGAGGAGTGTCGACGGCGCTCTAGATGAAGCGACGACCTGCTTTGATACCAATTGTTGGAGATAGACGTCTGCGGAAGCACGTGAACAACACAAGGAAGAAGAAGAAGCTTGGAGTACAAACACACAATACTGAATGTATTACTAGAGAATGTACAAAGATAAGTAGCCCATTAGGGCAATAGGCGTATATACAAGCCGGGGGAAAAAAACCTCCTAAAGAGGGAAAAAAGTGCCCCGGCGGCCCTAGTGTGTTCACACACATCACTACCTAAATATATCAATAGGAAAGCCTTTGAAACCCTAAAAACGTGTTTGGCCACAACACCTATCCTAAAAACTCCACAATGGGATATGATATTTCATGTGCATGTAGATGCATCTAATTTTGCCTTAGGATGTGTGCTAGCACAACCCATGGAACCAAGAAAATTACATTTTTTCATTGCATATGCAAGCAGACAATTAAATCAAGCTGAGAAAAACTACACCAAAACAGAGAAGGAAGGATTAGGAATGGTGTTTGTAGTAAAGAAGTATAGACATTATTTGTTGCTGCTTGGAGATTGATCTCCTCAACAATCTCCATGACACCTTTCATAGTTTTTGAGCTACCCTCAAGTGTCAGCTCTAAGCAAGGCTTGTCTTCATCATGAACATTTTCCTCCCTTTCAACTGAGATATGATCAAGCCATATCAAGAAAGCAATGTTTAAAGGGAGCAAGCAGCAGTCCTTTTCATGCTCTGGGCATAAATCAAGCTTCCCTGGCAAAGGGGATATCCTTTTGCATTTTCTTGTGATTTTAGCCCTATCTATTGGATCCTTCCCAAAGATGTGAGGATGGACATAGGTTTTCTGAGAAATAGAAAGGATCCTTCCATTGATCAACCCCAAGAAAATCTCCCACTCATCCTTAAGAAAACTTTTCGAGTTCTCTAAGAGTTTTTCAAAATCAATTTTGGGGTTGAATATCGTCATTGCATCAAGAAAATAATCTACACTTAAACCCTCTTGAACCATGAAATCAAGAAGTTTCTCTTATGGAGAGACACTAAGGATCTCATTCATTCCCTCCATCTTAGCTCCAGCTTCTCCTGTATGCCTATTAGGAGAACACAATCGATGCAAGCGACTAGAGCGAGTCAACGTAGGTCAAACGACAAAAATCGCTTGTATCGGTCGTGTCAGGGACGAAAGAAAAATACGCATGTAAGTGAGACAAATTCTCTGAAGGTTGAAAGTTTGAGTTTGTGAAGGAAGTAGCTATTTATAGGTGAGGAGGGAAGAAACGGTCAAATGACGTGGACCAATCACAGAGTGCCACGTGGCAAAGTGTACGTTGCCCGATGCAACGGATAGATGTCGTGGACCAATCAAATCATGCCACATGGCAAAAGACATTGGAATTCACAACGGCTATATGATGTGGACCAATCGGGGCATGCCATGTGGCACAACGGTCAACTCAGTTCTGGGACCTATTTAAGCTTCCCTATTCATTTGCTTCATTTTTTTTGTCAACACTTGCCAAGCGTTGAGGTTCCATCGCCACCAAGTTTTTTGGCTACTTCACAATTTCTATAGAGAGCGCTCTCTCCGTAAGGTAATGTGGACACAACCGATGCAAGCGATTAGGGAAATCCGAGATTTTTGGATAACCCTAATCGCTTGGATCCATCATTTTTTTTAAATAGCATCGAGTCCTTGATCATACCTTGCAAATTTTGGTTTCCTTTGTGTTGCTTGAGTATAACACATTGTTACCTTTATTTTAACTTCTATTTATTGAAATATGATGATGAATTCAGGGACGACCGATGCAAGCGATGAGGGACATCCGGGCATTTACGGATGACTCTTATCGCTTGGATCGGTCGTGTCTCTAGTGAGAGAAATTCTCTGAAGGTTGAAAGTTTGAGTTTGTGAAGGAAGTAGCTATCTATAGGCGAAGAGGGAAGAAATGGTTGAATGACGTGGACCAATCACAGAGTGCCACGTGGCAAAGTGTATGTTGCCCGATGCAATAGATAGATGATGTGGACCAATCAAATCATGCCATGTGGCAAAAGACGTTGGAATTCGCAACGGCTATATGACGTGGACCAATCAGGGCATGCCACATGGCACAACGGTCAACTCAGTTTTGGGACCTATTTAAGCTTCCCTATTCATTTCCTTCATTTTTTTTTGTCAACACTTGCCAAGCGTCGAGGTTCCATCGCCACCACGTTTTTAGGCTACTTCACAATTTCTATAGAGAGCGCTCTCTGCGTAAGGTAATGTGGACACGACCGATGCAAGCGATTAGGGACATCTGAGATTTTTGGATAACCCTAATCGCTTGGATCGGTCATGTTTTTTAAATAGCATCGAGTCCTTGATCATAGCTTGCAAATTTTGGTTTCCTTTGTGATGCTTGAATATAATGCATTGTTACCTTTATTTTAACTTCTATTTATTGAAATATGATGATGAATTCAGGGACGACCGATGCAAGCGATGAGGGACGTCCGGGCATTTACGGATGGCTCTTATCGCTTGGATCGGTCGTGTCTCTTACAGTGGAACGAGTCATTGATTATAGCTTTCCAATTATCTTTTTCTTAGTGATAATTGAGTATTTTGCATTGTAAGATATATTTGATTGATATTTGATGATAAATTTAAAGACGACCGATGCAAGTGATCAGGGACATCCGGGCATTTCCGGATGACTGCTATCGCTTGCATCAGTCGTGCCTCTGATAGTGGAAAGAGTCATTGATCATAGATTTTTGAGAGTAAGTTTTGACAATGGAAAGAGTCATTGATCATAGCTTTTTGAGAGTAAGTTTCCACTTTTCCTAATTCCTTGCCTAAAGACTCTGATTTTGTGCAGAGTATGGCTAGAACCAAAAAGACAGCAAGGAAGTTGTACCCTGAGGGTCAGGACCAAAATGCCAAGGGGGAAAATGTCCAGGAGCAAAATTCCCAGAAGGTTCAAGCCAATGTGCCAGACAAGCCTTCAAAAAAAAGGGTCAAGTACCATGTAAAGTCCTTGAGGGAAATTAGAAGAGCTCAAAAGTCTGTGGGATTGTTGATCCCAAGACTTCCATTTATGAGAGTTGTCAAGCAGATCTCAGCCAACCTCTGTTCTTTGATGAAGACCTCATCCTTTGTCAATGTGAGGTGGCAAACTCAAGCACTGCTATGCCTGCAAGAAGCTGCAGAGGACTTTGCTATTGATTTTATGAATGATGCCTACTTATGTGCTGCTCATTCTCATAGGGTAACACTAATGGCGAAGGATTATGTTATTGTTTCAAGAATAAGATATAAATTTGATAAAGCTCTGGTTCCTATTGATCACCACGATCAAAAATTCTTCGATATTTTAAATATACCTCCAGCTCGAGCACCCAAAACAACAGCTGTCATTGAAGAGATCAACGCTCAAGTCACTCATGATCATGAAACTAGAACTGCAGCAAATAGTGAGGAGGAGAGGAAAAAGCAGGGATTATTTACAGAGGAAAGTGTCATCTTAACCCAGATTCAAAAGTTACAGAAAGCAAATAAAGAGCTCCTCAAGAAAGGAGATGGGCAGGTAATAGTTAATGTTGCAATGCCATGGCAAAATGAATTGTTTCTTGACATTAGACCTGAAGACAACAAAATGTTGAGGGAGCTTCATGTTGAAATATCAGATAGTGTGGTCAACATTTCACTCAGGTATATCTAGAGGCCTTAAAATGCTTTTATTTTGCATAATTTCCTAGTTCCTTAACTGCATTTTTATTTCTTGATTTGTAGGGTTCTTCTTCAACAATGTGAGGAAGCGGTTCAAAGAAAAGTATTTATTTTAGATCCTCTAGTGACACACTGTTTTTTGCATAAACATGGAGATGCCAAGTCCTTTCTACAGGATTTTACAAAAGAGGTAGAATGTGTTATTTACCCATATATTAAAAATTAAGTATTCATCTTCATTTTGGAAACATATTTGTTTCATTTAAGAAAGTATATTTACGTGCAACTCATTGACAGGGGCCATTGGAGTTTGATTATTGTGGACTTGAATGCATATCAAGCTCTTTTCCTCAATTCTCTTCCATCACAGCATGGAAATTGCAAAGTGTAAGTTACTATACATTTTGTTGTTCTTTATTTCAAAGCCATGCCATCCATTCTGATTTTCACTTTACAATGCAATGCTGCAAAGCTTCTCAAGATGCATATTGATCAGAATTTTCCTGGAATTGCTAAAATGAATGAACAAAAGCAATTTGGATACAGCCAAATTCATGTGCCATTGCAGAGAGACTCAACATCATGTGGCTGGAGAGTGATTGCAAATGCTGTAAGATTCTTGGAAAGAAGGTTCTATAGTCCTGAATTGAATTTATCAGACTACCCAGATGCATGGATCATCTTGATCAGAGAGAGAGCAATAAATAGTCATTAGGGGAAAAAATTAACCCTGAATGGGCCTTTTAGATTAAGGAGTGATTAGTGATCCACCAATGAGGAGAGAGCAGTGGCCACAGTCTAGTCCCTCAAATCACTAGGCTAGGAGTAGTCTTCCCTTGGTTTATGCCAGTCAAAGGGAATGAAACAGCCATATACTTGTGGTTTTCTAGTCGTGGGTGGTTTGAAGGAGCTCGCTTTAGTTTGAGCCCTTGGATGCCCCCAAAGATCCAATGGTTTAGGTGCTTTCACAAAAGTCAAGGCGGCATCCAATTCTGGCCTTTAGATCAACCACAAATTGTGTGGTTTAGGAGCCTAGCCGTTATAAAAAGGCGCTCATTGACTTGGGCCCTTGGATCAAGGGTCTCATCTAATGGTCCAGATTGAAAGGAGATTCAAAATGTGCCTTTTCATCTCATACATTGGATGGGAAGCTGATCGGACGGCCGAAAACAAATCCCGCATTTTCTCTCACGGAGGTCCTTCTCCTCCCTTAGATTTGAGCTTCATCCAATGGTGCTCATAGCCCCCCAATGAGAATCAGCGCCAAATGCGCCTTGCCCTTGGATTTTTGATAGATCCAATGGTCCAAATGTTTGCAGAGCTTGCGCAGAGCGTCGGTCCCCACTGTTATCATTCGAATTTTGTCTCCCACGCATATAAATGCTAGCCATTGATTTTGAGAATCCAAAGGGCACGATTTATTGCATTTGAACAAATGTTTTTTTAATATAGAATACCACTAGTGGTTTGGAGTGTCCCCTTAATCCTTAAAAATTTAATTTTAATCCCTGAAAATTAGGAATCCTTACAAGGCCCATCCAGGGTTCACTTTTTCCCCTAATGTATCATGAAACATGCAATCTGCCCACATGATCCAGACTCACCTCCACCCCCTCCACCTGATAAAAAACAGTCTGAAGATAAAAAGAAAGGGCTTCCTCTTCACTCATCATTAAAGCATGGGAACAACAAAAAGAGTCAAGCTAAAAGCTCCAAAAAGGGATAGAAGCAACAGAGAAAGCAGGGCTCCAAAAAGGATAGAAAGGGTTAAATCATTTTTGAGTCTTAGATTGAAATCAATTGTAAAACCAACCAAGGTTGGAAGATTTATTTATGTACAAATTGTATGTACTTATGCCAATCTTCATCTCGAAGATGGTAACTGTAACCATATTTATTTGCCTCTACAATATTTATATGTTTGAGAAATATACAGTTGTATTGATCCTCTTGAGAGTTAAACAAAATTTCATTGCATGGTCCAATTAAATTTGTTCATGTCACAAATATGAATGCATTGTGGGTTTCTTACTTCATTCCTGTTGAAAAGTTTAAATTGGAGAAGATACAGAAGGACATAAAGAATTAAGAGGACACGACCGATACAAGCGATACGGGGAATCGGAGAATTTTGGATTGCCCCTATCGCTTGCATCGGTCGTATTATCCATTTCATCGCTGTTGCTAGTTGTTTTTATACTCGTGAGTCAAGTCTTTACGCAAGGTCACTTCTTGAAGTCTCTCGCGGTAGGTTGCTAACACGACCGATCTAAGTGATAAGGGCCATCCGACAATTTCAGATTGCACTATTCGCTTGCATCAGTCGTCTTCACTTATCTCGTCTCCTCTGTTTTATGCCTTAAGACATGCTCTTCTAATATTGAAATACCAAACCTTGGATTGGAATTTGCACCAGGTTCTCCACACTCTCTTATATTACTTGTTATGTGTACCATGATAATTTCTCTTGCATTACTTGAGGACGGAAAAGTTGGATAGATTATTTAACTGAGACTAATGTGCACCTTTAATAGACTATAATTATTAAATTGAAATTAGATATTGAATTCTAGATCTCTTGTTCATCTAGAATTAACTTATGCAAGTTCTTGTATAATTATTTCTTAGTTGGAACCTCATCAGAATGTTAAGATTAAACAAATAAATGCCAATATGAGTTTAGATGAAGGGGGATAATTGAAGTCATCAATTTACTCGTGCAAAAAAAAATCAATGGAAATATGAAATTAAGGACCTAAAAAATATCTAAGGATGTCTTAGTTTATATTCTTATCATTATACAATAAGAACCTCATCAAAATCTTGAAAGTAAATTAAAAAATGCAAATATGACTATAGACATTTAAAATTAATAATTTAACACACATTGTTTGTAACCATCCTGCAAAGAAAATTCAATGGAAGTATCAATAGAAGCTTCTATTAGATGAAGATACATTACGTAAGAATGTCAGGGTTAACTTGTTACAATCTTAAAAGGTTGGAACTTAATCACCCTTGGTGGCAGGAAACTTATGCAAGATAATGATTTCTCTGATCTAATGTTAATTATTGCATCATCAATTGAGAATCTACACTGAGATGATACCTCATCAAGGTATTCTAGAAGCTCCCTTACATTTCTGAGATTCCAATTTGCCGTGACAATTGATTGAAAATCTAGATGAATCAATACTTCTAACTCAAATTCTGGATAACTCTCCTCTGAGTCCAAGGCTATCCAAAGTCCAAGCTTTTTTTTCCACCTTCTATAGTCAGATCCTAGAACCAGAGATTGTCGACATATCTGATATGAGATTGAAAGAGAATTGGGACTAACTTTACATAAAATAATGTCACCTAGCTTTTGAACTTCTTTGCTATCCCATTCCCTACCTAAAACATCATCAATCTCTGAAATAGAGACTCTCCTATTCAACCACATTGTTTTTGTTTTCTGTAATAACATGTTTTTAAAGCATGCTACAAAGACATGAATAGGAAAAAACCATTGAATCCTTATCCTTCTCAAAATTCGACCTGCTGACATTGCCTTTTGGATGTCAAATTTAATTTTGCAGAGAAAACTTGAAACTGTTGAATGATCAGGAGCATCCCAATCTAATGAAGAGATGCAAGGACCAGGTACATGTACAAGAATTCCATAAGAACTCCTCCCTGACGGCACTTGATAATCTGCATAATGGAGAAATAACTCTATGCTATTGAAAAATTGAACAGATTTGTCTACATACATGAGTTCTGCATATTCCTTATGAAGAACTCTAAATGTTCCTGTTAAACATTCAACAGGTTGCCATTCCACAATATTGGAAGGAAAGATATCTGCAGTACAAAAACATATGTTTTATTATACAAAATCAACTGGAATGATAGAAGAGCATTGTCAAACTTCACTTACAGTACGAAGGGAATTGCAGATGATTTTCTAGAACAAGATCCTTAGAGGTGTACACATGTTGTACTCGTGCAAACCAACCGCATCTCTTCAATTTGAAACTGAGAATATGTCCCTTCCAATGGTTTCTTGTGTTGTCTCTCTTGGCATGCTTGACTTTATGGGCACCTCTACAGCTAGGAAGCATAGTTACCCAGTCATTTACTTTCACGGAAAGAGGTTTCCACAAAGAATCCTCTCTTCTGTTGTAAACCTCACATGAAGTTACACGATTGGAAGGACGACAAGAAGAAGAAGCCATTTGAACTTAGGAGAAGAAGAATGTTCAAAGCGAGAAACCGACGTTCACAAATTTTGGCAGTATTTATAGAGAAAAAGGCTTTGTACACATGGAAACTTTTGATTTGATGTAAACCCTGTCGTTGAATGATCATGACATTTTGTGAACCCATAAATATTTCGTATCTTCAAAAATCAATTCCTTCTTGGAAATTCGAGAATATGCTTTGTGTAGTGTGGAAAAGTATCTTTTTTTGCATCAAACCGAAAAATTGTACACTGAATACGAGACTCTTCATCACTTTAGCAGCACTTTGAGAGAAAATTGTATTAAAAAAAGAAATTCTCCATACGGTTAAAAGAGACAGCAATGTTATATTCTTGTACACATGGAAAGACGCTATTTGTCAATTTCCTTAATCTCTCATTAGCAAACATCCCCTTTTCGGCCTTTTTTTGCCCTAATGATTATGCCTACATGACCAAGGTAGTGCAAGATGTTGAACCTTCTTGTTTTGAAGATGCAATTGGAAATGCAGATTGGGAGAAAGTTATGAATGAGGAGATGGCTTCACTTTATGGGAATGAAACATGGAAGCTGGTTCCATTGCCCCAAGGAAAGAAACCCATAGGCTTCAAATGGGGTTATAAGGTAAAGCACAATGCTGATGGTAGCATAAGTAGGTATAAAGCATGATTAGTAGAAAAAGGATATGCTCAGACATATGGCATTGATTATGAGGAAACGTTAAGCCCTGTAGCTAAAATGTCTATTGTTAGAGCACTTGTTGCATTAGCTACAACAAAAGGATGGACTTTGCATCAGATGGATGTGAAGAATGCTTTCTTACATGGTGAGTTATAGGAAGAAGTATACATGGACCAACCACAAGGATATGATAGGAAGAAGTATACATGGACCAACCACAAGGATATGAGGATTCAAAGCATCTAGAATATGTTTGCAAGTTGGAAAAGGCTTTGTATGGGATTAAACAAGCTCCTTGTGCTTTGCATGCAAGGATTTTTTATTATTTAACCACCATTAAATTTTCTATGTGTGTTGTAGATCATTCACTATGTGCAAGGAAGTATGATGATGGCATCATGATTCTGGCTATTTATGTTGATGACTTCATTGTAGATGGTGATAATGAAGAAAGCATTAAAGAGGTAAAGCATCTCCTTATGGAGGAGTTCAACATGAAGGATCTTGGTGTGCTGTGCTATTTCTTGGGCATTGAGTTTATACATATAGAAACAAGTATTTGGATGTTGCAAACGCAATATGCCTTGAGTATGTTGCAAAAGTATGGTATGGATAATTGTAAGCCAATTTCTATGCCATTAGATTAGAATTTGATGTCAGATACTACATCAGGTGAAGCATTGGGAAATGCTACTATGTACCAAAAAATTGTGGGAAGTCTGATATATCTCACAATTACAAGGCCTGATCTAAGCTACACTGTTGGACTTGAAATTCAAGTTATGCAGGCTCCCAGGAAGATGAATTTAGATGCTTTAAGGCACACTCTACGTTATGTGAGTGCTACTGTGGATTATGCATTGTTTTATGAAGCTTGTGTAGGTTTGCAAGTTCCTAGATACATCAATGCAGATTGGGTTGGTAGCATTCTAGATAGAAGATCTACTAGTGGCTTTCTATTCTCACTTGGGAATGCAGCTATTACGTGGAGCAGTAAGAAGCAATCCACTATTGCTTTGTCGAGTACAGAGGCCGAGTATAGAGGTGCTACAATGGCAGCATGTGAAGCATCTTGGTTAGAGATGCTACTTGCAGATTTAGGTGTGGAATTGCAAAATCATATCACTATCTATTGTGATAATCTTTGGAGCATACGGTTAGCACAAACACTGTTTTTCATGCTAGAACAAAGCATGTTGAGGTACATTATCATTTCATCAGGGAAAAGGTACTAGCAGGTGATATTGATCTTCTTTACGTGAGGACAGATGAGCAGGTTTCTTATTAACTAAAGAACTTAGAGCTGAGAAGTTGAAGATGTATCAGAAGATGCTTGGATTATAGGACATGACATTGATCTTGAGGGGGAGTGTTGAGATATCAAGCTCAACATGTGATGTTCCAGGATGACAGCTGTTAGTTTTTCATTTCTTTGACATGTATAGTGGTCATGTCAATATATGTTAGGGATACTTCATTGAGCTTTGTTAGATTTATCTATCTAGAGTGATGAAATTTTTTTTTTCTTGCGAGCCTCATTCGTGAACATTATGATTTCCCTTATGTACTATTCTTTATATATTGCACTTGTTGTATTGTTGTTTTAGGTCATTGTTGTAAATTCCTTTTATGTAATAGAAGAAGAATTAGATTATTCTTCCTTGCCTCAATCTGTGTGTGTGCTTCTCTTTGATTGTGAGAGTGTGTATGTGTGTGTGAGATCTCTTCCTTATCTCCTTCCTCATGACAAGGTTTTCCAAGGGTGCCCAGGTACACTATGCCACATATGCCAGTCACCCTTGTGCTGTTGAACAACAAAGATAAAACAAAATCCTTTGGAGTGGTGGGCATGGCACCTTATCTTCCTAAGCTACTAAAGGAAGTAGCTAAGCACTGAGAATCCAAGAAATTCACCAAAGGAGCCCAATTTCTAACAACGCTAATTCACCATGTATTGGGCATTGAAGACAAGTTAAAATTAGCTATTGAAGCACATATATTTGGAGCAACCATGAGTGAAGTAAAAAATCCACTTAGGATAGTATCTGTTAAAGAGACATGGCGGAAAAGAAAAGAAATGGTAATGGAAGTACCACAACCCATCAAGAAAAGAAAAGTAGATTTGAGGAAGATAGAATCAGAAGTAAGGGAGGCTACTGAGGAGGAATTAAAAGAAGAACAAAAGAAAGTACAAGATGATACAGAGCCACAACCTCCTTAGACCAACATTGAAAAAATATATTCTTATCTTATGTAGGTTGGTCATGAGAGAGCTGCTTACAGAGCCTAGTATCAGAGGATGCTAGAAGATTTTTTTGACAAAGCTACAAATTGGAACCAACAGGAAATGGAGCATTATGAAGAGCTTCATGAAGAAATGATGAGTGCATAAACAAAAGTAGCATTTTTCAAAAAGGAAGCTCCAGTCCTAGCCTACTTTGAGGAACTACAAGGTCCGCTTGAAACAAGGACCACAGTTTTAGCAACAGTCACTAAACCAAGAAAAGAGACTAAAAGAAAGATATAAATCAAGGGGATAGAAGAAAGTAGTATTGGAAAAGGGAGATGAGGAAGAAGATCAACCTAGAGGATCAATCTTGATCTATAGAATTGAAACTAACAAAGAAGAAAAGAAAATCATAGAACCAGTGGTAGTACCACTTAAAGAAAAATCAGATTCAGATACAGATAGTGACATTGAAGGGTTCCTTTTGAGAATTCTAAATCTATCAGTCCCTAACACTCCTATTAAACTGGCTTATACTCAAATATAGAGTAGTATGGAGGAACTAGAGAAGAAAGCAGAAACAAAGAAGGAAAGCACTTCCAGGGAAATAAAAACTATTTTGGAAGAAAAAGAAGTGGGAGTATGCCTCATCAAAGATTATCAAGAAGATTAGACAGAAGCTTCCAAAGAAAACACTAGTCACCACAAGGAAGAAGTCAATACAGCTATATCAGTCACAAAAGCAAAGGTATTCGAAGAAGGTGGTGTGGTGATGAGCCACATAACATTGGAAAGACCATACTTAAAAGGAGCATAATATGGTGCTAAGATGGAAGAATTAGAAGAGAAAGAAGTGAAAAAGGAGGATTCAGTACATGATACAATAGCAAAAATTCAAGAGGTACTTAATGATATTCAAAAAGAAGACTCACACTCAGATATGGAAATGAAAGATGTACTCCGTAAAGAACAAGAAGAGTCAAAGGCAACACACAAAGGGGCAAAGCAGCATGAAGACGTCACAAGCATACAACTAGAAGATGACAAAGAAGACTCAGATAGAAAGTCAAAAATGGGAATCAAAGGAAGATGAACAGAAAAACAAACAAATCGAAGTACAGCAACAAGAATTTACCACAAGAATAGAGAGAATCCCCAAAGATATTAGGGGAATATTTCATATTATTATGAGAAACATTGAGGAATTTAGACCTTTAAGCAGGGGCATTTTAATGTTTGGTATTGCTACAGAGTCAGATTTTGTTAAAGCAATAAAGTCATAGAAGAGCATAAAAAGAGAAGAGAAAATTAGAAGAAAATTTGAAAGAACAAAAAAAGAAGTGAAAAATATTTGGAAAGAGCTATTGCCCTAGAGACTGAAGTAGTACAAAATAAAAATAGAGTAAAGTTTTTGGAAGAAAAGTGTACAAAGTAGAATGCGACCATTACTAAAATGGGAGAAGACATCAAGAAGTTGGAGTAAAAAAGTAGAGTACTACAGACTTCATATCAAGTACTCTCTAAAGCCAATGAAGAAATCGATAGGATTTCGATGGAAGAAGGGCACATAAAGGTAGAATCACGAAGCTTAGGAGTTCAAAAAATGAAGAATTAGAGAAGTTAAGAATGTGAGGATGGATTTGTAGATGATGAAGATGAAGTGGTGCTGCAAAAACTTTGCAGTACACTAGCCAAATGAACTCCATAGATATGTAGTGGGCCCTTTAGCTTGCCCAAGGATGTATTAGACACCCTATATACCTTGGAAGATCACTCTCAAAAAGATGAATCAAAACAGATAGCTAAGAGATGATCCAAGAGTAAAACACTTGCTATTTTTGTTCCTACACCTATTTAGTGTTTTGAACAATTGTCTAAGCACAGCAGCAATTAGCTTCATTCCTTTTTGGGAACTCTAATTAACTTATTAAGCTAACAATCATGAGTGATTTAATAAAAAATGATGGACCACATGCAAAGAAAGGAGTTTAGCAAGTCACAGCTCCATCTCGACATTCACGGGCTGCAACACTCATCAAACCAGTGAGCAAAGATATGCTAATATCTAGCGATCCCGAGAAGAAATGCTAATGAAACTTTGTAGGATTATAATAGCCAGTATGCTGATTCTATAATGCTTTAAATCATGGCAAATGATCAGCTCTAGAGTGCGAACGAGCTCTGAGAAAATCACTGTTCTGATGGAGTACGAAAAGAGAAATAAAATGAGAATATAATTATCATATATGTATTAAGACATGTACAAATACAATGTCATTGGCAACCATACATTTCGCAATGTATGAGAGGTGAATGAGCTATGAGATGAGCTCTTACATCACAATAAAACTCACTCAAAGTGATCTCATGGGCTCGAGATAATATGCAAGTCTTTTGATCCCCTTTTTATAATCATGTTTGGAGCCAAGTTTTGAGTTCCGCTCATAGTCTTCTCTCTTACAACATGGTAATGTACTTCAATATGTTAAGTCCTTCCATGAAAAATTGGATTGGCAGCCAAGTTAATGGAACTCATCTTGTCAACAAAAATATTTGGAGTTCCAATTTCCAATCCAAGATCTATAAATAGTGTCTTCATCCACATTTCTTCTTGAGTAGCTATAACAAGACCTCTGTATTCAGCTTTTGTGGAAGAGAGCAACTATGGGTTGCTTCTTAGATGACCATGAGACAAGTTTGACCCTACAAAAGTAAGGTATCATGAGGTGCTTCTCCTATCTTCCTTGGAAACAGTCTAATCTACATCAAAGAACAACTTTAGATTTAAATTAGATACATAAGGGTAGTATAACCCTTCATTCATGGTCCCTTTGAGATATCTGAGTATCCTCTTGGTAGCATCCATGTGAGGTTTCCTAGGTGTGTGCATAAATTGACTTAGCACACTCACACTATAATATATATCTGCCCTTGTCAATGTAGCATAGTTCAAACTACCCACAAGACTTTGATAACCTGTGATATCTTCTATGAGTTCACCTTCATGTGAGCTCAATTTATAATTAACCTCCATTGGGGTACCTGGAATCCTGCAATCTTGCATCTTGGACTTTGTCAACAAGTCTTTAATGTATTTCCTTTGAGTAAGGAATAGACCATGATCTTTGTATACTACTTCCAATCCTAGGAAGTATGTGAGTGAACCCAAGTCACTTATCTTGAACTCTTCTTGCATCTGCTCCTTGATCTTCTTTATCCCATCTGCATCATTTCCTATAAGTATAATATCATCCACATACACACACAAATAGATGACTTTAGAATTACTCTTTTTGATGAAGAGTGATGGATCTACCTTGCTAGGTTGAAATCCTTTATCCTGCAAGAATGAAACAAGCCTATGATTCCAAGCCCTTGGGGCTTGTTTGAGTCCATATAGAGCTTTATTAAGCTTACACACATAATCAGGATGTACTTGATTCTCAAAACCAGGTGGTTGTGCCATATACACCTCTTCTGTTATCCATCCATTAATAAATGCATTTTTTACATCCAATTGAAGTATCTTCCTATTCTTGGAAGACGCAATAATAAGTAGGACTCTAATTGTTGGCATCTTTGCCATGGGAGAGAAGGTCTCCTCATAATTAATTCCTTGAGTTTGTGCAAAGGCTTTTGCCACAAGCCTTGCCTTATACCTGTTAATGGAGCCATCTGAGTTCTTTGTCAATTGTAGATCCATCTTGAGCCTATCACTTTCATTGATGAAGACTTGGGAACTAATTCCCAAGTGTTATTTTCCTCAAGAGCTTCAATTTCTTCTTCCATTGCATGCCTCCACTCTGATTTCTTCTTTGCTTCCTCAAATGTTGAGGGTTCCTCTTGATTTATGTTTTGTGCTAGATAGATCGAATGTTTAGTAACTAGAGAAGTATCAAACCCATACCTCTCTGGTTTTCTTTTCTCCCTCATGGACCTTCTTAGGCCATGATGTGATGATTCATCCTCTTGTCCAAGTTCTTGCATTTTAGCTTTACCTTTGAGCTTCCACCTTTTGAGTTTTTCAATCTCAGTTGCTTCATCATCTTCTGAGGTATCATGCTCTTCAATTTTAGAAGGGTTATCCTTGACAAGCTTTGGAAAATCTTCTTCAAGATCATAAGGTAATTTGATCTTAATGCATGAGTCTTCATACCAAGAACTATTCTCATCAAATACTACATCTCTACTCACGAAGAATCCTTTGGTTGTTGGGTTGTATAGCTTGTAGCCTTTTTGGTTGTTGTCATATCCAATGAACACACATCTTTTAGCTTTTGGATCCATCTTTCCTCTAACCTATGAAGGAACATGAGCATAAGCAATACATCCAGAAATCTTACAATGATCCAAGCTTGGTTTTCTTCCACTCCAAACCTCATATGGTGTCATGCCATCAAGTGATTTTCAAGGCAACATGTTAATCAAATAAGGGGATGTGGATACAACCTCAACCCATAAATAATTAGGTAAATGTTTTTCATTTAACATAGACCTTGCAGCTTCAACAATTGTCCTATTCCTTCTCTCTACCACTCCATTTTGTTCAGGAGTGTTCTGTGTAGTAATTTCTCTTTTAATCCCCCTCTCTTGAAGAAAGGAGTCGAATTCATGGGAGAAGTACTCTCCCCCTCCATCTGACCTTAGCCTTTTTAGTGTTTTACATGTTTGATTCTCCACAAGAGCTATATATCTTTCGAAGCATGAAAAGACGTCATCCTTGTGTTTCATAAAGTATAGTGTAGTCCATCTACTGCAATCATCAATGAAGGAGACATAATACATTGATCCAGATATTGAAGCATCCTTGCTAGGTCCCCATACATCTATATGAACCCAATCCAAGAGGTCTCCATGCATATATCCTTTCTTCATGAATGGTAACATGTGAGACTTTCCAAATTGACATGCACTACACTTATAAATCATGTGTTGCTTTGACAGATTAGGGAGTCCAAGTACACTTTGGTCCCTGCAAATTTGCTTTAATGATCTTTCACCAATTTGTGCTAACCTTTTGTGCCATACTTCCAATTCTGTGAGTGTCTGACTACCATAACTAAAGAGAGAAATGTTCCTAGCATCTTGCAATTCAAATGTGAATAATCTACTTATCTTTTCACCCTTTGTAATCCTCCTAAATCCTTGACTTGGATCTTCAACAAATGCTCCTCCTTTTGTGAACCTAACTTGTAGGCCTTTCTCCACAATCTGTCCTACACTTATCAAATTCTTTGTGATGGTAGGGACATAGAGTAGCTTGCTGAGTAGGTTGATGTTTCCATCAGGTGCTTTTACATTTCCTATCTTTTCCATGAGGTGCCTTGTATGATCACCTGTTTGCACTTCATGCTTGTTCCTTGGATCTTCTAAATCTGATAGGAGGGCCACATTTCTTGCCACATGATTTGAGCAACCTGAATCTATGTAGAAAACTTGCTCATCAGATTTACCTTGTGACATTGTCATATTCATGAGAAGTAGAGAGTCTTCTTGATTTTAGTCTTCTGTGTAATTGTTGTAATCTCTTCTCCCTTTGTATCCTCCTTGGTAGGTTGAATAGTTGTAGTTTCTGTGCTTGCCATGGAAATTGTTGAACCTTCCTCTTGAGTAGCCATAACCTCCTCTGTTGTAGCCTCTACCTCTTTGATTCTTGGAATTCCTAAAGCAATTCTCAGTTGTGTGATTAGTTAATCCACAGATAGAACAAGGATTAGAGTCTTGGGGTCTCCCCCTGCCTTTTCTTCCTCCTCTGCCTCTACCTCTACCGTGCCTTCCTCTACGTGCATAGTTAACTTGGTGTGTACATGCTTCATCATCCACTTTCTTTCCTTTCCCTTTGTTGTCTTTGGCTTTATTTTTATCACTATACAAAGCAGAAGATGGATTACCTTTGGAACCTTCTCCATTCTTCATAAGCTTGGCCCCTTGAGTAAGTAGTTGTCCCATGAGTGCGTTGAAATATGGTACATGCATATCCATGTATAGGTCCATTGTTGTGGTGAATGCTTCCCACTTTTCATCTACTTTTAAGCCATTGATGACCTGCCTTACATTTTGTTCTTCATCTATCACTTCTCCAATGCTTCCTAGCTGATCAGCAATATTTTTTATCTTTGTGACAAAATCAGTCAAATTTTGCTTGAGAGATTTCTTGAGGGTTGTGAATTCCAACCATAGTTGGTTCTTTTTGGCCTTTGTGCTTAAAGAGAACAAGGCCTCGAGTGCATTCCAAATTTCTTGGGATATTTTACAACTTCTAATGTGAGGCAACAAAAAATCTGAGATAGAGTTGAGGAGATAAGACCTTGCAAGTGCGTCCTTGGAGCACCATGTGCTCAATCTTTCTTGCTCTTCTTGTGTAGGTTGACCTTTATTTCTGAAACTTGGCATAACTTCATCTCCACCTATATAACCATATAGATTCCTGCCTTGAAGATAAGCTTCCATCCTTAAAGACCAGGCTGAGTAGTTAACTCTATCCAATTTGTCAATTGATGAAGGAAATCCATCTGCCATGTTGTCCAACCTTGCTCTGATACCACTATGAGGATGGATTTGTACTTGATGAAGATGAAGTGGTCTTGTAGAAACTTTGCACTACACTAGCCAAATGAACTCAAGAGATATGTAGTGGTCCCTTTTAGCTTTCCAAAGGATGTATTAGACACCCTATGTACCTTGGAAGATCACTCTCAAAAAGATGAATCAAAATAGATAGGTAAGAGTTGATCCAAGAGTAAAAAACTTGCTATTTTTGTTCCTACATATGTTCAGTGTTTTGAACAGTTCTCTGAGCACAGCAACAATTAGCTTAATTCCTTTTGGAGAACTCTAATTAACTTAGTACGCTAGCAATTATGAGTGATTTCATCAAAATGATGGACTACATGCAGAGAAAGGAGTTTAGCAAGTCCCAGCTCCATCCCGACATTCACGGGCTGCAACAATCATCAGACTAGTGAGCAAAGATATGCTAATATCTGACGATCCCAAGAAGCAATGCTAATGAAACTTTGTAGGGTTATAATAGACATTATTTTGAATCTATCATGCTTTAAAGCATGGCAAACGATCAACTATACACTGAGAAAAATCTCTGAGAAAGTCGTTGTTTTGATGGAGTGCTAAGAGAGAAGTACAATGAGAATATAATGATAATATATGTATTAAAACATGTACAAATACAATTTCATTGGCAACCATACATTTCTCAATGTGCGAGAGGTGAATGAGCTATGAGATGAGCTCTCACTTCACAATAAAACGCACTCAAAGTGATCTCATGGGCTCGAGGTAATATGCAGGTCTTTTGATCCCCTTTTAATAATCATGTTTGGAGCCAAGTTTTGAGTTCAAATTCAAACTTTTACCTAAAAGGTGAATCCTAAAGTGTAGGATAGATTCCCTCATCACTCAAAGACTGATTGATTCGTGATTTTAGAGCTTCCTAAATCCACATGGGTGTAGCCCACTTTTACAAGAATAAATATGAAGGATTTTTACAAGAGACTAATCATATGTAGTCTTGCATAGGTTATGCCAATAAATAAGAATAAGTTAATCAACCAAGTATGCAGGCTTGGGTTTAATTGCACCAACAAAGAATGAAGTACCCATACAAGGAGCAGTTCAAGAAAGGCTAGATATTACAACTATGAAATCCTCTCCTGTGCATGAAGTATATGAAGAAAATCCAAGATCTGTAGAGCCTTTGGATGAGGAATTAGATGAATTTGTACAATAGCTTCTCACAGATAGGGAAGCGAGGATGAGATACATGAGAAAAATTCATGATCAATATGAAAATTAAATTGTTAAATGTTCTCTAGAAAATGGAGTAATCCCGAACGGGCATCATTGGGCAACAGATGGCCTAGGAATACCATTCTCTATGGTATTAAAAAGCATAAAAAACTATCAGACTACCAAGGTAGGTGTGCCACCAAATGCATACCCAGAATATGATGAGGACTTGGTTATCACTAAAGCATTATTTTAAAAAGTTAATCCCTCATGGAGGAACAGGTGGTTGGATAGAAATAAAGACGACAAAAAAATACAAAAGGAATCTCCAGTAGAGTTAAGCATAAGTCCAACTTTCTGTCCAATAGTAAGAAGAAGAGATTAAGCCACCTTCTAGAAAAGACGAAATGAAGGTCGAATCCTAGCAAAGTGGCTGAATTTGCCAAAGATTGCAGGACCTAAAAAAGGAACTTTGGCCAACTAAGAATTACATGCTTACTACTACCAAATCATTGATAGAAAACTTAAAAGATGTCAATGGCTCCACCTCTATATTATTAGCTAGGGTTTTGAAACTAATCATCACTTGTATAGAAACCTTACTGATACGAATGTAAGGACCCTCAACTATATGGTTTTCAACTCACCCTTAGATGCACTCTTATTTTATCTGAGAGACCCCATACAAAATATGTTTGATGGGTTATTATAGCATAATTATGGGGAGACACTATGTACATATCTTCAAAGATGCATTCAATTATGGATTTTTTTGCAAGAGAATCAAAAACCAACTTACGAAATACATCATTGCTTTCAGCCATGACCATTGACTAAGATACTGTGATGTAGAAAAATGATAAGGTCTCAAAATGTTGAACATAAGTACTCTATCAAGTTCTGTCAAATCTATAGCAGACTTTGAGGCAGTTGTATTGGCGAACCAAAGCCTATATATATGTTTGGCACAAAAATATAAAATTGCCTCCACAAGCACCATGATAGTGTGTAGAGAGGTTGAAAGAGCTCAAATCAAAATTTCAGCACCATAGAGCAAAGCCGTTTTGAACTCCTAATCATGTTGAGTATGCTAATGAATTTTCACGTGATTTTGAGTTTGTGACCAAAGGGGTGTCGACGATGGCCTAGATGAAGCGGCGACCTGCTCTGATACCAATTGTTGGAGTTTGAGATCTACGAAAGCATATGAACAACACAAGAAAGAAGAAGAAGCTTGGAGCACAATACACAATACTGAGTGTATTACCAAGTGAATGTACAAAGATAAGTAACCCATTAGGGTTACAGGCATATATACAAGCTTAGGGAAAAAACCTCCTAAAGAGGGAAAAAAGTGCCCCAGCAGTCCTAAGTGTGTTCACACACATCACTACCGAAATATATCAACAGTCTTGAGCCCAAAGAAAAATGTTTATATGCAGCTAAATCTTGCTCAACTTCCCATACCTTGAGAAGCTATTCTTACCTTAAGCTCATAGATGTGCACAATTATGCTTCCTTTTCCAATCCCCTATAGGAGCCCCAAATGAATTAGTTATGAAGTGCTCGTGAATGTTATCCCCAAATGAATTAGTTATGAAGTGCTCGTGAATGTTATTTTTTAACTTGTTTTCCAAGTCCTTTTATATTTAAATTGGTCCAATGGCCCTTTCTTCTCTACTTTTGTGGTCCTATGTATCTTCAAAGCACTAGTTTTTAAGTAAACGTTTTTTTTTCTTCCATTCATTCTTTCCTTCACTTTCAACCTACCTCTCTCTTGGCTTCTTTGTTACCACTTGTTTCCTCTTTTCCACCTCTTCTCAGCCCTTCCCTTTTCTCACCTTCTACTTCCCTTTTTCTCCTCTCCTTTTTCTTCCACTTCTCCCCGCCTTTACCTCACTCCAGCCCTTTGTCTCTTTTTCCTATGCTCACTCTTCCATGCACCTTCTTCACTTAAATCCTACTTTCATCCTCTCTCTATTCTAGTCCAGCCCACTTTTATTTCCTTCACTCCCACTCTCATTGTCAGCCTCACACTCTTCTCCTCTTCCTCAAATGCATCAGTTCTCCCTTACTAATCTCAACTCATGCACAACTCTTGCTTTTATTTCAACTTTCACTAGCTCTTACAACTCACTAACCTTGCAACCAGCTCCTCTCCTCCTCCTATCATAGCTACTAGCTCAAATGCTCTCTCACACATACACATTCCCACTCTCCCCAACACATGCTCATACAGCCACACAGTTTTCATGCATGCACACACTCAAACACACCCACTCAGGGATTCTTGCTCAAGCACAGAGGCACTCACGCTCAGACATACTCACACTTAAACACTCACATGCACTCTTTTTCTTCTATACTCCAATCCTCACACCCACTTTTGTTCAAACTCCCTTCCTTCTACTCCCAAAGAAGTTCCACTCCTCTTTTCTCTTTCTTTCACTGTTTGTCTCTCAAACTCCCTCTCTCTGTCTCTTTCACTAGCACACCGGCAACACACACACAACCACATTCCCTTTCACACACTTCACTTTTCACACCTCGACTCTCACTTCCCACCTTTTTAGAACAATCATTTGAATTACATGTAACATTAGCATTCCACGTTTCCAACATCTACACATAAGATGCCTGTATTGCTGCATACCCTTCCTAGATGTCCCATCGAGTATTTTATGCCTAATACTTTTCTTAAACAACCGTATAAAAAGCCATCGAGTATTGCATCATGATTAGATATCTTCCTACGATTTTCATAACAGTTATTCAATCATGGAGAACTTATACTATACTGCGAGGAAGATAAACACCACAATTAGACTATCCAACCCACTTTTGCAGACATTCATAAGCCGTATATCTAGCAATGAGTTGTGGACCTCACCAATAGAGTCAGTTGTGATGCAGAAACCATCCACTGATATTCGTACAGGTTGGTAAACAAACCATTTAGATAGAGACGACATTAGACTTTTGGCATAGATAAACACTAAATTGGAGAAAACATTAGATGTACCAACACTTTTCGTGTTCCATTTCTTAGTTAGACACATGAACCAACTCTCGTAATAAGGTGAGCAGAGCTCCTCAGGCAGGCTCAAAGGAACCGCATTCCTTTATCACCAACATGATCCTGTTATAGAGCTTTCCTTGGTGCAACCTTCGGATGAACGCATGTCTTATTTGCATACCCATATATGACTAAACACTACTCTATTTGGTGATAGATGGTGATAGTCTTTAGATCTGGTTCATGATGACATAATAAATCAACATCTGTATAACCTGGTACTTCTAAAACAATGAGGATCACATTAGAAACTGAAATATGACACTTTCTTGGCGATCAAAAAACTCGGCCTGTTGCAGGAGTGAATGTATTCCTAACGAATTAAATTTTGTGATCAGAAACCCAGCAAGCAACCTTTCAACACAAGTAATCGGTATTCAGAGTCATCTGCATTTTTACGCCCACAAGTTCATTGACCGCTTGAAGCATACAAACCTCCTTAAGTGCTTAAATCCTTACTTATACTGATCTCATGCACGCCTAGTCATCAAATCAACCAGGATACAATGAGACCTCTCTCTTAAGCACACAAATTCTAGCAAAGCGAGTAGACTATAGTGCAAGAGAACCTGCAAAGGAAGACATTCTATTGAAAGAAATGCACAGAAGGTTTGATATGTATTCTTGATACACGAAGAAAGAAATGATCTCTTCATTGGCTCTGATGTAAATAGTGATCATTCATTATCATCGCAAGGACACCTGATGCGTGAAGTCTAGGCATGCTTCAAATACCACAGATCTTAACATATGTGCAAAAGGAATGTATGTTGTAGAAATTCATCTTACAAAGCAACTTTGCACCTATTCTGTTGATAGAGAAATTGATCTCTTCTCCTTCTCTATACACCAGATGAACATATATCCTTTGTCAACCAAGGCGCAGCTACTGGTTTCCCCTTTAGCGCTACTTTCTTCTCAACATCTTTAACGTGCACCCATCACAATCGTGTTCTTAGTTTGGTCCAGGTCAGAGTGATGTCTCCTTTTCTTTTCCTCGATACACAGGCGACACTACTCTCAAACTACGCAGCAACGACTCAGTTTCTTCACTCCTACTGGAGAACTCGTCCCCCTGAATGTCCTTCTTCTTTTTGATAATGTTACCGTACAAAATAAACCAAAAAGCCCTGGACTCGACAGACGGTTATTATATAGTGGGAATGTTTTTGTCCAGCTTCACGCGGAGGAGATGGAATGGCTAAGATCGTGATGGGCGACCAGGTGGACGAAGAAGGAGATGATGAAGAATGCATGTGGGGCTACGGATGTCAGATTAGCGGCGGGCAAAGCTGTCCGAAGGGGAAAAAAAAAAACCATCATGCAGAGGAGGGCAGAGAGGGTCCAGGGAGTACGCCCCTCTTTGACCGAGGTAAAAAGTGACCGATCAGGGCGCAGATTTGGGAGATTGAGGAGCGATAGGAGTGGACTGTGGATGTACGTATGAATTGATCAAGGGAATATCGTGCCACTCCAGAATCTAGGCTCTAGCTCATTAGCTTTTTTTTTCTAAAATGGAAGTTGAGCCGAAGCCTACTCTCCGAGCCTTAACTTTGAAATTGCAATTGTACAAGTGAACCGGTATAGTACTCATGTGACTCTTCATATCCCACAAAGCAGGGGTTAGATTGTCTGAAGGTGACACAAGAGAGGACTAGTTTCAACTAGAAATATCATGGTTTACACTGGCCTTAGGCCCACAATGTTTTGCAGTAACTGACGATTGAACCTTTGCCCCCACCTCAAGAGGTAGAAGGACCAGCCAGCCCAGCTAATGTGCGCGAACAACTCATCAGTTTTTGTCGGAATATAATATAGAGTCTTTATCCGGCCGTAGATCTTGAAGTGGCAGCCCTGCCTTGATACCTTACCATGTATAGCTTGCCCTTTCTCAACTGCACCCGTAGTGCTACATGCTTTAACAATGCAGGAGAGTGTTGCCTCATGTAGAAGAGTCCCTCTTATTGCATTTTCTCCAGGCAAGCCAATGCTACTTCCCTCTGCCAATTTTTGAGCGTAGGCAACAATCAAAGCATTCCATGAGACTAAATATCGAGTCACAAGCTGGTCAAATACTTATTGGGCCTTCATAGCTCACCAACTTTGGCATTGAGATCTACCAAAGCATTCCCCAAAACAATGTTTGTTTCTAGTAAGCCCTTTCTCATTATCTAAGTGTGTAGTTCTATGCCCTTTTTCAACAGCTACTATGGAAGCGCACGATTTCAATATGTAGAAGAGAATGACCAAACTATAGTGAAGCCCTTCCCTCGCATTCTTTCAAAATAATGTAGAGATCAATCTTCCTTATTTGTTGAAAACATAATGGGCATCCTCAATAGCATGGCACTTCATGTACATATCTATTAAAGCCTTCTCGATAACATCACTTGCAAAGAGAAAATCCTTAATAACAAGCTCTAAATGTATCTTCGTTTCTTTTTCAATTATGTATCATTAGGGGGAAAAGTGAACCCTGTATGTGCCTTATAAGGATCCCTAATTTTTAGGGATTAAAATTAATCTTGTGTGGTATTGAGAAAGGAAAAAAACCACGAGTGGTTTTTAATATAAAAATACTATTTCCAAGGGATCATAATTGAGTTTTTTGTTGTGTTGGATTCGCAGCTTTTAACAGTCGTTGGATATTACTGATCAATTCATGAGATTAACCAAGTTTTGTCTAGCAAAAAAGGACAAAATAGAGTGCTCAGTGTGTTTGGTTCGTGGGCATTTGAGGCCGTTAGATGCTCTCCATGGACGGACGCGATTGATAAATAAGTGTGTGGCATAAAACGACAAAAGAAAGCAATCACATTAGTTGAAAGATGTGGGAAAAAAGAAAAAAAAGAATTCGAACTCGCTGTTAATTGACAGACGTCCGATTTCTCTCAGGAACGCATGTGATTGAAGTTTGGGTCTGGCAAAAGAGGACAAAAAAAGTCACATCATTGGAGGGAGATGAGGAGAAAGTAAGAGAGAGAGTACCAAAATCGGGAGCAGATTCTCTATCATCCGTTCGATGCATGAAGATCGGACGTATTGCATTCATCTCAGATTTGGCGTGGTTCGAAGTAAACTCCAACCGTTGGATCTTTGAACATCTAATCGCCTGAAAACAAACTTTTCCTATATTTAATGCCATGGCCTGAGAGCCATCCGATGAATATCATATCCAATGGACTCTATTAAAAGATTCTCAATCTTCTCCAAGGAGAATCTCATGCTTTGGATTGATACCCCATCGGATGGTGCATAAGTAAAGGCGCATTTGCTTCCTTATTTCAAGCTCCACCATTGGATATCCTCAATATCCAAGGGCAGAGATCAAACTACAATCAATGACTTCGAATTTCATGCTCCATGAAACCACCAAGGGAGGAATTTTCACATTTTTTAGCAGACTTTAGTGGTTTTGACTACTCTAAACCCATGGAAGCCTAGGCCAAGCCTACTTGATTGAGGCTCTAAACTGTGGCCACCACCCTCCTCTCATTGGTCCATCACTAATCACCCCTTAATCTAACGCCCATGCAGGGTTCATTTTTTCCCCTAATGTCTTCCTTCCTTTTTCAATTGGTTCTATGCTACCACAGGCCTTGAGACTGCATGCTAAGGTCATCACATCTGGAGCAAGGCATTCAACTTGCATTTTCTCTAGAAGAATGAATGCTTCCTCGCCCTATTCATGTTGTGTCACGAGGAAGGAGATAAGGAAGAGAGCTCACACACACACATACTCACTCTCATGGAGAAGCACACACACAGATTGAGGCAAGGAAGAATGATCTTCTTCTTCTTCTTCTTCTTCTTCTTCTTCTATTACTTAAAAAGGAATGTACATGAATGAGCTAAAAATAATAATACAACAAGTGCAATATATAAAGATCAATACATAAGGAAAAACCTAATGTCCGCGAATGAGTGAGCTGGCAATGAACAAATGTGCCATCATTCTCGGTAGATAAATCTAATGAGGCTCAATGAAGTATCCCTGACATATACTGGCGTGACCATTATACATGTGAGAGAAACGAAGAACTGGTACGTGTTATCCTGGATCATCACATGTTGAGCTTGTTAATTCAACACTCCCCCTCAAGCTCAACGCCATATCTTGTAATCCAAGCATCTCCCAAAACTTCTTCAACTTCTCAGCTCCAAGCGATTTGGTGAAAATATCAACAACCTGCTCATCTGTTCTCACATAAACAAGATCAATATCACTTGCTAATACCTTCTCTCTAATGAAGTGATAATGTACCTCGATATGCTTTGTTCTAGCATGGAAAACAGGATTCCGTGCTAATTGTATGCTGCTAAGATTATCATAATAAATAGTCATAGGATTTTGCACTTCCGCACTTAAATTTGCAAGTAGCATCTCTAGCCATGATGCCTCACATGCTGTCATTGCAACACCTCTATACTCAACTTTTGTACTAGACAAAGTAAGAGTGGGTTGCTTCTTGCTGCTCTATGTAACAGCTGCACTCCCAAGTGAGAATAGAAGGCCACTAGTATATCTTCTATCTGGAATGCTACCAACCCAATCTGCATCGTTGTATCCATAAACCTACAAATCTACACTAGCCTCATAAAACAATGCATAATCCAAAGTAGCACTCATATAACGTAGAGTGCACCTCAGAGCATCCAAATGTGGCTTCCTGGGAATCTGCATAAATTGACTTTCAAGTCCAACAGTATAACTTAGATCAGGCCTTGTAACTGTGAGATATATAAGACTTCCCACAATTTTCCTGTACATAGTAGCATTTTCCAATGCTTCACCTGATGTAGTATCCAACTTCAAATTCTGATCTAATGGCATAGAAATTGGCTTACAATCAGCCATACCATACTTTTGTAGCATATTCAAGGCATATTGCCTTTGCGACATCCATATACCTGTTTTTGTATGTATAAACTCAATGCCCAAGAAATAGCGCAGTGCACCAAGATCTTTCATGTCAAATTCCTGCATAAGAAGTTGCTTTACCTCTTTGATGCTTCCTTCATTATCACCACCTACAATCAGGTCATCAACATAAATAGCCACAATAGTGATACCATCATCAGCCTTCCTTGCATATAGTGAGTGATTTGCATCACACATAGAAAATCCAATGCTGGTTAAGTAATCAGAAATCCTTGCATGCCATGCACGAGGAGCTACAGCCCATACAAAGCCTTTTGCAACATGCAAACATATTCTGGGTCCTTTGAATCTTCATATCCTAGTGGTTGTTCCATATATACTTCTTCCTATAACTCACCATGTAGGAAAGCATTCTTCACATACATTTGATGCAAAGTCCATTCTTTTGTTGTAGCTAATGCAACAAGTGTTCTGATAGTAGACATTTTAGCTACAAGGCTGAATGTTTCCTCATAATCAATGCCATATGTCTATGCATATCCTTTAGCTACCAATCGTGCTTTATACCTGCTTATGCTACCATCAGCATTATGCTTTTCCTTGTAAAACCATTTGCAACCTATGGGTTTCTTTCCTTGTGGCAATGGAACTAGCTTCCATGTATCATTTCCATAAAGTGCAACCATCTCCTCATCCATAGGTTTTTACCAATCTGCAATTCCAATTGCATCTTCAAAGCAAGAAGGATCAGCATCTTGTATTACCTTTGTCATGTAGGCACAATGACGAGCCATATAACTATCAGACGTCAATTGTTCCACTGAATTTCGCATCCTCCTAGATCTTCTTGGTCCTGGGTCACGTCTCCTTGTATCATCTGCATGTGCCCTTCTTACTGCTGGAGTCTTCACAGAGGGCAGTGTAAGTTCCTCATCAAGAATCTTTTCTGAATTGCTTGAATCTCCATCAACGTCTTCAAAACTTGCACATGTTTTATGACCTGCAGATAGCTTTTCTTTACCTTTCTTGGATGTATTTGATGAATTTGCTGGACTGAAATTTACACACAATCTTCCACCATGGATTTGAGTTGGAACTATTGCTTGTTGATGCATCCGGTCCACTCAAAACTTGAGATTCTGCACCTGATTTTTTCAACATTTTCTTTGTCATTTGGTTCAAGATTCAGTCCTTCTTTGGCATCTGCATAGAAGCTTGACATTTCATCAAATGCCACATCTCTGCTCACCTTTACCTATTGTGTGCATGGGTTATAACATTTATATCCCTTTTGCTCAAGGGAGTATCCAATGAAGACACACTTTTTTGCTTTTGGATCAAGCTTCGTCCTCAATTCATCTGGGACATGTACATATGCAATACAGCCAAAAACGTTTGAATGTGATAAGTTTGGCTTTTTACCTGTAAACTTCTCTTAGGTGTAACTTGATATACAACAGCAGTCGGAGTTTTGTTCATGACGTATACAACAGTATGCATAGCTTCTACCCAATAACAATGAGGCATATTCTTCTCAGCCATCAAGGCTCTTGCTGTTTCTGCAATATGTCTATTTTTGCATTCAGCAACGCCATTCTATTGTGTGTACTTGTATGAAAACTGACGCCGAATTCCATGATTTTTTAGAAAATTGCTAAACTCATTTGACATGTATTCATCTCCTCCATCAGATCTTAATGTTTAAATGTACTTCCTTGTCTGCTTTTCCACCATAGCTTTAAAATTCTTGAAGTGAGTGAACACCTCAATCTTCTCTTTCATGAAATATACCCATACTTTGCGTGTATGATCATCAATGAAAGTAACATAAAACCTACAACTGCCCATAGATGTGGTCTTTGTTGGACCCCAAACATCTGTATGTACTACTTCTAGTGCATTCTCACTAACATGCTTGTCATGTTGAAATGATGCTCTTGACAGTTTACCAAATTGACATGCTGCACATACCTTTTGCATTTCTGCAACTTTGAAATTTGGTAGACCATGGACAATCTTCTTGGACTGCATCAATTTCAACCTTTGCAAGTTTGCGTGTCCAATCCGTTTGTGCCACATCTCTATATTTGCAATAACTCCTACAACTTTTGCAAACATGGCTGCATTCATTTCAGGAATCTTCACATTTAAGGTGAACATCCTACCCACTTTGTTTCCTTTGGCAACCAATCGTCCATCCTTCTTGTACTCTTCTACATATAATCCATCAGCATTGAATATGACTTGTAATCCTTGGTCAACCATTTGTCTAACAAAAACTAGATTCTTTGTTATATTTGGAACATGGAGCACATGAGCAAGATGTTTTACCTTTCCATCCTCCATGGATAGTGCTATGTTTCTTGTATGCTCAATAGGATGTGATGTGTCATCACTTGTTTCAACATATCTAGGAATTGGCAATTTTTGCAAGGTACTAAACCATTCCGCATGACTGGTCATGTGATTTGAAGCACCTAAGTCAACATACCAGACATTATCATTTGATTTTGAAACACCAGCAGACATCGTATTCATCATATGATGTTGAACCATGAACAGTTTCCCAGAATCATCTGCGCTTGTGGATGCGTAGTTATTCTGCTGCCTTCTGTTATTTTGATTCTTCAACCTGCGATCTCGTTCAAAGTGTCCAAGTTTACCACAATTCCAACATCCTTTACTGTCATTTCCTGAATCATTTCTTTGCTAATTTCTGTGGCCTCTTTGGCTCCCCTTGCCTCGAAACTGTCCTCTTCCTCCTGCATGATTCTATTGTTGACTTTGGTCTTGGTTACTATTTCTTCTTCCACTTCCAAAACCTCTACCTCTTCGTATACGAGAGTAGAATACCTACTCAGAATTAGATTTTCCTTGGGAGTTTGAATCCTCACCAAGTTTTGAGCAACTATTCTACTCTGGTAGAGGAAGAGGCAGAGGTAGAGGTTTTGGAAGTGGAAGAGGAAATACCAAAGTCAACAACAAAATCATGTAGGAGGAAGAGGACAGTTTTGAGACAGGGGAGCCAAAGAGGCAGTAGAAATTTCCAAAGAAATGATTCAGGAAATGATAGTAAAGGATGTTGGAATTGTGGTAAACCTGGACACTTTGAAGGTGATTGCAGGTTGAAGAATCAAAATAACAGAAAGTAGCAGAATAACTATGCATCCACAAGTGTAGATGATTCTAAGAAATTGTTCATCATTCAACATCACATGATGAATACGATGGATTCTGGTGTTTCAAAATGAAATGATAATGTCTCATATGTTGATTCAGGTGCTTCAAATCACATGACTAGTCATGCGGAATGGTTTAGTACCTTGCAGAAATTTCCAGTTCCTGGATATGTTGAAACAGGTGATGACACATCACATCCTATTGAGCATACAGGAAACATAGCACTATCAATGGAGGATGGAAAGGTAAAACATCTTGTTGATGTGCTGCATGTTCCAAATATAACAAAGAATCTGGTTTCTGTTGGATAAATGGTTGACCAGGGATTACAAGTTAGGCTCAATGCTGATGGATTATATGTAGAAGAGTACAAGCAGGATGGACGATTGGTTGCCAATGGAAACAAAGTGGGTAGGATGTTCACCTTAAATGTGAAGATTCCTAAAATGAATGCAGCCATGTTTGCAAAAGGTGCAGGAGTTATTGCAGATATAGTGATGTAGCCCAAATGAATTGGACATGCAAACTTGCAAAGGTTGAAATTGATGCAGTCAAAGGAGATTGTCCATGGACTACCAAATTTCAAAGTTGTAGAAATGAAAAAGGTATGTGCAGCATGTCAAATCATTTCCACATGACAAGCATGTTAGTGAGAATGTACTAGAAGTAGTACATACAGTTGTTTGGGGTCCAGCAAAGATCACATCTATGGGCGGTTGGAGGTTTTATGTTACTTTCATTGATGACCATACACGCAAAGTATGGGTATATTTCATGAAAGAGAAGAACAAGGTGTTCATTCACTTCCAGAATTTTAAAGCTATGGTGGAAAAGCAGATAGGGAAGTACACTCAGCCATTAAGATCTGATGGAGGAGGAGAATACATGAAAAATGAGTTCAGCAATTTTCTAAAAAATCATGGAATTGGGCATTAGTTTTCATACAGGTACACACCACAACAGAATGGCATTCCTGAATGCAAAAAATAAACATATTGCAGAAATAGCAAGAGCCTTGATGGCTGAGAAGAATATGCCTCATTGTTATTGGGTAGAAGTTGTGCATATTGTTGTATACATCATGAACAAAACTCCGACTACTGTTGTATATCAAGTTACACCAGAAGAGAAGTTTACAGGTAAAAAGACAAACTTATCACATCCGAAAGTTTTTGGTTGTATTGCATATCTACATGTCCCAGATGAATTGAGGACGAAGCTTTATCCAAAAGCAGAAAAGTGTGTCTTCATTGGATACTCCCTTGAGCAAAAGGAATATAAATGATATAACCCACTCACATGATAGGTAAAGGTGAGCAAAGATGTGGTATTGGATGAAATGTCAAGCTTCTATGCAGATGCCAAAGAAGGACTGAATCTTGAACCAAATGGCAAAGAAAATGCTAAAAAATCAAGTGCAGAATCTCAAGTTTTGGGTGGACCACATGCATCACCAAGCAATAGTTCCAACTCAAATCCATGGAGTGGAAGATTGTGTGGAAATTTCAGTCCAGCAATTCATCAAATACATCCAAGAAAGGTAAAGAAAAGCTATATGAAGGTCATAAAACATGTGCAGGTTTTGAAGACGTTGATGGAGATTCAAGCGGTTTAGAAAAGAGTCTTGATGAGGAACTTGGACTGCCCTCTGTGAAGACTCCAAGAGTAAGAAGGGCACATGCAGATGATACAAGGAGAAGTGACCCAGGACCAAGAAGATCTGGGAAGATGCGGAATTCAGTGCAACGATTGACGTATGACAATTATATGGCTCATCATTATGCCTGGTAGATAAATCTAATAAAGCTCAATGAAGTAGCCCTGACATATACCGACGTGACCACTATACATGTCAGAGAAACGAAAGTGTCATCCTGGATCATCACATCTTGAGCTTGATAACTCAACATGTTGCACATATCGTGTGCATTAGTGCCATTATCCACACTGTAAATGTGTTTCCCAAATCACTCCTTCATGCAGATCTCACTATATGGCTCTTGGCCTCTGATAAAATACTTTTGTTTTGTATAACCCTTCAATCGAGTAAGCATATTAAGTTCACTCAAATAAGTTATGCTTATATGGTTTCGAGAACAATACCCTGAAGCTTGGGTCATCCTGTGCATCATCAAGTGTAGAAACACTCAAATCGAAGAAGTAAACTTTCATTTTCTTGGAACCAGATCATTCTACAATTCTTCCCCCCACTATTTCTCCATTCTTTCTTATATATTGGCCCTCTCTGTCAGTGGTTATACCATATATTGCAATGCCAAACTCTTCTTCTCCATGATCCTCAAAATAGCTTGAAGGATATCCCAATTCTCTCACATGATTCAACCATGGTGGGGGATCATGTTCGCCAATGCCAAGAAGTAGTCTTGTCTCCTTCACACGGATACTTGGCTTCAAATCATCAAACTTTTGTTAAATTCTCTACTTTCCTTTGGTTAAGGATAGGAATAGGTAACATTGGATTCTTGGGTGGGATTACTAAGCATCTTAGTTTCTCTAGTCTCCAAACTAGATGATTATGGCCAACAAAGTCATAGTACTCAAATACATAGTAAATCGGTAATATTTTTTACTGAACTTCAAGAATCTATAATTATTACCGAATGGAGCAAATATTGTTCTGCATCACCGGCTACCAAACTACTAGATTGAATATACCTTATCCCATAGATTACTTGCTGAATTCTTACTACCACAATTTTGTCAAACTGTCATTCAAATTCTCACTCATACAATTACACTGTTATCTAGCGATTTCTGCAAATAATTCATACACAGAATTATTTGTGATAATCTTCAATAACATAGATAAAGAGATGACAAATCACATACACTCGAAAGACTACAGAGACTACTGAACATAGTGAATTATGCAGAAAACAATGTGACCAAAGCACCACTGACTAGATACGCCAGCATACACTAGGTCATCTTTGCACAACAAACCCAAAGCACCTTTTCATTGGCTTTAGGGAATAGTTACAATGTACAATCCCACCTTTTGAGTCAGCATTGTTCACCTTAATTTACATCACCAGAAAAATAAAGATCCAAATTACAATATACATCTGGTGGCCTAACATTGAAATGCCCGGAGGACCTACAGTAAAAAAAAGGTATTCTAACTGCAACGCGTCGACGCTATTAAAGTGCTCTATTAGGCATAACATGGAAATGGGCCATATTAAAGGTCTCTCTCTACCTCTCAACCAAGGCCAGATGATCATGAGGCTATTTGCAGATGAACGGTAAACCTTTTGGCTCAAAACCGCTTTTAGAGCCATCATCGGCTTACCATGCCAACTCTTGGTTGACCATGGTTGCCAAATTATCCCTCGCGGTCTAGTTTTTTGCCTACTCGGTATTTCGATGGGTTTTGGTGTCTCGATGGAGCAACAATGGAACTAGGTCCTTTCCAAACTAGACAACAAGTTAGCATATTGGAAGGGCATGCAAATCAACCTCCTGGGGTGTGCCATGGTAATTAATGCCTTCCTCATCTCCTCGACCATTTACTTTCTCCCTTGTTGGAGTCTGAAGAATCAAGATCTTATCAAATTGGAACAAATCTACAAAAACTTTCTTTGGATGGGGGACCACAATAGAAGGGGGGGTTCCCAAAATTAAATGGTCTACTTGCATCAGCCAAAAGGATTAGGAGGTTCTGGGCATTATGGATATTGAAGGCATGGCTGACAAGTTGGTGGAAAAATGGATCATCAGGGCTTGGTGCAACTCTAAGACTTCTTAGCCAAGCTCATTTTTAGGAGCAAGAATGTGATCACGCTGGTGGGCCTATTGGGTTGGCAAGACTTGGGTCTCCTTACCCTTTTATTCTCCCCGATTTTAATTTCCCCTAAGTGCCCAAATCTTGTGTGCTCCCTATGGAAGAGTTGGAACAAGTTCAAACAATTTATCAGAATAAGAGAAGATTGGGAATGGACAACCGGTATCAGAAAAAATGACTCAATCTAGTTTTGGATCACGGGCATCGAGGGTGTGGCTTCCTCGGACCTCCCAAATGTGAAGAGGATCTCGAACAAGTGTTTCAGACATTGGAAACACCTCTGGAAAGAAGAAACTGGCTAGTGGATATGCTTTGAGGACATAGAACTAGAATTAAGAGTGAACTACAAAGGATGGACTCTCATTCAGGGTAGATGCATCGCCTCAGATCGATAAAAAACCTGACTCCTCATGGGGCAGGATCCGCCATGCGATGAGGGTCTTATTTGGCACAATGGTAATTGCTTGTCCAAAATTCCTAGAATCAAGGTGAACACGGACTATCATATCACGCTTACGAAGAAGTGGTGCCTGACTTGGACAAGGCTACCTTGAGATTTGAAGTTCATGTCTATCTAGCACCCCCTCATCGAAATCAAAAGTCGATGATCATGTGGCAAATTCTCCACCGTGGTAGCTATGTTGGATCAAATCATTGGTAAGCCTATGTGATGGATTGAGTATCACAAAAATCATGAAGTCCTAAAGAAGACACTTGAAGTAATGAAGAGTTCTTAGAAAGAGCCATAGTGCCGGCATCACCAATGGCCAGTGTAGAGTCAACGAACCCAGGATATGAGCAATCCCAAGAGGAGTACTATTCCTATGATGATAGTATAATGGAGTACGAACAAGTGTATGATCCACAACACTATGGATACGAAGGGTATGAATACACCTATGGGCCAAAAGTGGCAACATTAATGTACACCGCACCTAAAGCATAGCCACCCGTAAGACCACCCCTCATACCACCTATGCCAAGAGGACCATGTTATAGATGTGGAGGAGACCAATTCATCAGAGAATGCACTCGGCCATACAACCAACCACCTCCTAGGACTTGGGAAGGATATTGCAATGATTGTGGAAAGGAACATCTCTTCCGTGATTGCCCAAAAAACCCCAACAAGGATCAAGACACTGCACCTATTAATGTAATCGAAGTGATAGAAGCACTGGGAAGTGATAAGGAATACACCTTACCATTAAAGGCCATTACACGAGCACAAACGAAGGAACGAGAAGGAAAAGAACCAGATCTAGAACAAGAAAACAATAGAACCTTAAACCCCAAAATTCAAATAGTGGAAGATTGAGAGGACCCACATGAGAATGCCCAAAACATGAAAGCACAAAAATGGAAGGAAAGAAGAGAGAAGCTCAAAGAAAAATGGATGAACAACAAAAGTCAAGAAAATAAGAAACATACAAGAAGCATTAAGAAGCCTAAAGAACCAGAGATTCAAGAAGAAGTTCCCATTCCACCGCCTATCCGAGAAACAGAGAAACCAGGATCAATTCTAGCCGACCCAAAGCCGGATGATCTGGACATGTGGCTGAAAGCGTACCAAGTTAGAATTAAGACTGGACCGAATGTGGAACAACATGAAAAGCTTTACCCACAAGGAGAGTTAGAAAAAGACAAACTTGCTATATGCAAAAAACTCATAGAAGTAGCACAAGCAACCCTAGAAAAGAACATCCTATCCCTCCCCGAGACAAAGATAGCGGAGATCAATACAAGGATTGTGTTAAAGCCAAGGACAAAGAACCTAAAGAAAAGAATGAGAAATGTGAGCTAGTGAAAACCCAAGATGAACCTATGTCAACAATACCGGATTTAGAGGCAGATGGGCCAAAAGAATTATGGAATAGAATGCGAGAAGAACAATGGAAGAGGAATGGAGTGAATAAACCTCCCTTTGAGGAATGTGAAAGTTTATCAGCCAAGTCCCAACATGGAAGAAGTATATGAGGAAGTATCAAGACTAGACCGAAATAGGGAAGAAGCTCAGAGCCTTTCGACCCTACCAAATTACATGGGAGAGTACGAAAAAGAATCCATGATCTTCCGAGCACCCACAGTACGAGAAAAAGGAACGGGAAACTTAGAATAGATTTCACACAATCTAAGAGAACTTAAAAAGACAAAAGTACAATGCCAACTGACTGTGGAAGAACTACTCCATGTTAAACCGCAATTATGGAAACAATTAGCAGGTCAATTGGAATTAGGGCAAGAGAAGGAGGAAAAGGAAAACAAGGGAAAAGAAAACCCATCTAAGGTACAAATCCCAATGGATAAGGTTGGAGAAGTTAGCAAAGGAGACAAAGGCAACACATGTTTACCTGTCACTTACAATGGCTATATGACCAAAGCTATACTAGACACAAGAGTAGGAGTAGGAATTGCCACCAAGGAGATTTGGGAGGAATGGGGAAAGCCTGCCTTACGACCCACTCACATGAAGCTTCAATTAGCAGATGGTAATGTTGAAAAACCATTAGGGATATTAGAAAAGATCAAATTAACAACTTGTGGAGTTGAATTTGAACATACTTTAGCCATCTGTCAATTCGAAAAAGCAAACAATTACGAGATGATATTAGGACGACCGTTTATGAGACAACTTAGGGTAGTGCAAGATTGGGGAGGAGACTCTTTATACCTTCAACATCAAGGAAATACCACTAAGATAAAGTTGCATATGTTTGCATATCGAGACGTACCCCCACTACAATGGAATCCCATACACAAGGAAGAGAATGATTTGTCTATCCATAGTACTGGATCAATCAATCAATCATGGATGCATGAGGACGCCCAATTATGGATGTGTAAAGAAGCCAAGAAAGAGGATAATAAAAGGCAACTATGGCCAATAGGACATCCTAACTATCGACCGGTAGAGGACCCAATGTATATGCCTCAAATCTTTCTTGATGAAACATTTGAACCACATGGGTGGATGGAAATCTTAGCAACCTTGGATGTATGTATGAATGAAGAATTTATGACCATGAATGAATGTGTGGACGAAGAAGGCTATGATGTAAACTTGTATATGGTGGTCTTAGAAGAAGTCGAAGCAGGAGAAGTATTGGAAAAGGAATGGAAAGAAGAATAGGAGAGCATAGAGATGGAACCAGAATTTGACTCATAAGAACGCTACTTAGAAGCCATTCAAACCGAAAATAAGTAGGGAACGACCAAAGTGTTAGCAATAGAAGAAGCCCCCATAGTACCAAAGCAGAAGGAAAGTGTGAGTAAAATCAAACCAAATCCTGAACTTTTTGAGGTTCTAGAACATTTTAAAAGGTATGAAGTAGAAAAGAGAAAAATAGCCATTCAAATGCCTAAGAGAGAGGCAAGAAAAGGAGAAGCGTACAACAATAAGGAACAAACCAAAAAGATCATAGTAATTGTAGAGGATGGAGAAGAAAGATGTACCTACATAGGAAGAGACGTGTCAACTGGGGAGGAAGAAAGAATTAATACAATTGACCCGAGAATATCGAGATGTATTTGCGTGGACATATAAGGATCTCAAGGGTGTGGAATCCTCTATTTGTTCTCATAGAATACCAATGACGGCGGAGCCAAAACCATCTAAACAATGCCCTTACACCTATAATGAGGCTTATGCTACAAAAATAAAAGAAGAAATAGACAAGCTACCAGCTGCTAGATTCATCTATGAGATAGAACACACTGAATGGGTATCACCACTAGTGGTTGCGCTTAAGAAGAATGGAAAACTCAGAGTATGCATTAACCTAAAGAAAGTGAATGCAGCCACTATCCGTGATAGATACCCATTACCCATCACTGACCATCTATTGGAAAGAGTTGCGGGAAAGGAAGTCAACAGCTTCTTAGATGGATTCTCAGGATACAACCAAGTAGCCATTGCTACTGAGAATCAACATAAGACCGCATTCGTGACTCAATGGGGAGTCTATGCTTTCGGAGTGATGCCTTTTGGACTCACTAACGCACCTGCTACTTTCCAAAGATTGATGTTTCATGTTTTGAAAGAATTCCTGAAGAAGAGTATGGAAGTGTATGTAGATGACCTATGCACATATTCAAACGAAAGGCAAGATCACATTCCTGAATTGCAAAAAGATCTTAGGACACATAGTGTATAGGAACGGAATATCTACAGATGAAGACAAGATTAAGGTCATTTTGGAACTTCCTAGACCGAAGAATGCAAAAGAAGTGCAAGCATATATGGGACATTGTGGATACTATCGTCGATTTATCCACATGTACGCCATAATTGCCAAACCCTTGTATGGATTGCTGACACAATTCACTTGGACTGAAGAATGCAAAAAACGAGTTAAAAAGGCGACTTAGCACGGCTCCAATTCTGAAAACACCAAATTGGAACAAGCCTTTCCATATTCATGTGGATGCTTCAAATTATGCAATAGGATGCATCTTAGCTTAGTCGACAGATGAAGGAAAGTTAGATCACCCAATTGCCTATGCAAGTAGACAACTGAATCAAGCTGAAAGAAACTATACAACTACAGAGCGAGAGGGATTAGGAATGGTCTATGCAGTGAAAAAATTTAGACACTATCTCTTAGCCAACAAGTTCAAGTTCTTCATAGATCATCAAGTCTTATTATACCTAGTCAATAAGCCTTGTAACACGGGAAGACTTGTGAGATGGTTTCTGCTATTGATGGAGTTCGACTTTGAAGTAATTGTGAAAAATGGAAATACCCATGTACGAGCAGATCACCTCTCTAGATTGACACATGGAGAACCACCAAGCGGAGTACCAGATGATCTGCCAGACACTTATCTATTCAATTTGGAAGTGTGTCGCAAGTGGTCAGAGAAGCTAATTCCAATACTCACTCATGGTCCACAACACCCCATCAATAAAGAGAATAGATGTGTTGAGGAAGACAAATAAATGAAGCTGATTGAACAAGCCCATGTGAACAAATGGAGGACACACAAAGGAATTCATGGAACTCTAAGAGAATTGAAACGATTAGGAGTATACTGGCCTGATATGCCTAAAGATGTCCATGATTATGTCAGTAACTATGCAGAATGCCAGGAAACCATTCCAGAGGATCATACATCCTTACCTTTCTCAACGATAGCACCCAATTGGAGTAAAACATTGGTGAAATTCCTAAAGACAAGAGAACATGAGGAGGGAATTAGCTTGGCAAGGAAGCGATCCCTAGAGGAAATGAGCAAGGATTATGTAATCGTGGGAAGACAATTGTTCAAGAGGGGAAAAGATACTCAATTACGGTTATGTGTGCATGAAGGAGAGTACTTGCCCATATTAGAGATGGCACATGCAGGTGTGGTAGGAGGTCATTTTTCAGCTGAGAGAACTGTAAAAATGATCCTATTTGTTGGCTTCTGGTGGCCAACTCTACATATGGATGCTGACACCTATGTAAGAAGTTGCGAAACATGTCAAAGAGCCAAATATCCTATTCAGCCAGATGATATTACCTATGGTTTGTGCTAGAGTCTTTTCCAAATGGGGTATTGATTTTATAGGACCCATTAACCCACCAGCCAAAGGGTCACATGCCGAATATATCATATTGGCCAAAGATTATTTGACAAAATGGGTGGAAGCAAAGGCCACTAGAAAAAAGGATGCTTAGACCACTACGAAGTTTCTTTTTGAGCATATATTCACTCGTTTCGGATTACCAATTGAGATTGTGAGTGACCGAGGAATGCATTTCATTAATGAAGTAATAGAGTCTTTAATGAATGAGTTCTTAGTGATCCATAAAAAATTAGCCCCATATCACCCTCAAGCCAATGGTCAAGCGAAAAGTTCCAATAAGGTGTTATGCACAATATTGACAAAGATAGTCAACAATGGGAGATCTGACTAGGACAAACAATTGCATCATGCAATTTGGGCCTTCCGAGTCACTTATAAGACTGCCATTGGAACTACTCCATTCAATCTAGTGTACAGACAGAACGCAATCTTGCCGATCGATTTCTTAGTGCCAATTTTGAGAGTAGCCCAACAGTACGAGTGGATCGGACATGAGTTATCCAAGCAACTGGACTAAATTGAGAAGCTGCATGAGACTAGAATACAAGCAGTTGCAGGGATTTACGCAGCCAAGAGAAGACAAAAGGCATATTATGATGCACACATAAAAGACAAGGGACTAAAAGAAGGAGATTTAGTTCTGGTCTACATCTTGAAGCAACATGCCAAGAAATTACAAAAACGTGGATATGGACCTCTAATCATCAATAGGATTTCCACTAGTGGAGCAGTTAATCTAGCTACTCTAGATGGAGATATTCTTCCTAACTACATAAGTGGATGCCGAGTAAAACGATATATGGAGCCATTGACGGATCAAATGCTAGCACGCCTCGTAGGTGCGCAAAATAGGAAGAAAGAGGAAGAACGGATTAGAGAGGAGGCATGGCAAGAAGCCTTAGAGCGTATTAAGAAATGGAAGGAATGGCTAAAGCAAAGAGATGAACGATATCTACAAGGAGAAGAACCTATTCCCATGGCTAATTACCAGGTTCATAAGTCTGACGCGACTTATGTCAACATGTCTCAGTCTTATTTAAACCTAGGAATTGGAACAACGGAGTCCCGGCTGATAGACGCCTTGATAGACTCAGGAGCAGGACTCAGTTGCATATGAAGTACAGTTATCCTGGAACTCCAAACGATTATGATACCACGACAGCACATATGATAGGTGTGGGCCGCCAACATATAACATGCATTGGAGAAGCCATAATATCCCTCCACCTAGGCAATTCCACTATGGAACAACAAGTTCTAGTGTGCAGAGATGAAGATTTAACAGAAAACTTGATACTAGGACAAGATTGGATCATTGAGAATGAGGTAAGCATCCACCTAGCACAAGGATACATATCAACCAAAATAGGGCACAAGGAAATCTTAAGTCTATTAGGGGAGAAACCCCCATAGGGACCGGGAGTCATCGAAAGTGCGCAACAAATCATAGAAGAGCACGTAGAAAAAGATTCCAGCACAAATCACTCAGAAGAAGGTCCGAAAGGAGAAGGAATTTAAAACCCTAATGTATCCAGGGAGAAAGTAGATTCATCTTACTTGATTGATGAACAGAAGGAAATCGAGGAGATCAATACTCTTAAAGTTTCTCATGCAAAAGAACGATCACCAACTTGGAAATCCACCATCAACTACTCCCATTTAGGAAACGTTAACTTCAAATGCTTTCGCAAGGATCGAGTGAAGGAATCACAAATCGCAACACCAGCACACGTCCTTGCTCATAAGGAGGCAAAGGTGGGCTAGAATTCTTCTTCACCGAAATCAGAACCAAAAAAACTATTGAAAGTATGGCTTCCTAAGCCTTTGATTGAAGCTCAAAAAACACGGCAACAAATGTGGATTCCCAAGAAGGTCAGACCAGCGGCCATTCAAGAGATAGTCAAGCACGAGGAAACATTGTATCAACACAATAGTACCATAAGGACTGGCGAGCTTCGTCACAGGTACCTCAAAAGAAGGAACCCCACAACTCCGGTAACAAAAAAAAGAAGAGATACTCATACAGCACGACAAAATGAGCAAAAGAAAAGGCTTAATACCTCTACTATGAAATGGAGCTGGAAACCGAAGCAACAACAATGAATAGAACAACAGAACCAAGAAGATTCATGTTGCATACATAAAGCTTCCAATGCACCTAAAGTATGAAAGATAGGGCCACATTACGAGGCGAGGCATTCGGCACATAATGTACATAATAGAACTAGTGGTGCACATTCTCCAATGGGGATCAGGTCATAGCTTCTACTGCCTAGGAATGGACCCATGATGTAAATAAATAAATGCTTCGGCTAAGCTAATTCTTGTTCCTTTCAAGATAAAATGAAAAAAATATATGTGGTAAGGGATCTAACTCATACACTGAAAAGGGGTGGAGCGACGTAAAGAACGAAAGCTACTACAACACACATCACTAAAGCCATGTCTTCCATATGTTGGTGCATTTTACCCAAGCCTACATGCTTGATATGCTTGATATTATGATCACTTGTAAGTCACATGTATAGTCATGTGAACACCTCTTGTAAAAGCGTTCATTTTTATCTCTTGTAATTGAAAAAAGAAAAAGGAAAAGGATGGCTTACCTCATCCATGATGTAAAAGCAAATTTGTGGCTCTAACTACCTAAAACCACGAATTTTTGAGCTGAGGGAATATCGCCTAACTTTGGGGATCACTTTTAGGTGGAGCCATTCAAATTTGAATTCAAAACTCCCTCCAAGAATAGCTATAAAAAGAGCAAGAAGTAAGAGGCAATTAGCAAGCCTTGTACATGACCACTTCATGTCATTTTGTAGAGATTGAAGAGCTTACTCCATAGCTCTATCATTCTACTCCCATTGTGCAAAGATTCATTGCAATGTGGTTGTAATCATATGTGAATCTATACATTTATCATTATCTACTTCTCTGTTTTGTTCTCTGTTATACTCACTCAGAGCAGTACCTTCAGAAGGTCATATCTCTAGTTCTACGCAACATTTTTCGATTTTTTAATGTTTGTTGCATAAATGTCTAGTTTTTGCATACCAATTTTCATGCTCATTGGATTTACAATTGGTGAGCTATGTGCATTTTATTGCTCACTGGTCTATCTCTGTAGAGCCCCGAGAATGGTGGGCATGTTCTAGAAATTGATGAATCTTCTTCTCACTGACCAGTCCATCATTTAAAGTGTTTTAACTTGGATTGGGAAGCTTGCTAAGTCTATTTTCTATGCCCAAAAGGAATTTATCTAATTCCTACCAGGTTGAGAGCACTATTCATTTCTTCCAGCAGGTGTATGTCCAAAAATAGCAAGTTTTGGGAGCTAGTCATTTTGCAACTTGTCGGTCTTGACTTAAACTTTTAGGATACATGTTCCAAAGTACTTGGCTCATATTTTGGTGGATTTAGGAAGCACAAAGGGTCTACTAATCGACTCAGAAGTCTCAGTTGGCTGGTGTGAAGCTGGCTGTAGCAGCACCAACTCATTTATGGATTGCATCCACCATCTCTCTTCACAGTGGTATCAGAGCATAGTCAAGCAACATGGGAGATGGATTTCCATCAACAATTGACAAATTGGATCGAATCAACTACCCGGCATGGTCTCTAAGTATGGAGGCTTACCTTCAAGGGAGGAATCTATATGGATTCATATCCGGAGATGAAGCAATGCCATCCATGAGGAACAAAGGGAAACCATCACATGAAGAAGTGGAAGGACTTTCAAATTTGTGTTCAAAGGATGCACTTGCAAGGTCCTATATTCTAAATTCAATCTCTGATTTTCTTTTACCTCATGTCAAGGGATGCAAGACATCAAGAGAGACCTGGAATGCACTTGCTTCTTTCTTCTCTTCCAACACTCGAGCAAGGAAGAACCAATTGTGGATGGAGTTCACAACAATGAAGAAAAGCCTGAAGCAAAGTGTGACTGATTATGTCACAAAGATGAAGGAGAATTCCGACCCAGTTGGAAGCATTGGAGAGGTAATTGAAGAGGAGCAAATCATTAGACAAAAGCAGATGACAAGTGGCAGTCATTCACAACAGCCATGGATTTATACATGGATATGCATGTACCCGACCTCAACACACTCATGGGCCAACTCTTCACTCATGAAGCAAAGATTAGCAAAGGTGGTGAGTCCTCAAGAGGTAATCAAAATTCTGCCTTATATTCTAATAAAGCTAAGGTCAAGGAAAAGTCAAAGAATAGAAAGAATGAAGATGAAGGTAGCTCTTTCCAAGCAAACTTTGCAGGTAGAGGAAGAGCTAGAGGAAGAGGCAGAGGTGGAAAGCAAAGCAGGGGGAGATTTCAATCATCTCAACCTTGCAATATATGTGGCTTATCTAATCATACTACTGAAGAATGTTTCAGGAACCCGAGGAACTCAAGAGGAAGAGAATTCAATAGAGGTGGCTATGGATCAAATAGAGGCAGGTACAATGGAGGCTACAACAACAACTACTACAACAACAATTACAACAACAACAACAACTATCAAAGTGGCCATAGAGGAAGGAGAGACTACAATAACTATGTAGAGGACCAAAGTCAAGAGAATTCATTATTGATTATGAATCTATCAGTGAAGAAGGGTAAGGATGAGGATCACATATTTTACATTGATTCGGGATGCTCAAACCATGTAGCAGGAAATGTGGCCTTACTTTCTGATTTGGAAGATCCTCATAACAAGCATGAAGTGCAGACAGGAGATGACACAAAGCACTAAGTGGAGAAGATAGGTAATGTGAAGACATCAGATGGGGATATGAACCTCTTAAGCAAAGTCTTGTATGTCCCTACAATTACCAAAAATTTAATAAGTGTTGGACAAATTGTTGAACAAGGATTGCAGGTTAGATTCAACGGATTTGGAGCATATCTTGAAGACCCAAGGCAAGGCTTTCGAAGGATTGCCAAAGGAGAAAAGACAGGAAGGCGTTTCACTTTTGAAGTGGAAGATACAAAGAACATAGCTTTGTTTAGCTATGGATCTCAAACTCTAACAGAGTTGGAGATATGGCACAAAAGGCTTGCTTACATTGGTGAGAGGACACTCAAAAAAATTTGTCGGGACCAAAGTGTACTTGCTCTGCCTAATATCACAAGGCAACATATGATTTTTAAGTGTGAAGCTTGTCAACTCGACAAGGCTCATAGACAACCTTTCAATAAGAAAGGATATATGTATCAAAATCCTTTGGATCTAGTGCACACGGATGTGTGGGGTCCAAGTAAGGAGCCATCTATATCAGGCTCAAGATATTATGTGTCTTTCATAGATGATTGTAGCAGGTGGACCATTCTGTTTTTCATGAAGCACAAGGATGAAGTGTTTAATTTCTTTAAGAAGTATATTGCTCTTGTTGAAAACCAAACAGATAGGACTTTGAAAAGACTCAGATCAGATGGTGGAGGAGAATACTTCTCTTTTGAATTTGATGCCTTTTTGCATGAAAGAGGCATTAAAAGGGAAGTCACTACAAGGTATACAGCCGAAATCAAGGGTGTAGTAGAGAGGAGAAACAGAGCTATTGTCGAAGCTGCAAGGTCCATGCTCAACGAAAAGGGATTGCCAAACTACCTATGGGCAGAGGCCGTGTCTACAGCCACATATCTCATAAATAGACTTCCACGGACATTTGAAGTGAGTCAAAAGATGATGGGCAATGGGAGGAATTAAATGAAGTGAACTACAATGCAGAAGAAGAGGGCATGAAGGTAAATCGCACTCCCATCAACCCCAATCAAGACACTGTAGGCAAAGAGGTACCCCAAGAAAGAATACATGTCATCAAAATAAATGAAAAATCTAACATTCAAATCCAAGAGACTAGGCTTGCAGGAGAGGGTTCATTCAAGAATCCCAATGAAGAACCAAAAGACACCACGGTGGAAGAGTTGGAACCCTTCATACCAATAAGGGTTGTGACAGAACCCTCCCATATGCATGTTACATTTCAGGGGAGTGCCACGAAGATTATCAATCTAGAAGAAGAAAGCAGAGAACCGGAAGTACAACTACAAATCAGACAACCACATAACGAGACTATCCATGTGGAACAAGGAGAGGATGTACAAACAGGGGAAGCTCCAAGCATCCCAAAAACGTGGTTGAATGTAGACGTTGCTTAGCTCAAGCCAATGGTTCAACATATGATCAAGACTGCTATGGATACGCAACAATTAATTCTTGAAGTTGATGCCGACTATGACAAAGCAATGCAGGAAAAGCATCAACTTTACGAAATGGGTAAGAATCTCTCTACACAATTGATTCAAGCTCAAAGGAACATAACAGATAAAGAGAACGAAGTCCAAGAGGCCAAGCAGCAATGTAAAACACTAGACACAGAGAATGCGAATCTAAAAGAACAACTACAGGAGTTAATGAAGAAATATGATGCTAGCGAGGTAGAGAAAACACGAATGACTCCAAGAAGCAAGATCTTGGAAAAAAAATAAAGATATACATGGAAGAAGCAGAGAACTTAAGGAACAGAAACAAGGAGCTGATGATAGCTCTTCTATGCAATCAACCTATAGAAGCTCAGGAAGTGCGAGAAAAGGACATAAAAGCATTGGAGGAAAAGTTAGCTAGGTATGAAGATCAGCTCAAGCAGGAGCAGGCCGTCATTGCAGAATGGGAGAAGAGGTATATGGATGATACCATGGCACTAAGGGCAAAGTGGAAGACAGTGGAAAATCGGTATATGGCGCAATGTAAAGAAGACAATGAACTACTCAAAGCCATAGGACAAGAGCTCCTCAAAAACAAAGAAACAATTATGAAGGCCAACAAAGAGATTAAGCAAAAAGATGAGATGATAAAGAAACTACAAGATCATCTAGCACAAAAGACAACTGAGGGGACACTAGTAGTTCCACACTCCACAGCGGCTACTAAAGAGATTAAGGTATGTCCTCTCTCTCCCCCCTTACATCATTCGCCGATAAGGGAGGAAACGGAGATCCACTCATCAAGTAGTCAACGTCATGAAGGAAGCAAAGATCGACAGTAAAAATTTGGAACAAATAATGAGACCATTCAATGTACCATATGGTTTGCTGAAAGAAGAAACAAGGCAATACATAAAGAATAAAAAAAACAAAGAACTAGACTCCAACCTCCAGTTTAGCATGCAAACATTCACCTACACTCAAGAGGAATTCGACAAAGCCGATCCCATATGGCGGAGGAAGTTCTTGGAAAAGAATCGAACACTTCGGGTACAATGGGAATCATCACCGTACATACTCTAGGTGAATCCATCTTTTTGCCCAGTACCTCGAAGATGCTCTTGGACGCAATTTTGGGAAGCACAATGCCAGGGTAGCATAAATAAACAGTGGCTCAATTATCCACTCTTACCAAGTCCACCACATAACTATCTACCAACGGAAGAATACATGGTTTAAACCATGGAATTTTGGATTGCTCGCTACGCCACGGTACCTGATTTGGTAGTCAAAATGATGAATAAGATCTTGAGCATGTTACTTACAGTTATTAAAGTGTTTCAGCATGCTTAGTATACTTTCTTGAATTTCATCGGCATTAATCAGGGACCTGACGCTCTCACTTTTTATCTATCAACTATACCGAGCCGATTAACACTTATGGCTATATACTCAAGAATTATGTTTTTGCCAAGCACTTACATGCAAACGTTTGAAGAAGCATTCTTTACGGGATTTTTTGAAATCGACTCCGAAGTTTTTGTAAAGATGTCTTCTAATCTTAATGCTAGGATGGTGGCCTATGAGTTGAGTTTCTTTGTAGACCATAGACAAGCACCAGAGGATGGGGTGAAATCAAGCCAATGGAAAGAGTTCATGATATGTCACGCCAATCTGCTAAATCAACGAGAGCAACAAGTCATCCAAACATACTCACGTCGCCACAAAAAGCCTGTCGGGACGATGGAGTTCAGGAGGAGGGACGTGTGGAAGGGGAATCAAGCAAGAAGAGAAGAAGAGGTGAAATCAAAGAATAAAGCTATTCAATAAAGAATGAAGATTATCAAGCAAACGAACAACTCTCTGCCCAAAGCCCCACAAGGGCACGCATCAGGCAACAACGCCAAAGGCCCAGGTCGTGAGGAGTGGAATTAAAGAAAGATAACAACCAGGACATTTCATGGGAGGTTGCACACAACTTCCTCATCCACTAGGAGTTGGCGGTGAAGTGAAACAAGTTGAGGAGAGAGAGAGAGAGAGAGAACACATAGGACGCTTCATCGGATAAGATAACCAATTGTCTGAAGGTCCTAGGTGTCTCCTCGTCCACTGGATGCGTGCGGTGAGAAGAAATGGAACAGGTCCTGAAGGATGACAAAGAAGATTCAGAAATAGGACCTCTAAAATGTAATGCTCTCTTAAAAGAGAGTAGAGGTCAGCAAATTAAGGCATGCAGTGGCAGATGGCAAACAGGCCAAAAGCAATACAATAGGGGAAGGTATGTGAGTAACAAGGGTGGACCAAGGCCAAGAAGTATCCATGAAGAAGTGCAAGAAGATATTTGGCTGTAATGATCCTTCCACTAATAGCATGTGCGGCTGCCCGACTCAATACAGCAACCCAGATATGTGATATAAGGAATGCCAAGGGGCAAACAGAAGCAAAGGACATACCTCGGATAAAGTAACAAATTCTCTAACAGTCCTTATCGCTTCTTCGAACACTGGGTGCGTGTATTCAGAAGTCTTAGACAAGCTCTAAACGAGAAGCAAAAGCCTGTCAAGGGACAACAGAGACAAAGAGGAGGAGAGTGTTGCAGAGCAAAGAGGCACAAAGAGGAGCCCCAAATTTTTCAAAATTAATGGGCATATTTTTCTTCTTCAAAGTCTTAGGAAATTCCCTCAAGCTATGTAAATGCACTAGAGGAGTCCTCTAGATGCACAATCCCAAAGCATTGTAATATATCTCTTGTAAAATAGTAGGAGAATAGAAATTAGTCAATAAAGTGCCGATCACTTGTGTGAAAGGACCATTTTTAGGGAACATGTATACAAGTCACTTTGTGACTCTTTGTAAAGACTTTTTGCCATTGTGAAGAAGGAGAGCTCCTGATTTTCGAATTTGCTTCTTTCCTGTAGATTTTCATCTTCACCAAGATCTTTTGTGTGTGTGTGTGTGAAGCTTGGAATGTGTGTGTAAGACTGTTGTCTACCCCTCCCCAACACTTTTGAGCTACTTTAGTGTGTGTGTGTGAGCAAGTAGGAGTTGTGGAGTGAGTGTGTGTATTTCCCGCCATTCACTATTTCGGTCATAATTTGAAGCACTATTGTCAGAATCGAGTGAAACCACATCCAATAGAAGCGTCTCGTTGAGAGCTTTGAAATGAATGTGGTATTGACCATATTTGGAGTTTGGAGCTGAGAGATGTCCTTGATTTAGTGAAAACTACTGTAACTGGTATTGCGGTAGACACTTTCAGTAGTTAAGTGAGTTAGAGAGGTAGGTTAGTCTTTTCTCATGCATATGAGTTGAATCACTTCACTTTCCATCACGTGTGCACACGTCCTCATACATTTGTTTAAGTTGGTTCGTCGGATTGATAATTAAGCGTGTGTCAATCCACCACTATATGCACTTGTGTGGTAAACAAGACTTAGTCTCTTTGGCACAAGTCCCTAAGACTTTGTGACTTAGGAACACAGGTCCCTATAATGGTCAAGGCCATGAAGAACTATTTTAATGGATTTGGAGATCCTTATGATCATGTGGTTGAGTTCAAACAAGTGTTAAGAGCTGAACAGGTTGAGGACTTGTTCACTCAGTTTGAGGCAGTTTGTTTGACTCTTAAGGGTACTGCCTTAGCTTGGTTTCAACCCCTGAATAGTCCCAACTATCGCGAGATAGGCGAATTGCTATAAGAATTCATTGTCAAATTTTCCAAGAGTGGTATTAGGCATAACACATCATCCCTAATCCACAACTTCAAGTAGACACCCCAATAAACAGTGCAACTTGCAGGAAGAAGATTTAGATAATACTTGGAAAGATGCCCTGTGCCAGAATTACCCACAATAGCTAAACAAGTAGCCTTGTTTTTAGATGGCTTACTGTTGAAGCTCAAGGTCAAGGACCAAGTATGGAAGCACATCAAGGAAGTGGACACACAAGAAGAAGGAGCAAGTAGGGCGCTCCAAGAAGCACCTGTCAAATTTTCAGAAGAAATCCCTATTAAAATAGTGATTTTTATCACTAAAAGCCATTGTAAATACCATTTTCCATTTTTGCAACTCCATTTTGTTCAAGCCGAGGAGTCCTCGAGCTTGAGGAGTATTAGAACTATCATCTTGCCAATTTTCATAATTTTTAGACTCCGTTTGAGCCCCCAAATAAGCCCTGGAACCTATTTTTTAACTAGGCCGAACACTAGGTCTGGACAGGCCAAAACCACTCAAAAAACTATAAAAAGGGCTTGAGAGCTCATTTTTGGGGTTAGCTTGTTGTAGATTTCAGCTTTGTAAGAGAGCTCTTGTCCAATCGAAGATCTTCCATTGTTCCACTCTTTGCTCTTACCTTGTGCGGTGTGTGTATGTGTGTGCATGCTTGTGTGCTTTCACTCATGCACTTGTGCCATCACTTGCTCGCGGTCTTCATACCGGTCCTCAAGTCTCCACGGATTGACATTTATGAGGTGTATCTCCTCACATTGGTACTCACCATTGTGTTAGAGTGACACCAAGTTTGGTGCCGTTGCCGGGGAGAGAGCTTGGAGGACGAGCGTGTGACGGTAAGAAGTAGAGTAGCGACGTTGGAAGGTAAAAAAATCACCATTTTCAGTTCAGTTTTTGAGTTTTTCTTCTCCTTCATTTTCATCATCATCACCGTCTCCCCCCACCTTCATAGTCTCAGTTTTTTCCATTTTTTAGAATAGATTCACCTTTCTTTTTACTTGTGGTTGTGAACAAGAATCTTAGAGGGGGTGCAGAACTGAATCGCTGAAGAAAAAACTCTTGAAAAAACTCTGAAAACACCAAAATCAAAGTGAACAGCCCCGGACGTGACATAAGCTGTGCCAAGTATCGTGAGTGCAATATCGAGGGTGTGAAGGGAGATTTGGCATCTACAGACACATAGGAGTGACAAGGAGGACACAAGGTACTCATATTTGCAAAAAATTTTGAATTTGGACTCCAAAAAATCCAAGTATCGTGTTTCTCCCATGGTTGAGGTATCGTGATACCTGAGTATCGTGAACTCCTGGTCAAGTATCACGATACTTGAAGTGGTCGAATATCGTGTATCACTGAGGAACAATCGCGATACCCAGCAGATATCGTGTATCGTGGAGTATTTCTCACAATAATTGGGAAAGATCGTGTATCATGGAGGCAGCTTCTCGGTTTACTTGTTGGATATCAAGTATCGTCGGAAAGTTCTCACGATACATGTGAAGTATCGAGTATCGTTGAGAGCTGAAAACGATACTTGACGAATATCGAATATCGTGGAAATTCCAAGTATCGTGTATCGTTATTTTTTTCGTGATACCCACCCAATATCATGTATCGTGACCTATAGTATCAAGTATCGTGAATCTAACTCTTGCCTGATATTGAGTATCATGGGATTCCTCTTGTCGATACCTGTGCAATATCGAATATTGTGAGGGTCCTTCCGCGATACTTGTTGGATATCGAGTATTGTGATTAGTCTAGTTGGTCAAGTATCGTCTATCGTGTGGCTTAAGTATCGAGTATCGTGGAGTCAAATATCGCGATTTTTAGCAAGTGTCGAGTATCGTGATCTTTCGCGACATTCGTCACATATCGAGTATCGTGACTTTTCCAGTGTGTCAAGTATCGAGTATCGTGGGTTTTCTCTTGGGTCAAATATCGTGTGTCGTGGAATTCCAAGTATCGTGTATCATCTTCCAAGTATCCTGATACTTACTAAGTGTCGTGTATCGCCTGTTTTTGAAGCACTTCCTTAGAGGTCTTGTTTCCTTGTTTTAAACCCCAGAACCCTGAACTGGCATAACGTTCTCATACGAAATCCGTTTGCTGTGATTTTGGGTTTGTTGGAAAGCTTATGGGGAGGAGTACTACCAAAAATTCCACTAGTTACGGTAAAAATAATACCAGGATTATTAGATATAGTATTTTCAAGTTGACCCTCAGGTGGACTAGGAAACCAAGGAGTTCCAAAGGATTTTGAGCAATACAAGGGGAAATTTTGGACTTGTAGACAAAGCTTATGAACCTGGGATCTGGCAGACACTTAGGCAAGGATAGGCAAAGCATTAGATCATTTGAGGCTAGTGTCAATCATACAGCTAAGTCTTGGGCACAACAACTAAGTGGGTATCCCTACACACTAAGTTCCGCACAAGTGATTCAGAAATGTCTTTTAGCATGGAGAGACCCACACGTAGTTCAGGCACTGCTTATTTACAGACACCAGGAGGTCCCTATAAGACACAATTGGAGTATATCAGGACCAACCACTTAGGTGCTCGCATCTATCAGGATGGTCTGAGAGGATCACTGGTCCAACTCAAAAATCTTGATCAACCCTTCGGACTTGAACACCCAATGGTCAAGTTCGAAGAGGGTGCATACATTGATAAGGAAGGAACCATGTATGTGGTTACCAACTTACCAGATAGGATGGATGAGTTTGGGAATGTTATTCCTGAGAATGAGATAGGAGACCTAGAGCAAGGGAACCTAGGGGGAGAACCAAAGACTCCTAGAGGTAAGTCAGTCTTGACCAGAGTGCTCACTCGAGAATGGATTCCTCAAGATAACAAAAGCATAGAACTATTCTTGAATAGAGAAACGGAGGAAGCCTTTTGGAGATTTAGGCCAGATCAACCCAGCCCAGTAGTCACCATCTATGAATTCAAGGATCCAGATTACACCAGGGAAAGTTGTCTATCTAGATCACACATCTCAGAAATTATTCTTGGTATCATATCATGACAGACATGCTTACACTTGGCAAGGTGAATCAAATTTCCCTCCACCAAGATCTAATGTTTCTCATGGCCTCCAAGGAGCCGGATCATCCAAGGCTCATGAAATCCAATGGGAAAGAACTAGAGGGAGACCAGAGGTAAGCTTTGCAAACACTGTGGGCAGAGACAAATCAGGATATGGAACGAAAAGATGTGAAAGGGAGAGACATAGAGTTCTTAGGCATCAAAGAGATGATCATGATTTCCCATTGCCTAGATCACGAGAGCACTCAAGAACCCTTAGACCCTCTCAAGTGGTTAAGACAATGAAGAACTATTTTGATGGGTCAGGAGATCCTTATGATCATGTGGCCGAGTTCAAACAAGTGTTAAGAGCTGAATAGGTCAAGGACTTGTTCACCTAGTTTGAGGCATTTGGTTTGACTCTTAAGGGTACTGCCTTAGCTTGGTTTCAGCCCCTGAATAGTCGCAACTATCCAGAGATAGGCCAACTGCTAGAAGAATTCATTGTAGAGTTTTCCAAGAGTGGTATCAGGCATAACACATCATCCTTGATCCACAGCTTTAAGCAGACACCCCAAGAAACAGTGCGACTTGCAGGAAGAGGGTTTAGACAGTACTTGGAAAGATGCCCTATGCCAGAATTACCCACAGCAGCCAAACAAGTGGCCTTGTTTTTAGACGGTTTACTCAGCACAAAGTTAAGGTCATACGTGTACTTGAAAGAGCCTAGATCCATAGAGGACTGTGGCAGTTCTACTAGTCATACCTCTAGAACCTCCACTGGATAGATGAAATAGCTGAGCAGGTGACCAAAAAGCTAGGAGTTCAAAATAGACCAATGCCAAGGGTCACCCCATTGAAGCGATGTTATACATGCGGAGGAGACCACATGGCTAATGTGTGCCCGATGATGGCTCAACCCCAAGGAAACCATAATGCTCCATATTGCACCATTGTGAGGAAATACACGAACCACACGGCTCAAGATTGTCCTTATAATAGATAGGCTGTTAGACAAAATTATCAGCAACCTTACCAGCAGGGTAGGTATCGGAATCAATACCAACAGCCATATTATAGGCCACAACAGCAATATCAGGCACCATATAGGCCACAACCAGTCCTAGGAAACCAACCACCAGCTCCTGCCAATGTGATCCCAGTTAAGTATACAATGGCAGAGGAGAACCCGAATAGAGCATTAGTACCACTAACCCCATTGATACCAGAAAATGACTCTCATGCTCATAGTTCAAACTACTTCCATGAAGATAGTTGACAAGCTTATTACATAGAGTCACCTGAGCAAAGTGAAACTTCTCGATATCAATACGAGACACCACTTATGGAACAAAATTGGGAACCAGAATACTCCAATGTCATGTATAGGAATCCCAACCCTAGGCCCCAACTGAGACAAGTAAGACCACAAGCCCCTAGAGGACCATGTTTTAGATGTCAGGGTGACCATTTCATTCGTGAATGTCCCCATCAACCAGCGCTTGGACAAGTACAAAACATGACAATACAAGGCTTTTGTCCTGAGTGCGGCAAGGAACATCTTCGGAGAGAGTGTCCGAGAAACCCCTCTAGTGCACCCAAGGTTACACCCATCAATGTGGTAGGCTTAGTGGCATATTCAAGTTCAAGTAGCAGTAACGTGGCTCCCGTACAGGCAGTTACTAGGGCAAAGGCTGCTCAACAAGCAAAGCCATCTCAACAATCGAAGTCAAGTGAATCAGGAGAGCCTAGTAAGAGGAAACCAAGAACATGGAAGGATACCAGAGAGAAGGCTAATCGCAAGTGGAACAAAAAGATATCCGAACTAGAAGAAAGCCTAAGGGATACCAAAACAAAAATAGAAGACATTGCTTCTCAAAGTCCCTCTCACGTCAAACCTACATCCACACCACCTCATTCCACCCCACCACCCATTGTAAATAGACCGCAATCAGGGTCTGTTCTTGCAGATCCAACCCCAGAAGCCTTGGACATGATGTTCAAGGCCTACCAGGCTCGACTTCAAGAAGGGCCAACAACTACAAACTTAGACAAGAGTTACCCTAGAGCGGATTTAGAGATTGAATGGATGAAAATTTGCATGAAAATGGTAGAACAAGCTCAAGCTATACTCGAGACTAGTCAAAATTTCAATCAGACAAACTTTGTCAAACCAGATTTGCATTTCCAAGGCTTACTAGAAAGATTAGAGCAATTGGTAAACAAACCACAAGTTTCTTTACCTCCACAAGCTCGACCAGTTATTGAAAAAGGAAGCTCACCACCAATGGGAGCTTATGTTCCTAATTCCACGGATGTTGGAATACGTCCTTCAATTCAACAATACTCTCAGGAGTTCTTGCGGGAAATACAAGAAGAGAAATGGGCCAAGGAGAAGGGTGATTCCCCTCCTATTCCTGAGATTGATGACCTTCACGATCAATTTCCCCAAGACATTCTGTCTATCTATAGAGACCAAACAGAGCAACATGAAGATGAAAGATTAGATTTTGAATCTAATTCTTTACAAGAGTTGCCACAATTCACAGGCCCATGGGAATCTGAATCCCTCTAGATCAGAGCTCCCACAATATTGGTAAGAAATGAGGACTCAGTGGTTCCAAGAAACACTGATGTCGTGAAGAACACTAAGGTTCAATGTCATCTCACTGTGGAAGAGCTGCTCAAAGCAAAACCTGAGCTATGGAATCATGTGAAGGATCAGGTTCCACAACTTGATTCCAATATGCCGAAAGTGGGCTCTAAGCAAAAAATTCCAGAAATACCTCTTGATAAAATAGGAGACATGAGCAAAGGTGAAGAAGGTAATACTTATCTCCCAATCACCTATCAAGGTTACACAACCAAAGCAATCGTAGATTAATGTGCTGGTGTTGCTATTGCAACCTTTTCCTTGTGGAAGCGATGTGGCAAACCCACATTAAGACCAACTAGAATGAAGCTTCAAATGGCAGATGGTCATTTTGAAAGACCTCTAGGATTGCTTGAAGGGATAACTCTAACCACTTGTGGTGTAGAGTTTGAACACACATTTGCTATATGTGACTTTGAGAAAAATAATGTCTATGAGATGATCCTAGGACGACCCTTCCTACGACAATTGCAAATAGTACAGGATTGGGGAACCAACTCCTTGTACTTACAACACTTAGGGTCACCACCAAGTTCAATTTGAAGGATTACTCCTTCAGAGATGTACCACCCCTACAGTGGAATCCTATCCACAAAGCGAAAGAAGATTCAATCTCTGTGCATTCTGGAAGCTCATCTGATCCATCATGGTTGCATGAAGATACTCACTTGTGGATGTGCAAGGTCGCAGAGGAAGAGGAAAAGCGCCTAAAAGCAAGAGAAGAAGGAACTCCCCCAGGAGATAGACTAGTTAAAGAACCAGCCTATACACCGATGATATTTCCAGATGAGGAATTTGAGCCTCATGGTTGGGCATAAATCTTAGCTACCATGGACATTGCAGTCAATGAAGAACAATGGACACCTCATTGTGATGAGGAGGGTTATGATATCTCAGTGTTCATGTGTCAGCCCTTGTTGGAAGAATGTGATCCTAGTGAGGTCATAGAAGAAGAAGAGAATGACGATGATTTAGAATCCATTGTGATGGATACTTACTTTGACTCAGAGGAGCACTATTTAGAAGACATAGGTGTGTTGACCCAAAAAGAAGAAGAACCTCTCACAAGTATTAAAACTGTAAATTCAAAGGAAGGAAGTGAAGGAGGTCAAAAGGTAGTGAAACAAGAAGAGGAGGAATCATTGTTTGCAATACCAGAAAATTTCAAGAAATATGAAGTGGAAGACCGAAAGATTTTGGTACGAATGCCTAAAAGAGAGGCCATCATAGGAGAATCATATGATAATAAAGAGAAAACTAAAAAGATTGTGGTAACCATTGAAGGGAACGAAGAGTGATGCACATACATAGGAGATGACCAAAATGCAAAAGAAGAAGCAGAGCTTGTAGCTCTATTAAGGGAATATAGGGACGTGTTTTCTTGGCACTATAGAGACTTGAAGGGAGTAGACCCAAAAATTTGCTCTCATACAATCCCGATGACCGCTGATGCCAAACCCACCAAACAAAAGCCCTACACATATAATGACACTTATGCAGTTAAAATAAAAGAAGAAATTGACAAGCCGATTGAAGTTGGATTCATCTATGAGATTGAGCATACTGAATGGGTGTCCCCCATTGTAGTGGTGCCCAAGAAGAATGGAAAATTGCGAGTGTGTATTAACCTTAAAAAAGTTAATGCTGCTACGATTCGAGATAGTTATCCGCTTCCAATCACTGAACATTTATTGGAGGGTGTTGCAGGCAAGGAAGTTTATAGCTTCCTTGATGGGTTTTCAGGGTACAACCAAGTAGCCATCGCCCCAAAAGATCAACACAAAACAATGTTTGCCACAGAATGAGGAATCTTTGCATTTTGTCTGATGCCATTTGGGCTCACCAATGCATCTGCAACATTCCAAAGGCTCATGCGTCATGTCTTCAAAGAGTTCTTGCGGAAGAGCTTAGAAGTATATGTGGATGATTTATGTGCACATTCCCAACAGAGAAGATACCACATTCCAGAGCTCAGGCAAATTTTCAACAAGTGTAGAGAATGTCGAGTGTGTCTGAACCCAGAGAAGTGTGTGTTCATGGTACGACAAGGTAAGATCTTAGGCCATATTGTTTCTAAAATTGAAATATCAACAGACGAGGATAAAGTAAGAGCCATAGCAGAATTACCAAGACCTACGAATGTTAAAGAGGTACAAGCCTTCATGGACCATTGTGGATATTACCGTAGATTCATCCACATGAATGCAATCATAGCTAAACCTCTTTATGGGTTATTGAAAAATTTTGAGTGGAACGATGATTGTGAAAAATCCTTCGATGAGCTTAAAAGGCGTTTGTGCTGAGCACCAATACTGACCACTCCTGATTGGAGTAAACCATTCCATGTCCATGTGGATGCATCCAATCATGCTATAGGATGTGTGCTAGCACAACCCACAGGTGAACGAAACCTAGATTTGCCGATAGCATATGCTAGTAGGCAATTAAATGCAGTTGAACGAAACTACACAACAACCGAGAGAGAAGGCTTAGGCATGGTATATGCTGTGAAAAAGTTTAGACACTACTTATTGGCCAACAAGTTCAAGTTTTTCACTGATCATCAAGCTCTGTTATATCTGGTCAATAAGCCTTGCAATACGGGACGTTTAGTAAGATGGTTCCTCTTACTAATGGAATACGACTTCGAAGTTGTTGTCAGGAAAGGTAGGACCCACCTTAGGGCAGACCATCTTTCTCGCATCACTTCAGGAGAGCCACCGCAAGGAGTGTCTGATGAACTACCTGACGCTTATCTGTTCAATTTAGAGGTTGTTCCTAAATGGGCAAATAAGTTAGTACCTGTCCTAACCTTCGAACCCGCAAATAAGAACGTAAAAACAAGCAAAGAAGAAATTGTAAGGTCACAAAAATATCAAATAATGGCAGGAAACATGTACAAACAAGAGACAAATGGTGTATTAGCTTGTTGTGTCGAGGATGATGAACATAGTAGTTGGTTGCAACAAGCCCATGAAGGATTGCTAGGAAATCACTATTCTAAACAACGAACATTGCAGAATCTACAACGTTTAGGAGTGTATTGGCCTAGCATGGACAAAGAAATTCATGAGTGGATCAAGAATTGTCCCGTATGCCAGGTGAGACCCCCAGTGGAGCATGCTACTCCTTATCACATGTCATTAATTCCAGACTGGAGTGCTCCATTGGTAGAATTCATGAGGTCGGGAACCTTACCCAACGAGACGAGTCTAGCAAGAAGAAGAAGCATGGAGCAAGAGGCTCAAGATTACGCCTTAGTTGGAGACAACCTATATCGGAGAGGCAAAGATGGGTACCTACGATTGTGCGTGCATGAATCAGATTACTTGAAAGTCTTAGAAACTGCACATAGCAGTGTGTCAGGTGGACACTTTGGGCCTGATAGAGTAATCAAGACCATTCTATTCTCAGGACTTTGGTGGCCAACTCTTCATATGGATGCACATACCTATGTGAAGAAATGCGACACATGCCAACGTGCCCAATATCATATTAGAAAAGATGAGATGCCTTTGAGGCCAATGATGGGAGGACGTGCATTTTCGAAGTGGGGTATAGACTTTGTAGGTCCTATTAACCCCCAGCTAGGAACTCCCATGCAGAGTACATTATTCTAGCCACAGATTACCTTGCAAAATTGGTGGAAGTAAAAGCCACAACAAAGAATGATGCTCAAATGACGGCTAAGTTCTTATTCAAAAGCGTGTTCACTAGATACGGGTTACCAATAGAGTTGGTCAGTGATAGAGGTACGCACTTCTTGAATGAGGTCATTGAAAATCTCCTTCAAGAATTCATGGTGATACATAAGAAGTCTGCCCCCTATCGCCCTCAAGCTAACGGACAAGCCGAGAGCACGAATAAGATCCTATGTAATGTATTGACGAAACTTGAAAATAATAAACGCTCTGATTGGGACAAACAACTTCATCATGCTGTTTGGGCATACGGAGTTGCCTACAAAATGGTACTCAATGCTACCCCATTTCATATGGTCCTTGGATAGAATGCTGTGCTACCATTAGATTTCCTAATCCCAGCTTTAAGAGTAGCATAAGAGCATGAGTGGAATGGACATGAGTTGTCCTCTAGGATCTTTGATCTAGAACGCTTAGGTGAGACGAGGCTACGAGCGGCAGCAAGCATCTATGCGGCAAAGAAAAGGCAAAAGGCATACTTTGATGCCCATGTAAAGGATAAAGGATTGAAAGAAGGAGACTTGGTGCTAGTTTATACACTCAAGCAACATGCCCGTAAGTTGGAGAAACGAGGATATGGACCCATGATCATTAATAGAATCTCCACTAGTGGCGCAGTTCAATTGGCCACTCTAGAAGGTGACGTTTTGCCGAACTATATAAGTGGTTGTCGAGTCAAGTTATATCAAGAACCTCTTACAGAGGAAATGCTAATGAGACTCAACACTGCTAAGAAGCGAAAATAAGAGGAGTTAAGGGTTACAGAAGAAGCACAAGCAAAGGCTAGAGAGCGCATGAGAAGAAATAAGTTACGGCGATTAGGCCTAGATGTCAACACAAAAGCTCCAAAATATCACATGGACATGTGCCAAAAATCAGACCTAACTACTTCTCGAATAATTGATCGACGCCCCTTTGTGACCATAGAGGTAGGACAAGGAAAGAGTGTAAGGACTGTGAGAGCATTGGTTGACTCAGGTGCAGCAACTAGTGCAGTTAGACTTTCATACTGCCAAGACTTGCAGTTGGACATCAAGCCCATAGAAGCATATCTCATAGGATTGGGAGGTGTGGAAACCCCTTGTTTGGACGAGGTGGAACTTCCCATCTACCTTCAAGATGTTCCAATAAAAGTCAAAATGCTAGTGTGTCACGATGAGGACCTTACAGAGCCACTTGTCCTAGGTCAAGATTGGATTTATGACCATGCAGTCAACTTGAACCTAAGAAGTCATCTTCTTCAAGTTTGGGTACATGAACAATGCATTACATTAGAATTAGAGAATTGCATGCTCACAGATCATGGCATCACACACTCTCTCAGTTCTTCTCAGACCAGTCTGCATGAACAAGATGCTGTGTGTGTCAAAAGCTCTATGACCCAGAAGGACTCGATCACGAAAGAACAGACTCAAAGGCAAGCTGACTCCTCTTGCCTGAGGACTAATGCAGTCACAACCAATCAACCAAAAAGGCAAGTGAAGCAATACATGACAACTGTGATACCTAATAGACAAAGAGAAATCAAGAGCAAAGTAGCTCCGGGCATGAAGCGGATTTGGGTACGAAAAAGAGAGCAACCACCCGCCTTGCCAACATGATTTCCACTCAGGCAAGCCAACCATGCAAAGACAAGAAACAAGCAACTAGGACCACATCCACCAAACGATCTCCAACAAATCTGGGTTCCTAAGGAATTGGCTACAGCTCAACAAGGGTGATTAGAGATATGGGTACCCAAGAAGCTCTTACATACACAACGGCCTATGCTCCCCACCATGCAAAAGGCCGCAACAAAGAAGCCAAGAAAAGCAAAGGGTAAGAACAGAGCACAAAGGCCAAAAGAAGATAAACTCAACCCTTCTGCAAAAATAAGCAGGCAATCACCAAGGATATGGGTTTGGAAGCTAAAAGCACCAGCAACATCCTCAGAACCAAAGAGCCAAGCACACTGGATACCAAAGTTTGGAAAGCATCCAAAGATGAAGTGGCTTGAGGTGATCTCTACAGGGCCAAATACTATTCTGAAATGGGTTCCAATTTGGAGGATTACATCATTTTGAGATCCAATCGACACCTCCAAACAAAGAACGCATCAACTATGCAAGTAACATCAAAAGCCTCGACGTGCAGCAACCATGTGCCTTTGGCATAACCTTGTCTTTTGCACCATTGAGGTCATGCACTTCCATTACCATACAAGGCTTTTGTCTTGAGTGTGGGAAGGAACATCTCCCGAGAGAATGTCCTAGGAACCCCTCTAGTGCACCCAAGGTTGCACCCATCAATGTGGTGGGCTTAGTGGTAGATTCAAGTTCAAGTAACAGTAATGTGACTCCTGTACAGGCAGTTACTAGGGCACAAACATTAAAACAGGATAAACAATTGTGCAGTCAGAGCCAAGTGACTCAGGAGAGCCTAGTAAAAGGAAAACAAGAACATGGAAAGATACCAGGGAGAGAACCAATCATAAGTGGAATAAAAAGATATCCGAACTAGAAGAAAGCCTAAATGATACAAAAAAAAAGGAAGACATTACATCTCGAAGCCCCTTGCATGCTAAAACTCCATCCACACCACCTCATTCCACCCAACCACCCATTGTAAATAGACTGCAACCAGGGTCTGTTCTTGCAGATCCAACCCTAGAAGGCTTGGACATGATGTTCAAGGCCTACCAGGCTGGTCTTCAAGAAGGGCCAACAGCTACAAACCTGGACAAGAGTTACCCTGGAGCAGATTTAGAGATTGAGCGGACAAAAATGTGCATGAAAATGGTAGAAGTAGCTGAAGCTATGCTCGAGACTAGTCAAAAGTTCAATCAGACAAACCTCCATAGGCTTAACTAGTTATTGAAAGAGAAAGCTCACCACCAATGAATGCTTATGTTCCTGATTCCATGGATGAGGGAGCACCTCTTTCAATTCAACAGTACTCTCAAGAGTTCTTGGGGGAAATACAAGAAGAAAAATGGGTGAAGGAGAAGGGTAATCCCCCTCCTATTCCTGAGATTGATGACCTTCATGATCAATTTCCCCAAGACATTCCTTCCATTTATGGAGACCAAGCAGAGCAACAAGAAGACAAGAGATTAGATTTCGAATCTAATTCTTTACAAGAGTTGCCATAATTCACGGGCCCATGGGAGTCTGAATCTCCCCAGATTAGAGCTCCCAAAATACTAGTAAGAAACAAAGACTCAGTGGCTCCAAGGAACACTGATGTCGTGAAGAACACTAAGGTTCATTGTCATCTTACCGTGGAAGAGCTTCTAAAAGCAAAACCGGAGCTATGGAATCATGTGAAGGATCAGGTTCCAGAACTCGATTCCAACATGCAAAAAGCAGGGTCTAAGCAAAAAAGTTCCAAAGATACTTCTCGATAAATTAGGGGACATAAGTGAAGGTGACGAAGGTAATATGTATCTTCCGATCACCTACTAGGGTTACACAACCAAAACAATCGTAGATTGAGGTGCTGATGTTGCTATTGCGACCATCTCCTTGTGGAACCGATGGGGCAAACCCACATTAAGACCAACTAGAATGAAGCTTCAAATGGCCGATGGTCATTTTGAAAGACCTCTAGGATTGCTCGAAGGGATAACTCTAACCACTTGTGGTGTAGAGTTTGAACATATATTTGCTATATGTGACTTTGAGAAAAATAATGTCTATGAGATGATCCTAGGAAGACCCTTCCTACGACAATTGCAAATAGTACAGGATTGGGGAACCAAATCCTTGTACTTACAGCACTTAGGGGTCACCACCAAGGTCAATTTGAAGGATTACACCTTTAGAGATGTACCACAAAGGGAATTTGAAGGATTACACCTTCAGACAGTGGAATCCTATCCACAAAGCGAAAGAAGATTCTATCTCTGTGCATTCTGGGAGTTCACCTGATCCATCATGGCTGCATGAAGATACTCATTTATGGATGTGCAAGGTCGTAGAGGAAGAGGAAAAGTGCCTAAAAGCAAGAGAAGAAGGAACTCCCCCAGGAGATAGACGAGTTAAACACCTAGCCTATACACTGATGATATTTCCATATGAGGAATTTGAGCCTCATGGTTGGGTAGAAATCTTAGCTACCATGGACATTGCAGTCAATGAAGAACAATGGACACCACATTGTGATGAGCAGGGTTATGATATTTCCGTGTTCATGTGTCAGCCCTTGTTGGAAGAGTGTGATCCTAGTGAGGTCATAGAAGAAGAAGAGAATGACGATGATCTAGAATCCATTGTGATGGATACTTACTTTGACTCAGAGGAGCACTATTTAGAAGACATAGGAGTGTTAACCCAAAAGGAAGAACCTCTCACAAGTATTAAAACTGTAAATTCAAAGGATGGAAGTGAAGAAGGTCAAAAGAAAAAGGAAAGAAAAGATGTGAAAAAAGAAGAGGAGGAATCATTGTTTGAAGTACCAGAAAATTTCAAGAAATATGAAGTTGAAGACCAAAAAATTTTGGTACCAATGCCTAAGAGAGAGGCCATCATAGGAGAAGCATATGATGATAAAGAGAAGACCAAAAAGATCGTTGTGACCATTGAAGAGAACGAAGAGAGATGCACGTATATAGGAGATGACCTAAGTGCAAAAGAAGAAGTGGAGCTGGTAGCTCTATTAAGGGAATATAGGGACGTGTTTGCATGGCACTATAGAGATCTGAAGGGAGTAGATCCAAAAATTTGCTCTCATACTATTCCCATGACTGTTGATGCCAAGCCCACCAAACAAAAGCCCTACACATATAATGACACTTATGCAGCTAAAATCAAAGAAGAAATTGATAGGTTGATTGAAGCTGGATTTATCTATGAGATTGAGATGGGTGTCCCCCATTGTGGTGGTGCCCAAGAAGAATGGGAAGTTGCGAGTGTGTATTAACCTTAAAAAAGTTAATGCTGCTACTATCAGAGATAGTTATCCGCTTCCAATCAGTGAACATTTATTGGAGCGTGTTGCAGGCAAGGAAGTTTATAGCTTCCTTGATGGATTTTCAGGTTACAACCAAGTAGCCATTGCCCCCAAAGATGAACACAAAACAACTTTTGCCACAGAATGGGGAATCTTTGCATTCTGCGTGATGGCATTTGGGCTCACCAATGCACCTGCAACATTCCAAAGGCTCATGTGTCATGTCTTCAAAGAGTTCTTGAGAAAGAGCTTAGAAGTATATGTGGACGATTTATGTGCTCATTCCCAAGAAAGAAGATACCACATCCATGAGCTCAGACAAATCTTCAACAAGTGTAGAGAATATCGAGTGTGTCTGAACCAATGAGCTAAAAAAATGTTTGTGCTCAGCACCAATACTGACCACTCCTGATTCGAATAAACCCTTCCATGTCCATGTAGATGCTTCCAATCATGCATTAGGATGTGTGCTAGCACAACCCACCAATGAAGGAAATCTAGATTTACCCATCGCACATGCTAGCAGACAGTTGAATGCAGCTGAACGAAATTATACCACAACTTAAAGAGAAGGCTTAGGCATGGTATATGCTATGAAGAAGTTTAGACACTACCTATTGGCAAATAAGTTCAAGTTTTTTACTGATCATCAAGCCTTATTGTATTTGGTCAATAAACCTTGCAATACAGGACGCTTAGTAAGATGGTTTCTCTTACTAATGGAATATGACTTTGAAGTTGTTGTCAGGAAAGGTAGGGCCCACCTCAGGGCAGATCACCTTTCTCGCATCACTTCAGGAGAGCCACCGCAAGGAGTGTCTGATGAACTACCTGATGCTTATTTGTTCAATTCAAAAGTTGTTCCTAAATGGGCAAATAAGTTAGTACCTGTCCTAACCTTCGGACCCACAAATAAAAATGTGAAAACGAACAAAGAAGAAATTGTAAAATCACAAAAATATCAAATAATGGCAGGAAGCATGTACAAACAAGATACAAATGGTGTATTAGCTTGTTGTGTCGAGGAGGATGAACATAGTAGTTGGTTGCAACAAGCCCATGAAGGATTGCTAGGGAATCACTATTCTAAACAACGAACATTGCAGAATCTAAAATGTTTAGGAGTGTATTGGCCTTGCATGGACAAAGAAATTCATGAGTGGATTAAGAATTGTCCAATGTGCAAAGAGAGACCCCCAGTGGAGCATGCCACCCTTTATCATGTGTCATTAATTCCAGATTGGAGTGCTCCATTGGTAGGATTCATGAGGTCAGGAACATTACCCAATGACGCTAGTCTAGCAAGAAAATGAAGCATGGAGCAAGAGGCTCAGGACTATGCCTTAGTAGGAGACAATCTATATCGAAGAGGCAAAGATGGATACCTAAGACTATGTGTTCATGAATCAGACTACTTGAAAGTCTTAGAGACTGCACATAGTGGTGTTTTAGGTGGACACTTTGGGCCTGACAGAGTAATCAAGACCATTCTATTCTCAGGACTTTGGTCGCCCACTCTATTCTATCCGATCAGAAAAGATGAGATGCCTTTGAGGCCAATGATTCTATTCTATCCGTTCAAAAAAGATGAGATGCCTTTGAGGCCAATGATGGGAGGACGTGCATTCTTGAAGTGGGGTATATACTTTGTAGGCCCCATTAACCCCCCAACAAGAAACTCCCATGCAGAGTACAGTATTGTAGCCACAGATTACCTTACAAAGTGGGTGGAAGTAAAAGCCACAACAAAGAACGATGCTCAGAGGAGGGTGAAGTTCTTATTCGAGAATGTGTTCACCATATATGGGTTACCAATAGAGTTAGTAAGTGATAGAGGTATACACTTCTTGAACGAAGTCACTGAAAATCTACTTCAAGAATTCATGGTGATACATAAGAAGTCTCCCCCTATCATCCCCAAGCTAATGGACAAGCCAAGAGCACAAATAATATCCTATGTAACGTATTAACAAAACTCATAAATAATAAACACTCTGATTGGGACAAACAGCTTCATCATGCTGTTTGGGCTTACCGAGTTGCTTACAAAATAGTACTCAATGCTACCCCATTTCAGATGGTCTTTGGATAGAATGCTGTGCTACCATTGGACTTCATAATCCCAACTTTAAAGGTAGCACAAGAGCATGAGTGGAATGGACATGAGTTGTCCTCTAGGATCTCTGATCTAGAACGCTTAGGTGAGATGAGGCTACGAGTGGCAGTAGGCATAGATGCTGCAAAGAAAAGACAAAAGGCATACTTTGATGCCCATGTAAAAGATAAAGGATTGAAAGAGGGAGATCTAGTGCTAGTTTATACACCAAAGCAACATGCTCATAAATTGGAAAAAAGAGGATATGGAACCATGATCATTAATCAAATTTCCACTAGCGGTGCGGTTCAATTGGCCACCTTGGAAGGTGACATCTTGCCAAACTATATCAGTGGATGTAGAGTCAAGCTATATCAAGAACCTCTTACAGAGGATATGCTAATGAGACTCAACACATCTAAGAAGTGGAAAGAAGAAGAGTTGAGAGTTAGAGAAGAAGCACAGGTAGAGGCTAGAGAGTGCATAAGGCCAAATAAGTTAAGGAAACTAGGCCTAGATGTCAACACAAAAGCCCCAAAATATCACATGGACATGTGCCAAAAATCAGGCATAATTACTTCTCAAATAGTCGACCGATGCCCCTTTGTGACTATAGAGGTAGGACGAGGAAAGAGTGTAAGGACTTTGAGAGCATTGGTTGACTCAGGTGCAGCAAATAGTGCAGTTAGACTTTCCTACTGCCAAGACCTGCAATTGAACATCAAACCTATAGAAGCCTATCTTATAGGGTTGGGAGGTGTGGAAACCCCTTGCTTGGGTGAGGTGGAGCTTCCCATCTACCTCCAAGATGTCCCAATGGGAGTCAAAATGCTAGTGTGTCAAGACGAAGACCTTAATGAACCACTTGTCTTGGGTCAAGATTGGATTTATGACCATGCATTCAACTTGAACCTAAGAAGTCAACTGCTTCAAGTTTGGGTATAGGAACAATGCATCACATTAGAATTAGAGAATTGCATGCTCACAAATCCAGATGTCACACATTCCCTTAGTTCTTATAGGACTAATCTTAGCAAAAAAGATGTTGTATGTGTCAAAAACTCTGTGTTCCAAAAGAACTCAATCATAAAAGAACTAGCTCAAAGACAATCGGACTCCCTCTCTCATGCAAGGACTAATGCCACGACCACAACTCAAGCACAAGGGCAAGCAAAATAGTACAAGAGAACGACTATATCAAATAGACAAAGATATTTCAAGGAAGTAGTTCTGGGCATGAAACAGATCTGGGTACGAAAAGGAGAGCAACCACCAGCCTTGCCAACACAATTTGCACTTAGGCAAGACAACCATGCGAAGACAAGAAACAAGCAACCAGGATCACCTCAACCAAAAGCTCTCCGACAAATCTGCGTGCCTAAGAAATTAGCTGCAGCTCAACTAGGGCGATTAGAGATGTGGATACCCAAGAAGCTCTTACATACACAACGGCCTATGCTCCACACCTATTGGTGCATATCAAGCCTTCACACATTGGCTTGGAATCATGGAAGACTAGCTTGGACAAAGCTTTATCAAGGCTTCACTTGAAGCAAGGTTCATATGAACATATGCTTAGATGTTCTTACCTCTTTACCCCTTTGTAAAAGTCTATATGACTTGGCATTTATATGTAATCACTTTAGTCACTTACCTACTTCATTAGTCGTGGAAAAGACAATGATTTAGTGGAGAGAATATCTCCCTACTTTTAGAGGAGAGATTCTAGGGAGCCTACATTTGAATTTCAAATTCAAATGATCACTCAACTCATATAAAAGTGGAGAGAAAAAACTCGCGGTTGTGTCACTCACTTCAGCTCAACTCCCGAGGCTTATTTCTCTTGTAAATGAGTATGTGTTAGTGCTACATCATAGCCTACACTACCACACCTCAATTAGCTATGCTTGTCATGCTAATGAGCTTGTATAATCATATCAATCAATAGATATATACACATTCATCATTTCTGTTTCTCTGTGTTATCTTCTCCAAGTCTGTCAACTTCAAAGGAGCATATCTCAGGATCTACTGAACCAAAGCAAGTGATTCAAAGCACATTGGAACCAGCTCCAAGTCTACTATACACCTACAAAGTTTCAAATCAAGTGGATCAGCCATCTCGGAGAAATCTTGATCGAAGTGCACACTGGTCTGTGTCTGCAGAGTTCCTAAAAAGTCGGGGGTAATCATAATTTTGCTAAACTTATTTCTCAGTGTATGGTTTATCAATTTGAGTGATTCCACTTGCAATTGGTAGCGTATTAAGTTACTTAATACCCTCAAAAGGAATTGTTTCAATTTCAAATGTGCTGGTCACACTGAGCATAACACTGAGCAGGTATCATTACAGAATTAGAAAGTTTTTCAAGACTAGTGAAGTGCAAACTCATCTGTTTTGTTCTAATCATTAGTCAAATCATTTCCAAAGTACACATAGCATATTGTGGTATCATTTGGAAGCTCAAGGAGTCTACTAAGCATTTCTGGAATCAAAGGAGGGCTGGTGTGAAGCAGGTATAGCAGCACCAACTCATTTCTTGAGTGCATCCAACCATCACTCCCAACAGTGGTATCAGAGCAAAGAAGGTAAACATGGGTGATGGTTTCCCTTCATTCATTGACAAATTGGACAGAAACAATTATCAGGCTTGGTCATTGAGAATGAAGACCTATCTACAAGGCAGAAGCTTATTTGGATACATATCAGGAGATGAGGATCTGCCCTCATTCAAAACTAGAGGACTACCCACAAAGGATGAACATGAAAGGCTCAACCAATGGTGTGCAAAGGATGCTTTGGCAAGGACTTACCTTCTAAACTCTATATCTGACTTTCTTTTACCTCATGTAAGGAATTGTAAGACTTCCCAAGAGACTTGGGAAACCTTGTCAAACTACTTTTCTTCCAACACAAGGGCCAGAAAGAATCAACTATGGATTGAGTTCACAACCCTTAGGAAGCAGCCCAAGCAACCAGTCTCAGAGTATGTGACAAAGATCAAAGATGTGGCAGACCAACTAGCAAGCATTGGAGAGGAGATTGAAGAGGAGCAAATAGTCAGGCAAGTAACAAATGGGCTCAAGGCAGATGATAAGTGGGAAAGTTTCACCACTGCAATGGACCTCTATATGGACATGCATACCCCAGATCTCACAACACTCATGGGCCAACTATTCACACATGAAGCAAAGTTTACAAAGGCAGGAGATCAATCAAAAGGTAACAACCCCTCTCCTCTCTATACTGATAAGAAAGTTAAGGATAAAGGTAAAGGGAAGAAACAGGATGAAGAAGCCTCTACCTCTCAAGCTAATTATGCAAGGAGAGGTAGATCATCTAGAGGAAGAGGCAGAGGAGGTAAGTCAGGTAGGGGGAGACCCTACAACTCATCACCATGCAACATTTGTGGATTGTCCAATCATACCACAGATGAATGCTACAAGAACTACAAGAATCAGAGAGGAAGAGGCTACTCAAGAGGTGGATACTCTCAAGGGAGAGGCAGATTCAACCAACATCAAAGCTACAATGGATACAACAATCAATACAACAACAACTACAATCACAACCACAATGGTAACTACCAAGGTGGATTCAGAAACAGAAGAGACTACAACAACTACACAGAGGAGCAAGATGACTCCCTATTGATCATGAATATGACTTCCAAGGCAGGTACAAATGATGATCATTTATTTTATATTGACTCAGGATGTTCTAACCATGTAGCTGGCAATGTGGCACTACTTTCTGATTTGGAAGAACCCAAAGGAAAACATCAAGTACAGACAGGTGATGACACTAAACATTCTGTTGTAAAAATTGGAAATGTGAAGACATGTGATGGTAACCAGAACCTATTGAGCAGGGTACTCTATGTACCAACCATCACCAAGAATCTAATGAGTGTTGGTCAGATTGTGGAGAAAGGTTTGCAGGTCAGATTCACACAACATGGAGCATATGTGGAGGAACCAATACATGGATTCAGAAGGATAGCTAAAGGGGAGAAATCAGGTAGATTATTTACATTTGAGCTAGAAGACACCAAGAATATTGCTTTGTATAATTACAAGGATCGGACACTTTCAGAGTTAGAAATATGGCACAAGAGATTAGGGCACATAGGTGAAAGAACCCTAAAGCAAATGTGCAGGGATCAATGTGTGCTTGGGATACCTAATGTGTCCAAGCAACACATGATTTACAAGTGTGGATCATGTCAATTTGGTAAGTCTCACAGGTTACCCTATTCAAGGAAAGGTTTCATGCATGAAGACTACCTAGACTTGGTACACACAGATGTTTGGGGACCTAGCAAGGATCCTTCCATTTCAGGTTCAAGGTATTATGTGTCCTTCATTGATGATTATAGCAGGTGGACCATTTTATACTTTATGAAGCATAAAGATGAAGTGTTTAATTGTTTCAAGAGGTATCTTGCACTTGTTGAAAATCAAACAGGAAGAAGCTTGAAGAGGCTAAGGTCAGATGGTGGAGGAGAGTACTTCTCCAATGAGTTTGAAGATTTCTTGCAGGAAAGAGGCATCAAAAGGGAGATTACTACAAGGTACTCACCTGAACAAAATGGGGTAGCTGAAAGAAGGAATAGACTCATAGTAGAAACAGCTAGGTCTATGCTTAATGAAAAAAAGTTACCAAATTATCTTTGGGCAGAGAGTGTATCCACTGCCACTTATCTCATAAACAGGTTGCCATCCAAATCACTTGATGGCATGACACCATATGAAGCTTGGCATGGTAAGAGACCTTCTCTGGATCATTGCAAAATCTTTGGTTGTGTAGCATATGTGCATATTCCCTCACAGGTAAGGGGAAAGCTAGACCCCAAGGCTGAAAAATGTATCTTCATTGGTTATGATTTGAACCAAAAGGGATACAGATTCTACAACCCAACAAACAAAGGTTTCAAGGTAAGCAGAGATGTCATCTTTGATGAGAATGACTCATGGTATGAGAATGAATGCAGGAAGATTAGTCTACCCTATGACATGGAAGAGGATTTCCCAAAGCTCACCAAGGAGGAATCAATTCAGCAAGAAGATTCAAGCTCAGATGATGATGATACAATAAAACTTGAAGAGTTCAAGGCTTGGAAGTCCAAAGGAAAGATGAAGATAAAGCAGCTAGAAGATAAACCAGAATCCTCAACTCAAGCAATGAGGAGATCTCAGAGAGAAAAGAAGAAACCTATCAGATTTGGGTATGACACATCACTTGTAACTAAACATTCTGTATATCTTGCAAAGGACTTGTTGAATGAAGAACCAGGTACCTATGAAGAAGCAATTACCAAACCAGAATGGAAAGAAGCTATGGATGAAGAGATGGAAGCTCTCAAGGAAAGTGATACTTGGGACTTGGTACCCAAGAAAGACTCTATGAAGGTAATAGGATCCAGATGGATCTACAAACTAAAGAAGAATTGAGATGGAACAATAAACAGGTACAAAGCTAGGTTGGTAGCCAAGGGTTTTGCACAAACCCAAGGCATTGATTATGAGGAGACATTTTCTCCTGTGGCCAAGATGCCAACTATCAGAATATTGGTGAGTGTAGCTGCATCCAAGAATTGGAATATGTACCAATTAGATGTCAAGAATGCTTTCTTGAATGGATGGATATCTGAAGAAGTCTACATGTCACAACCACCTGGCTATGAAGATCCAAAAAAGTTACATTATGTTTGTAAATTGAAGAAGGCTCTGTATGGTTTAAAGCAGGCACCTAGAGCATGGAATTACAGGTTGGCAACCTACCTCCAAGACCAAGGATTTGTGATGAGTAAAGTAGACACTTCTCTGTTCATAAAGAGAAGTAGTACAGAGGTAATCTACTTGTGTGTTTATGTTGATGACATCATCATTACAGGCAATGATGTCAATGGGATTAGGCACATCAAAGGACAGATGATGAAAGAATTCAAGATTAGTGATCTTGGATTATTGAAGTACTTCTTAGGTCTTGAGTTAGTCTACACCAACTCAGGTATATATATCACTCAAAAGAAGTATGTGCAGGATATGGTCAAGAAGTTTGGTTTGCAGGATGCTAAGGTATCTACTACTCCAATGGAGGTCAACCTAAAGCTAAGTGCTCATGAAGGAGAAGAAGTCCAAGACATTACAGGGTATCAAAGTATGGTAGGTAGCTTGAATTATGCTACCTTGACAAGAATTGACATAGCATATGGAGTTAGTGTGCTTAGTCAATTCATGCACAAACCAAGGGTACCTCACCTAGAGGCAGCAAAGAAGATCTTGAAGTATCTGAAGGGAACTCAAAGTCATGGTTTGTACTTTCCATATACATCAGATATTGATATTAAAGTTTATTCAGATGCAGATTGGGCAGGATGCAAGGATGATAGGAGGAGCACATCAGGCTACATTTGTTTTGCAGGAGATAAGCCCATTTCTTGGTCAGCCAAGAAGCAACCTACAGTGGCATTGTCATCCACTGAAGCAGAGTATAGAGGGATTGCCAATGCCGCTCAAGAAGCTATCTGGTTGAAGCTTCTATATACAGAGTTAGGTCTATATACAAGGCCACCAATTATCTTTGGAGATAACACTAGCTCTCTTCACCTTGCAGCTAATCCTATATATCATGCCAGAACCAAACACATAGAGGTTCATTACCACTATGTGAGAGAGAAGTTGCTAAGCAAAGATATACAATTGACTTATGTGTCTACTAATATGCAATGTGCAGATTTACTTACAAAGGCATTAGATGGAAACAAGCTATGCAGATTCAAATCTATGATTGGATTGCGGGAAGTAATTGAAGAATGAAGATGAAGACTTAAGCCAAAGTGTTTGGCTTGAGGGGGAGCTGTTGGTGCATATCAAGCCTTCACACATTGGCTTGGAATCATGGAAGACTAGCTTGGACAAAGCTTTATCAAGGCTTCACTTGAAGCAAGGTTCATATGAACATATGCTTAGATGTTCTTACCTCTTTACCCCTTTGTAAAAGTCTATATGACTTGGCATTTATATGTAATCACTTTAGTCACTTACCTACTTCATTAGTCGTGGAAAAGACAATGATTTAGTGGAGAGAATATCTCCCTACTTTTAGAGGAGAGATTCTAGGGAGCCTACATTTGAATTTCAAATTCAAATGATCACTCAACTCATATAAAAGTGGAGAGAAAAACTTGCGGTTGTGTCACTCACTTCAGCTCAACTCCCGAGGCTTATTTCTCTTGTAAATGAGTATGTGTTAGTGCTACATCATAGCCTATACTACCACACCTCAATTAGCTATGCTTGTCATGCTAATGAGCTTGTATAATCATATCAATCAATAGATATATACACATTCATCATTTCTGTTTCTCTGTGTTATCTTCTCCAAGTCTGTCAACTTCAAAGGAGCATATCTCAGGATCTACTGAACCAAAGCACATTGGAACCAGCTCCAAGTCTACTATACACCTACAAAGTTTCAAATCAAGTGGATCAGCCATCTCGGAGAAATCTGGATCGAAGTGCACACTGGTCTGTGTCTATAGAGTTCCTAAAAAGTCGGGGGTAATCATAATTTTGCTAAACTTATTTCTCAGTGTATGGTTTATCAATTTGAGTGATTCCACTTGCAATTGGTAGCTTATTAAGGTACTTTAATACCCTCAAAAGGAATTGTTTCAATTTCAAATGTGCTGGTCACACTGATCATAACACTGAGCAGGTATCATTACAGAATTAGAAAGTTTTTCAAGACTAGTGAAGTGCAAACTCATCTGTTTTGTTCTAATCATTAGTCAAATCATTTCCAAAGTACACATAGCATATTGTGGTATCATTTGGAAGCTCAAGGAGTCTACTAAGCATTTCTGGAATCAAAGGAGGGCTGGTGTGAAGCAGGTATAGCAGCACCAACTCATTTCTTGAGTGCATCCAACCATCACTCCCAACACCACCATGCAAAAGGTCTCAACAAAGAAGCCAAGGAGAGAAAAGGGTAAGAACAGAGCATAAAGACCAAAAGAAGATAAACTCAAACCTTTGGCAAAAGTAAGAAGACAATCATCAAGGATATGGGTTTGGAAGCCTAAGGTAACAGTAACATCCACAGCACCAAAGAACAAACCACTCCGGATACAAAATTTAAGCAACTAACCAAAGATGAACAAGGACTTGTACGCAGCCAAACACTATTCTAAAATGGGTCCCTAAAATCAATTGTCCTTTTGACATCCAATGGATACCTCCAACAAAGGATGCATCAACATCTACAAGAACATTGAAAGCTTCGACATGCAACAACCATGTGCCTTTGGCATAACCTTATATTTTGCACCATTGAGGTCATGCACTTCCAAAGTGTGCATTAATATAGGGCCACCTTACACGGCCATGCATAGACACAATTGAGAATCCCAGGCACATGTGACACATCTGACATATGTAAAATATTTTATTGATGCTAACACCTTTCTTCTTGTTTTATGCCATTGTTCCAAAAAAAAAAAGGAGAGAAGGAAAAAGAACCAGGACCAAGCGTGCAAAGACTCTCATCAGGGAACCATCACTGAGGACATCCATCAACAAGAAAGACAAGCTAATGATCAGTCACAGTGATGGGAGTACAACATGAAGAGATAAACATCGACGACCTTTCACCATGGTAAGGATCCCCTACTTCGGCAACATTAAAACCATGATGCTTTAGGAAACCTCTTCATCACCATACCCTTGAGCACTTTGCTCAAGATCCAATTTCTTGCACCATACTTCTTTCCATGCATTTTCCAAGTACGCATACATAGGGCCACATTACAAGGCCATGCACAAGGCACATAATGTTTCAACCCATGCACTAATACATTGACCCATCCTTCATAATGGGCCATGAGTACTTGGCATGAAAACTAGGGAAGCCATCTTTGAAAACTAGAGGACATCAAGATGACAATAGCAAGAGCAAGGAAGCAATCCACCGCCAAAAGCTACTCACAATCAACCGTGATAACCTATTTGGAGCAGCTCACAATTTTTGAAAGCTCAATAATACACTCTCATGCTGGAATCAAGGAAGAAGTATATAGAGGGCCTAAACATGAAGAATGGGACCAGCAACCTTGCGACAGGTGAAAGACAGACCGCTCTGGTGGAGACTCGAGGAACTCTACCTCTCAAAGTAATACATGGAATAACCACTACAATAAGAGTCTGTCAGGGACGACAGACTCAAGAGGGGGGGGGGGGAGTGTTGAAGCTCAAGGTCAAGGATAAAGCATGGAAGCGCATCAAGGAAGTGGACACACAAGAAGGAGCAAGTAGGGAGCTCCAAGAAGCACCTGTCAAAATTTCAAAAGAAATCCCTATAAAAATAGTGATTTTTATCACTAAAAACCATTGCAAATACCATTTTTCATTTCTGCAACTCCATTTTGTTGACTCCAAGGAGTCCTCGAGCTTGAGGAGTGTTAGAAGATGTATTTTTTGAAGTCTTTTGGAAGAAAATTAATTGTAAAATGACAAAAAACTTGTAAAAATATTTATGCAACTGTTGTAAAAATAGGGAAGAGTCTTCCTTATGTAGGATAGAATCTTATGTAATTTTTCTAGAATTTTTGGAAACTCTTAGATAGCATATTTTTAGAATAATAGAGGAAAGGACCAAAATTCAAGTGTGAAAAGGGACACTTGAAAATGTATATGAGATAATTTCCTCTATTATGAGGGGGTTGGTTAATCATTTGTTTACATGCTATCCAAGTGAATAGAGAAGGAGTTTTCTTCTGAAAATCGTGTTTTCTCCTCTTTGTGTGGTTTCTTTGATTTGTGAGTCTAATTCTTGTGTATCTATGGAGATTTGTGAGCTTCTATTGTGTAATTCTGTTGAATGTGTATGAAGAGAGCTGAATACTGATGTGTTGAGTGATAAGTTGATGAAGAAAGGTGCTGGAGATGAAAATCGTCTGTTTTCACATAATCGCGATTGTCTAGTCTGTATGGTGCAGGTAATATTTTTGGAATTTGACTTCATAATTGTGTTCTGCTGATGAAATAGCATGTATTATACACCAAGATTGTAGAAAATGGTGGAGATTTGCTCAAGATAATCCAAACCCTAGAAATTCCTCTTCATTTTCACTATTCTCAGAAATCCATCCATTATTCTCTTATTTCTTGGATTCTATCATCTAGAAGGGGCTGTGGTCTCATGAATACTTCCAGGATTGACAAAATAAAGATGTATTGTTGATTCTTTATGCTAAATGATTGGAGAGGACAACTCCAAAGATCAATAACAAACATTTTTTGGCACCGTTGCCGGGGAGTATTGCAAAAGCTTCATTGAAGTTGGACCTTGCTGGATCTTCTATTGTTGATGGTAACAAACACATGGAAAAGGTAACACTCTTTAATCAAGAAATGTGAACATGAAAAGGTAGATGGTTTTTGTTTGTCTTTTGGGAAAAGAAAGCAATAGATCATCTTTTAGAATAGGAAGTGCTAAATTTTTTGTAAATTGATAGTTGCTCATTTCATTTCTTGAAGTAAAAGTGCAGGTGTGTGAACAAGTTGAATCAAGAAAGCTGAAGATGAGGTAACATGTGTCTATTCTTGCATTTTTAGAGTTCTTTTTGACCAAGTACTAGGCAATATTGTTGATCTTGGGAAGATAATATGGTTGCACTAAGGAAAATTCAAGTAAAGTAGCTAGATGCAAGTAGAAAAGATCCATTTGTTAACCAAATCAAAGCATAAATCTTGAGAAACATAGCTGATTTGCATTTTGAAAAAAAATGTGTTTGAGTTTATCTTTGCAAAAATTGATACTTGCACTTCATAACACATTTTCTTTGGAAAGTTTTTCTCATTAACTGTTTTGATAGCTAAGCCATAAGAGAGTATAACCAATCAAGGAACACAGGATCAGTAGATCACCAAACAAGAAACCCTAAGTGAAGTGTTTACCTTAATTTAGGGCAAAATACTAAAAAAATGCAAAAAAATTCATTAAAAACAATCAAACAAATTTCTTTTCTTCCTAGGAAGTTGGACTAAAGCTTTGTGGATAAGAGTATTAGAGACCAAGTGAAAGAAAAGCAAAAATTTATCAAAAAATGAGAAAATTTGAAAAACACGATTTTCTAAACATCGCGATTTTCTGAATAATGTTGTGACTATGAGGTAAAATTGCAGGTGATTGTTGAATTGGAGTTGGTAAAGGGTACTGAAGGGGAAAAAGAGAAAAGAATAATCAAATTTACACAAAATAAGAAGTATAGGAAAAACACGATTTTCTGCACAAAATCGCGATTTTCTGAGTAAAGTGGTGATTTTGATGCAAAAGTACAGGAGTCTGGTGAATTGCAATGGGTAGAGGGTATTGAAAGAGAACAAGAGGAAAGAATACTCAAATTTGCACAAGATAAGAAGTACAGAAAAAACACGATTTTCTGCACAAAATCGCGATTTTCTGTAAAAGAGATTTTCTGGAATTTTCAGCATATTTGGGTTTGGAGGAAGATAATTGCAAGAGATGTCATCAAAATTGAGTAAGTAAAGTTGGGCAAGTGAAAGAGTGAGGAAAAGTGGAAATCACACAAAATCGTGATTTTCTAGACAGTATAAAAACCTAGAAGTGAAAGAAAAATTCATTTGAGTCAGTGTGAGAGAGAGAGAGCAAGGAAAGATCGCGATCTTCTGCAAATTCAGGTTTTCAAGAGTTTTGGAGTCAAGCAAGCAAGGTGAGTGGTTTCTATATCAATTCAATTACATGCCTTCAAATTTCCATGATCATTAAGCATAGAAAAGTAGGAAATAATCAAAATCACGAAATCACGATTTTCTGAGGTTTTTAATTTTCAGTAAGAAAATATTATTTTTTGGCTAATTTTTTTTCATTGCATGGTAAAAACTTGATAGGGCGATTCTAATAGAAGAAAGAAAAACTTGAAAATCAATACTTGAAAATCTTCAAAAAAGTGTTCAAAATCGTGATTCTGTAGTCAAACATAAAATCGCGATTCTCTGAACTAGGGACAAAATCGCGATTCCCAGAACACGATTTTCATAAGAAAATTGTGTTATTTACAATTGTGAGCAATCACGATTGTCTGGGAACAAAATCATGAAAAACACGATTTTCAGTAGAGAATCGTGAAAAACACGATTTTGAACACAGAATCGTGAAAAACACGATTTTGAGCACAGAATCGTGAAAAACATGATTTTGAACACAGAATCGTGAAAAACACGATTTTGAACACAGAATCGTGAAAAACACGATTTTGAACACAGAATCGTAAAAAACACGATTTTGAGCACAGAATCATGAAAAACACGATTTTGAACACAAAATCGTGAAAAACACGATTTTGAGTAGAAAATCGTGAACAACACGATTTTAGTCATAAAATCGTGAAAAACCACTAACTTAGTTACAGAATCGTGAAAAACACGATTTTGAGCACATAATCGTGAAAAACACGATTTTGAACACAGAATCGTGAAAAACACGATTTTGAGCACAGAATCGTGAAAAACACGATTTTGAACAAAAAATCGTGAAAAACACGATTTTGAGTAGAAAATCGTGAACAACACGATTTTAGTCATAAAATCGTGAAAAACCACTAACTTAGTTACAAAATCGTGAAAAACACGACTTTGAACACAAAATCGTGAAAAACACGATTTTGAGTAGAAAATCGTGAACAACACGATTTAGTCATAAAATCGTGAAAAACCACTAACTTAGTTACAAAATCGTGAAAAACACGACTTTGAACACAAAATTGTGAAAAACACGATTTTGAGTAGAAAATCGTGAACAACATGATTTTAGTCATAAAATCGTGAAAAACCACTAACTTAGTTACAGAATCGTGAAAAACACGACTTTGAACACAAAATCGTGAAAAACATGATTTTGAGTAGAAAATCATGAACAACACGATTTTAGTCATAAAATCGTGAAAAACCACTAACTTAGTTACAGAATCGTGAAAAACACGACTTTGAACACAAAATCGTGAAAAACACGATTTTGAGTAAATCGTGAAAAAAATGATTTTAGTCATAAAATCGTGAAAAAAATGATTTTAGTCATAAAATCGTGAAAAAACACTAGCTTAGTTAGAAAATCGTGAGAAACACGATTTTGAGCACAAAATCGTAAAAAAAAAAAACATGATTCTGACCACAGAATCGTGAAAATTAGGTGAATGATCCTTAGGTCTGGGAACAAACTAAACTCACATACTAAGCAAGACCTAGGTAGGAAGGAGATAGAGTCAGTAGTAGGGGAAGTGCAAAAAAGAAATTTAGGGCAAGAAAATAACATGGAAAATTTAAATGAAACAAATGAGCCCATTGAAAATGGGGATTATAGAAATATCCTCAAATACATGTATACAAATAGGTTTGGCACCTATGTATATCAGGATGGAATGCATAAGTTTCTCATTAGATTGAGAAACTTAGAAGTTACCCTAAACATAACACCAGTAGCTCAGTTTAAAGATGGTAAATATGAGGATAGGCAAGGGTGCGTGTACATTTTCTCCCAAGACCCAGAAAATACAAATGACTCAGGGCAATGTGCTGACAAAGGACCTTGGGAACATAACATAGGACAACCAGATCTACCTAGACCACATGAAAACCACACTAGTACGGAGCAACAACAAGGGAGGAGAACACATTCTTCCCCAAATCCCTTTGAAAAGGAACCAGAAGGATATAATGAATTTTCACTAAGAAGAAGACATCATTGGCAACCTCAGGGTAGAATGCTTAGACCATACCAAGTAGCCAAATGCATGAAAAATCAATATGAAGGGTATTCTGATCCTCATGCTCATGCTGCAGAGTTTAGGCAATTAATTAGAGCTGAGGAAGTGGAAGATTACAAAGTTCAATTTGAAGCATTTGGTCTAACCCTAACTTGTTATAGGTGTGGGTGAGATCATTTCATTAGAGACTGTCCACAACCTCCTACATTAAGAATAGAAGGAGCATATTGCAAGGATTGTGGCACGGAGCATTTGATAAAGGATTGCCCAAAAAATCCTCAAAAACAACAAAACACACCTAATAACATACCACTAAAAGCAGTTAGTATCATGGAACAGGAAGAATTGAGTGACATTGACCAAGTAAATGTAAATGCTATAACAAGGTCACAAACAAAACAACAAGGAACAACTAAGGAACAGAATGAAGGTTCAATCTCAAAGGTAAAGAAAAATAGACAAAAAGGGAAATGGGAAAGGAAACAGAAAATGGGTAAAAATATTGAAGAAGAAAATAGGGAACAATCAAACAGTACTTCTCCTCAAAAGACACAAACCGAGTTGGAGATAGGAAATTCACAAAGTCTAGACACTCTAATAAAAGCATACAAAGGAAGAATTCAAGAGGGACCAAGCCCTACTGATCATACAATGGCTTATCCTATGCCAGATTTAGAACATGAAAGGATGTAGAAGTGTAAACAAATAATACGGGAAGTGCAACTCAAAATGGGGGGAGAAGACAATTCTCAAAAAACAATTGAGGAATCTGAAGTAACAAAAACACAAGGAAATAGTATCAAGGAAGAAAACCCACAAGTAACACTCCAGGTGAATATAGATAAACGATGTACAATTCTTTACCATACCACATGGGAAGAGTAAATGAAACAAAATCCTCACCTCTAGAAACAAATGAAAAATTGGGAAACAACATCAGAAAATCTTTACCCACAACTACAGGAAATGGAGGAGTTGTGGTATATTCCCATTGATAAGATAGGAGGATACTGTGAAGGAGAAGAGGGAAACTCAACCTTAAACATACAATTTGGTAAAAACCAGGCCAAAGCTATTCTGGATAGTGGATTAGGAGTGTCCATCATGACTAAACAAACTTGGGAGAAATGGGGAAAAAATGAATTATTACCCACAAAAATGAGATTGCAACTTGCAGATGGACACATAGAAAAACCCCTAGGAATATGGGAAAAAGTGATTGTGGACATATGTGGGATAGAGATAGAACATACCTTTGCTATAGTTGAATTCCCACAATCCACTTCATATGAAATTATCCTAGGAAGACCATTCATGAGACAAATACAAATTGTACAAGATTGGGGTAATGATTGCTTATACCTGCACAGCAAAGGAAGAATAACCAAAGTAAATCTAAGAAATGGGCACTACTGTGACATATCTCCTCAAGAATGGTATAAAATTCATCAGAATCAAGAGTCGAGTGAGGAATCAGAAATGGAAGACCTGGATGAGGCTGAATCATCAGTATGGAAGTGCAATATGATAAGAAATCTTACCAGTAGGAAAAGGAGGTTAAGAAGAGAGGATTGTGTGGAAGGAAGGAAGTTACAAGATGAGAACTATGTATCACAACAATTCAAGGATGAGGAATTTGAGCCCTATGGGTGGAATCAAATTTTGGCTACCATGGATCTGGCCAATGATGAATATGTAGGAGTGGAATTTCAAAATGAGGAAGGATATGATGTTTTTCACATTGGAATACAAATGATAAAGGTATCCGGAACAGAAGAGGACAAAGAACAAGAAATGATATTAGAAAAAGGGAAGACACAATTTTTGGAGGAAGTAAAAGCTGAAGATGCTATTAAGGATAAAATCTCAGGCAAGTACAAGAAAAACAAACACAAGGAAATAGAAGAAAATCGGGAGGATGAGAAGAAGACAAGGGAAATGAATAAAGAGCAACAGTTTGATGTACCAGAAAACTTTAAGACTTATGAAGTGGAAAACAGATTACTTCTCAAAAGGAAACCAAAGAGGGAAAAGAAGAAAGGAGAGGCTTATGATAATGAGGAACAAACTAAAAAGATTATGATCACTCAAGAGGAGTGAGAAGAAAGACACACTGTAGTGGCTGATGACATGACAACTCAAGAAGAGGAGGCATTAAGAAACTTGGCAAGAAATTATAGGGATGTGTTTGCTTATAGCTATAAGGATTTGAAAGGTATTGATCCTAAAATCTGTGAGCATAAGATTCCTATTACACCTGAAGCAAAACCTAGTAAACAAAGACATTACACATTCAATGATAAATACTCTACAAAAATAAAGGAAGAAATTGACAAGCTATTAGCTGCCAATTTCATCTATGAAATTGAGTATACAGAATGGATATCTCCTATTGTTGTGGTACCAAAGAAGAATGGGAAACTTAGGGTATGCATTAACTTGAAAAAGGTAAATGCAGCAACTATAAGGGATAACTATCCACTACCTATAACAGATCATCTTCTAGAAAGAGTTGCAGGGAAGGAGGTTTATAGTTTTTTAAATGGTTTTTCGAGATACAACCAGGTTCCCATAGCATTGGAAGACCAACATAAAACTGCCTTCTCCACAGAATGGGGAATTTATGCTTTTAGGGTTATGCCCTTTGGGTTAACCAATGCTCCAGCAACTTTTCAGAGATTGATGTGTCATATCTTCAAAGAGTTCCTGAGAAAGGTAATGGAAATCTATGTAGATGATCTTTGTACTTTTTCATTAAAAAGACAAGATCACTTGCAGGATTTAGAAAATATATTCAAAAAATGCAGAACCTACAGAGTATGTTTAAATCTAGAAAAATGTGTATTCTTTGTAAGACAAGGAAGAATGCTTGGTCATATAGTCTCTAAAAATGGAATTTCAACTGATGAGAAGAAAATAAAGGCCATAATAGAGCTTCCAAGACCAACAAGTGTAAAGGAACTTCAAACTTTCATGGGACATTGTGGGTACTATAGGAAATTTGTACACAAATTTGCTGACATAGCTAAACCCTTATATGCCCTAATTACAAAGTTTGAGTGGACTAAGGAGTGTGACCAAGCCTTTGAAACTCTAAAAACTTGTTTGGTAACAGCCCCAATTCTGAAAACACCTCAATGGGATAAAATTTTTCATGTCCATGTGGATGCTTCAAATTATGCTTTGGGATGTGTGTTAGCACAACCAATAGAAGGAAGCAAGTTAGATTTTCCAGTGGCCTATGCTAGTAGACAATTGAATCTAGCAGAGAAAGATTACACAACCACTGAAAGAGAGGGATTGGGCATGGTATTTGCTGTAAAAAAATACAGACATTACCTTTTGGCCAACAAGTTTAAGTTCTTTGTAGACCATCAAGCTTTGTTATATTTGGTAAATAAACCTTGTCACACAAGGAGAATAGTCAGATGGTTTCTTTTGCTAATGGAATTTGAGTTTGAAGTGGTGGTCAGACAAGGGAAAACACACTTGAGAGCAAATCATTTATCCCGAATTCAGTCTAAAGTACCCAGTTCACCTTTATATGATAATCTGCCAAACACCTATCTGTTTAAGGTAGAGAGTGTTCCTGAGTGGGCCATGACTTTAGTAACATTGTTAACCATGGGACCTTGCAGAACAGTTGGAAACAATGCACACTTAGTGTTACAAAGCAGGAATTTTATGTTACTAGCTGGGCATTTGTACCATCTCAACCACACAGGCATATTGGAATATTGCACTCCTAAGGAAGAGCAACAAGAATATCTAAGGAGAGCTCATTATTGGAACCCTTGCACTCATGCTTCTAGGATAGTCACCCTAAGTAATCTCAATAGGATGGGGGTACATTGGCCTAATAAAATTCAAGATGTAACAAAGTACATTGCTAATTGCAGGAAGTGCCACATATTGCAAGATTCAGAATTCATAACTCTATATTGGTTCCAGAAAAATCCAGAGTGGAGTGAAAATATCATTGAGGAATTGAGAAGGAAAAAGAAAGGAAAACAAGTGACAACTGGTACAGATTCAAAAAATTTACAAGTAATTTCTGAAGAATATCAATTGATAGGAGAACAGTTGTATAAGAGAGGAATGGATGGATACCTAAGAATTTGTGTTCCTGAGAATAAATATCTAGAAATGTTGGAAATGGCACACTCTGGAGTGGCAGGAGGACACTGCTCAAGTGACAGAACTGCTAAACTCATTTTATATTCTGGCTTTTGGTGGCCAACGCTATTTCCTGATGCAAGAACCTATGTAAAAAGGTGTGATGTCTGTCAAAGGGTGAGTCAACCAAATAGAAGAAATGATATGTCATTAGTTCCATTAATTTCAGCCAGAGCCTTTAGTAAATGGGGGTTTGGATTTCATTGGACCTATACATCCTCCAGCAAAGCAAACCCATGCTGAATACATCATAGTGGCTACAGACTACCTGACAAAGTGGGCTGAGGCCAAAGCCACAAGAAGAAATGATGCTCATACTACTGCCAGATTCCTATATGAAAACATTATCACCAGATTTGGACTTCCAATTGAACTAGTAAGTGATAGGGGAACCCATTTTGTAAACCAAATTATAGAAAACATCACTGAGTATTTCTTGATCAGTCATAGAAAGTCAGTCCCATATCACCCACAAGCCAATGGGTTAGCAGAAAGTACTAATAAAGTACTTTGTACTGTGCTATCAAAACTAGTGAACACAAACAGGAATGATTGGGATCTACAACTTAATCATGTCCTATGGGCTTATAGAGTGGCTTATAAAACTGCAATAGGAAACACACCATTCAATCTAGTATATGGACAAAATGCAGTTTTACCCATGGAATTCCTTATTCCAACATTAAAAGTAGGAAGTCACTACAATTGGACTGGACATGAACTATCAGAGAGAGTAATAGAATTGGAAAAATTGGGAGCATCTAGACTCCAAGCCATTATGAGTTTATATGTGGACAAGAAAAGGCAAAAAGCTTATCATGATGTTCACATAAAAGAGAAAGATCTACAGGTAGGAGATCTAGTGTTGGCTTACACAGTCAGAGAACATCAGAAAAAGTTCCAGAAAAAAGGACATGGATCATATATTATACATCAGATAAGCAATAGTGGAGCCATTCAACTAGCTAATATAGACGGAGAAATCATGCCAAACTTCATAAGTGGATGTAGAGTTAAGAGGTATGATTGCTCATTAGTTGTTGATGAATGGAGAAGGTTGCAACAAGCTCAAAACAGGAAAAGAGAAGAGGAAGACATTAGAAAAGAAGCTCAACAGGAAGCTATGGAAAGGATAAGAAAAATCAAAGAGATTAGGGAAGTCTGTCTGTGTGAAACTCCTCTCAAACCAAAGGAACATGTCCCTGTGATGATAATGGATTTTCAAAATGAAAGCATTAGGGTTTTGATAGATTCTGGAGCACAAGTAAATCTGATTAGTTTAGCTTTGGTAAGTAAATTCAACATAAAAAGAACTAAAAGTAGAACTCTAATCAAAACTTTGGAGGGTCAAATAGTACAGAGCATGTCTTCACTGACTATTGAAGTAAAGTTCAATGAAGAATATATGAAAATAGACTGTGAAGAATGGCCAGATCATTTGATGACTGAAAAAGTGATTTTAGGTCAACCATGGCTCTAACAAGGTAAAGTGATCTTGGATTTTGAAAAAATGAAGCTTAAATTGAACATAAACGACAAAAGGTTTTTAATATTTTTATTGAGTAATGAAAAATAGGAAATTCAATCAGATGTGCATGATATACACTTGGAAGGATTCACTTTTGCATTTGAAGATACACAGACATTACCAATACAAATGTTAAATGATCAAGCCTCATGCAATCAAAATCAGCAAAAGATTGGAAGAACAAAGAAGGGTGGAGAGATAGGAAGAAGATGGCAATCATGGCATTGTCCAAAGAATCAAAGCATCAGAACAAGAAGCACATGGAATCAAAGTCTACAAGAGGTCCGCTCATCAAAAAAGATATCAAGGACAAAATGGATATGGAGACCAAAAACTCCTACAAAATGCTTATCCAAAGGGAATGGTTGTGTTGAGCCCATAAAAGTCATGTTGGTCAAAGTCAACTGCAGTCAAAGTCAACTAGTCAAAGTCACCTGGTCAAAGTCAACAAGATCAAGGTCAAAGTCAACAGGTTCAAAGTCAAAGTGCATAAGTGCAGGTGTCAAAGTGCACAGGTAGTGCACAATGAATTGTCCACAAAGGGTAAATTGGAGAAAATGGGTTGCAGGTTGCAGAGGTATTTTCTCTAATTTCCCTAAAGGTCAAAGTGTATTTTAAAGTGTTTTGGAAGGTTCAGGTGAACCCCCTCTTATGTGAAAAAGTGAAGACTTAAAAAGGGAACATGAAGGTATGTGAAGCGGCAAAGTGTACGCACAGGTGAAAGAATGGCCCCTCCATTAAAATTTTGGTTTTAGTCTAAAGTCACTACAGGACAAAACAGTGAGTCGTTGGCTGCCACTTGTGAGGACAATCTTGGGACATCAAAGTGAGGACCAAGATACCATTGCAGTTAGGAGCGTACGTGATCGGCACACTCACATCAAGGCAAGGGCCATTCTTGGACCAATTTTAGAGTAAGCAAGAGAGCATAGTCTAAGAGAGCAAGAGGAAGAAGTGCAAGAGTCACCAGTGCGACGACGCAGAGAAGTGGAAGTGAAGGAGTGCATAAGGAGGGCCTAAGGGATTGTGCAGAGAGTGCTAAGCTAGTCCCCCAAGTATCTCAAGGTCCCATTGCAGTGGGCGCGTGCCAACAGAAGGTATTCACTCCTCCCCCTTTGTGGAAGCTTGGTGCAAGGTGTGCACAAGGATAAGCTTGAAGAAAGGAGGTCTGGTGCAGAGGAGGCCGGTGGCAAGAAGATTTTGGGATATTTGGTATTTTGTAATTGGGCACTCTGTGGGATTGTGCACACAGGTATTGGCTTGTCTTGTACTTCAAACCTTGTAATTGTCTTACTGTAATCAATCGGCAGAAGCTTCTAGGTGTATTTTCTCTTCTTGTTTCTTCCCCTTTTCTCCTACAAACCCTCAAACTCCTTCTTGTCTAAGAATCCACCAACAAAATTTGGCACGCACGGTGGGACATCCAAGGAGATTTGAGCTTAGGAGAAACCAAGTGCCAAGCATAGAAGAGATCAAGTGTCGACAAAACCACAGTGCTACTTCATCAAACAAAGGTAAATATATTCTTATCAAGTGTCTTACATTCAGTGGGCTATGAGGTGCTCATGACCGCAACCTGGTCCCAAGTATTGAGGGTCACCTGCAAGCAGACAAGGAGGAAGGTTGTTAGAAGGTCCCCCAGTCCACTACTTCCACATCATCAGTCAAGAGCATGGCGGGTCAGGTAGACTTGGAAACTTTACTCTCTAGATTAAATATAAAGTTTCCTTCTTTCAAAGGCCTAGCTGAGGAGGATCCAGATGAACACATTAGGAGGTTTTTGGCACTATGTAAGACTAGAGGCCTAATGGGTAGAGAGGATGCTTTTTTGATTCTCTTCCCTGCCACATTAGAGGGATTAGCTGATAAGTGGTTCAGTCAGTTTGTTGAAAACCATTTTACCACTTGGGATGTGATGAAAGATGCTTTTAAAAATCAGTTCCAGCATGGCAACATTGCGGAGATTATCATAGAAGAGCTAGAAAATTTAAGATTAGGTCCAGGAGAAAAGTTCCCAGAGTTTGTGACTCAGGCCAAAGCACTAATGGCTAAATTGCCAGATCCACCACACGATTTTTTTGTCAAGAAATGGTTGGCTAAGCCCCTACCAGTGGCCACCCAATGCAAAATAAAGGAATTAGTGCTACCTACAGCCTCCATAGAGGAGTTCATCAGCACAACCACACGCTTGGAGCAGATAAGGTACCAGTATGGAGCAACCTCTTCCCAACCAACATATGGTGAAGATATTCAAATGATTTCGGTACACAAAGAAGAAGTGCGTGATCTGGTCAATGGGCCATCACCATCTACCAGGGTGGTGCAATTAGAAGAAATAGAATCTTTGACTGTGCAGACAAGAAGCAAGGGGAAGGCTCAAGCAGACATAGGACAAGGGTCAAAGATTAAGGAATGGAATCAAAACAGAGAACCATCTGAAGATAAAGTCACCACAGGTGCAGATACAAGTCAAAAAGGAGATCTCATATGCACCAGTGATGCCATTGGGCATGCCTTCAACATGGCTCATGAGGAGTTTGATAATTCAACTAGAGTCCAAGCTCTCAAGGAATCAGAGGCTTCAAAACTACTCAAGTCCATGAAGAAGGAGGTTAGTATTTTTGAATTAATAAAGATGGATGGGAAATTCAGATCAGAGTTATTGCAGATAATTGGTGAAGCTTCCACTACAAGTTTGGTGGCAAAGACTACTGTTTTACATAAAGGAAAAATTGTAGGGGAAGCACCCCTCACAAATTATAAAAGTCCTCGGCTGACAGTATCTATCAAAGGTCATGAATTTCAAGGAGTTATTGTGGATGGTGGTTCTGGCATTAACTTGATGCCTGAACACACAATGGAAAAGATTGGACTCCATCCTTCAAGGCCTGCAAATTTCACTGTTACTTTGGCAGATCAGAGCAAAGTAAGGCCCTTGGGAGTGATCCCAAAAGTTCCACTTGAAGTACAAGGTAATCTATTCATTCTCAATTTTGTGGTTTTAAGATTGCCTCAGGTTGAAGGAGGATTTCCTCTCTTAATTGGACGACCATGGCTGAGGCATGCAAGTGTCATTCATGATTGGGGCAAGGACACTATGTGGGTACAAAAGAAAGGGCAAGAGCTGACACAGATTCATTTAGAAGAGGGCCCAGATAATCAAGGAAACACTAGCATGATGCAAACAGTTGGCATTTGCATGGAAACAGAATTGGAGGATCAACCCCAAATATATTTCGAGGAAGAAGAGGATATTCTAAATTGGCTCCAAGCAGGCAACTCTTCCTCTTATTTTGGAATTTTTCTTAATAATTCTTGCACGACTGAAGGTTATGATGAAGATAAGGAAAAAGTCCAGGTTGATGGATTGGGAGAGCCCATCACAGACCACAGAAGGGGCAGGAAGACACCCCTCAAATACAACTTGGAGGAGGACATGACAACCACAGATAAAGAAGTTTCTAAAGCTAAAGGCAAGGTAAAAAATTCTAGTGAAGAATGGTCTTTCCCAATTCAAGAAATCCCTGCAGGATGGATGCAGGACAAGGAGGAACACATTGAAGTCCAAAATACACCTGCTTATGAAGCAATGTACGAAAAGCTAGTAGAAGAAGAAAAGGAAGCAGATGCACACGAAGATAATATGGTAGAGAGAAATCCTGTCCAAGAAATACAATTAGGCACTCAAGACAATAATCGGCAAGTTTTGGTGGCCACTTGGTTGTGGAGCCACTCAGGGCTCCTTGAAAAGGTAAAATCATTCTTGACCCAGTATGTAGATGTTTTTGCCTGGCATTATAAAGACTTAGAAGGAGTGCCTGCAACTTATGGAGAGCATAGAATCCCTCTGGTTGATGGAGCCAAACCCATAAGAGGAAAGAGTTATAGACTTAATCCAAAATATGCTGAAGCTGTCTATGTGGAAATCCAAAAGATGGAGGATGCAGGAATCATCATTCCTGTTGAACACTCAGAGTGGCTCTCACCTATGGTTATAGTACCAAAGAAGAATACTAATAAAATCAGAATTTGTGTTGACTTTAGAGCACTCAACAAGGTGACCATTCCAGATGGTTTCCCAATGCCTTTTGCAGAACAGGTCATTGAAGAAGTGGTTGGGCATGCATTATACAGCTTTATGGATGGATTCAGTGGCTATAACCAAATATCAATACATCCAGAGGATCGTGACAAGACTGCTTTTATCACACCTTGGGGAACATATGTGTATGTAAAAATGCCATTTGGGCTCAGAAATGCTCCAGCCACCTTTAACAGAACGGTCAATCTCACTTTTGGCCCCCTATTGCTGGAATCACTTAGAATCTTCATGGATGACTTCTCTTCGTTTTCAGGATCTCAAAAAGAAACTCCTCTAGATTGTTTGGACCACCACTTGAGGCAGCTGCAGAATGTTTTCAAAAGATGCAGGGAGACTAAGTTAAAGCTCAATCCAAACAAATGTCATTTCCTTGTGAGAGAAGGAACTCTCTTAGGACATGTGGTGTCGGCTAAAGGTATGGCTCCAGATCCTGACAAAATCATTTCTATATTAAAGTTGCCTAAACCTAAATCCCCTAAAGAGATTCAGAGTTTCTTGGGGCATACTGGATACCATAGAAGGTTTATAAAAATGTATGCAGAGATAGCTAGACCTCTGGCTAGACTTACAGGTAAGGAAGTACCTTTTAAATGGGAAGAAGAGGAGGAAAAAGCATATCAAACATTACGGTCAAGGTTAGTGTCTGCTCCTATTTTGGTCACACCTGAGTGGTCAAAAATCTTTCATATACATGTAGATGCCAGTGCCTATGCAGTGGGGGCAGTTTTGACCCAACCCAGTGAAGAATTTAAAGTGGACAGACCAATTCAATATGCCAGTAGAATCTTGACCCAGGCTGAAAGGAATCACAGTACTACAGAAAGGGAAGCCCTAGCAATGGTCTTTGCTGTCCAAAAATTCCGTCATTACTTACTGGGAGTAAAATTTATTATTATAACAGATCACCAACCACTAAAATACCTACTCAACAAACCACAAGCCACTGGTAGAATATGGAGGTGGTTATTGTTGTTCCAAGAGTTTGATTTTTCTGTAGTCCATAAACCAGGTAAAGAAAATGTTATGACGGATCACCTATCCAGAATCAATATGATGAATCAAACTAGTGGAATCAATGATGACTTTCCAGATGCTCATCTGTTTGCTGTACAAGCTCAAGGTTGGTATTATGATATCAAAAATTTCATTCAAACTGGGTTGTATCCAAAAAAGGCTAGTGTTGTACAAAAGAAGAGACTGCTAATCAAGAGTAGACCATATACCTTCATTGAAGATAAATTGTATAGACAGGGCAAGGATGACAGGTTCAGGAAGTGTTTGGAAGAAGAAGAAGTGAGGGAAGTCCTTCACTCTGCACATGAAGGAACAGGTGGTGGGCACCTTCCAGGGCATATTATGAGTCAGAGGATACTGGATGCTGGTCTATGGTGGCCTACACTATTTAGGGATGCAGATGAATGGGGAAAGGCATGTGACATTTGCCAGAGGTGTGGACCTAAGCCAACAAAGCAGAGGCATAACCCCTTGGTTGTTTCCACTTCCTGGCAACCATTTGAGAAGTGGGGGCTAGATTTTGTAGGGCCCATCTACCCTCCCGCAATTCCAAAAAGAGAAAAATATCTCTTGATAGCTAGAGATTATGCGACAAAGTGGGCTGAAGCTATTGCCTCCCCCGATTGCACTGCCCAAACTGTTGCCGATTTCATTTATAGTAGCATCATTTGCAGGTTTGGATGCCCACTTGAAATTTGTACAGATCAAGGTACACATTTTGTCAATAAGGTCTTGCAGGAAATTTTTAACAGGTATAGAATTCTACATAGGACCTCTTGTGCTTACTATCCAAGAGCCAATGGACAGGCTGAGTCGACAAATAAGGTTTTAATCTCAATGTTAAGAAAGGAGTGTATGTTGCAGCCCACTTCATGGGGCATTGCTTATCAAGGTACACTATGGGCATACAGGCTAGCCTACAAAGAGGCCACAGGATATTCTCCATTCCAGCTAGTTTATGGCATATTGCCCATTGAGCCCTTTGAATTTTTACATGGTTCACCTAAGATAGCATTCATGCAGGGCAAGAAGGATTGTGAGGTCTCTCAGAGGCTCGGAGCACTACATAAAGTGGAGGAGATTCGTCTACTAGCAACGAAACAATTGATAGAGACTCAAATGAAGAGGAAGGAGGCACATGATCGACATCTGTGGAACAACAACATTGAAGCAGGCATGTTAGTTCTTCTCCATAGACCTCATCTTCATACACAACTGAGAGGAAAATGGCTTCCATATTGGGAAGGACCTTATAGAGTCAAAACAATGCTGAATTGGGGTGCTGTGGAGTTAGAGACGCTGAAAGGAGAGGCCTTGCCACTGGTCAACATATCAAGGCTCAAGGCCTATCATCAACAACCTTGAAGAAGTATGGATCACCTGGACCTGTAAAATCTGTCCAGGTTGTACATAGCTTTCTCATCACATTTTGCTCAGTTTTAGTAGTTTTCTTTATCAATTTCATCCTTTGTTACTGGTGTTTTTAGAACACCTAGAAGGCATTTCATAACCTGTGCAAAAGTAAACCTTTTGGGTATTTTTGGACATTTTTCTAGCATTTTTAGCATTTTTTTGGCAATTTTGATCCCTTTCCGATGTCATTTTCTTGCCAAATAAGAGGAATCAATGGAGGCTCTCTGTGGTTTGATGAAGGATTTTTAGGCTAACCCTGTAGAAAATTTCATGAAAAAAATTTCAGAATTTTTTTGGCCATTTTTTGTATTTTTTTTAATTTTTCCTTCATTTTTTTCTATTTTTGGGTTATTTTTCAAAAAAAAAAGCCCCCCAGGGTGGTTTTTTTAAATCAAAAAAAAAAAACCCCCCCCACCGACCACCACCGACCAAAAACACCCCCCCCACCAATTTTATTTTTTTCTTTTTTTTTTCTTCTTGATTGGTTATTTTTTTTGTTGTTTTTTTATTATTATTTTAATATTTTTCTTTTTATTTTTATTTTATTTCTTTTATTTATTTTGTTTTTACTACTTCTGGGCGTTCAAAAAAAAAAAAAAGAAGGAAACACGTTTTTTAATTTTTATTATATATATATAATTTAATTTTTATTATTTTTTTTAATTTTAATGGCTAAAAGCTTTTGGCTCTGGATCGTGCCCCAGTTGGCCATTTTTTACAAAAATGCGATCATTTTCATGTTTTTTGGCACCTCTGGACTCAGTTTTTGGCTTTATTTTTCCAAATTCCCACATTTTCTCTGAGTTTTGGTCCAAACCCTCATTATTTGCACACATTTATCACATGTTTTTAATTACCCACATTGTCCACATGGTCTATTCTCACCTTATCTTTCCTTATGTTTAATAATATTCCATCTGTACCCTTTGTAGCCCTCCATTTGATCATTTTAGCCCCCCTCCAGGCCCTGATTCCTACTTCCAACCCCTCCCTTTACCAATCTGGCCGGCCACATCCTTCACCCTCCTTGCCCCATCCATCTTCATACCCTCAGCCCTCCCTTCCCATTCCATTCTAACCTCCCGTTGCCCCTCTTTTGCTTTTCCATAACAAAATCCCACTTCTCGTTCTTTTCTGGTGCTTTTTCTGGTGGAATTGGTTGCTGCTCAGATGTTCTCTTCAAGTTGTTGCAGCTCTATTCTCATGGTGTCCTCTATGTTCAAAGTTTTGGTTGTAGCTCTCTGGGACGGAGAGCACATTAGGTGGTGGGCAACTGTTGAGCCCATAAAAGTCATATTGATCAAAGTCAACTACAGTCAAAGTCAACTGGTCAAAGTCAACAAGGTCAAGGTCAAAGTCAACAGGTGCAAAGTCAAAGTGCGTAAGTGCAGGTGTCAAAGTGCACAGGTAGTGCACAATGAATTGTCCACAAAGGGTAAATTGGAGAAAATGGGTTGCAGGTTGCAGAGGTATTTTCTCTAATTTCCCTAAAGGTCAAAGTGTATTTTAAAGTGTTTTGGAAGGTTCAGGTGAACCCCCTCTTATGTGCAAAAGTGAAGACTTAAAAAGGGAACATGAAGGTATGTGAAGCGGCAAAGTGTACGCACAGGTGAAAGAATGGCCCCCCCATTAAAATTTTGGTTTTAGTCTAAAGTCACTACAAGACAAAACAGTGAGTCGTTGGCTGCCACTTGTGAGGACAATCTTGGGACATCAAAGTGAGGACCAAGATACCATTGCAGTTAGGAGCGTATGTGATCGGCACACTCACATCAAGGCAAGGGCCATTCTTGGACCAATTTTAGAGTAAGCAAGAGAGCATAGTCTAAGAGAGCAAGAGGAAGAAGTGCAAGAGTCACCAGTGCGACGACGCAGAGAAGTGGAAGTGAAGGAGTGCATAGGGAGGGCCTAAGGGATTGTGCAGAGAGTGCTAAGCTAGTCCCCCAAGTATCTCAAGGTCCCATTGCAGTGGGCGCGTGCCGACAGAAGGTATTCACTCCTCCCCCTTTGTGGAAGCTTGGTGCAAGGTGTGCACAAGGATAAACTTGAAGCAGGTGGAGGTCTGGTGCAGAGGAGGCCGGCGGCAAGAAGACTTTGGGATATTTGGTATTTTTAATTGGGCACTCTGTGGGATTGTGCACAAAGGTATTGGCTTGTCTTGTACTTCAAACCTTGTAATTGTTTTACTGTAATCAATCGGCAGAAGCTTCCAGGTGTATTTTCTCTTCTTGTTTCTTCCCCTTTTCTCCTACAAACCCTCAAACTCCTTCTTGTCTAAGAATCCACCAACAGGTTGTTTGCCTGGAACCATAACAATTGGAGTTAGGAAGTATTGGTTTAAAAAATCAGAGTTGTTCCAGTGGAAAAAAGATCATCCAGATTTGATCTGTATTTAGAAAATCATAACATGTTGAAACAATTATGAAAAAAAATCTATATTTAACTTGATTTTCTTTTCTCAAAAAGAGAATTAGGAAGGGAAGAAAAGAAATAGAAAAGAATTATTATTATAAAAAAAAAGAGAGAGAGAAAGAAAAATTGAGAAAAATTGTTTATTTTTTGTTTTTACAAAAATTATATAGCACAAAGCAAGATCTAGGTAGGAGAGTAGTAGAGATCTATTTTATTTTTTATTTTTTTATTAATTAATTTTTGTTTCTATCATTGATTAATGTTTTGTTTTTCTCCAAAAGAGTGGTTAGGAAAAGGGACTGCACTAGACATCTTGCAAAGAAAAATTGAGAAAAATTGTTTATTTTTTGTTTTTACAAAAATTATATAGCACAAAGCAAGATCTAGGTAGGAGAGTAGTAGAGATCTATTTTATTTTTTATTTTTTTATTAATTAATTTTTGTTTCTATCATTGATTAATGTTTTGTTTTTCTCCAAAAGAGTGGTTAGGAAAAGGGACTGCACTAGACATCTTGCTACACCTATAATGATCACTTTTTGAGTCTTTCTGAAGAAATAGAATTTATTTGGGATTTTATTTTCATTCTTATGTCATGACATCTCAAAAAAAATATTACTCTTTGATTTCTTGTGACTCATGTGGGTGGAGTTTTTCTTTGTGTATTTTATTTTCTCCAGAATGGTGAATACAAAGGAGTTATCAATTCATGACTTCAAGGTAGAATCAGTAACTCTGTCAAGAGGCCATTGGTTCCTAGACAGTGAAGCTGTGGAAGAACAGGTGGACCTAGAGTCAGATGGAGAATCAGAAATTCTAGAAGCTGAGAAGGTGGTGAAGGAACTCAAGGGGACCTTAAGCATAATTGGTCAGCACATATTCACAGTGGGGGTAGGAGGATATAAATATACAATGTTGTGTCAAGAGTTCTACAGGTTTCAAAGAGTTGTTGTCAATATGAAAAGATGGAAGGCAGTAGGATTGCACAAAATATTGGAAGAGCCTATCTTTTTCATTGATTTTGAGAGAGTGGCACAAGTAATGAGCAGTCTGACGGAAATAGGAAGAGGGAATGATGCCTATTTCAGGTGCAAAGTCAAGAACAAGGATAATCAGGAGGTGGGAATCACTATCAAAGCAGAACATATCAGAGCAGCATTACAATTCTACCCAATGGGAACCAAGCTTGATCCAAGCTTTGTAAAAAAGAATAAGGAAACTTATACAGGGTATGCAAAATTCATTGACTTTAAAGGAAGAGAGAATGAAGAATATACCACAAGAATGTTCTTACAATATTTTTGCTTTCCAAAGCTACCAAGGTATACCATGCCACATAAGTCTGTGACATTGTTGATGTTCAATAACAAGGATAGAACCAAACCCTTTGGAGTAATGGATGTCACACCATACATCCATGAACAGCTGAAAGAAGCAGCAAAACACTAGGAACAGAAGAAGTTCATGAATGGAGCCGAGTTCTTAACAAGAATGATTTATCATGTTCTAGGGATGGAAGATCAATTGAAACTGGCTCCAGAGGCACAGTATTTTAGAAGCCTGATGTCAGGAATCAAGAGTCCTCCAAGGAAAATGGCTGAGAGGGAAATAGAAGGACAAACCCGCATGAGGGGAACAGGAATGAAAAGAAAGATGATATCCGAGGAAGTGATTCCTATAAAGAAAAGGAGGTTGGACCCAAGGAAGGTTGAACTAGAGATGGAGGAAGCTACAAAAGAAGAACATGAAGAGGCACAGAAGCAGGTTCAATCATCTAGTGAACCTCATCCACCCCAAACAAGCAAAGAACAATTGTACACTTATTTAACCCAAGGAAATAACAAAAGAGCTATGTATGAGGCACAATATCAGAAGATGCTGGAAGATTACTCATGCAAGGCTACAGATTGGGTTCAAGAGGAGGTGGAGCATTATGAAGCACTCCATGATCAAATGATGACAGCTGAAACAGAAGAAGTGTTCGTTAGAAAGGAAGTTGAGTTGTTAGCCTACTTCAAGGAATTGCAAGGACCTCTAGAGACCAGAACCACTGTTGTGGTGAAAAAGAAGGTTCCAAAGAAACTAGTGCAAAAGAAGAAGTTGACCAAGAGGGGAAAGGGCAAATCAGTAGTTGAAACTTTTATCACCAAAGAAAGGGAGGAAGTAATAATGGAAGAAACACAGAAGCCATCCACTGTGGTAGAAGCATCAAGACCCACAGAACGAGAAAGAGGAGGACCTTCACATTTTTCCTCTGATTCTGAAAGTGATATTGAGAGCTTTTTACTAAAGAGTCTAAATTTGTCAATACCAAATACTCCTAATGTAATTACACAGGCCTCTGAGAAACAGAAAACACCTGAATAATTGAAGATGAAGTCTCAGGAGAAGCAGATTCAGGAACAGGTAGGAAAACAACTTAGTTCTGAAGATGAAAGAAGGTTGATGAAGGGAAAAGCAGTTATGATAGAAAAGGAAAAGGAAATAAGAGAGGAAGTCAGTTGTGGACTAGTGCATACTGGGATGAAATCCATATGGATAAAACCCTCACAAACTTACTTCAAATTGGATGAGAGCATAGCAGAGATGGACAAAAAGGCACAGATAAGTAGTCCAGTTATAAATCAAAAAGGTGCAAAGCAAGATCAAAATTAGGAAGAAGAGGAAATAGTAGTGAAAGGAAATATTCAAGAAGTCACAGGAGGAGTAGTGGAAAAGGAGATTATCTAGAGTATAAAAGATGTACTGCATGATTTGAAGAACAATGAAGAATTTACAACCAATGAGGACCAAGAACAAGAGGGAGCAATGGATCTCATGGACATTGATGAGCAGGAAGAAGAACACAAAGAAAAAAGAAGTAATGATCAGGTCAAAATTTTTGAAGTGACTGAATCAGTTCTAGCCTAGGAAAAGGAAGGACAGGAAGAACAAACAGGTAAATGGCAAGGAAACTCTGTTGGGGAAATTGAATATAATCTGTTTCAGGAAACTTTAAGCTAGGAAAAGGAGATACAAATAAAGGAAGGACACCTCTCTGAAGAGAAGCAACAAGTGATGGAAAAGGAAAAGGTACAGGAAATAAAGCTGACTTCAGATGTCTTGGAACAGAAGAATCTGGGTGCTCAGATTTTGGCACAAGAAGAAGACATGGAAAATTCAGAAACACTAGAGACTCATCCAAGCAATGAAGAACATCAGGCCAAGGAAGAGGAGGATGAATGTAAAGAAGACAAACAATTAAAAGCTAAACAAATGACAATGGAAGGAGGATTGGAAAGAATACCAAAGAATATAAGATCAGCATGTCAGATTATTATAATTAACATTGAACAGTTCAGACCTTCAAGCCGGAACATGATCATTTCAGGGATGGTAGCAGAGTCCGAATTTGAGAAAGGTAGTATGATTATTAAAGAGCACAAAAGGGAGAAGGGGCAAATGTCAGAACAACTGAGGAAGGTGCAAGAGAAAAATGAGGAACTCACAAACAAAATAATTGCTTTGGAAGAGTTAGAAGTGCAGAAGCAAAATAAGATTCAATATCTGGAAGAAAAGAGTGTAAAACTAATAGAGGAGAATACTAAATTGGAAAAGGAGTTGAGAAAGATTGAAGGGATATATAGAACATTGCAGACTTCTTATCAGATTTTGACTAAAGCAAATGAAGAAATCAACAAACTACTATTGGAGGAAGGTCAGTTGAAGGAGGAAAGTCAGACAGCTCAGATGACAGAGGAAGAAAAGGAAGGATTACACAAAGAGATTCAGAGATTACAAAGAGAATTGAAAGAAGCCAAGGAACTAGAAAAGCAGGCTAGTATACATGCTGCAACATCAATGAGAGGATATAACAAGTTACACATGGATATGGAAAAAGAAAGAAGTGATTGGCAGACAAGGAGAGAAAAGGAACAGAATGAATGGAAAAAAGAGAGAGAGCTATGGGCAAAATAGAATGGAAGTCTGATGATGACGATAGAGGAATTACAAAAAAAATTGGATAAGCCACAAATTCAAGAAGAAACACATGTGGAGACCACATATACAGAAGAATATGGGGTAGAAAATAATGATGGAATACAATGTGACAGTGAACCAGCAGATAAAAGATTAGAAGGAGAATATTCAGAAGAGTTTGTAAAAAAATTGCTGACAAATAGAGATTCCAGAATGGAGTTTATTAGGAAAATGCATGATGAGTATGAAGAACAAACTGTCACATTTGCATTAAATAAGGGGATTAATCCAGATCAGCATCATTGGGCCGCAGATGGATTGGGTATACCATTGTGTATGATATGGAGAGTATCAAGAATTATCAGTTGGCCAGAGTTGGGCTACCTCCAAACAAATATCTTGAGTATGAAGAGGATATCAATGTGACTAAAGAATTATTTGAAAGAGCCAATCCAAAGTGGAGGAACAAGTGGTTGGATGCCAACAAAGAATGTTGGAAAATTTGGAAGGAGGCACCTCTTCATCTAAAAATTAATCCAGCTTACTGTCCAGTGGCAAGAAGGAGAGAATGGACAATTTTTTGGGAAAGACGAAGAGAAGGTCAAATTCCACCTAAGTGGTTGAATTTCCCAAAAATAGCTGGTCCAAAGGCAGGCACATGGCCTACAAAGAGTTACATGGTGGATACAGCTGAGTCCGTAATAGCTACATACAAGGATGTAAACGACCCTGCATGCATTCTACTTATCAGAATAATGAGATTAATTTTGGCCTGTATAGAAACATACACCGATACAGATATCAAAACTTTAAATTATATTGGCTTCAATTCTCCAACAGATGCATTATTGTTTGATTTGAGTGAAACACCTGATAGAATCTGCTTAATGGCATATTACAGGAGAGTGATATTTTTGGGCAGTCATTACTTACAAAATTTTGAGGATGCATTTGATTACGGGTTTTTTGAAAGAGAATCTGAGATTTTTGGAAATTTGTCAGTGGTTACTAAGTCCAGACTCACAGCATATGAAGCAGCCTATACAGAGTACTTGAAAAAGGACGTCATTGATAAACCAGAAGCTGCAGTACAATGGAGAAAGGCATTGTTTGAAATGGTCAATAATCTAAACATTACAGAAAGGAAAAGTCATGACTTGCTGTCCCAAGTCTATCAAAGAAAGAAGAAGTGAAGAAAAGTTATCAGTGCAGAAAGGCAGGAGCCAAAAGGTTTAGGAGGGGAAGGATGTTAGAAGATGTATTTTTTGAAGTCTTTTGGAAGAAAAATAATTGTAAAATGACAAAAAACTTGTAAAAATATTTATGCAACTATTGTAAAAATAGGGAAGAGTCTTCCTTATGTAGGATAGAATCTTATGTAATTTTTCTAGAATTTTTGGAAACTCCTAGATAGCATATTTTTAGAATAATAGAGGAAAGGACCAAAATTCAAGTGTGAAAAGGGACACTTGAAAATGTATATAAGATAATTTCCTCTATTATGAGGGGGTTGGTTAATCGTTTGTTTACATGCTATCCAAGTGAATAGAGAAGGAGTTTTCTGCTGAAAATCGTGTTTTCTCCTCTTTGTGTGGTTTCTTTGATTTGTGAGTCTAATTCTTGTGTATCTATGGAGATTTGTGAGCTTCTATTGTGTAATTCTGTTGAATGTGTATGAAGAGAGCTGAATACTGATGTGTTGAGTGATAAGTTGATGAAGAAAGGTGCTGGAGATGAAAATCGTCTGTTTTCACAGAATCGCGATTGTCTCATCTGTATGGTGCAGGTAATAATTTTGGGATTGACTTCATAATTGTGTTCTGCTGATGAAATAGCATGTATTAGACACCAAGATTGTAGAAAATGGTGGAGATTTGCTCAAGATAATCCAAACCCTAGAAATTCCTCTTCATTTTCACTATTTTGAGAAATCCAGCCATTATTCTCTTATTTCTTGGATTCTATCATCTAGAAGGGGTTGTGGTCTCATGAATACTTCCAGGATTGACAAAATAAAGATGTATTGTTGATTCTTTATGCTAAATGATTGGAGAGGACAACTCCAAAGATCAATAACAAACAAGGAGTATTAGAACTATCATCCTACCAATTTTCATAATTTTTAGACTCCGTTTTAGCCCCCAAATAAGCCCTTGAACGTAATGTTTAACTAGGCCAGACACTAGGTCTGGACAGGGCCAAAACCACTCAAAAAACTATAAAAAGGGTTGGAGAGATCATTTTTGAGGTTAGCTTGTTGTAGATTTGAGCTTTGTAAGAGATTTCTTTTGTAATCGAATATCTTCCATTGTTCCACTCTTTGCTCTTGCCTTGTGCACATGTGTGTGTATGTGTGTGCATGCTTATGTGCTTTCACTCACGCACTTGTGGCATCACTTACTCACGGTCTTCATACCGGTCCTCACGTCTCCATGGATTGACATTTATGAGGTGAAGCTCCTCACATTGGTACTTGCCATTGTGCTATAGTGACAATATGGTCAAGAGTCAGGCTTTACCACATAGTTTCTAGCTTGAGGCCGTCATGTGTGCAACATATGTACTTAACAGGTGTCCCACTAAAGCACTGCAATCTATCACTCCATATGAGGCTTGGCATGATCGCAAGCCATCTATTGCACATCTGCGTGTTTTTGGTTGTTTGGCATATGCATTAGCGCCAGAACAACATCGTAGAAAATTGATGGAGAGTGTTAATCTCCAAAAGAACAAGTTGACCTTGAATTTAGATCACCTCTATATCAAGATCAACTTTAGACTCCACCTAACTTAGAGAATCTTCACCAAATTATCAGAAAATTGATTATTCTGAAAAATTCAGTTTCTTCAGAAAAGTCTGCTGCAGATTAGTCACTCATTGACTAATCAATCATGTAAAGTTTTTGATAAAACTTTGCACAACACTTCGCCTTAAGGTTGTGCAACTTTGCCAAGTTAAATCTCTCAAAAAGATTAAGTACACACTGAGAAATGTGTGAAACACTTTACCTGTGTCTGAAAGTGCTTCTCTGCAATGGCGACTTTGACACCTGCAACTTCTTAGCAATGGTTCTCTCAACTCTGAACCCGTTTGATCAAGATCTTCTAGCCATAGATGGCTTACCTTCCAACTTAGATTTTGAGCCCTCACTTGTGTAAAACTTTACACTGTGGACTGAGCACTGACCATTTCTTTGAAGATGAAATGTGCGCCAGATTTTTCGACTCTTAGAACATTCTTACATATGAATGTTCCTAATCAAAATTCTCACAGCCTGATTGAAATTAATCTCTCAAATTCTAGCCATAGATAGATTAGCTATGGACTTAGACACGTGCAAAAGTATTTCTCAAAAGATTAAACACAGAAGGAGCAGACAGCAAAATATCGGGCGCAAAATTTTTCTATTTCTCAGAAAACTTACATCTAAGTGAGGATGGACAATTCACTCACTCTTCATGTGTCTAATGACACTAATTTCTCTCTCACTATTCTCTAATCTTCTCCTGCTCTCTTTGCCCGACATTTTCCAACATATTTATAGATGAATATATACAAGTGTATGACTAGACAAAGGTATAAGTCAGCTAATATACATATGTGTACATGTCTTTGGATTTTCTGAATATGCCCTTCCTTCAACCATCTGAATTTGTTCTCTTCTTGACTCCTTGACTTCATCTCTCCATAATCCTTCAATTGATGATTGTCATGCACCAACAGCTCCCCCTCAATCATTAATTGAGGTTCTTCTCTATCTTCTTGATTCCTGCCATATCCTTGAATCTTTGTAGTTTTGGTCCATCTATACTTTTTGTCATCATATCTGCAACTTGATCTTTTGTGGGAGTGTGTATGACTTCAATCTCCTTCTCAATGACCTTCTCTCTCAGGAAATGATACTGTATTTCAATATGCTTAGTTCTAGCATGAAATACAGGATTAGCTGCCAAGTATAATGAACTCATATTGTCTCCACAAATAATAGGAGTACTCTGAATCACATCAAAAACTTTCAAAAGTGTCTTTAGCCATATTACCTCTTTTGCAGCTTCCACCATACCTTTATATTCTGCTTCTGTAGATGACAAAGCAACTATATGTTGCTTCTTGGAACACCATGAAATCAATTTGTCTCCTACATAGCATAAGTATCCATGTGTTGATCTTCTATCATCCACATTACCTGCCCAATCTGCATCACTATATATCTTGATTCTTGTATCTGAAGTAAACCCATAGTACAACCCTTCTTTGAGTGTACCCTTGATGTACCTAAGTACTCTTTGTCCTGCAATCCAATGTTCCTTTCTAGGACAATGCATGAATTGTGAAAGCACACCAACTGCATATGACAAGTCAGGCCTTGTCAATGTAGCATAAATCAAGCTACCAACCAAACTTTGATAGAGTTTCATATCTCTGAACTCTTCTCCTCCAAACCTAGACAATTTATGGTTCACTTCCAAATGTGTAGGTGCAACCCTGCAATCTTCCATTTTAAACTTGGTTAGCAAATTTTTAAGATACCTTTCTTGGGTCACATATACTCCATGTTGAGTATAAGAGATCTCCATTCCCAAGAAGAATGATAGGTTCCCTAAATCACTGATTTTGAACTCTTTCTCCATCTGCTTCTTGATCATTTGTATCCCCTTATCATCTGTTCCTGTAAGTATTATGTCATCAACATAAATACACACATAAATGAACCCATCTTCACTTGCTTTGACTAGCAAGCTACTATCTGCCTTTGATGCTTGAAATCCAATATCATTTAAGAATTTTACAAGCCTGTAATTCCAAGCCCTTGGGGCTTGCTTCAACCCATACAAAGCTCTCTTGAGCTTACATACATAATTTGGACTCACTTGATCTTTGAACCCATCTGGTTGCTCCATGTAGACTTCATCTGAAATGTAACCATTCAAGAAAGCATTTTTGACATCTAATTGAGATAACTTCCAACCTTTACAAGCAGCAATTGCTATGAGTGTCCTGATGGTTGTCATCTTTGCCACAGGACTATAAGTCTCATCATAGTCCACTCCATATGTCTGTGCATACCCTTTCACAACAAGTCTAGCTTTGTACCTAGACACACTTCCATCTGCAAATCTCTTTGTTTTGTAAACCCACTTACATCCAATGATTTTCTGACTATTAGGTTTAGGAACCAAATCCCATGTTTGATTCTCTATCAATGCATCATACTCCTCTTGCATAGCATCTTCCCAATTCTTCTTCCCTTTGGCCTCTTCATATGTAGAAGGGTCTTCATCTGCTTTTACCAAATAAGCATAATCTTTAGTAGTTAAGAATGAAGTGTCATAGCTATACCTTGTAGGTTGCCATTTGTGCCTAGATGACCTCCTAACTTCTGCACTTCTTGAGGTCTCTGGTTCATCACATTCTGGATCAAACCTTGGCCTCTCTTCAACTTCAATCTGCACTTCATTACTCTCACTTTCATCAAGTAATTGAATCTTTGCTTTACCTTTCCTTTGATCCACAACTTCTTCATCATCTGCATGTACATTATATTTACCTGCATACCAAGTACCTTGCTCATCAAATGTAACATCCTTGGATACAATAAATTGCTTTGTGGATGGACTCCACAACCTGTATCCCATTTGCTTATCATCATAACCAATGAATACATACTTCTCTGCCTTAGGCTCCAACTTATGCCTCAATTGAGATGGCACATATGCATATGCCAAGCATCCAAATATTCTGCAATGATCCAAGGTAGGTTTCTTACCCCACCAAGCTTCATATGGTGTCATACCCTGCAAAGCTTTACAAGGCAATCTATTAACCAAATATGTAGCTGTATTAACAGCCTCAGCCCACAAATAATTTGGGCAATTCTTCTCTTTCATCATGGACCTTGCAAACTCAACAAGAGTCCTATTCCTTCTTTCTGCTACCCCATTTTGTTGAGGAGAGTACCTGCAAGTAACTTCTCTCTTTATACCTGCATTCCACAAATAATCATTGAACTCATTTGAAAAATACTCTCCCCCTCCATCTGACCTTAGTCTCTTCAATTTTTGACCTGTAATCCTTTCTGCATATGCATGATAGTGTTTAAATGTATTAAACACTTCTGACTTTTCCTTAATCACATAAATTGTGATCCACCTGGTAGCATCATCAACATATATGACATAATATCTTGAACCATTTATACTAAAGTCCTTTGAAGGACCCCACACATCTGTATGCACCAATTCAAGTCTTTCTGAATACATAAATCCATGCTTGGAATAGGATTGCTTATGAGCCTTACCTAATTGACATGCCTCACATCTGTATGTCATGTGTTGACCTGCAATGTTAGGCATTCCAAGCACTGAATCATTGTTAATCATTTCTTTGATACCTCTTTCATTAAAGTGTCCAAGTCTTTTGTGCCAAAGATCCAATTCTGACACCTTCTGCTCTCCATATGTGAACATAGCATGTCCAACATTTCCTTGTACCTTCAATGTGAAAAGCCTTCCTTCTTTCTTTCCTGCAACAACTTGTTTATACCCTTGACTAGGGTCTTCCACATAAACTCCATCATTGGTAAACCTTACCTCATAACCTTTTTCCACAATTTGACCTACACTGATCAAATTCTTTGGAATTGTGGGAACATAAAGTACCTTACTCAGAAGAGTGCTCCCATCCTTAGCCTTGACTGAACCAATTGACTTTACCTTATGCTTTGTATTATCACCTGTCTGAACTGTATGATTAATTGCATTATGATCTAGGTCAGTCATCAAAGCAATATTTCCACTTAAATGATTACTACATCCTGAATCAATGTAGAACACTCTCATGTCCTCATGTGAGGTTTCACATGTATTCATAATGAAAGTCGAATCCTCCTTTTGATCTGATGCATAGTTATAGTAGGTGTTATTATAGGATTGATTTTGGAAGTTTCTTCCACCACCTCTTCCAAAAGAATTCCTACCACCTCTACCTCTGAAATTTCCTCTCTGAAATCTACCTCCTCTTCCTCTTTGATTAAAGTTCTGATAATTACCATTGTTTTGATTATTGTGCCAACAATCATGAGATAGATGATTGGTCTTACCACATATCCAACAAGCTCTTGCATTCTCTTTGTTGTTTCTGCCTCTTCCTCTACTTCTGCCATTTCCTCTTCCTCTTATAAAGTTTGCTTGGTTTGATGTACCTTCTTCTTCACCTGATTGTTGCTTCCCTTTGTTAGCTTTCTTCTTGTCTTTAGAATACATTGCATGACCTGCACTCTTATCAACATCTCCTTTGATATCATTCTCAAAAGTTAGCATATGACCTAACAATTGATTCAAATCAGGAGTAAAATGATCTAATGAAAGTTCTGTAGATAAAATGAAAGGCTTCCACTTCTCATCTCCTCTTAGCCCTGTAAGTATTTGTCTTACCAATTTGTCTTCTTCAATATCTTCATCCACTGCACCTAGAGAATCTGCAATGTCCTTCATCTTTGTCACATAATCAGAGATTGATTGTGAGGCCTTCTTCTTGAAGGTAGTAAACTCTGCCCATAGTGAAGCCTTCCTTGATTTGGTTGTATTTTGGAAATGCTCCTCCAAAGCATTCCAAATGTCACAAGCACTCTCAAGTCCTCTAATGTGAGGAAGCAAATAGTCATTGACTGCCATGTAGATGATGCTTCTTGCTTGAGCATCCTTCTTCATCCAATTCTTCAAATCTGCAAGCTCCTCCCTAGTTGGAACACTAGGATCTCTGAATTCTGGCTTTTCTTCATCTCCTGTGATGTATCCTATCAGATCTTTGCTCATAAGGTGAGCTTCCATCCTCATAGACCATGCAGGATAGTTCTCTCTATCCAACTTTTCAATTTGGAGACTATCTCCCATCCTTGCTTCACCTGTAGTCTCAAAACTTTAACCTTTACAGATAATGAATGTACCTTTACTTCGAATGTTGCTCCTTCTGATCCTTTTGATGCTCTTTGTATGTCTTCCTTCAATCTTTCTTCAACCTTTACCCTTCTGCACCTTCAAAATGTAAAGATTTGTACTTCTGCAATAGTCGGAGTCTTCTTCACTTCAATTTTGACACAACCTGCTCTGATACCACTGATGGAGAGTGTTAATCTCCAAAAGAACAAGTTGACCTTGAATTTAGATCACCTCTATATCAAGATCAACTTTAGACTCCACCTAACTTAGAGAATCTTCACCAAATTATCAGAAAATTGATTATTCTGAAAAATTCAGTTTCTTCAGAAAAGTCTGCTGCAGATTAGTCACTCATTGACTAATCAATCCTGTAAAGTTTTTGATAAAACTTTGCACACCACTTCGCCTTAAGGTTGCGCAACTTTGCCAAGTTAAATCTCTCAAAAAGATTAAGTACACACTGAGAAATGTGTGAAACACTTTACCTGTGTCTGAAAGTGCTTCTCTGCAATGGCGACTTTGACACCTGCAACTTATTAGCAATGGTTCTCTCAACTCTGAACCCGTTTGATCAAGATCTTCTAGCCATAGATGGCTTACCTTCCAACTTAGATTTTGAGCCCTCACTTGTGTAAAACTTTACACTGTGGACTGAGCACTGACCATTTCTTTGAAGATGAAATGTGCGCCAGATTTTTCGACTCTTAGAACATCCTTACATATGAATGTTCCTAATCAAAATTCTCACAGCCTGATTGAAATTAATCTCTCAAATTCTAGCCATAGATAGATTAGCTATGGACTTAGACACGTGCAAAAGGATTTCTCAAAAGATTAAACACAGAAGGAGCAGACAACAAAATATCGGGCGCAAAATTTTTCTATTTCTCAGAAAACTTACATCTAAGTGAGGATGGACAATTCACTCACTCTTCATGTGTCTAATGACACTAATTTCTCTCTCACTATTCTCTAATCTTCTCCTGCTCTCTTTGCCCGACATTTTCCAACATATTTATAGATGAATATATACAAGTGTATGACTAGACAAAGGTATAAGTCAGCTAATATACATATGTGTACATGTCTTTGGATTTTCTGAATATGCCCTTCCTTCAACCATCTGAATTTGTTCTCTTCTTGACTCCTTGACTTCATCTCTCCATAATCCTTCAATTGATGATTGTCATGCACCAACAAAAATTGGATGATAAAGCAGTTAAATGTATTGTTGTTGGGTACACTTCTGAAAGTAAAAGCTATCGTCTGTATCATCCGCAGAATAAATGCATTCTGGTTAGTCGTGATGTTGCTTTTGTGGAAGATGCTATTCAGCCATTGCTTTCATGTACTAAGGAGACATCTGTTAGCTCCAAAGACATGAATGATACTTTGCTGCTTCTTTTTACAGGTGGACAGTCTAGTGATGGTCCTAATGAGGCAACTTCTTAGCCTTTGCAGGTTTCATGTGATGATGCAGATCATTCCATTTCTGATGCAGATTTACATGATGCACTAGTTGACGAGAGAGTTGATATTGAGCAGGCAAAAACTATGCCAAAATGGCTGGTGCAGACTTCGCGGGACAACAAATTAGATGTACCTCTATCATATCATACTTGTTCAGGCTCTCATAGTGCCCCTTTTGCATCAAATTGCTATGCTATGGCTGCATCTAGTCTCTGTGATGAGAATGAGCCTATTTCATTTGGTGAAGCACAAAATTTAGAAAATTTGAGGGTTGCTATGCAATCTGAATATGATGCTATAATGAAGAATGGTACTTGTTCTTTATGTGACTTGCCTCCTCGCAAGAAGGCCATTATCACTAAGTGGGTATACCAGCTGAAGCGTAAACCGGACGGTACAGTTGATAGGTATAAGACTAGGCTTATTTATGTACCTACAATCACCAAGAATTTGATGAGTGTTGGGCAGATTGTGGAAAAAGGTTTGCAGGTTAGGTTCAACAAATATGGAGCATTTGTGGAGGATCCCCAACATGGATTCAAGAGAATTGCCAAGGAAGAAAAGACAAGTAGGTTATTTACATTTGAACTTGAAGATACAAAGATTATTTCACTTTATAACTACAAAGATCAAACATTGTCAGAACTTGAAATTTGGCATAAGAGATTAGGGCATATTGGTGAGAGAACCTTATAGCAAATATGTAGAGATCAATGTGTGTTTGGGATACCTAATGTATCCAAGCAACACTTGATCTATAAATGTGGTTCTTGTTAGTTTGGAAAATCTCACAGGTTACCCTTGTCCAAGAAAGGCTACATGCATGAGGATTACTTGGAGCTTGTCCATATAGATGTATGGGGACCAAGTAAGGATCCCTCAATTTTTGGATCAAGGTATTATGTATCTTTCATTGATGATTTCAGTAGATGGACTATCTTATATTTTATGATGCAGAAAGATGAAGTGTTTAGTTGCTTTAAGAAGTATCTTGCACTTGTGGAAAAACAAACAGGAAGAAGCCTAAAAAGACTAAGGTCAGATGGAGGAGGTGAGAACTTCTCAAATGAGTTTGATGCATTCTTACAGGATAGAGGAATCAAAAGGGAAATCACAACAAGGTATAACCTTGAGCAAAATGGGGTGGTAGAGATGAGAAATAGATTAATTGTTGAAACAACTAGGTCAATGCTAAATGAGAAAAAATTACCTAATTATTTATGGGCACAGAGTGTATCTACTGCCACTTATCTTGTTAACAGATTGCCATCAAAATCTCTTGATGGGATGACCCCATATGAAGCATGGCATGGTAGAAGACATTCACTTGGTCATTGTAGGATCTTTGGATGTGTTTCTTATGTGCATATCCCATCTCAAATCAAAGGTAAGCTAGACCCTAAAGCAGAGAAGTGCATCTTCATAGGGTATGATTTGAATCAAAAAGGATATAGATTTTATAATCCATCCAACAAGGGATTCATGGTCAGTAGAGATGTTGTGTTTGATGAAAATGATTCTTGGTTTGAAAGTGAATGCAGGAAAGTAAAGTTGCCTTATGACTTGGAAGAAGAATTTCCAAGCTTCACCAAGGAAGAGCCAAATCAGATTGAAGATATCAAATCATATGATGAGGACATCATCGATCTAGAAGAGTTCAAGGCATGGAAATCAAAAGGCAAAGTCAAGATGAAGAAGTTGGAGGACATACCTGAATCATCCAACCAAGCAATCAGAAGATCACAAAGGGAGAGCAAGAAGCCAATCAAATATGGGTATGACACTTCTTTAGTTACAAAGCATTCTATTTATCTTGCCAAAGACTTATCACTTGAAGAGCCATCATCATATGAACAGGAAAAGACCAAGGTAGAATGGAAGGAAGCTATTGATGAAGAAATTGAAGCACTCAAGGAAAATGATACTTGGGAGCTAGTGCCAAAGAAGGAGTCTATGAAGGTAATTGGTTCTAGATGGATCTACAAGATCAAGAGAAATTTAGATGGATCAATTAGAAGGTACAAAGCTAGACTTGTGGCTAAGGGTTTTGCGCAAACCCAAGGAGTTGATTATGAAGAAACCTTCTCACCTGTGGCCAAAATGCCAACCATCAGGGTATGGGTAAGTGTGGCTGCATCAAAGAATTGGAACATGTACCAAGTGGATGTAAAAAACGCATTTCTTAATGGCTGGATTTCAAAGGAGGTTTACATGGCTCAACCTCCTCGATATGAGGACCCAAACAAGGTAAATCATGTGTGTAATATGAACAAAGCTCTTTATGGATTGAAGCAGGCACCTAGGCCATGGAACCATAGGTTGACTATACAGCTTCAAGATCAAGGATTCATTATGAGTAAAGCAGTTACTTCTTTGTTTGTTAAGAGAAGTAATTCAGAGGTGATATATCTACCTGTGTATGTTGATGATATCATACTTACAGGTAATGATGCTAATGGCATCAAGCAAATCAAGAATCAAATGATGCAAGAGTTCAAAATCAGTGATCTCGAGTCACTAAAGTATTTTCTTGGACTTGAGTTAGCCTATACAAAATGTAGAATTTATATTACACAAAGAAAATATGTGCAGGATATGTTGAAGAAGTTTCACTTGGAGAATGCAAGGATAGCAATCACTCCTATGGAGGTAAACCAAAAATTAAGTACTCATGAAGGTGATGTGCTTGAGAATGTTGCAGAATACCAATGCATAGTTGGAAGCTTAAACTATGCTACATTGACAAGGATTGATATTGCTTATAGAGTAAGTGTCTTAAGTAATTTATGCACAACCCTAGAGCACCTCACTTAGAAGTTGCGAAGAGAATTTTAAAGTACTTTAAGGGCACTCAAAATCAAGGTTTATATTTTCCTTATACTTTAGATTTGGACATCAAGATATACTCAGATGCAAATTTGGCAGGTTGCAAAGATGATAGGAGGAGTACCTCAAGTTATCTCTCTTTTGCAGGGGATAATCCTATTTCATGGTCTTCCAAGAAGCAACCCACTGCTCCTTTATCTTCAACAGAGGCTGAATATAGAGGACTAGCCAATGCTACTCAAGAAGCCATATGGATTAGAGTGCTATATGCAGACTTGGGACTACATGCTAAGTCTCCAATGATTTTTGGAGACAATACAAGTTCTTTACACCTTGTAGCAAATCCTATCTATCATGCTAGGACCAAACATATTGAGGTCCACTATCATTATGTGAGAGAGAAGCTATTGAGCTAGGAAATTCAGTTGGTATATGTATCAACTAATATGCAATGTGGAGACTTATTGACCAAAGCACTTGATGGTACTAAACTTTGTAGGTTTAAAGCTATGATTGGATTGCACGACATTCAAGAGGATTGATGAAGAAGACCAAGCCAAGGTTTTTGGCTTGAGGGCCTGCTGGTGCAAGTGCCAAGCCTACACACTTGGCTAGGCATGAGAAGACTTTATGTGCAAATGTTGAAGACCCATAAGAACTATTGCTTATGGTTTTACCATTAACTTTTGTAAAAGTCACTTGACTTAGAAGAATCTTTGTAAAAGCACTAAACTCGTGGAGTTAAGAGAATATCTTGGTACAATTTTCTTTGGAGGAATATTTCCTTGATTAATGGATCACTTTTAGTGGGAGCCAAATTTGAATTCAAATTCAAATTTGATCAAAGCATCTATAAAATGATTGTAAAAAATGTGCGGGATGATCTTGCTATTCTTGTGCCTTGGTTGATCACATTGTTGAGAGTGTGTGGCTCAACTCATAGCCTACACCTCTCACTATCATTGGGCATTGATTATCATGCCAATGATCATGTACAACATTGTCATATAATACAATAGATCATTGCTTATATCTATTGGTCTCTTTGTCATAGTCACTCATAATAGTGTTCTTGTCTTGCTCATATCATAGTCATTACTCCACCCTTTTCAATGTTCTATGTCTTCTTGGAAGCATGTCTAAGTATACTACTTGCTAACAAAAGTTGAAGACATTCCATTAAGTGGATTGGGAGAAAAGTGGCTTGAAGCGGTCATTGGTCATTCTCTACAGAGGTCCTAAAAAATCGGGGGTAATGCTACACTTGCTAAATTGATTGCTCTATGTATAGTCTATCATTTGAAGTGATTCTACTTGGAACCATTAGCTCTTTAAGCTAATTATAAATCTCTAGAAGGAATTTTTCTAATTCCTACTATGCTAAGAGCACTGAGCTTAACAAGTAGCAGGTGTGTGAACCAAAATGTAAGTTTTTTTTATGATATCTCCAAAGTACATAGGAACTTATCTAGTGCCATAGGAAAGCTAAAAGGGCCTACAATGCAACTCTGAAGTCAAAGAGGGCTGGTACTGCAACAGTACAAGGATTACGACCACCACATGCTAGAGAGATGACTCTCCTCCCAACCTTATGCCTGTATATATAGCTGCTTGAACTAATGAGGACCACAAATGTAACTAGAGTCCACAAGTGCATGTGCAATCTCCTCCACTCCTTTCATATCCACCACTAGAGTCTATTAGTGGCTGGAGTGATCTCGACCACTACTTTAGTACCTTCCACTAGAGTCCACTAGTGGTTGTTGTACTCACCTCTTGAGTTAAGTCCACTGGACTCAAGTTAACTCACGTTAACTTGAGTTAGAAGGCTCTAGAGCTCTTTGGGTAAAACTCTCTTCCCATGCTCCCCATGGGAGTTGAACCCAAGACCTCCTCCTTCACAACCATGAGACTTAACCACTAGGCTAAGTGGATTACTTGAATATGAGAGCACATGACTTATGCTTGAGTCTACTCTTGAGATCTTTGGTCCTACAGACGAGTGACCAAACGGTATCCGATTTCAGATCTGTCTGAAGCCATCGGATCCCTAGATAATAGACTTACTTTATTACATTCTTCCCCCCTTGGGAAAGATTTTCGTCCTCGAAAATAAAGCTATATATATAACTGTAGGCAACCCCCGAGCCTCATGTTCTAAAACTGGAAGAACATGGTCATGTTCTAGAACTGGAAGAACATGTCTCATCTCTGTGGTGGCATCCTTGCCCAAATGATTCAAAACACTATCTGGTTTTGTACTTTGATAAACGGGACAAAGTACAAACTAGTGAAGAATAATGAGGGTGGATCTAATGACATCCCTGGCTAATTCACAGTTTCTGGATGTGCGATCTAGGCACAAACATGTGAACTAGGTGGATTCAAATTACTAGTCCATTTCTAGGCATAACGGGTGCATGGGCTTAGTAATGAAGGTGGGATTCTTATCCCTCGCAAGACTTTTGAGAATTCTTGATTCACTTGAATTTGTTTTGGAGAACTTGAAGTGTGGTTGTCCCATACATCGAACTTTAGATGTCTGTTCAATGGTTTACTTTTATCTAACAGTTACTTGAGTTTTTCACCCGACTAGAGGACTACTCCGTCCCAATGAGTTGAAAAAAAATCCTATGTAAACTGTAGGAGAAAGTTTACCATTCCGGTGGAATCAACCATACTAACTTCACCAATTCAAATTCAAAATGAAAATTGTCCAACTTAGGACACTTTTCTCAAAGACTTTTAACTGAAAGTTCTTGGGAATTGTCAATCTAATGAGCAATTCCTAACTTCTTTATTCTAGAGTATACTGGACTCTAGGAAATTATTTAAGCTATAACTTGAAGCAAAATCAAATGAATAAGTCTACTTAGACTTATCATCGTTTGAAGATTGAAAAGGTTCTTGTACATAACATCTATCTAGGATGTTCAAGTTAGTTATCTAATTCTAACCGGCTATCCCTAGTCTTTTGCAAAAGGAATCAGATACCATATCTGAGTCAATTCCAAAAGATTTGGAAAGCGGAAAGAGATAACTAAAACTTTGTACAACCAATTCAAACTTCGCACATACATAAACTTGCTATGAGTCAAAGTCTAGTTGACTCAGGACTTTAACTTCTCAACGATCTATTTCAACAAGATATTGAAGCATTCTTTTTATCTTTAAGAGAAATAAGCTAGTTTCTCAAAAAGATACAAAGAAAATCAAAAACATCATCCAACCACAAGATACTAGTGTGGTAACCAACATCAGTGTGTCGACCCACTGAGGTTATGCTGATGAGCTTTGTATTCAAATAATACTTCACTTGAGACTAAGTTCAGGTCTCATTCAATGTTTTTGACTCCTAATCGTGAATGCAATTCTTGTGCATTTCTTTGAGTCAAAAGAGTGAATTTATCAAGTTACACTAGGAACTTGATACTTGACTTAGTCAATTGAATCTTTAGTTGAAAATATCAACTCAAAGTAAAAGTCCAACTTCTTTCAGAAAATTTATCAAATATTTCTGATCAATAACACTTAAACTTGAAGTGTTCTATGAAGATCTTGGAAGTTACTTACTTCATATCTTCAGTTTCCTTAATCTTGAAGTTACCTAGAAGTATCGTAAGATACTACTTTCATCCTTTACGAATTAAACCTTTCTTGAAGTCTTAATTCCCTTGAGGATGAAACCTAACTTCAAAATCCAAACTAGGACTAAAAGATAATCATCATCCCACGGTCCGATGTCCCATTCCATCTTTCCTACATCAATCTGAGTATAAAATCTGGTGTCCCATACCACCCTATTTTATATTCACATTAATGTGTGGGTGATTCTTATCCTAAAGTCTAAACATCTCTTGATAGAGTACCTGATTTCTTCAATTTTTTTACAAGAATTGGAAGTTTCAGGCATTACCTCTAACTAGATTTTCCTAGGTTTTGATTCCTTCGCATGATCACCTCATAATCATGTGCTTTGCCTTGGAAACTTGAAAACCTCTTGACAGAATATCAATTCTTCTTTACTGGGGTTTTCAAATGAAAACCAATCAGAATTCCAAGTTCTTGAATTTCAAATTCAAGTTCAATTGGTTATTCTTGACCAATTTTGTAGTGACAAGAGTTTTTAACTTCTTGTCTTTAGATTCCAATTCTAATGCAAGAGAACAAGGATTACGACCACCACATACTAGAGAGATGACTCTCCTCCCAACCTTATGCCTGTATATATAGCTGCTTGAACTAATGAGGACCACAAATGTAACTAGAGTCCACAAGTGCATGTGCAATCTCCTCCACTCCTTTCATATCCACCACTAGAGTCTATTAGTGGCTGGAGTGATCTCGACCACTACTTTAGTACCTTCCACTAGAGTCCACTAGTGGTTGTTGTACTCACCTCTTGAGTTAAGTCTACTGGACTCAAGTTAACTCACGTTAACTTGAGTTAGAAGGCTCTAGAGCTCTTTGGGTAAAACTCTCTTCCCATGCTCCCCATGGGAGTTGAACCCAAGACCTCTTCCTTCACAACCATGAGACTTAACCACTAGGCTAAGTGGATTACTTGAATATGAGAGCACATGACTTATGCTTGAGTCTACTCTTGAGATCTTTGGTCCTACAGACGAGTGACCAAACGGTATCCGATTTCAGATCTGTCTGAAGCCATCGGATCCCTAGATAATAGACTTACTTTATTACATTCTTCCCCCCTTGGGAAAGATTTTCGTCCTCGAAAATAAAGCTATATATATAACTGTAGGCAACCCCCGAGCCTCATGTTCTAAAACTGGAAGAACATGGTCATGTTCTAGAACTGGAAGAACATGTCTCATCTCTGTGGTGGCATCCTTGCCCAAATGATTCTAAACACTATCTCGCTTTGCACTTTGATAAACTAGTCAAAGTACAAAATAGTGAATGAATAATAAAGGTGGATCTAAACACATATCCCTGGCTAATTCACAGTTTCTGGATGTGCGATCTAGGCACAAACATGTGAATTAGGTGGATTCAAATTACTAGTCCATTTCTAGGCATAACTGGTGCATGGGCTTAGTAATGAAGGTGAGATTCTTATCCCTTGCAAGACTTTAAGAATTCTTGATTCACTTGAATTTGTTTTGGAGAACTTGAAGTTTGATTGTCCCATACATCTAACTTTAGATGTTTATTCAATGGTTTACTTTGATCCAACTGTTACTTGATTTTTCACCCGACTAGAGGACTACTCTGTCCCAATGAGTTGAAAAAATCCTATGTAAACTGTAGGAGAAAGTTTACCATTCCGGTGGAATCAACCATACTAACTTCACCAATTCAAATTCAAAATGAAAATTGTCCAACTTGGGACACTTTTCTCAAAGACTTTTAACTGAAAGTTCTTGGGATTTGTCAATCTGATGAGCAATTCCTAACTTCCCTATTCTAGAGTATACTGGACTCCAGGAAATCATTTATGCTATAACTTGAAGCAAAATCAAATGAATAAGTCTACTTAGACTTATCATCGTTTGAAGATTGAAAAGGTTCTTGTACATAACATCTATCTAGGATGTTCAAGTTAGTTATCTAATTCTAACCGGCTATCCCTGGTCTTTTGCAAAAGGAATCAGATACCATATCTGAGTCAATTCCAAAAGATTTGGAAAGCGGAAAGAGATAACTAAGACTTTGTACAACCAATTCAAACTTCGCACATACATAAACTTGCTATGAGTCAAAGTCTAGTTGACTCAGGACTTTAACTTTTCAAAGATCTATTTCAACAAGATATTGAAGCATTGTCTTTATCTTTCAGAGAAATAAGCTGGATTCTCAAAAAGATACAAAGAAAATCAAAAACATCATCCAACCACAAGATACTAGTGTGGTAACCAACATCAGTGTGTCGACCCACTGAGGTGCTATCAATGAGTTTTAAATATTCAAATAATACGTCACTTGAGACTAAGTTCAGGTCTCATTCAATGTTTTTGACTCCTAATCGTGAAGGCAATTCTTGTGCATTTCTTTGAGTCAAAAGAGTGAATTTATCAAGTTACACTAGGAACTTGATACTTGACTTAGTCAATTGAATCTTTAGTTGAAAATATCAACTCAAAGTAAAAGTCCAACTTCTTTCAGAAAATTTATCAAATATTTCTGATCAATAACACTTAAACTTGAAGTGTTCTATGAAGATCTTGGAAGTTACTTACTTCATATCTTCAGTTTCCTTAATCTTGAAGTTACCTTGAAGTATCGTAAGATACTACTTTCATCCTTTACGAATTAAACTTTTCCTTGAAGTCTTAATTCCCTTGAGGATGAAACCTAACTTCAAAATCCAAACTAGGACTAAAAGATAATCATCATCCCACGGTCCGATGTCCCATTCCATCTTTCCTACATCAATCTGAGTATAAAATCTGGTGTCCCATACCACCCTATTTTATATTCACATTAATGTGTGGGTGATTCTTATCCTAAAGTCTAAACATCTCTTGATAGAGTACCTTACTAGTCCATTTCTAGGCATAACTGGTGCATGGGCTTAGTAATGAAGGTGAGATTCTTATCCCTTGCAAGACTTTAAGAATTCTTGATTCACTTGAATTTGTTTTGGAGAACTTGAAGTTTGATTGTCCCATACATCTAACTTTAGATGTTTATTCAATGGTTTACTTTGATCCAACTGTTACTTGATTTTTCACCCGACTAGAGGACTACTCTGTCCCAATGAGTTGAAAAAATCCTATGTAAACTGTAGGAGAAAGTTTACCATTCCGGTGGAATCAACCATACTAACTTCACCAATTCAAATTCAAAATGAAAATTGTCCAACTTGGGACACTTTTCTCAAAGACTTTTAACTGAAAGTTCTTGGGATTTGTCAATCTGATGAGCAATTCCTAACTTCCCTATTCTAGAGTATACTGGACTCCAGGAAATCATTTATGCTATAACTTGAAGCAAAATCAAATGAATAAGTCTACTTAGACTTATCATCGTTTGAAGATTGAAAAGGTTCTTGTACATAACATCTATCTAGGATGTTCAAGTTAGTTATCTAATTCTAACCGGCTATCCCTGGTCTTTTGCAAAAGGAATCAGATACCATATCTGAGTCAATTCCAAAAGATTTGGAAAGCGGAAAGAGATAACTAAGACTTTGTACAACCAATTCAAACTTCGCACATACATAAACTTGCTATGAGTCAAAGTCTAGTTGACTCAGGACTTTAACTTTTCAAAGATCTATTTCAACAAGATATTGAAGCATTGTCTTTATCTTTCAGAGAAATAAGCTGGATTCTCAAAAAGATACAAAGAAAATCAAAAACATCATCCAACCACAAGATACTAGTGTGGTAACCAACATCAGTGTGTCGACCCACTGAGGTGCTATCAATGAGTTTTAAATATTCAAATAATACGTCACTTGAGACTAAGTTCAGGTCTCATTCAATGTTTTTGACTCCTAATCGTGAAGGCAATTCTTGTGCATTTCTTTGAGTCAAAAGAGTGAATTTATCAAGTTACACTAGGAACTTGATACTTGACTTAGTCAATTGAATCTTTAGTTGAAAATATCAACTCAAAGTAAAAGTCCAACTTCTTTCAGAAAATTTATCAAATATTTCTGATCAATAACACTTAAACTTGAAGTGTTCTATGAAGATCTTGGAAGTTACTTACTTCATATCTTCAGTTTCCTTAATCTTGAAGTTACCTTGAAGTATCGTAAGATACTACTTTCATCCTTTACGAATTAAACTTTTCCTTGAAGTCTTAATTCCCTTGAGGATGAAACCTAACTTCAAAATCCAAACTAGGACTAAAAGATAATCATCATCCCACGGTCCGATGTCCCATTCCATCTTTCCTACATCAATCTGAGTATAAAATCTGGTGTCCCATACCACCCTATTTTATATTCACATTAATGTGTGGGTGATTCTTATCCTAAAGTCTAAACATCTCTTGATAGAGTACCTTACTAGTCCATTTCTAGGCATAACTGGTGCATGGGCTTAGTAATGAAGGTGAGATTCTTATCCCTTGCAAGACTTTAAGAATTCTTGATTCACTTGAATTTGTTTTGGAGAACTTGAAGTTTGATTGTCCCATACATCTAACTTTAGATGTTTATTCAATGGTTTACTTTGATCCAACTGTTACTTGATTTTTCACCCGACTAGAGGACTACTCTGTCCCAATGAGTTGAAAAAATCCTATGTAAACTGTAGGAGAAAGTTTACCATTCCGGTGGAATCAACCATACTAACTTCACCAATTCAAATTCAAAATGAAAATTGTCCAACTTGGGACACTTTTCTCAAAGACTTTTAACTGAAAGTTCTTGGGATTTGTCAATCTGATGAGCAATTCCTAACTTCCCTATTCTAGAGTATACTGGACTCCAGGAAATCATTTATGCTATAACTTGAAGCAAAATCAAATGAATAAGTCTACTTAGACTTATCATCGTTTGAAGATTGAAAAGGTTCTTGTACATAACATCTATCTAGGATGTTCAAGTTAGTTATCTAATTCTAACCGGCTATCCCTGGTCTTTTGCAAAAGGAATCAGATACCATATCTGAGTCAATTCCAAAAGATTTGGAAAGCGGAAAGAGATAACTAAGACTTTGTACAACCAATTCAAACTTCGCACATACATAAACTTGCTATGAGTCAAAGTCTAGTTGACTCAGGACTTTAACTTTTCAAAGATCTATTTCAACAAGATATTGAAGCATTGTCTTTATCTTTCAGAGAAATAAGCTGGATTCTCAAAAAGATACAAAGAAAATCAAAAACATCATCCAACCACAAGATACTAGTGTGGTAACCAACATCAGTGTGTCGACCCACTGAGGTGCTATCAATGAGTTTTAAATATTCAAATAATACGTCACTTGAGACTAAGTTCAGGTCTCATTCAATGTTTTTGACTCCTAATCGTGAAGGCAATTCTTGTGCATTTCTTTGAGTCAAAAGAGTGAATTTATCAAGTTACACTAGGAACTTGATACTTGACTTAGTCAATTGAATCTTTAGTTGAAAATATCAACTCAAAGTAAAAGTCCAACTTCTTTCAGAAAATTTATCAAATATTTCTGATCAATAACACTTAAACTTGAAGTGTTCTATGAAGATCTTGGAAGTTACTTACTTCATATCTTCAGTTTCCTTAATCTTGAAGTTACCTTGAAGTATCGTAAGATACTACTTTCATCCTTTACGAATTAAACTTTTCCTTGAAGTCTTAATTCCCTTGAGGATGAAACCTAACTTCAAAATCCAAACTAGGACTAAAAGATAATCATCATCCCACGGTCCGATGTCCCATTCCATCTTTCCTACATCAATCTGAGTATAAAATCTGGTGTCCCATACCACCCTATTTTATATTCACATTAATGTGTGGGTGATTCTTATCCTAAAGTCTAAACATCTCTTGATAGAGTACCTTACTAGTCCATTTCTAGGCATAACTGGTGCATGGGCTTAGTAATGAAGGTGAGATTCTTATCCCTTGCAAGACTTTAAGAATTCTTGATTCACTTGAATTTGTTTTGGAGAACTTGAAGTTTGATTGTCCCATACATCTAACTTTAGATGTTTATTCAATGGTTTACTTTGATCCAACTGTTACTTGATTTTTCACCCGACTAGAGGACTACTCTGTCCCAATGAGTTGAAAAAATCATATGTAAACTGTAGGAGAAAGTTTACCATTCCGGTGGAATCAACCATACTAACTTCACCAATTCAAATTCAAAATGAAAATTGTCCAACTTGGGACACTTTTCTCAAAGACTTTTAACTGAAAGTTCTTGGGATTTGTCAATCTGATGAGCAATTCCTAACTTCCCTATTCTAGAGTATACTGGACTCCAGGAAATCATTTATGCTATAACTTGAAGCAAAATCAAATGAATAAGTCTACTTAGACTTATCATCGTTTGAAGATTGAAAAGGTTCTTGTACATAACATCTATCTAGGATGTTCAAGTTAGTTATCTAATTCTAACCGGCTATCCCTGGTCTTTTGCAAAAGGAATCAGATACCATATCTGAGTCAATTCCAAAAGATTTGGAAAGCGGAAAGAGATAACTAAGACTTTGTACAACCAATTCAAACTTCGCACATACATAAACTTGCTATGAGTCAAAGTCTAGTTGACTCAGGACTTTAACTTTTCAAAGATCTATTTCAACAAGATATTGAAGCATTGTCTTTATCTTTCAGAGAAATAAGCTGGATTCTCAAAAAGATACAAAGAAAATCAAAAACATCATCCAACCACAAGATACTAGTGTGGTAACCAACATCAGTGTGTCGACCCACTGAGGTGCTATCAATGAGTTTTAAATATTCAAATAATACGTCACTTGAGACTAAGTTCAGGTCTCATTCAATGTTTTTGACTCCTAATCGTGAAGGCAATTCTTGTGCATTTCTTTGAGTCAAAAGAGTGAATTTATCAAGTTACACTAGGAACTTGATACTTGACTTAGTCAATTGAATCTTTAGTTGAAAATATCAACTCAAAGTAAAAGTCCAACTTCTTTCAGAAAATTTATCAAATATTTCTGATCAATAACACTTAAACTTGAAGTGTTCTATGAAGATCTTGGAAGTTACTTACTTCATATCTTCAGTTTCCTTAATCTTGAAGTTACCTTGAAGTATCGTAAGATACTACTTTCATCCTTTACGAATTAAACTTTTCCTTGAAGTCTTAATTCCCTTGAGGATGAAACCTAACTTCAAAATCCAAACTAGGACTAAAAGATAATCATCATCCCACGGTCCGATGTCCCATTCCATCTTTCCTACATCAATCTGAGTATAAAATCTGGTGTCCCATACCACCCTATTTTATATTCACATTAATGTGTGGGTGATTCTTATCCTAAAGTCTAAACATCTCTTGATAGAGTACCTTATTTCTTCAATTCTTTTACAAGAATTGGAAGTTTCAGGTATTACCTCTAACTAGATTTTCCTAGGTTTTGATTCCTTCGCATGATCACCTCAGAATCATGTGCTTTAAAAACTTGAAAACCTCTTTGACAGAATATCAATCAGAATTCCAAGTTCTTGAATTTTTTCGAATTCAAGTTCAATTGGTTTACCCTTGACCAATTTTGTAGCGACAAGAGCTTTTGACTTCTTGTCTTTAGATTCCTAAATAAAGTCCCCGGGGTAGGTACCTAAAGCAACAGTAAAGAATTTACAGGAATCTTTCTACTGCCTTAGTCTAAGCATCCGCTCATGCTTTGTGGATTTGTACCAAAATCCCTTTAAGGATAGGCAAACACCTATGTTTTACCTTCCACAGACTTAAGTACCGTCTTCACGGTTGCAGACTACATACTTGGAATTACTTCACTTTGTTCCGACTTAGAACAGCTTACTTTTTTTTTTTTTTTCACAATTTTCCATTGGATAAATGGAACTTGAGTGAATAATTCCCAAAAGGAATTTTATTGCCAATACTTGGGCAATCTACAAAGTAGTTCGAATCGCCCATTCTTTGGACAATCATGGCCAAATTTGATCAAGTCTGGTTGATACTTGCGACAAAAATAAAGACTTAGTCTTTATCTTTTAAGATCTCTTCAACTATCTAAAGCTTCTTTGCTTACCTGCAGGATTTTTAGAGATCTTTCTCAAGTCCAAGCATACTCTTATGCCTCTCAGATTCCAAAGCTAAGAATCTTTGATATACCTTTAGGTTATATCACTATTTGGACTTAATTAACCAATACTGATGGTTTGGGAATTGCTAATGAACTACTTACAGACTAAAGAGTACGAAGAATTTCATTCTCAATACTTGAAAGAATGCCATTCTTCAAAGACTTGAGATTCCTTCTAAGGAATCAAATAACTTGAGCAAATGATTCATCTTGGAATCTTTTGCAAAAAGAACATTTAAAAGAAATTCTTTCAAATGATATCCAAAAATTTACTGATTTAATTGTATTTATTTCCTGAGTATCAAACTAGAGACGAAATATCACATTTGCCAGTATGAAAGTTTAAGTTGACTTTTCGTTTATGTGATATCGACTTCTATTCTTGAGTTTTGATACAAAACTCATTATTATTGGTCAATCTTCAGATGTTACTAGAGTCCTTTAAACATATTTCACCAATCAAAATTATGTTTAAAGTCCAAGCATCTATTGATGATTGATCCAATAGTAATGTTACTGTGAACACAACCTTGAACTTTATAACTTGTTTAGGAGAAGTTCATGGATTCAAGATCCATTTCTTGGAACTTTACTCCTAAATAAAAAGTTCACACTTGCTTCAAGTCTTTAGGAACTTATATTATTTCTTAAAGACTGCTTAGCTAGTTGCATCATTTACCAGAGATGCAACTATAGAACCTAACATCCTTTTACTGACGTCAAGGATCAATTGATGTTGAGGTTTAACCTTTGATTTCCATCACCCCTTGGGATGAAATCAAATGAAAATTTATAAAAGCGTGGTACCTTTATATCTTGGCAAAACATTTATATCCTAAAGAGGTTTTGCCTTCATCATTCCTTGGACCTATCATATAATATGAATTTATGTGTAATTTGGGAAGAGTTCATGAATCAATTAAGATTCTCTACTTGGAACATCTACCTTCCCAAAAATAAATTCATCTTAAACATGGTAGGAGAATGATCTCACATGAAATAGAAGGCTTGACTATTTCATATCTCAATTCAAAAAAGTTACTTACCGAGGTTTCATCATGAGATACAAATCTTGAAACCACAAGGAACTTCTTTAAAACTTTCGCAATCTTCTAAATAGAAGAGTGCTCATGGAACTTTGGAAATATAGTTAATGCTCTCATCCAACCTTGGGATGCTTGAGAAGTTACATAAAATATATAACTAATCAACTAAAACTTTATCCGCATGACTTTCTAAGTACATCCAGGACTTAGAGTCATCATACATCACAAAAGAGTTTGCAAGTAATTAAATTTTCTTGGTCATCAAGGAAATTTATTACTTAACCTTCTCTTAGTGCTTACTTATACCTAGCAAGACATCTAACATACTTAATTCTCATTAAGTATTTATGTTTGATAGTAGAGTATCGACTTGGGAAGAAATTGACTAATTACTTGAGTTGCAAACTAGAACTAGTATGTCTTTGCAACTAACTAGTCCTTGGTCTTCCCTAATGTCAAACTGCGAGCTTTATAAAGTAAGCTAAATACTAAGAGAGTACATTTTCATATCTACTTGCAAACAGCATTCCATTCTTCCATGCAAATGCATGTATCTACATGCAAAAGCATATGCTCACATGCGTATGCATGCATGTTCTTTGCATGCCCAAAAAATAATACAACAATCATGCATGAGCTTGATGCACGATTTTTTTTCTTGTACTAAGAATGTATATCATGCAATCCTGATGCATGTATATCCTTTCCTTTGTCTAAATGCACTATGATATAAAAAATACCCTTAAGGTGCAATAGAAAACTTACTCAATGGAAAGGAAATATGTCTTTAAACTACCAAAATACATTCTTTGATGCACAAGGATCTTTTTGAAATCAAGTCTTTCCTTAATGCAAACTAATGCTTGAAATAAGAAATGGATTAATTCATTATTCTAATCTAGACTTAATCAATTGAAATCTTGGCTATTTCAATGTGCATCTATGATTAAGTGTAGAATAATGAAAACAAGATAAATCAAGCATTAAGATCAAGCAGAAACTAGAAAATACTTAGCTCCACATAGAGCTACGTCCTTCCCTTGATCCTTTGGAAGAGCTTTTCTCTCAAGACTTTGGTCCGAATTCAAAGTTAGTTTGACTTCGATCACCAAAAGGCCTCCGGATCTTCACTCCACAGCTCCTCTTCCTTCAAGTTTTGCTCAATCTTTGATTCTTCTTGGATGGATGAGAGGACTTGCACTTCAGCTCTGGCTACTGTATTAGTACAGTTTCTTCTACATTAGAAGACAAGCAATGGGCATTGACAGCGTGGCTAGACGATTGTCCTCTCTAATTGATGGCACGGGTTCGAATTCCGTCGGCAGCAGCGGCAGCTTCGCGGATTACGACCACCACATGCTAGAGAGATGACTCTCCTCCCAACCTTATGCCTGTATATATAGCTGCTTGAACTAATGAGGACCACAAATGTAACTAGAGTCCACAAGTGCATGTGCAATCTCCTCCACTCCTTTCATATCCACCACTAGAGTCTATTAGTGGCTGGAGTGATCTCGACCACTACTTTAGTACCTTCCACTAGAGTCCACTAGTGGTTGTTGTACTCACCTCTTGAGTTAAGTCCACTGGACTCAAGTTAACTCACGTTAACTTGAGTTAGAAGGCTCTAGAGCTCTTTGGGTAAAACTCTCTTCCCATGCTCCCCATGGGAGTTGAACCCAAGACCTCCTCCTTCACAACCATGAGACTTAACCACTAGGCTAAGTGGATTACTTGAATATGAGAGCACATGACTTATGCTTGAGTCTACTCTTGAGATCTTTGGTCCTACAGACGAGTGACCAAACGGTATCCGATTTCAGATCTGTCTGAAGCCATCGGATCCCTAGATAATAGACTTACTTTATTACAGGTACAAAGCAGGGATTAGCATTACCAACTCATTTCTTGCAGTGTCCATCCATCTTTCCCAACATATCTCAGGGACACTTCATTGAGCTTTATTAGATCTATCTATCAAGAGTGATGGCACATTTGTTTTCTTTCATGCACACTCATCCATGGACATTAGGATTTTCCTTATGTACTATTCTTTATATATTGCATTTGTTGGATTCCTATTTTTAGGTCATTCTTGTACATTCCTTTTATGTAATAGAAGAAGAAGAAGAAGATCATTCTTCCTTGCCTCAATCTGTGTGTGTGCTCCTCTTTGAGTGTGAGTGTTTGTGTGTGTGTGTGTGAGCTCTCTTCCTTATCTCCTTCCTTGTGGCATGGTATCATAGCTAGTGTGGTTGTAGAGAGCTTGTAGAGAAGGCCGACGATGAAGAGTACACAAGAAGGCATGGAGAAAGCAAAATTCACAAACGACCTCAGATTACTATGAAAATTGGCGTGAAGGTAGAAGGCCTCAAATATTTTTGAGAGTTATCCCTTTAGGATCACTTGTTTTTATCAGATCAGAGTTCACTTGTTTTCTACGTTGAAGGTAGAAGGCCTCAAAATATTTTTGGAAGTTATCCCTTTAGGGTCACTTGTTTTTGTTTTTGGAGGCTCTATTTGGAGCTGGCAAGGTGGGGCCCATAGAAAAACCAACTCAGTTTGCAAAACCGTAACTGTATCCTGCTCAACAACACTCATATATTTGAGATCCAGAATTTCAAGAAATTTTGTGTACTGTTGATACACAAAAACTGTGTTTTTCTAAGATCAAACTATCACATCGTAGTGTGACAACGTTTAAGCCGAACTACTGTTTGTAGTGTTGTGAATTGCTATAGAAATGGCAAACACAAATGGAATGAGTCAGCTTATGAGTGATAAGTTGGACAAGAAAAACTTCCATGCTTGGAGATTTTGGATGAAAAATTTCCTGATGGGAAAAGGCTACTCAAAGTACATCAAAGGAGAGAATGAAAATGCTCTGCAATTACCAGAGATGAATCCGACTACAAACCACTTAACAGTGTTGGGAAAGATGGATGGACACTTCAAGAAATGAGTAGGTACTACCAAATCCTGCTTTGTACCAACCCCTTCTTGCTTCAGAGTTGAGTTGTAGGCCCTCTTAGCTTTCCAATGACACTATACAAGTGCCTATGTAGTTTGGAAATGATGCGAGAAATGATTGAGCCAAAAACAGACTACTTCCAAGTTGAAGGATTAATGAAAACCTTCTATTTTTGTTCACATACCTACTGCTTTTTATGCTCAGTGCTTCCAATACAGTAGGAATTAGAAAAATTCCTTTTGGAGATATCAAATTAACTTAATGAGCTAATGATTCCAAGTGAAAGCACTTAAAATCATGTACTATACATATAGCAATCAATTTAGCAATCAAATCATTACCCCCTGATTTTTTAGGACATCTACAAAGTTTGAACCATGAGTGCTTCGATGCATTTTTCTCCAAATTGGCTAAATGGATTATCTTCAAAATTCGTGAGCATGTAGAGGACTTAGAGCTGATTCCAAAAAGCTATAGAACATTGAAAATAGTTAATGAATGACTGAGATATAAGAAATACAAAAGGATTGTTCTAAGTAACTATGACAGAGAGACCATATATGAGAAGTATTGATCTATTGTATTAGAACACAATGTTGTACAAGATCATAGGCATGATAATCAAAGCCTAATGATTATGAGTAGTATAGGCTATGATGTAAGCCTTACTCTCTTACAATGTGGTCAAGGAAAACTCGGAAATGGAGTCACCCAGCTGCGAGTTTTTTATTAATCTTTTATAGATGATACATTTGAAATTTGAATTTGAATTCTCCATTGGCTTTAGCAATGGTTTCCATGGAGCTTCATTTGTACATAAACTCTAGCCAAATGTGTGGGCTTGATGTTTGCACCAATAGCTCCCCCTCAAGCCAAACATTTTGGCTTGGTCTTCTTCTTCAATCTTTTTGAATGTCCTGCAATCCAATCATAGACTTAAGCCTGCAAAGTTTTGTACCATCTAATGCTTTAGTCAATACGTCTGCACATTGCATATTAGTTGATACATATGCCAACTGAATTTCCTTGCTTAATAGCTTCTCTCTCACATAATGATAGTGGACCTCTATATGCTTGGTCCTAGCATGATAAATAGGATTTGCTGCAAGATGTAGTGAGCTTATATTATCTCCAAAAATCATTGGGGATGTAGTATGCAAACCTAAATGTGTATATAACAGTCTAATCCATATGGCCTCTTGAGTAGCATTGGCCAATCCTCTATACTCTACCTTTGTAGAAGATAAATCAATAGTAGGTTGCTTCTTTGAAGACCATGATATAGGTTTATCACCAGCAAATGATAGGTAACCTGAGGTACTCCTTCTATCATCTTTGCAACCTGACCAATCTGCATCTGAATATATCTTGATGTCCAAGTCTAAGGCATAAGGAAAGTACAATGCTTGATTTTGAGTGCCCTTAAGGTACTTTAAAATCCTCTTGGTAGCTTCCAAGTGATGTGCCCTAGGTTTGTGTATATATTGACTTAAATCACTTACTCCATACGCAATATCAATCCTTGTCAATGTAGCATAGTTCAAGCTTCCCACTATGCTTTGGTAACCTGCAATATTCTCAAGCACATCACCTTCATGTGCACTTAACTTTTGGTTTACCTCCATTGGAGTTCTTGCTACCTTGGCATCCTGCAACTCAAACTTCTTTAACATTTCATGTATATACATCTCTGAGTAATGTAAATTGCAGAGTTAGTATAAACTAACTCAAGTCCAAGAAAATATTTTAGCGGCATCATTACCTGTGAGTATGATATCATCAATATATACACAGGTATATTACCTCTAAATTTCTCCTCTTAACAAACAGAGAAGTATCTGCTTTACTCATGATGAATCGTTGATCCTGAAGATATGTAGTCAACCTATGGTTCCATGCCCTAGGTGTCTGCTTCAATCCATAAAGAGATTTGTTCCATTTATACACATATGTTACCGTGCTTGGGTCCTCATAGCCAGGAGATTGAGACATGGACACCTCCTCTGACATCCGGCCATTTAAAAATGCATTTTTTACATCCAATTGATACATGTTCCAATTCTTTGATGCAACCACACTTACCAATACCCTGATTGTTGGAGATTCACTCACTAATTAGACATAAAGACCTAAAGATAAAGAAAGATGAAGAAAAGCAAGCCAAACTATGTCCTTTATCTCCTTCTTTCTTCAAATCTTGCTGTATTACTTGTTAATGCGGCAAGTGAGCTTAACTAGCTACAACTCAACTGTCGAATTTACCACGCCACAAGAACTAAGCTAGAGTGATATTAGAACACCTCTATAATAATCCATAGCTTAGCAAACTTTTTGTCACTCAAATATATCAGAACTGTGTTTTAAACTTACCGAAATACCATCGGAACTTCACCGAACTGTCACCAGAATATCACCGTAATTGTACCAGAATGTTACGGTAATCAACTGCAATTTTGTTTGTAGTTACTTCAAATAATTGTTGATGAATTAAGGAAGTAATACTTGAGCTTCCTCGAGTGAATGAACACTATCTGAAGTTTAAGAAAAAACTTCACCAGTTTTGGATGTCTTTACTTTCAGACACAGTACTGTGCATACTTGTCCCATTTCACAGAAGTCTTTTGATCAACTTATAGTTGAGAATACTGGCTTCAAGATGAGCTATCTCTCATGAAAAACTTTACACTCTGTTATGAGATCTAACTTGTAGATGTACCGGAAAATATTTACTGAGAAAACTGTAACTATTAACTAACTTTCAGAGTAACATGAAATCACTCAGATTTCTTCACATACGAAGAATGTGCTCAAATTTCCACATGAACATGTGTTTTCTATTAGAGAAAATGTGTACAAAAAATAGCTTGGCCTCACTTTGCTCATAGCTATGGAAAAATCTCCTACTCTGAGTAGTTATTCCTTACCATCTCTCTCAGATGAATACCCGACAATTCAGGTTTTATTATTCATCTCTACATACGCAATCTCTGGCGTCTTCTACTTCTCTACAGAAGTTCTATTCTCTATTCTTTATTTCTATATTCTGTCTTCTGTTCTTTGTTCTCAGCTCTCTTATATACAGTTTTTGATCCGAGTTTCAACAAAAGAGTAAGCTATGATCAGTTGATTAAAGAAGCATGGATACTCAAAATTTGCTCCTAAGGAAAAAAGGTTTTGCAACATTTGAGCAAGCATTGGAGAGGAGATAGAAGAAGAACACATACTAAGGTAGATCATTAATGGAATCAAGGCTGATGATAAGTGGGAGTCCTTCACCACACCAATGGACCTCTACATGGATATTCAAATACCTGACCTGAACACCTTGATGGGGCAACTCTTCACCCATGAGGCAAAACGCAACAAGAATGATCACAACTCTAGAGGTAATCAATCTTCTGCCCTTTATAGAGATAAGAATAAAGCTAAGGATAAAGGTAAAAGCAAGAAGAATGAAGAAGAGGGTAGTATCTCTCAAGCTTATTATGCAGGAAGAGGAAGAGGCGCTAGAGGAAGGGGTAGAGGAGCAAAGCAAGGCAGGGGGAGATCCTACAACAATTCACCTTGCAACATTTGTGGTCTTACCAACCACACCACATAAGAATGCTTGAGGAATACAAGGAATCAAAGGGAAGAGGATTCCATAGAGGTGACTATGGAAAATCCAAAGGTAGATACAACAATGGAGGAGGCAACTACAACCATAACTACAATCAAAACTACAAAAACAACAATTATCAAGAAGGTTTCAAAGGAAGAAGGGACTACAACTATACAGAAGATCAAGAAGACTCTCTACTCATCATGAACATGACATCTAAGCAAGGTAAAGATGATGAGCATCTTTTCTATATTTATTCAGGTTGTTCCAATCATGTGGCTGGAAATGTAGCTTTATTATCTAATCTTGAAGAACCCAAAGGGAATCATGAAGTACACAAAGGTGATGATACTAAAAACTCAGGCAAACAAATTGCAAATGTCAAAACATCTGATGGTTGCATGAACCTAATGAGTAAAGTTTTGTATGTGCCAACTATAACCAAAAACCTAATTAGTGTTGGGCAGATTGTTGAAAAAGGTTTACAGGTTAGATTCACTAAGCATGGAGCATATGTGGAAGACCCTCAACAAGGCTTCAAAATGATTGCTAAAGGTGAGAAGTCTAGTAGATTATTCACATTTGAAATTGAGGACACGAGGAACATAGCACTATTCAATTACACAGATCAAACCTTATTTGAGTTAGAAACATGGCACAAACGGCTACGAAACATAGGAGAAAGAACTCTGAAGCAAATATGAAGGGATCAAAGTGTGCTTGGCATTCCCAATGTGACCAAGCAACATATGATATACAAATGTGGAGCATGCCAATTTGGCAAAGCTCACAGGCAATCATTCAATGGGAAGGGATACATTCATGAAGATTATTTGGAGGTTGTACACACTGATGTGTGGGGTCCTAGCAAAGATCCATCAATCTTAGGTTCAAGGTACTATGTTTCATTTATTGATGATTATAGTAGATGGACAATCCTTTATTTCATGAAGCATAAGGATGAGGTGTTTACATGTTTGAAAAAGTACTTGGCACTAGTTGAAAACCAAACTGGAAGGTGCTTGAAGAGGATCAGATATGATGGAGGTGATGAGTACTTTTCACATGAATTTGATTCATTTCTATAGGACAGAGGCATAAAGAGGGAAGTAACAACAAGATATACTCTTGAGCTGAATGGAGTGGCAGAGAGAAGGAACATGTTAATTGTTAAAGCTTCTAGGTCTATGTTGAATGAGAAGAAGCTACCTAATTACCTATGGGCAGAGATTGTTTCCGCAGCCACCTTCTTGGTCAATAGGCTCCCATCCAAATCATTGGATGGTATGACACCCTATGAAGCATGGAATGGCAAGAGACCCTCATTGGACCATTGCAAAATATTTGGGTGCATTTCGTATGCACACATTCCTTCACAAATTGGAGGGAAACTTGACCCTAAAGCTGAGAAATGTATATTCATCGGGTATGATCAGAACCAAAAGGGCAATAGGTTGTACAATCCCACTAACAAAGCATTCATAGTTAGTAGGGAAGTAGTGTTTGATGAAAATACTTCATGGTTTGAAGATGATTGCAGGAAAGTCAAGTTACCATATGATTTGGAAAATGATTGTCCAACCCTCACTCAAGAGAATCAACAATTAGCAAAAGATATCAACTCAGAGGATGAAGAGCGGACTGACTTCAAGGCTTGGAAGTCAAGAGGTAAGATCAAACTCAAGCAATTAGAAGACATACAAGAGTCTTCAAATCAAGCACTTAGGAGATCACAAAGGGAGAGTAAAAAACCCATAAGGTATGGCTATGATACATCATTAGTCACCAAGCATTCTATGTATATCACTAAAGACTCTATGATAGAAGAGCCTTCTTCATTTCAAGAGGCTAGAAAGAAGAAAGAATGGAGAGAAGCCATGTAGGACGAGCGTGTGATAGTAAGACGTAGAGAAGCGACATTGGAATGTAAAAAAAATCACCGTTTTTCAGTTCAGTTTGTGAGTTTTTCTTCTTCTTCATCTTCATTATCATCACCATCTTTTCCCATCTTCATATTCTTTGATTTTTTCCATTTTTGACTGTATCTTCACCTCGTTTCCACTTTTGGCAGTGAGAAAGAAGCATAGAGGGTGTTCAAAACTAAAACGTTGAAGAAATAGCCTTGAAATCCACCTCAAACGTGAAAAATCTGAGTGGCAGTATTGCGGAGTGACAAGACCTGCGTCTGGTATCATGACAGTGGTACCGTGACTTTGGAGGGTGACTTTGCATCTACAGGCACCTAGGAGTGACAAGGAGGACACAAGGTACACATATCTACAAAAATTTTTAAATTTGGGTGTCAAAATCTCCAAGTATCGTGTCCGGTTGAGTTTTGGTATCGCGATACTAGAACTCCCGTGTATCACGATACTTGTCGAGGTATCGTATCATGCATATCCACTTGAGGTATCACGATACCGATCTGGTATCATATCATCAAGTGCTGGTATTGCGATCGCAGTTGCCTCGATGGTATCGTATCATCGACCGAGCGGTATCGTATCGTTGGCCAAGTTGGTATCATATCGCCTCCCATTTTGGTATTGTATCGTTTGATCCTTTGGTATCGTATCGCCCAACTAGAGGTATCATATCGTGTTGGTTCAGTGGTATCATATCGTGTAGCACATGCAGTATCCTATCGCGGTTGGAGTGGTATCGTATTGTCTGGAAGGTATCATATCGTTCACAACTGGTATCGTATCGTCCTAACCACTGGTATCCTATCGTGAACTAATCAAGTATCGTATCGTGCAAATCAAAGGTATCGTATCGTGACCACTCCCAGTATCGTATCGTGGAAGTTGGTATCGCCTTGGTGGTATCGTATCGTCTAAGGTGGTATCGTCTATAGCGGTATCGCGTATCATGGAAAATCTGGTATCGTATTGCCTCTTCTGTGGTACTCCCAGAGAGATCGTGTTTCCCTGTTTTAACTCTAGAACCCCGAACTGGCATAACTTTCTCATACGAAATCTATTTGCTGTGATTTTGGGTTTGTTTGAAAGCTTGCTGGGAGTGCTGTGATTTTGAAGTTGATCCTCAGGTGGATTAGGAAACCAACGAGTTCCAAAGTATTTTGAGCAATACAAGAGAACCTTGGGACTAGAAGACAAGGCTTATGAACTTGAGATCTGGCAGACTCTTAGGCAAGGATAGACAAAGCATTAGATCATCTGAGGCTAGTGTCAACCATACAGCCAAGTCTTGCACACAACAACTAAGTTGGTATCCCTACACACTAAGTTCCGACACAAGTGATTCAGAAATGTCTTTTAGCATGGAAAGACCCACACGTAGTTCAGGCACTACTTATTTACAAACACCAAAAGGTCCCTATAAGACACAATTGGAGTATATCAGGACCAACCAATTAGGTTCTCGCATCTATGAGGAAGGTCTAAGATGATCAGTGGTCCAACTCAAAAATCCTAACCAACCCTTTGGACTTGAACACGCAGTGGTTAAGTTTGAAGAGGGTGCATACATTGATAAGGAAGGAATCATGTATGTGGTTACCAGCCTACCAGATAGGAGAGATGAGTTGGGAAACATCATTGCTGAGAATGAGCTAGGAGACCTAGAGAAAGGAGACCTAGCAAGAGAACCCAAGACTCCCAGAGGTAAGTCAGTCTTGACTAGAGTGATCACTCCAGATTGGATCCCTCAAGACAACAAAAGCATAGAATTGTTCTTAAATAGAGAAACAGAGGAAGCTTTTTGGAGATTTAAGTGAGATCAACCTAACCCAATAGTCACCATCTATGGGTTCAAGGATCTCGAGACACCAGGGAAAGTTGTCTATTTAGATCACACCTCAGAGAAACTATTATTGATAACAGAGCACGATAGGCATGCATACACTTGGCAAGGTGAATCAATTTTCCCCCCACCAAGATCCAGTGTTTCCCATGGTCTCCAAGGAGCAGGATCATCCATGGCTCATGAAAACCAGTGGGAAAGAACCAGAGAGACCAGAGGAGAGCTTTGCACATACAATGCGCAGAGACAGATCAAGACATGAAGGTGAAAGACCTGAAAGAGAGAGACATCGAGCACATAGGCAACAAAGAGATGAACATGATTTCCCATTGCCCAAACCCCGAGAGCACTCAAGAACCCTTAGACCTTCTCAAGTGGTTAAGGCAATGAAGAATTATTTTGATGGGCTTGGAGACCCTTATGATCATGTGGCTCAGTTCAACCGAGTGTTAAGAGTGGAGCAAGTTGAGGACTTGTTCACACAGTTTGAGGCATTTGGTTTGAATCTCAAGGGTACTACCTTAGCTTGGTTTCAACCTCTAAACAGTCGAAACTATCAAGAGATAGGTCAACTCCTAGAAGAATTCATTGTAGAATTTTCCAAGAGTGGTATTAGGCATAACACGTCATCCCTGATCCATAGCTTGAAACAGACACCCTAAGAAACAATGCAAATTGCACGAAGAAGGTTTAGACAGTACTTGGAAAGATGCCCTATGCCAGAATTACCCACAGCAGCCAAACAAGTGGCCTTGTTTTTAGATGGCTTATTGAGCACCAAGTTAAGATCATATGTGTACTTGAAAGAGCCTAGATCCATAGAAGAGTGTGTGTGCATGTGCATTAACAAAGAAGACAACTTGGGTGAGGAGTTAGGACTCTCCAAACTCTATAAGGATTCTGACAATTCTACTAGTCATACTTCCAGGACCTCCACTGAGATAGATGAGATAGCTGAGCAAGTTGCGAAAAAGCTAGGAGTTCAAAATAGATAAATGCCAAGGGTCACCCCATTGAAGCGATGTTATACATGTGGAGGAGATCACATGGCTAATGTCTGCCCAATGATGGCTCAACCCCAAGGAAACTCTAATGCTCCATATTGCACTATTGAGAGAAAATACACGAATCATACTGCTCAAGATTGCCCATACAATAGGCAGGTTGTTAGACAAACGTATCAGCAACCTTACTAGTAGGGGACGAATCAGAATCAATACCAACAGCCATATTATAGACCGCAACAGCAATATCAGGCACCATATAGGCCACAACGAGTCCAGGGAAACCAACCACCAGCTCCTACCAATGTGATTCCAGTTAAGTATGTTGTGGTAGAGGAGAACCTTAATAGAGCATTGGGGCCTGTGACCCCTTTTTGTCTTAGAAAATGATCCTCATGCTCATAGTTCAGAATACTCCCATGACGATAGTCCACATGGTTATTACACAGAGTCGCCAGAGCATAGTGAGGCTTATTCGTATCAATATGAGGGAGCACCTATGGAGCAAAATTGGGAACCAGAGTACTCCAATGTCATGTATACGAATCCCAACCCCAGGCCCCAAGCGAGACAAGTAAGACCACAAGTCCCTAGAGGACCATGTTTTCGATGTCAGGGTGACCATTTCATTCGTGAATGTCCCCATTCACTAACTCCAGGACAAGGACAAAACATCACAATACGCGGCTTTTGTCCTGAGTGTGGCAAGGAACATATCCCTAGAGAGTGTCCTAGGAATCCCTCTAGTGTGCTCAAGGTTTCACCCATCAATGTGGTGGGCTTAGTGGTGGAATCAAGTTCAAGTAGTAGTAATGTGGCTCTTGTAAAGGCAGTCACTAGGGCACAAGCATTGAACCAGGATAAACCAGCTGAACAATCAGAGCCAAGTGAATCAGGAGAGCCTAGTAAGAGGAAAACAAGAACATGGAAGGATACTAGAGAGAAAACTAATCGTAAGTGGAGCAAAAAGTTATCTGAGCTAGAAGAAAGCCTGAGAGACGCAAAAACAAAAATAGAAGACATCGCATCTCAAACCCCCTTGCATGCCAAAGCTACATCCACAACACCTCATCCCACCCCACCACCCATTCTAAATAGACTACAACCAGTGTCTGTTCTTGCAGATCCAACCCCAGAAGGCTTGGACATGATGTTCAAGGCCTACCAGGCTCGACTCCAAGAAGGGCCAACAGCTGCAAACCTGGATAAGAGTTACCCTGGAGTAGAGTTAGAGATTGAATGGACAAAAATGTGCATGAAGTTGGTAGAGCTAGCTCAAGCCATGCTTGAGACCAGTCAATCATTCAATGAGACAAACTCTGTCAAACCGGATTTGCATTTCCAAGGTTTACTAGAAAGATTAGAGCGATTCGTAAACAAGCCCCATGTTTATTTACCTCCATAGGCTCAACCAATGGTTGAAAGAGAAAGCTCACCACCAATGAAAGCTTATGTTCCTGATTCCATGGTGAGGGAGCACCTCTTTCATATCAACAATACTCTCAAGAGTTCTTGTGGGAAATACAAGAAGAAAAATGGGCCAAGGAGAAGGGTAATCCCCCTCCTATTCTTGAAATTGATGATCTTCACGATCAATTTCCCCAAGTCATCCCATCTATTTATGGAGACCAAGTAGAGCAACAAGAAGACGAGAGATTAGATTTTGAATCTAATTTTTTACAAGAGTTGCCACAATTCATAGGCTCATGGGAATCTGAATCTGTTCAAATCAGAGCTCCCACAATATTGGTAAGAAATTAAGAGTCAGTGGTTCCAAGAAACACTGACGTCGTGAAGAACACTAAGGTTCAATGTCATATCACTGTAGAAGAGTTGCTCAAAGCAAAACCAGATCTATGGAAACATGTGAAGGATCAGGCTCCAAAACTTGTTTCCAATATGCCAAAAGCAGGCTCTAAGCAGAAAGTACCAGAGATACCTCTAGACAAAATAGGGGGACATGAGTGAAGGTGAAGAAGGTAATACTTATCTTCCAATTACCTACCAGGCTTACACAACCAAAGCAATCGTAGATTCAGGTGCTGGTGTTACTATTGCAACCACCTCCTTGTGGAAGCGATGGGGCAAACCCACATTAAGACCAACTCAAATGAAACTTCAAATGGCAAACGATCATTTTGAAAGACCTCTAGGATTTCTCCAAGGGATAACTCTAACCACTTGTGGTGTAGAGATTGAACACACATTTACTATATGTGACTTTGAGAAAAATAATGTCTACGAGATGATCCTAGGAAGACCCTTCCTATGACAATTGCAAATAGTACAGGATTGGGGAACCAACTCCTCGTACTTACAACACTTAGGGGTCACCACCAAGGTCAACTTGAAGGATTACACCTTCAGAGATGTACCACCCCTACAGTGGAATCCTGACCATAAAGTGAAAGAAGATTCTATCTCTATGCATTCTGGAAGTTCATCTGATCCATCATGGCTGCATGAAGATACTCACTTGTCGATGTGCAAGGTCACAGAGGAAGAGGAAAAGCACCTAAAAGAAAGAGAAGAAGGAACTCCCCCAGGAGATAGACCAGTTAAAGACCCAGCCTATACACCGATGATATTTTGAGATGAGGAATTTGAGCCTCATGGTTGGGTAAAAATCTTAGCTACCATGGACATTGCAGTCAATGAAGAACAATGGACACCTCATTGTGATGAGGAGGGTTATGATATTTCAGTGTTCATGTGTCAGCCCTTGTTGGAAGAATGTGACCCTAGTGATGTCATAAAAGAAGAAGATAATGACGATGATCTAGAGTCCATTGTCATGGATAGTTGCTTCATCTGAGAGGAGCACTATCTAGAAGATGTAGGAGTATTGACTCAAAAAGAAGAAGAACCTCTCACAAGCACGAAAACTGTAAATTCAAAGGATTTGAGTGAAGGTAGTAAAAAGAAAAAGAAAAGAAAAGCAGAAGAGGAGGAATCATTGTTTGAGGTACTAAAAAATTTCAAGAAATATGAAGTTCAAGATCGGAAAATGTTGGTACGAATGCCTAAGAGAGAGGCCATGATAGGAGAATCATATGATGATAAAGATAAAACTAAAAAGATTGTGGTAACCGTTGAAGGGAACGAAGAGCAATGTACGTACATAGGAGATGACCTAAGTGCAAAACAAGAAGCACAACTTGTAGCTCTATTAAGGGAATATAGGGACGTGTTTGAGACTTGAAGGGAGTAGATCCAAAAATTTGCTCTCATACTATCCCCATGACTACTGATGCCAAACCCACCAAACAGAAGCCCTACACATATAATGACACGCTACAAAAATAAAAGAAGAAATTGACAGGTTGATTGAAGCTGGATTCGTCTATGAGATTGAGCATACTAAATGGGTGTCCCCCATTGTAGTGGTGCCCAAGAAGAATGGAAAGATGCGAGTGTGTATTAACCTTAAAAAAGTTAATGCTGCTACTATTAGAGATAGCTATCCACTTCCAATCACTGAACATTTATTGGAGCGTGTTGTAGGCAAGGAAGTTTATAGCTTCCTTGATGGATTTTTAGGCTACAACCAAGTAGCCATTGCCCCATAAGATCAACACAAAATAGCTTTTGCCACAGAATGGGGAATCTTTGCATTCCGTGTGATGCCATTTGGGCTCACTAATGCACCTGCAACATTCCAAAGGCTCATGTGTCATGTCTTCAAGGAGTTCTTGTGAAAGAGCTTGGAAGTATGTGGATGATTTATGTGCTCATTCCCAAGAAAGAAGATACCACATCCCTGAGCTTAGAAAGATTTTCAACAAGTGTAGAGAATATTGAGTGTGTCTGAACCCAGAGAAGTGTGTGTTCATGGTGCGACAAGGTAAAATCTTAGGTCATATTGTTTCTAAGAATGGAATATCAATAGATGTGGACAAAGTAAAAGCCATTGCAGAATTGTCGAGGCCAAGGAACATTAAAGAGGTTCAAGCCTTTATGGGCCATTGTGGATATTATAGCAGGTTCATCCACATGTACGCGATCATAGCTAAACCTCTTTATGCCTTGCTGACAAATTTTGAGTGGAATGACGAATGCGAGAATTCCTTCAATGAGCTAAAGAGATGCTTGTGCTCAGCACCAATACTGATCACTCTTGATTGGAATAAGCCATTCCATGTCCATGTAGATGCTTCCAATCATGCAATAGGATGTGTCCTAGCACAATATACACGTGAAGGAAATTTGGACTTGCCTATAGCATATGCTAGTAGAAAATTAAATGCGGTCGAGTGAAATTATACCACAACGGAAAGAGAAGGCTTAGGCATGGTATATGCTGTGAAGAAGTTTAGACACTATCTATTGGCCAACAAGTTCAAGTTTTTTGCTGATCATCAAGCTTTACTATATTTGGCCAATAAACCTTGCAATACAGGCCGTCTAGTAAGATGGTTCCTCTTACTAGTGGAATACGACTTTGAAGTTGTTGTCAGGAAAGGTAGGACCCACCTCAGGGCGGATCATCTTTCTCACATCACTTCAGGAGAGTCACCACAAGGAGTGTCAGATGAATTGCCTGACACTTATCTCTTCAATTTAGAAGTTGTTCCTAAATGTCCAAATAAGTTGGTACTTGTCTTAACCTTTGGACCTACAAATAAGAACATAAAAACAAACAAAGAAAAAATTGTAAAATCACAAAAATATCAAATATTGGCCGGAAGCATGTACAAAAAAGATACAAAGGGTGTACTATCTTGTTGTGTTGAGGACGATGAACATAATGGTTGGTTGCAACAAGCTCATGAAGGAATGCTAGGAAATCACTACTCTAAACAAAGAACATTGCAAAATCTAAAACATTTAGGAGTGTATTGGCCCAATATGGATAGAGAAATAAATGAGTGGATTAAGAATTGTCTAGTGTGTCAAAAGAGACGCCCAGTGGAGCATGTGACTCTTTATCATGTATCATTGATTCCAGATTGGAGTGCTCCATTGGTAGAATTCATGAGATCGGGAACACTACCAAATGAGGCTAGTCTAGCAAGAAGATGAAGCATGGAGCAAGAGGCTCAGGACTATGCCTTAGTAGGAGAAAACCTATACCAAAGAGGAAAAGATGGGTACTTAAGATTGTGCATTCATGAATCTGACTACTTGAAAGTCTTAGAAACTGCGCATAGTGGGGTTGCAGGTGGACACTTTGGGCCTGACAGAGTAATCAAAACCATTCTATTCTCAGAACTTTGGTGGCCCACTCTTCATATGGATGCACATACCTATGTGAAGAAATGCGACACTTACCAACATGCACAATATCCGATACGAAAACACGAGATGCCTTTAAGGCCAATGATGGGAGGATGTGCATTCTCAAAGTGGGGTATAGACTTCATAGGTCCTATCAACCCCCAGCTAGAAACTCCCATGCAGAGTACATTAGTGTAGCCACAGATTACTTGACAAAGTGGGTGGAAGTAAAAGCCACAACAAAGAATGATGCTCAAATGATGGCTAAGTTCTTATTCGAGAACGTGTTCACTAGATACGGGTTACCAATAGAGTTAGTAAGTGATATAGGTCGCAATTCTTGAACGAAGTCATTGAAAACCTCCTCCAAGAATTCTTGGTAATACATAACAAGTTTTTCCCTATCATCCACAAGCTAACGGACAAGCTGAGAGCACAAATAAATAATAAATGCTCTAATTGGGACAAACAACTTCATCATGTTGTTTGGGCTTACCGAGTTGCTTACAAAACGGTACTCAATGCCACCCCATTTCAGATGGTCTTTGGACAAAATGCTGTGCTACCATTAGATTTCCTAATCCCAGCCTTGAAAGTAGCACAAGAGCATGAGTGGAATGGACATGAATTGTCTTCTAGGATCTTTGATCTAGAACACTTAGGGGAGACGAGGCTACGAGCGGCAGCATGCATCTATGCTGCAAAGAAAAGACAAAAGGCATACTTTGATGCACACATCCAAGACAAAGGATTGAAAGAAGGAGAACTAGTGTTGTTTTACATGCTCAAGAAAGATGCCCGTAAGTTGGAAAAACGAGGATATGGACCCATGATCATTAATAGAATTTCCACTAGTGGTGCGGTTCAATTGGCTACTTTAGAATATGATATCTTGCCAAACTATATCAGTGGTTGTCGAATTAAGTTATATCAAGAACCTCTTACAGAGGATATGCTAATGAGACTCAACACTGCTAAGAAGTGAAAATAAGAAGAGTTGAGAGTCAGAGAAGAAGCATAGGCAGAGGCTAGAGAGCACATAAGGTGAAATAAGTTAAGACAACTAGGCCTAGATGTCAACCCGAAAGCCCCAAAATATCACATGGACATGTGCCAAAAATTGGGCATAATTACTTCTCGCATAATTGATCGATGCCCCTTTGTGACCATAGAGGTAGGACAAGGAAAGAGTGTAAGGACTGTGAGAGCATTGGTTTACTCAAGTGCAGCAACTGGTGCAGTTAGACTTTCATACTGTCAAGACCTGCAATTGGACATCAAGCCCATAGAAGCATATCTCATAGGATTGGGAGGTGTGGAAACCCCTTGTTTGGGCGAGGTGGAACTTCCCATCTACCTTCAAGGTGTTCCAATGAAAGTCAAAATGCTAGTGTGTCATGATGAGGACCTCACAGAGCCACTTGTCTTGGGTCAAGATTGGATTTACGACCATGTAGTCAACTTGAACCTAAGAAGTCAACTTCTTCAAGTTTGGGTACATGAACAATGTATTACATTAGAATTAGACAACTGCATGCTCACAGATCATGGCACCACACACTCTCTTAGTTCTTCTAGGATTAATCTTAGCAAAAAGGATGTTGCATGTGTAAAAAGCTCTATGTTCCAAAAGAACTCAATCATGGAAGAACAGGCTCAAAGACAAACCACCTCCTCCTCTAACACAACAACTAAAGGCTGTTGGTGCATACCAATCACCAATTGAAGGCTTGGAAGATCAAATGATGAAGGAAGAATCAATTCCTAAAGTGTGGAAGAAGATTACATTCAGAGGACAAGAGAAGTGTACACATATGTACATTAGTATAGTCATAGATGACTTAGATCTTTTGTTTAGTAAGAATCATGTACAAAATTATCTATAAATACTTTGAGAAAAGTCGGGGCATGTATGAGAGCATATGTGACAATAGTTAGAAGCCAAGAATGAGGAAGTTAGAAGTCATGAGATAGAGGAAAAGTTAGTTGAGTTAGCTCTCATCACTCAACTGTAATTTCTCTGAGTAAATGAAAATTTTTGCGCCCGATGTTTCTGCGTGTTCTCCTTCTACAGTAGATCAATTGTGAAATGCTTTTGTACAAGTCTAAGTTGAGAGTTGCTTGACCTCTGTGCAAAGTTTTAGCTTCCAATTGTAATCAGGCTGAGTGAATTAAGTGTAGGAACATTCATATGTGAACTATGTTCACTGGTTCCTAAAACAGGCGCAGATTTCGAAGTTAATGTTTTGATCATTTCTCCTAGCACAGTTTAAAGTTTTGCATGAGTGAGGGCTTAATCTTTAAGTTGGAAGATAAGCTACTCATGTCTAGAAGCATTTTGTAAAACGGGTTCTATTCAAGGAGAACCAAGTCTTAAAAGTTACAGGTGTAAAGTCGACTGTTCTAGATGACAGTTTCTGACATAGGTAACTTGAGAAGTTGATTTCTCAAGTTATACTTAATCTTTTGAAGAGATTTAACTTGGAGTAGATGCGCAATCTCTAGGAGATACTTCGTACAAAGTTTCATCAAAAACTTTACATGTTTGGTAGGTCAATGTGGAGAAATAGTGCAGCAGACTTTTCTGTGTTTCATCTTCTTTACAGATTTATTAATTTTTTGATAATTAGCAATTGATCCTCTAAATTAGTGGAGTGTTTAACTTACTCTTGGTATAGAGGTGTTCTAATCACAAGAGTAAGTTGTTCTTTTGGAGATTAACATTCTCCATCAGTGGTATCAGAGCAGGAGACATCAATTTGAAGAAAGGAGGATCCCGACTGCTGCAGATTCAAGAAATTCAACACTTGAAGGACTAAGAAGTGAAAGTTTGGAGTCAAAGCTCGAGGAGAAGACTTTTTGACATCAAGAAAGGCAAAAGGAGTCCAATTCGAAGTAAAGGTACATACATTGTTTGTAAAGCTTGAAGATTTCAATACACAGGTGGACACAAGATGGGAGAAAGCTTGCAGATTGATAAGCTAGATAGGGAGAACTATCCAGCATGGTCCATGAGGATGGAAGCACACCTCATGAGCAAAGATCTTATATCATTTATTACAGGAGATGAAGAAAAACCTGAGTTTGCAGATCCAAGTATTCCTACTAGGGAAGAACTTGCAATGTTGAAGACTTGGATGAGAAAGGATGCTTAAGCAAGGAGTATCATCTACATGGCTGTAAATGATTACCTTCTACCTCACATCAGAGGTTTGGAAAGTGCCACAGATGTTTGGAATGCCTTGGAAGAGCATTTCCAAAATACAACTAAGTCAAGGAAGTCCTCACTATGGGCTGAGTTCACAACCTTCAAGAAGAAGAGCTCACAATCAATTTCAGATTATGTGGCAAGGATGAAGGATATTGCAGATAGCTTGGGAGCAGTGGATGAAGATATTGAAGAAGAAAAGTTGGTAAGACAAATACTTACAGGTTTGAGAGGAGATGAGAAGTGGAAGCCTTTTATATTGTCCATAGAATTGTCACTTGACCACTTTACTCCTGATCTTAATCAATTGCTAGGACACATGCTAACCTTTGAGCAGGATCTTAAAGGAGACAATGATAGAAGTACAAGTCAAGCTATGTACTCCAAGGACAAGAAAAAGAATGGCAAGGGAAAGCAATCAAATGATGATGAAGGGATTTCAAATCAAGCTAACTTCACAAAAGGAAAGATGAATTTCAGAGGTAAAGGAAGAGGAGGTAAGAACAAAGATAATACTAAAGCTTGTTGGATTTGTGGCAGAACAAATCATTTGGCAAATGATTGTTGGTATAACAATCAAAATGGTGGAAACAATAATCAGAATTATAACCAAAGAGGTAGAGGAGGCAGAAACCAAAGAGGCAACTTCAGAGGAAGAGGAGGTAGGACATCATATGGTAGAGGAGGTGGAAGAAACTTCCAATCTCAGTCCTACAACAATAATTATTACAATTATGCATCAGATCAGAAGGATGACATGACTCTTATCTTGAATGCAACTCATGAATCAATGGGAGAAGATCAAAGAGTGTTTTATATTGACTCAGGGTGCAGCAACCATCTGAGTGGGAATCTATCCTTGATGACTGACATGGAAGCAAGGGTGAATGGACATACAGTTCAAACAGGTGATAATACCAAACATAAAGTGGAGAGCATTGGATCAGTGAAGACAAAGAGTGGAAGTACACTTCTGAGCAAGGTACTTTATGTTCCTACTATTCCTAAAAATCTGATAAGTGTAGGGCAAATTGTGGAGAAAGGATATGAGGTAAGATTCACAAATGATGGTGTTTATGTACAAGATCCAAATTAGGGATATAGAAACATAATTGTAGGTAAAAAGGAAGGAAGATTGTTCACTCTCAAAATCCAAGGTAATGTGGGACATGCATTATTTACCTATGGAGGTCAAAAGGTGTCTGAATTAGACCTATGGCATAAAAGGCTAGGTCATTTCAATGAGAGAGCTATAAAGGAGATGTCAAAGAATCAGGTGGTGCTTGGATTGCCAAATATTGAAGGGCAACATATGGTGTACAAGTGTGAAGCTTGTCAATTAGGTAAAGCACATAAGAGTTCTTATAACAAATCAGGGTACAAGTATTCAAATATGCTTGAATTGGTTCATACAGATGTATGGGGTCCCTCAAGGGACTATAGCATAAATGGATCCAGATATTATGTGTTGTTTGTTGATGATGCAACCAGATGGATTACTTTGTATGTAATCAAGGATAAATCAGAAGTTTTCAAGACATTTAAACATTTTCATGTCTATGCAGAAAGGATCACAGGACAAAAGCTAAAGAGGTTAAGATCAGATGGAGGGGGAGAGTATTTCTCAAAAGAGTTTGATGATTATTTGTGGAATGCAGGTATCAAAAGAGAAGTAACTTGCAGGTACTCCCCTCAACAGAATGGAGTAGCAGAAAGGAGGAATAGGACTCTTGTAGAGTTTGCAAGAGCCATGATGAAGGAAAAGAATTGTCCAAATTACTTATGGGCAGAAGCCATTAACACTGCAACATACCTTGTGAATAGGTTGCCTTGCAAAGCTTTGGATGGAGGAACCCCTTATGAAGCATGGTGGGGTAAGAAGCCTAGTCTTGATCATTGTAAAGTATTTGGATGTATTGCATATGCTTATGTTCCTTCACAATTAAGACATAAGCTAGAACCAAAAGCAGAGAAGTATGTGTTTATTGGATATGATGATAGACAGATGGGTTACAGGTTGTGGAGTCCATCCACAAAGCAATTTCTTGTTACTAAAGATGTAACATTTGATGAGCAAAATATGTGGTATACAGGATCATCAAATGAGTATACAGGTGTTGAAGAAATACAAAGGAAAGGAAAGGCAAAGGTAAAAGTTTGTGAAGAAATTATTGATGAAGTTGACTCTAGATGTAGAGTGCAAGATCATGTAGAAGAAGGGCCAAGATTTGATCCAGAATCAAATGAGGCTGAAACTTCAAGAAGTGCAGAAATCAGAAGATCTACAAGGGAAAGGAAAGAACCTATAAGGTATAGTTATGATACATCTTTCCTAACAACAAAAGATTATGCCTACATTGTTAAAACAGAAGAAGATTCAACCACTTATGAAGAAGCCAAAGGTAAACAGAATTGGGAGAAGGCAATGCAAGAGGAGTATGATGCTCTACTTGAAAATGAAACTTGGGAACTAGTACCAAGACCAAAGAATCAGAAGGTCATTGGATGTAAGTGGGTATATAAAACAAAGAGGTTTGCAGATGGTAAGGTGTCTAGATATAAGGCTAGACTTGTGGTCAAACGTTATGCCCAAACTTATGGGGTAGATTATGATGAAACCTTTAGTCCTGTTGCTAAGATGTCTACAATTAGGACATTGATTGCTATTGCTGCTTGCAAGGGATGGAAATTATCACAATTGGATGTGAAAAATGCATTTCTAAATGGATACATTGCAGATGAAGTATATATGGAGCAACCAGAAGGCTTCATAGAATCAATTGGATCAGATTATGTGTGTAAGCTCAAGAGAGCTTTATATGGGTTGAAGCAAGCCCCAAGAGCTTGGAATTACAGATTGGTCAAGTTCTTGAATGAATGTGGATTTCAAGCATCAAAGGCAGATAGTAGCTTGCTAGTGAAGGCAAGTGAAAATGGATATATTTACATGTGCATTTATGTTGATGATATTATTGTTACAGGAACAGATGCTCAAGGAATCAATGAACTCAAAAGACAAATAGAGAAGGAGTTTAAGATAAGTGATTTGGGAAACTTATCTTATTTTCTAGGAATGCAGATTGTGTATACTCAACATGGAGTATATGTTTCACAAGAGAGATACTTGAAGAATCTTCTAGTCAAGTTTAACATGGAAGATTGCAAGATCTCAACCACACCATTGGAGGTAAATCATAAATTAAGCAGGTATGGAGGTGAAGAATTCAATGACATGAAGAAATATCAGAGTTTGGTAGGTAGTCTAATCTATGCTACCTTGAGGCCAGATCTATCATATGCAGTAGGTGTGTTGTCACAATTTATGCATTGTCCAAAGAAGACTCATTGGATTGCAGCCCAAAGGGTACTCAGATATATCAAAGGAACCCTAAGTGAAGGTTTGTATTATGGTTTCACTTCTGACACAAGAATCAAAGTGTTTAGTGATGCAGATTGGGCAGGTGACTCAGATGATAGAAGGTCTACTCATGGGTATCTCTGTTATGTTGGAGATAAGCTAGTTTCTTGGTGTTCAAAGAAGCAACATACAGTTGCTTTATCATCCACAGAAGCTGAGTATAAGGGAATGGTAGAAGCTGCAAAGGAAGTGATATGGTTGAAGACCTTGATGAAAAGTTTTGAGTTTGATCATAGTACTCCAATAATTTTTGGAGACAATATGAGTTCTTTGTATTTGGAAGCTAACCCTGTTTTTCATGCCAGGACTAAGCATATAGAGATTCAGTATCATTTCTTGAGGGAAAAGGTACTAGATAAAGAGATTGAAGTGATGTACACTCCAACAAAAGAACAAGTGGCAGATATGATGACAAAGAGTTTGGATGGACCTAAGTTACAAAGGTTCAAAGACATGGCAAGTATCAAGAAGACAGAGAAAACCTCAATTGATGATTGAGGGGGAGCTGTTGGTGCATACCAATCACCAATTGAAGGCTTGGAAGATCAAATGATGAAGGAAGAATCAATTCCTAAAGTGTGGAAGAAGATTACATTCAGAGGACAAGAGAAGTGTACACATATGTACATTAGTATAGTCATAGATGACTTAGATCTTTTGTTTAGTAAGAATCATGTACAAAATTATCTATAAATACTTTGAGAAAAGTCGGGGCATGTATGAGAGCATATGTGACAATAGTTAGAAGCCAAGAATGAGGAAGTTAGAAGTCATGAGATAGAGGAAAAGTTAGTTGAGTTAGCTCTCATCACTCAACTGTAATTTCTCTGAGTAAATGAAAATTTTTGCGCCCGATGTTTCTGCGTGTTCTCCTTCTACAGTAGATCAATTGTGAAATGCTTTTGTACAAGTCTAAGTTGAGAGTTGCTTGACCTCTGTGCAAAGTTTTAGCTTCCAATTGTAATCAGGCTGAGTGAATTAAGTGTAGGAACATTCATATGTGAAGTATGTTCACTGGTTCCTAAAACAGGCGCAGACTTCGAAGTTAATGTTTTCATCATTTCTCCTAGCACAGTTTAAAGTTTTGCATGAGTGAGGGCTTAATCTTTAAGTTGGAAGATAAGCTACTCATGTCTAGAAGCATTTTGTAAAACGGGTTCTATTCAAGGAGAACCAAGTCTTAAAAGTTACAGGTGTAAAGTCGACTGTTCTAGATGACAGTTTCTGACATAGGTAACTTGAGAAGTTGATTTCTCAAGTTATACTTAATCTTTTGAAGAGATTTAACTTGGAGTAGATGCGCAATCTCTAGGAGATACTTCGTACAAAGTTTCATCAAAAACTTTACATGTTTGGTAGGTCAATGTGGAGAAATAGTGCAGCAGACTTTTCTGTGTTTCATCTTCTTCACAGATTTATTAATTTTTTGATAATTAGCAATTGATCCTCTAAATTAGTGGAGTGTTTAACTTACTCTTGGTATAGAGGTGTTCTAATCACAAGAGTAAGTTGTTCTTTTGGAGATTAACATTCTCCATCAAAGGCGTCACAACATCTCAACCAAAAAGGAAAGCGAGATAGTACATGACAACCGCTATATTGAATAGACCAAGAGATTTCAGGAAGAAAGTAGTTCTGGGCATGAGCCAGATATGGGTACGAAAAGGAGAGCAACCACCAGCCTTGCCAACACAATTAACACTCAGGCAAGCCAACCATGCGAAGACAAGCAACAAGCAGCCAGGACCACCTCAACCAAAAGATCTCCGACAAATATGGGTGCCTAAGAAATTAGCTACAGCTCAACAAGGGCGATTACAGATGTGGGTACCTAAGAAGCTCTTACATACACAACGGCCTATGCTCCCCACCATGCAAAAGGTCTCAACAAAGAAGCCAAGGAGAGAAAAGGGTAAGAACAGAGCACAAAGACCAAAACAAGATAAAATCAACCCTTCAGCAAAAGTAAGAAGACAATCATCAAGGATATGGGTTTGGAAGCCTAAGGTACCAGTAGCATCCACAACACCAAAGAACGAACCACTCCGGATACAACATTTAAGCAACCAACCAAAGATGAATAAGTCAACAAGGACTTGTATGTAGCCCAACACTATTCTGAAATGGGTCCTTAAAATCAATTGTCCTTTTGACATCCAATGGATACCTCAAACAAAGGTTGCATCAACATCTGCAAGAACATTGAAAGCCTTGACGTGCAACAACCATGTGCCTATGGCATAGCCTTGTCTTTTGCACCATTGAGGTCATGCATTTCCAAAGTATGCATCAACATAGGGCCACATTACATGGTTGTGCATAAACACCATTGAGAAATCCCAGGCACATGAGACACACTTGCAACATGTAAAATATTTTACTGATACTAACCTCTTTCTTCTTGTTTTATGCCATCGCGAGCACGAGAGAGAGAGAGAGAGAGAGAGAGAGAGAGAGAGAGAGAGAGAGAGAGAGAGAGAGAGAGAGAGAGAAGATTGTGTGCTTGAAGAATCTCATAAAGTGAACCATCAGAACGGACATCCATTGACAAGAAAGACAAGCCAATGGTCAATCACCATGATGGAAGTACAACATGAAGAGATGAAGACCAACGGACCCTTCACCATGGTAAGAATTGTACGCTTCAATGATGCTATAACCATGATCGATTAGGAAACCTCTTCGTTGGCATACCCTTGAGCACTGAGCTCAAGACCCAACTTCTTACACCATAATTCTTCAAATGCATTTCCCAAGTATGCATGCATAGGGCTACATTACAAGGCCGTGCACAAGGCACCTATTTTTTCCAACCCATGCACTAATGAACTTAACCATCAATCATTATGGGTCACAAGTACTTGGCCTCATACTATGAAACTCATGTTTCAAAGATTTAAGGACATCCAGGGTACAACATCAGTACCCAGGAAGCAATTCACAGTAGATAGCTGCTCAAGATCAACATCCACAACCACTTTTGAGCAACTAACAACCTTTGAAAGCCAAGAAGTATACCCTCTAGCTCAAATCCAAGGAAGAAGATAATACATTGGGTGCAACTCTTGAATAGGCTAGTAGTGGAAAACTAAAGAACCCGACAACCGACCAGGCTTCATTGGGAAGATGGACTCTATTGATACATGAAGGACACTACCTCTCAACGTACTACATGGAACAACCACTACAACAAGGGTCTGTCAGGGACGACGGACTCAAGAGGGGGGGGAGTGTTGAAGCTCAAGGTCAAGGAAAAAGCATAGAAGCGCATCAAGGAAGTGGACACACAAGAAGAAGGAGCAATTAGGGAGCTCCAAGAAGCACTTGTCAAATTTTCAGAAGAAATCCCTATAAAAATAGTGATTTTTATCACTAAAAACCATTGTAAATACCATTTTCCATTTTTCTAACTCCATTTTGTTCAAGCCGAGGAGCCCTCAAGCTTGAGGAGTATTAGAATTACCATCGTACCAATTTTCATAATTTTTAGACTCCATTTGAGCCCTTAAATAAGCCCTAGAACCTAATTTTTAACTAGGCCGGACACTGTGGAGAATGAGTTCTCCTATGCGCAACGGAAGTGTGTAGTGAGCCCTTGTATGTCCAGCACTTGGACAAACATCTGCACCTTACATAGCTTGCTGATCTCAATAAAAAACTCAAATGGACTTGCAACTTTAGGCAATCATAGTAGACAAAGAGGGCTTTCTAACAAGCTATAGATGACTTAATTTGGACAAGTTTTGATTAGGAAACACAACTGTCAAAGATGAACTACCTGTCCACATAGGTATGCTGAAGAACTGAGCTTCACTCTCGGACTGATAAATCTCTCAATGTATATCCTTTGAGAAAGATATTTGATACAGAGAAAGTAGACACAAATAGCTTTCCAACATGATAAAAAACAAGTAATTTGGATGAGCTTTGATTAGGAAACTCAACTCACCAAGATTGACCACCTGCACACATAAGTACACTTTAAAACTGGACTTTACTATCTGACAGATATCTCATAGAATATAAAAGATGGCAATGAGATATTTGAGAAAATAAAAGTAAATGCCAAGATCTTTCCAACAAGACAAAAATAACGAGATCTGGATATGTTTTGGTTGGGAAACTGAACTGACCAAAATAGACTACCTATCTACACAGGTATACTAAAAAACTGGACTTCACTCTTTCATTGATATCTCACAAATTACATAAGCTTTCAAAGAGACATTTGATATGCGGAAAGTGCACACGATAAGCTTTCCAATGAGTGCTTAAACACACAAAATGGTTACATATGCACTGAGATATGAGCTCTGCAACAGAGCTGTGTACAAACTGATGTGCGACTAGAAGGAGTCTAAGGGAAAGCCAAAATGACAAAATGTCTAGATCCGACTATTGGGAGCTCTTGCCTCTTTCTCTCCTTGTTTTGAATGTGCTCCCACTTCAATTTTATAACCAATGAGCATGTGAAGAAGTTTGTGCCTCCTTCTTAACTCACCACTTTCTCCACTATATGCTACTAACTACAAGGCAAGATATTGTATCTCTTACTCATCATGAAGTTTTGACTAGACTTTTTCTTTTATTATTTTTTCCTTTTTTCCTCTACTTTTCCTTTATCTTTATATTTGGTAAATTTATCCAAGCATGGCTCATATGAAAATGAGCTTGTACATTTATCTTCAACACTCCCCCTCAAGCTCATTTGGGAGTTATCTTCAACCATGTCCTTCAAATTTATCGCATCCTTGAAACCTTTGAGTTTAGAAGCATCCAAGAACTTTGTAAACATATCTGCAACCTGCTCTTTGGTTCTGATGAACTTTATCTCCACATCTTTGCTCAGTACCTTCTCCCTTACATAATGGTAGTGGACCTCTATGTGCTTGCTCCTTGCATGAAACATAGGATCGCTTGCCAAGTAGATACTTGACATGTTATCACCATATATAGGGATGGTTCCAACTTGCACTCCAAGATCAGCCAAAAGCTTTTTAATCCACATTGCTTCACATGTGGCAAATGCTAATCCTCTGTATTTAGCCTCCATAGATGAAAGTGCAACAGTAGGTTGTTTCTTTGAGCTCCACGTGATAGGTTTGCTTCCTATCATGAACACATAACCTGAGGTTGATCTTCCATCTTCCTTTGAGCCTACCCAATCAGCATCACTAAAGCCTTTGACCTGCAATTCTTCATCAAACTTGTAAAAAAAAGCATGATTAACTGTATGCTTTATGTATCTCAACACTCTCTTGGCTGAATTTAAGTGTTCACTTGTCAGGGCTTGCATAAACTGAGAAAGTACACCAACAACATAAGACAAATCAGGTCTTGTAATGTTTGCATAGATCAATGATCCTACAATGCTTCTGTATGTCGTTACATCTTCCAATGGTTCTCCATCATTTGAACAAATCTTTGTATTTGTGTCCATGGGTTGAGTGAGTGGTTTGCATTCACTCATTCCAAATCTGAAAAGAACATCCAACAAGTACTTCCTTTGCATCAAGTAGATGCCACTCTTTCCATAAACAACTTCAATTCCTAAAAAATATTTTAGCTCCCCAAGATCTAAAATTTTGAACTCCTTACCAAGCTTCCTTTTGATATCTTTAATCCTTATAACATCGTTTCCTGTTATGATGAGGTCATCGACATATATGCAAATATATACCTCTCTATTTTCTTCCTTCTTCATGTACAACAAAGGATCTGCACTACTTGGGTCGTATCCACACTTAGTTAGATACTCTACCAATCTCTGATTCCATGCTCTTGGTGCTTGCTTCAAGCCATAAAGTGCCTTCTTCAACCTGCAAACAAAATCTGGATGGTTTTCATCTTCAAATCCAACCGGTTCACTCATGTATACCTCTTCTTGTAGTTCTCCATTGAGAAAGGCATTTTTGATGTCGAGTTGATATAATGGCCATCTCCTTGACGCACCAATTGCTATTAAGGTTCGGATAGTTCCCATCTTTGCAACGGGGCTGAAAACTTCATCATAATCTATGCCTTGTGTTTGTTTAAATCCTTTGGCAACTAATCTAGCTTTATATCTAGCTAGTGAACCATCAGCATTCCTCTTTACTTTAAACACCCATTTGTTGGAACAATCTTCATACATTCTTTCTTTGGCACTAGCTCCCATGTGTGATTATCTTTGAGAGCTTTGATCTCCTCTTTCATAGCTTGCTTCCATTCCTTTTGTGTGCAAGCTTCTTCATATGTCTCAGGCTCTTTGTCTTTGATAACCTGCATCATGTATGCAAAATGTGTCGCCATAAAACTATCATAACTCAACCTTTGAGTTGGATACCTTGTCCTTGAAGATCTTCTTTCATTGCCTTTAGAGAGTTGCTTCTTTAACCTATTTAGCTTTACCATCGGAGTGATTACCTCTTCATATTCTTCTTCACTTGCATCTACCTCACTGTTTGGAGTAGCACTTGCATCTTTGGCTCTACAATGAGCTGAATTTGGAGACAAAGAATGGCTCCCCCTCCATGTTGAACATCCTTCATTTGATGTAGATGCCTCTGGACCTGAAGCCTTTGTGCTTGATTGTTGAACTTCTCTTTGATTTGTTCCTGCATAATCATCACAATCTTCTTCAAGAATCTTTTCCTTTCCTTTATCTTCATACCATGGTCTTAGTTCATCAAAGACCACATCTCGCGAGACTCTTAATTCCTTTGTTCTAGGGTTGTAACACTTGTATCCTTTTTGCTCCGTCGAGTAGCCGATGAAGATGCATTTTTCTGATCTTGATTCCATCTTTGTTCTAACTTCTTGTGGAATGTGAACAAAGCAAACACATCCAAACACTTTGAGGTGTGTAAGATCAGGTTTCTTACCGGAATATACCTCTTCTGGAGTCAAGTGATGTATTCCTGATGTTGTGCACCTATTCATCAAGTAAATGGCGGTTGTGATAGCTTCAGCCCAATAGTACAATGGTACCTTCATCTCGTTGAGCATGCATCTTGCAATTTCAGCAATTTGCCTATTTTTCCTCTCAGCTACTCCATTTTATTGTGGTGTGTACCTACAATTGAATTGCCTTTTGATTCCATTCTCTTGTAGAAAATCTGAAAATTCTTTGGAGAAGTATTCTCCTCCACCATTGGACCTTAAGGTTTTGATAGACCTTCCTGTTTCCTTTTCAACTTCAACTTTGAATCTTTTGAATATAGAAAACACCTCTGATTTTTGCTTCATACAAAACAGCCATACCTTTCTTGAGTGATCATCAATGAAGGTGACAAAAAATCTATTACCATCCATTGATGCCTCTTGGGTTGGTCCCCATACATCCGTATGTATCAAGTCCAAGACATTTGGAGCCACATAATTGCTCCTCTTGAATGGCTGCCTCGTTTGCTTTCCTAGTTGACAAGCTTCACATAACTCATGTAGTCCAATGCTATTAAATTTTGGAAGACCTCTTACCACTTCATGTTTGCTCATGTCCTTGAGCTTTGGAATGTTGATGTGTTGTTGACAAGATGCGGGAAGAAGCAAGTATGGACACACATGCAGATCTAGCACTGAGGCAACCCTTCATTTTTTTCAAAAACCCTCACATCATTTTAAAGTGATTCTCATCACTACAAACCCTTGTAAATATCATTTCACCTTTTTGTAGCTCCATTTTGTACAAGCCGAGGAGTCCTCGAGCTTGGGGAGCCTTAGATGTAGTTGCCTGTCAATTTTCATAATTTTTAGATCTCGTTTGGGCCCTCAAACAAGCCCCGGGACCTAATTTTTAACTAGGCCGGACACTAGGTCTGGACAGGGCCAAAGCTAGTCAAAAAACTATAAATAGAGCTAGAGAGCTCATTTTTGGGTTAGCTTCTTGTAGTTTGAGCTTGTATGAGAACTTTCTTGCAATAGAAGTGATTCCATTGTCTTACTCTCTTTGTTCTTGCCGTATGTGCGCGTGTGTGTGTATGTGTGTGCATGCTTGTGTGCTTCTCACTCACGCACTTGTGCCGCCACTTGCTCGAGGTCTTCATACCATCCTCACGTCTTCCCGGATTGACATTAAAGGAGGTGCTACTCATCACTCAGCTACACCAAATTTTGGCGCCGTTGTCGGGGATCGAGCTTTGAGGACGAGCGTGTGATGGTAAGACGTAGAGAGGACGCGTTGGAATGGTAAGTAGTAGGTAAATTTCTGATTTTTCTCCATCTCCATTTTCATCTTCACCTCCTTCTCCATCTCCACCTCCACCTCCTTCCCCACTACATATCCCCTCTTCCTTTTCATTCCCTCATTTGTTGTGTGCGAGTTTGAGAGAGAGCGATTGTGCGTGCTTGTTTTTGTGTGTTTTTTTGCATGTTTCTTGCAGGTGGCAGCTCCATCATCATCTCCAGCAAGCTCAGTAGGTACGGAAATTGTCTGCACAGTCCCCGAGGCGTTGAGCTCGAGCTATCGCGACACTCCAAAAATTTCACCTTCTCACGATTCTAAGTGCACCACGACACTGCGCAGGCCTAGAGCTCCTAGGAACCCTAGATAGAACAGAAAAATTCACCATATCCCGAGCTATCGTGACACTTCGAGGTATCGCGACACTCCCCACCTATCGCGACACTCCGAGGTATCGCGACACCCCGTGACCTATCGCGACACTTCGAGGTATCGCGACACTCCCCACCTATCGCGACACCCCGTGACCTATCGCGACACTTCGAGGTATCGCGACACTCCCCACCTATCGCGACACCCCCAGCTATCGCGACACTCCGAGCTATCGCGACACTCCGAGGTATCGCGACACTCCCCACCTATCGCGACACTTCGAGGTATCGCGACACTCCGAGCTATCGCGACACTCCGAGCTATCGCGACACTCCGAGGTATCGCGACACTCCCCACCTATCGCGACACTTCGAGGTATCGCGACACTCCCAGCTATCGCGACACTCCCAGCTATCGCGACACTCCGAGCTATCGCGACACTCCGAGCTATCGCGACACTCCGAGCTATCGCGACACTCCGAGCTATCGCGACACTCCGAGCTATCGCGACACCCCGACCCGACCTATCGCGATACACGGCCATTAACGCATGAAAATTTAGGGTTAATTTTTTGAGTGATTGGGAGGCTAGTTGAGCTTCATTTTTGGCACCTTGGTATAACTTTAGAACCTTGGAAGTGGGCAAAAGGCCTAGAAACCAGAGAGGGATCTCCTGAACCCTGAGAGCCTGTTTTGACCCTTTAGTGCCTGAATGGTCATAACTTGACCATACGAACTCTGATTGATGAGATTTTGGTCTCGTTGGAAAGCTCGTTGAGAATCCTATGTGGACCTCGACTGGTTTTTGTAAGAATTATACGTGGAGTTTTAGAACATGCATTTGTAAGTTGACCTTTAGGTGGAACTAAGTGGTTCTCAGATTCAGGGGGTACATTGAGCTACTCCAAGGGGACTAAAATTATTGAAGTGTGTCTTTCAAATACCTGTGGCAATAAAGCTATACTAACTGGTGAGTTTTTGCAGGAACTTTGTGTGCACTCAAGGCAATCCAAAGCAAGCTAGCAAGGGTGAGTACCGAGCTTGGGAGAAGGCTTCCTGGGCTTGTGTAGCAGTTTGGTCAACCAGCTAATTGAGGTTGGAAGATCTCTCAACCCTCCTTTGTCAATTCCTAGCCTAGGCTAAGTACGACTTAGGTGTGGTAATTAATTAGGGCAACGTTAGGCACAAATCAAGTCCAGGAATATTAATCAACAAAGTGCAAGAAGTAAATAGGTCTTAAGTGCGAAAACCCTAAGGGACAAAAGATAAACGGGAATCGATCACTCATCAAGTGCGGAAATTCACTTAAGTACTCCTGACGACGCAATTTCAGACAAGACCATAAACACAATATTCAACTAAAAAGAACAAAGTGATTGGTGCAAAATCAGCCTGCAACGAGAGTGTGCTTGGGTTCCAGGGGGTGAATAAATCAGGCATATGAACCTTAGATCAGGCAGACACTTAGGCCGAGACAGAAAAAGCCTCAGATCTTCTGAAGCTAGTGTCAATCACACTGCCAGGTCTTGGGCCCAGCAGTTGAGTGATTACCCATACACTCCCAGATCAGAAACAAGTGATTCTGAGATGTCCTATCACATGGAGAGATCAGTAGGTAGTTCAGGGTTGGCTTACCTAGAGAAGCCAGAAGGGCCTTATAAGACGCAATTGGAATATATCAGGACGAATCGTCTAGGTGCTCGCATCTACGAAGACGGACTGAGAAGATCGGTGGTCCAGATTAAGAACCCCGATCAACCCCATAGATTAGACCATCCGGTAGTCAAGTTTGAGAATGGAGCCTACCTAGATAAAGAAGGGACCATATATGTAGTCACCACTCTTCCTGATAGAACTGATGAGTTTGGAAATGTGATTGCGGAGACCCACATGGGTGATATAGAGCAAGGGAACTTAGAGAGAGAGCCAAGAACTCCCCGTGGTAAATCTGTCTTGACTAGAATCATGACCCCAGAATGGATTCCACAGGATAATAAAAGCATAGATCTGCTTTTAAACTGAGAAACCGATGAGGCATTTTGGAGATATAAATCTTCTCAATCTCAGGAAGTGAGTGCCCTCACAATCTATGAGTTTAAAGACCCTGATAGCCCAGGTCAAGTAACCTACCTAGACAATGCATCAGAGAGACTCTTTGTGGTCACTGAGCTTGGCAGACATGCTTACACATGGAAGGGAGAATTTGTTTTTCCCCAACCAAGGTCTACTGTGTCCTTTGGTCACCAAGGAGCTGGGACCTCCCAAGCTCATGGGGCTCAGAGAGATAGAAGTAGAGACAAACCTGAGGTAAGTTTCTCCAACTCCCTGGGAAGAGAAAGAACGGGAACAGAAAGGAATAGAGTGGAACCTGAGAGACATAGAACCCCATGGAATCACAAGGACATTGATGATTTTCCTTTGCCAAGGCCGAGAGAACACACTAGGACCCTACGACCAACTCAACTGGTGAAGTCCATGAAGAACTATTTCGATGGCACGGGGGACCCTTATGACCATGTGGCAGAATTTCGACAAGTGTTGAAAGCTGAACAGGTGGAGGACCTATTCACACAATATAATGCTTTCGGTCTAACCCTTAGGAACACTGCCCTTACGTGGTTCCAACCACTGAATGAGAGGCATTTCAGAAACATAGACCAACTCTTAGAGGCATTTATTGTCGAGTTTTCTAAGAGTGGAATCAGGCATAACACCTCCTCACTAATTCATAGATTCAAACAAACACCTCAAGAGACGGTCAGACTAGCTGGAAGAAGATTTAGACAGTACCTGGAGAGATGCCCTATGCCGGAGTTACCCACACCAGCCAAACAAGTGGCCTTGTTCCTAGACGGATTGTTGAGCACTAAGCTCAGGTCATATGTGTACCTGAAGGACCCTAGAACGATAGAGGAGTGCGTGCGCATGTGCATAGACATTGAGGACAATCTAGGTGAAGAGTTAGAACTATCAAAAATCTATAAGGATTCTGATAGCTCCAGCAAACGAACATCTGGTCAATCCATATCTATCGAGGAACTTGCAGAGAAGGTAGCCCAAAAACTAGGTGTCTCTAGCAAGCAAATCCCAAGATTTGCCCCAGTGAAGCGGTGTTACAATTGTTGCGGTGAACACATGGCTAGTGTATGCCCCATTATGGCCCAACCTCAGGTGAATCCTAGTAGCCAGTACTGCACCATAGAGCGCAGGTACACCAATCACACGGCACAAGACTGCCCATATAACAAACAAACTGTTAGGCAAAATTATCCTCAGCCATATCCACAACAGGGTAGATACCAGAATCAGTATCCATCACCACAATACAACAGACCACAACAAACCTATCAGCTACCTTATCAAGGGCAGCAGAGACCTCAACCAGTCCTAGTGCAGCAACCCCCTGCTCCAACCAATGTGATCCCAGTGAAGTATGCATCTACTGAAGAAAATCCGAATAGAGCCATAGTCCCAGTCACCCCATTGCTATCAGACAGTGATCCAAATGACCATAGTTTTGACTCCTCACATATTGGCAGTCCACATGCTTACTACATGCAGTCACCCGAGCATAACGAGTCATACTATTATGAGGACCCAAGTGAAAGTAGCGGGGAACCGGAGTATTCTAATGTTATGTACACAAACCCCAACTCTAGACCTCAACCTAGGCAGGTACGACCCCCATTTCCTAGGGGGCCATGCTTCAGATGTCAGGGAGATCACCGTATCCGTGATTGTCCACAGCCTGCCCCTACACAGCCTCAACCAATAACCATTCAGGGCTTCTGTCAAGACTGCGAGAAAGAACATCTCCTACGAGATTGCCCAAAGAACCCTAATAACATGCCTAAAATCACTCCTATCAATGTTGTTGGGTTAGTTGTAGACTCCACAGGGAGTGTGACTTCCACTGCACCTGTGCAGGTGATCACAAGAGCCCAGGCACTTCAACGACACCAAGATGTTGTTCAGGAAAAGAGCCCCGAGGTGAGTGAAACAGAGAGCATACCCAAAAAGAGGACTAGCGCCTGGAAGGATAGTCGTGAAAGAATGAAGAGACAATGGGCAAAAAAGATAAATGAACTTGAAGAAAGCGTGAGAGAAACCAAGGCAAAAATCACAGAAATCACATCTCAACCGCACTCCCACACACTTCCACCACTACCATCCCCATCACCCTCCAGTTCTTCACCCTCTAACACACCCCTCGTAACCCACCCACCACCCCGAGTAGGATCAGTATTAGCTGACCCCACTCCTGAAGGCTTGGACATGATGTTCAAAGCCTACCAGGCTCGACTTCAAGAAGAGCCAACAGTTGCAAACCTAGACAAGAGTTACCCTAGAGCAGACTTAGAGATTGAACGGATGAAAATGTGCATGAAAATGGTAGAACAAGCTCAAGCTATACTTGAGACTAGTCAAAAGTTCAATCAGATAAACTCTGTCAAGCCGGATTTGCATTTCCAAGGCTTGCTAGAAAGATTAGAGCAGTTGGTAAACAAATCACAAGTTTCTTTACCTCCACAGGCTCAACCAGTTGTTGGAAGAGGAAGCTCACCACAAATGGGAGCTTATGTTCCTCATTCTACGGATGCTGGAATACCTCCTTCAATACAACAGTACTCTCCAGAGTTCTTGCGGGAAATACAAGAAGAGAAATGGGCCAAGGAGAAGGGTGATTCCCCTCCTATTCCTGAGATTGATGATCTTCATGATCAATTTCCCCAAGACATTCCGTCTATCTATGGAGATCAAACAGAGCAACAAGAGGATGAGAGATTAGATTTTGAATCTAATTCGGTACAAGAGTTGCCTCATTTCACAGGCCCATGGGAAGCTGAATCTCTCCAGATCCGAGCTCCCACTATATTGGTGAGAAATGAAGACTCAGTGATTCCCAGGAACACTGATGTTGTGAAGAACACTAAGGTTCAATGTCACCTCACTGTAGAGGAACTCCTCAAGGCCAAACCGGAGCTCTGGGATCATGTGAAGGATCAGGTTCCAGAACTTGAAGCCAATGCACCAAAAATAGGCTCTAAACAAAAAGTACCCGAGGTACCTCTCGATAAGATAGGAGACATGAGCGAAGGTGAAGAAGGTAACACTTATCTTCCGATCACCTATCAAGGTTACACAACCAAAGCAATTGTGGATTCGGGTGCTGGTGTTGCTATTGCGACTACCTCCTTATGGAAGCAATGGGGCAAACCCACCTTAAGACCAACGAGAATGAAACTTCAAATGGCAGATGGTCATTTTGAAAGACCTCTCGGATTGCTTGAAGGGATAACTCTAACCACTTGTGGTGTAGAGTTTGAACATACGTTTGCCATATGTGACTTTGAGAAGAATAATGTTTACGAGATGATCCTAGGAAGACCCTTCCTACGACAATTACAAATAGTACAAGATTGGGGAACCAACTCCTTGTACTTACAGCACTTAGGGGTCACCACCAAGGTCAATCTGAAGGATCACACCTTCAGAGATGTACCACCCCTACAGTGGAATCCTATCCACAAAGCGAAAGAAGACTCTATCTCCGTGCATTCTGGAAGTTCACCTGAACCATCCTGGTTGCATGAAGATACTCACTTGTGGATGTGCAAGGTCGCAGAGGAAGAGGAAAAGCGCCTAAAAGCGAGAGAAGAAGGAACTTCCCCAGGAGATAGACCAATAAAAGACCCAGCCTATACACCAATGATATTTCCAGATGAGGAATTTGAGCCTCATGGGTGGGCAGAAATCTTAGCTACCATGGACATTGCAGTCAATGAGGAACAATGGACACCCCATTGTGATGAGGAGGGTTATGATATTTCAGTGTTCATGTGTCAGCTCTTGTTGGAAGAGTGTGATCCTAGTGAGTCCATAGAAGAAGAAGAGAGTGACGATGATCTAGAATCCATTGTGATGGATACTTACTTTGACTCAGAGGAACACTACTTAGAAGACATAGGAGTGTTAACCCAAAAAGAAGAAGAACCCCTTGCGAGTATTAAAACGATAAATTCAAAGAAAGGAAGTGAAGGAAGTCAAAAGAAAAAGAAAAGGAAAGCAGTAAGACAAGAAGAGGAAGAATCATTGTTTGAAGTACCAGAAAATTTCAAGAAATATGAAGTGGAAGACCGGAAAATTTTGGTACGAATGCCTAAGAGAGAGGCCATTATAGGAGAAGCATATGACAATAAAGAAAAGACCAAAAAAATTGTAGTGACCATTGAAGGGAACGAAGAGCGATGTACGTACATAGGAGACGACCTAAGTGCAGAAGAAGAAGCAGAGCTTGTAGCTCTATTAAGGGAATATAGGGATGTGTTCGCATGGCATTATAGAGACTTGAAAGGAGTAGATCCAGAGATTTGCTCTCATATGATTCCGATGACTGCTGATGCTAAGCCCACCAAACAAAAACCCTACACATATAATGACAATTATGCCGCCAAAATAAAAGAGGAAATTGACAGGCTGATTGAAGCTGGATTCATCTATGAGATTGAGCACACTGAATGGGTGTCCCCCATTGTAGTGGTGCCCAAGAAGAATGGGAAATTGCGAGTGTGCATTAACCTTAAAAAAGTCAATGCCGCTACGATCCGAGATAGTTATCCTCTTCCAATCACTGAACATCTATTGGAGCGTGTTGCATGCAAGGAAGTTTACAGCTTCCTTGATGGATTTTCAGGTTACAACCAAGTAGCCATTGCCCCCGAAGATCAACACAAAACGGCCTTTGCCACAGAATGGGGAATCTTTGCATTTCGTGTGATGCCATTTGGGCTCACCAATGCACCTGCTACATTCCAAAGACTCATGTGTCATGTCTTCAAAGAGTTCTTGCGAAAGAGCTTAGAAGTATATGTGGATGATTTGTGCGCTCATTCCCAAGAGAGAAGTGGCCACATCCCTGAGCTCAGGCAAATCTTCAACAAATGTAGAGATTATCGAGTGTGTCTGAATCCAGAGAAGTGTGTGTTTATGGTACGCCAAGGTAAGATCTTAGGTCACATTGTTTCTAAGAATGGAATATCAACAGATGAAGACAAGGTAAGAGCAATAGCAGAATTGGCCAGACCAAGGAATGTGAAAGAGGTACAAGCCTTTATGGGCCATTGTGGATATTACCGTAGGTTTATCCATATGTATGCCATCATAGCTAAACCTCTCTATGGGTTGTTAACAAATTTTGAGTGGAGTGAGGAATGCGAGACTTCCTTCAACGAGCTGAAGAGACGTTTGTGCACAGCACCAATATTGACTACACCAGATTGGAACAAACCCTTCCATGTCCATGTAGATGCCTCCAATCATGCAATAGGATGTGTACTAGCACAACCCACAGGTGAGGGAAACCTAGATTTGCCGATAGCATATGCTAGTAGGCAATTGAATGCAGCGGAACGAAATTACACCACAACGGAAAGAGAAGGCCTAGGTATGGTATATGCTGTGAAGAAGTTTAGACACTATCTATTGGCCAATAAGTTCAAGTTTTTCACTGACCATCAAGCTTTACTATATTTGGTCAATAAACCTTGCAATACAGGCCGCTTAGTAAGATGGTTCCTCTTACTAATGGAATACGACTTTGAAGTTGTTGTCAGGAAAGGTAGAACCCATCTTAGGGCAGACCATCTTTCTCGCATCACTTCAGGAGAGCCACCGCAAGGAGTGTCTGATGAATTGCCCGATGCTTATCTGTTCAATTTAGAAGTTGTTCCTAAATGGGAAAATAAGTTGGTACCAGTCCTAACCTTCGGGCCTGCAAATAAAAATGTTAAGACAAGCAAAGAGGAAATTGTAAAATCGCTAAAGTATCAAATATTAGCCGGAAGTATGTACAAGCAAGATAACGAGGGCGTATTAGCTTGTTGTGTCGAGGATGATGAACATGCTAGTTGGTTGCAACAAGCCCATGAGGGACTGCTAGGGAATCACTACTCTAAACAACGAACCTTGCAGAATCTAAAACGCTTAGGAGTGTATTGGCCTAGCATGGACAAAGAAATACAAGAGTGGATCCAGAGCTGTCCAGGGTGCCAGGAGAGACCCCCCGTGGAGCATGCCACTCTTTATCACATGTCATTAATCCCAGATTGGAGTGCTCCACTGGTCGAGTTCATGAGAACAGGAACATTACCCAATCAGGCTAGTCTTGCAAGAAAACGGAGCATGGAGCAAGAGGCTCAAGACTATGCTTTAGTAGGAGACAACCTGTATCGAAGAGGCAAGGATGGTTACCTAAGACTGTGCGTACATGAATTAGACTACTTGAAAGTCTTAGAAACGGCACACAGCGGTGCTACAGGTGGACACTTTGGGCCTGACAGAGTGATTAAGACTATTCTATTCTCAGGACTGTGGTGGCCCACTCTTCATATGGATGCACATACTTATGTGAAGAGTTGCGACACATGCCAACGTACCCAATATCCGATAAGAAAAGATGAAATGCCATTAAGACCAATGATGGGAGGACGTGCGTTTTCAAAGTGGGGTATAGACTTTGTCGGTCCCATCAACCCCCCAGCTAGGAACTCCCATGCAGAATACATTATTGTAGCCACAGATTACCTTACGAAGTGGGTGGAAGTAAAGGCCACGACAAAGAATGATGCTCAAACAACGGCTAAGTTCTTATTCGAAAATGTGTTCACTAGATATGGGTTACCAATAGAGTTAGTTAGTGATAGAGGTACACACTTCTTGAATGAGGTCATTGAAAATCTCCTTCAAGAATTCATGGTGGTACATAAAAATTCTGCACCCTATCACCCACAAGCTAACGGACAAGCCGAGAGCACGAATAAGATCCTGTGTAACGTATTGACGAAACTGGTCAATAATAAACGCTCTGATTGGGACAAACAACTTCACCATGCTGTTTGGGCATACCGAGTTGCCTACAAAACGGTACTCAATGCCACCCCATTTCAGATGGTCTTCGGACAGAATGCAGTGTTACCACTAGATTTCCTAATCCCAGCTTTAAGAGTAGCACAAGAGCATGAGTGGAATGGACATGAGTTGTCCTCTAGGATCTTAGATCTAGAGCGTTTAGGTGAGACGAGGCTACGAGCAGCAGCAGGTATCTATGCTGCAAAGAAACGGCAAAAGGCATACTTTGATGCCCATGTGAAGGATAAGGGCTTGAAGGCAGGAGATCTAGTGTTAGTCTACACATTGAAACAACACGCAAGAAAGCTAGAAAAGAGAGGCTACGGACCTATGATCATTAATAGGATCTCCACGAGTGGAGCAGTACAACTAGCCACTTTAGAGGGGGAGGTCCTCCCAAACTATATTAGCGGATGCAGAGTCAAGCTGTATCAGGAACCCCTCACGGACGAGATGCTAAGCCGACTCAATATTGCTAAGCAACGTAAAGAGGAGGAAAAACGAATTCGAGAAGAAGCACAGGCAGAGGCCTTAGAGCGTATCAAACGAATGAAGTTGAGAAGACAAGGAAGGGACCAGCCTATGACTAACACTGAAGAGTCTCCAGGCTATCACATGGCCATGTGTGAGGCTTCAGGTGAACGTATCCATAAGATAGTGGACCGACGACCTTTTGTGACCCTAGAAATAGGACAAAGAGACAGCACAACAAGTGTGAGGGCTTTAATTGATTCAGGAGCAGCCACAAGTGCAGTTCGGCTTTCTTATTGCCAGCAGCTGCAATTGGAGGTAAAACCCATAGAAGCCTATCTGATAGGATTAGGAGGTGTTGAAACCCCCTGCATGGGAGAGGTGGATCTTCCCCTCTACATACAAGAGGTCCTCATGCCAGTAAAAGTGCTAGTGTGTGAAGACGAGGATCTGACCGAACCGCTTATCTTGGGCCAAGACTGGATCTATGATCACGCAGTCAACCTGAACCTAAGAAGTGGACTTCTTCAGGCTTGGGTAGGCCAAAGTCGTCTCACAATTGAATTAGAAAATCAAGCACTCAAACCAATAGAACAGGCACCAACTCCTGGTCCCTCCAGGAATCCACACGAAGATAACCACGTTGTGCTTGTCCAAACTTCTATGGTGCAGAGGAATGTCAATCTTACTGAAGGTTCAGGAGCCAAGAAGGAGTTCCTAATTGATCCAAAGAAGATTCTAAACGAACGGACCGAACATCACTCTACACGAAGGAGACCGCTGATCAAGAGGGAGGAGCGCCAACCCGCGCAACATGGAGCATCTCGTGGCGTGAAGCAGATCTGGATACGCAAGGATGGGAGACCCACAGCTCCAATAGCAGATTCTCAAGGAGACAAGAAACGAGCCTCACCATCAAGGAACAAAGCTAAGAAGCCCCCTAGGATAACCCCTAGGCACACCATTTCTATTTGGGTTCCTAAGCGGTCAATGAAGGCCACCCCTAATGCTAGACAGATATGGGTGCCCAAGGCTAGCTTACAAGCCCAAATTACTTCACCTTCAGGCACTAGGATGAAGCAGCTTTCACAAGCACTCTTGGCCAACAACTCAGAATGTGACAAGATACCTACACCTCTCACTGTCCCCACTCCCATCAACCCCAGGAATGTCTGGAAATGGGTGCCCACAAGGTCCCAAATACATCACACTCTCATACCGAAATCTTCACGTGTCCTTAGCTCTAAGAGCCACTACTTACCTATCAAAGTATGGAGAATTAAACTGTGTACTAAACCCCCTGACCCTAATCTGTAAATCCGTCCACACTAACACAAAGCATTCCGAGTCCATTGCATCACCAAAGTATGCATCTAGGACGACAATGACCTCTAATCACCACTCACACATATCATAAACACCTCACCACTAACCACTGACCTCCGGAATTGTCATGTTAGTATTGTGAAGGGAACACCATTACATCTTGTTTCCTATGCAACACTAATGTGCCTTTCGTCTTCCAGCAGATAAGCAACCTACTCTCATGGCAACAGCGGCAGGCACAAGCTCTCAGGCAGGATCTGGTGCTCCTATCAATTGGGATGCCATGCCAGTGGAAGCTCCACCAACAGCTAGGCCTGAAGAATTCTTGAATGTGCGAAGGATTCCTATTCCAGATCCACCCAGTGGACTAACCGAAAGAGTAAAAGGGCACTCCCATTGGTTCAATGAAATGCCAGGGGATTTGGGAGACGCAGATCACATATGGGAGTCCAAGATGGAGTGTGGAGGGGTTTGGTGGACCTTCCAATTCTTTTCAAGAGAATTTGAGACCTTACAGAATGCAGCTCCACTTCAGGATATCTGGCAAAAGGCAGGACTACAAGCTTACTTCAGTGCAGCTCTACCTAAACCTGACTTCCTCAGGTGCTACTACTTGATTGCTACGTTGAAACCTACCGGGGATAAAGATCATTGAGGCACATTTTGGGTGCCCTCCTTATCCAATCTGGAGGAGATGAGGAAGTTTGAATTAAATGTAACGTTAATCAGGGAAGCCCTTCAAATGTATGGAACTCATGTGCCTTCAGATCGCGACCCTTTGATACCAGAATCAATGAAAAGCAATAGAGTCAAGAAGCTCAAAGAAATGTGCGCCCTCACCCCCAACATCGCCATACCTCTGCGGATGTGCCTCCAGCACTTCGCATTTCCCGCTCAGGACCGTTTCACTCAGCCTCACAAGAAGATATGGTACGGGTTGTATTTAGCAGAGACCGGAAGCTTGCCCATCAAGATGCCGGTATGGATCTTAGATCAGGTGTATGAGGCAGGCAAGCGGGGAGTGAGGAAGCCCACTTTACATGGGTGTTGTGCGTTGACGAGAATCATCTACAGATGTCTGGCATATGATGTGCCAGTTGCTCGAGCCCTAAAATATGCACACCTGGAGCTGTTCAAAGGGCGAAAGTCAAGGAGTCAGCCTGCAAAAAGAATGCGTGGATCCCTTTCACAGGTCCTGATCCCTCCAGTAACCACCGCCGAAGTCTCCACTAGAGAGGAAGCCCAAGTGGCACCTATCACAATCCATCTCCAGGAGTCTCAACCAAGAGAGGTGGTACAGCCCACTCCTTCTGCCCCTCCGCTACCTACCGATGCAGAATTTGCAGCAATGGCCACCTTCACCGAGGACCCAAATTTTGATTTTGAAACATTTCTGCAGACGGCTCATCTATCAGACAGTGAAGGTTGCCCTGACAATGTCGATCCGGGGGCATCAACCCAAAGAGAACATGCACGAGGCGAGACAAGCAGTGTACAGGAGATAGGAGTGGCGCAACTTCCTCAAAGACTAAGCACACAAGCTCAGGAGAAGGCACCAAGAGATAACCCGGAAGAGAGTGAAGACGAAGCCCCTGCATATACGGCACAGCTCAAACGACTATACCAAACAATCAAGCAGGTACAACGACGCCATAAAATGTCAGAAGAAGCAAATAGGGCCCTAGTAAACCAGATGTTACACTCAGAGCATATCGACCCCCAGTTTGTAGAATCGCTAAATCTTTTGGCGGACACCTGTGGCATCAGTGAAGCAATGAGAACCTTGGTCTATCAAGAGAACCCTGCTTATGATCAAAGAAGAATTGATACACGGCCGCGACAAGGAAAGATGATTCAGATGGAAGTATCTACCGCGTTAGCTACGTCCACATCAGAAGATGTTCACATGATTAGCCCTAGGCCCAATGATGAACCGGAGGACATTACGCATGCACCATCCCCCCCATCTTCTCCTATCCCACCCTCAGAGCCTCTCTCCACGTGTCTTTCTACACAACCATTCTCCTCCTATAGTGAGACCATTGTACACACCCCCGTGTCCACTTTCCTTCCTTCACCCTCATCCATCTCTGTCACTCAGATTTTTGAACCCCAATTAGGTCACCCTTCCTTCCCCCATGCCTTTGGACAACCATCTGTCACTAGTCAGACTCTTTCCATATCTTTACCCCCCACCCCTCCATTTCCTCCCTCCCAAACTCTACCTACCCCATCCCTTGTAACTGCCTCGGGCACCACACTAATCACCCAACCCTCCTTCTGGACCCAACTTGTAAACATTCTTCAACAGGTTGATGAACATAAGAAAAAGTCCCTTCCCCAAATTCACTTCCCCACATTCACAGCCACCACTATCACACCACCCACCATCCCGGTGTTCACATTTCACGAATCACACACTCTCATGTCCGATCCCATGGACATCTCACCATCCGCTGGGTCACCCACTACCACTGTTCTCACAACACCATCACAGTTTATTACACTCACATCACCACTTCCACACACGATAGGCACAACATCCACTTTTCCCATTCCCACTTCCCAACCCCCTGCATCTTCCATCCTTACCCCCGCATCCACCTCATTTAGTCTTGCACTCGACACGATGCTCGAAGCTGCCACTCAGCTTAAGCAGGAATATACATTATTGGAAGAAAATAACAAAGAGCTTTGCACCCTCTCAGCAACTCTCCAAGAGCGTGTCAATGCTTTGGAGTTCAGTCATACGGAGTCACAAAGCAAGATATCCGCCCTCGAACAGGCAAATGCGCAACTCGAAGCGAGGCATATAAAAGAGAGCAAAGCCATGGAGGAACAGCTGCGAGATCAAATGGGCCGCAATGCAAGGCTTCAACGAAACATGGCTTTGCTACGACGACATCTGGCAGCAGCGCAAGAAGAGAACAGACGGCTTCAACAACAAAACCAAGAGAACCTCGAGGCGGCCATGGAGAACACCCCGGGAGCACCCATAGACCCGGTTAAATTTCAAGCTGTTCCCTCAGAAAGCATACAACAAATCTTGGAAACTTATGCCAATCTTTTAGAAGCACATGATCAGCTTGCCGACCAGCTGAAGGATCTACAGAGACCCCAAGAGTCTACACCACACCGACAGGAACCTAAAGAAATGACCAACGCTGCTACTTCAACCGAACCTGAACACTCAACGACCAACGACGTACTGGAGTTACGGCAACAGATCGCAGAATTAAAATTGAAGTTGATGCAGTACGAACGACCTCCTTCCCCACCAGAGCAACCGTTAGAAGAAGAAGCAGTTACTATTCCAGTGGAGGAAGCATTCGACGACACCTACGAGCCTCAACCATTCCCAGGAGGACGCGTAACAGAAGAAGGTCAAGATACCTATGAGGAACCCCCATCGGCATGGATGAAACAGGTAGAGGAAATGGGGCAAACTCATCAGGAACGGATATCCACTCAGATGCTGGCAATGAAGGCCATTGAGGACACCATCCTTCACTCAGAGTACTTCAGGCACATTGCCCCTAGACGCCTTATCACTAGCTCAGAATTACAATACAAGCCCTATTTTGTATTGTTGGCCGACTACAATGCAGAAATCAAAAGGGTCACCAACAAGTGCCCAACATTTGCCACACAGTTCGAACCAGAAGATATACCAGAAGCGGCACGAAAAGGGGCCATATTCCAACCAACTTGGAGGCAGAAGTTACTCGAAACTTACCTAGAAATGCTTCGAACATGGGATCACGCCCCCATGCATTTGAAGTACAATCCGTGTTTTGGGCCAGTGCAAAGACGCAGATCATGGAAAGCTTTTGCCATCAAGGTTCAGAATAACGCAAACTGTAAAGAATGGCTCAATTACCCCGCCATCGCCCCCCCAACCGGTACTCCCACAGTGTCATACATGATTGCAACCATCAGACATTGGATACCACGCCTCCACCCTATGCCAGATGTGGCTGCCCAGATGATGCTCAAGATCTTCGATATGATGCAGGTCGTACTCAAAACTTTTCGCAATGTATGCCGTATTCAACCTCCTATTCCCGGGTTTATTAATGGTAACTATGACCTGCTATATGATATGAGCACAACCCCGAGCATACGAGTGGCTTACGCATGGCATGCACGCATAAGATATCTCCCTGCCTGCTACAAGCAAACATTCGACGATATGTTCACCACGGGGTTTTGGGAAGCACATTCAGAGGTATTCGCGCCACGGCCTACGCATTTACTCCATCTCTTTGCATGCGAGCAAACAATGCATTCCGAGCTTTACACGATGCCACGACCTGACATGCCTGGTACAGTTGATTGGGAGGCTTTGCAACGAGACCTAATCAGAAGTTTAAGAATCAAAGAACAAGAATTGGCAACCGACCTCCTGCAAAAATACATTGATCAAACGGTGGAAAAGAGGTCTGTCAGAGGCGACAGACCCTAGGGGGGGGAGAGTGTTGACAGGATGTGGGAAGAAGCAAGTATGGACACACATGCAGATCTAGCACTGAGGCAACCCTTCATTTTTTTCAAAAACCCTCACATCATTTTAAAGTGATTCTCATCACTACAAACCCTTGTAAATATCATTTCACCTTTTTGTAGCTCCATTTTGTACAAGCCGAGGAGTCCTCGAGCTTGGGGAGCCTTAGATGTAGTCGCCTGTCAATTTTCATAATTTTTAGATCTCGTTTGGGCCCTCAAACAAGCCCCGGGACCTAATTTTTAACTAGGCCCGACACTAGGTCTGGACAGGGCCAAAGCTAGTCAAAAACTATAAATAGAGCTAGAGAGCTCATTTTTGGGTTAGCTTCTTGTAGTTTGAGCTTGTATGAGAACTTTCTTGCAATAGAAGTGATTCCATTGTCTTACTCTCTTTGTTCTTGCCGTGTGTGCGCGTGTGTGTGTATGTGTGTGCATGCTTGTGTGCTTCTCACTCACGCACTTGTGCCGCCACTTGCTCGAGGTCTTCATACCATCCTCACGTCTTCCCGGATTGACATTAAAGGAGGTGCTACTCATCACTCAGCTACATGTGTCCTATTCTTTTGTGCCATGAGTCCAGCTCTGAAATCTTCTTGTTCCCACATTGAATGTACATGACCTTTCCATGTGGATGTTGGACATCCAAAGTGAACATCCTTCCTTCTCTTCTACCTCGAGCAATGACCTTGAAGCCTTCTTTTGGATTCTTTATGAAGCACCCATTCTCATTGAATATGACATGATAACCCTTCTCTACCATTTGTCCTACTGAAATCAAGTTCTTTGAAATTGTAGGAACATGAAGAACATTAGATAGTACCTTTGCTCTACTTGTATCTCCAAGCCTTATATCTCCAATATGTTCAATCATGTGTTGAGTATCATCACCTGTTTCAACACATCCTTTTCCACTTGGTACCTGTAGATTAGTGAACAAGCTTCCTTGGCATGACATATGGTTACTACAACCTGAATCAATGTACCATTTTTTGTCATCTTCACAAGAGCTTCTATACTCATGTCTCATTGCAAGTAGTGTGTCCTTGCTTCCTTCACTTGAGGTGCTTGCATAGTTGCTTTGGTTCCTTTGATTGCCTCCATTTGGTCTTCCATTCTTCAGCCAATAATCACTAGCATAGTGTCCTACTTTACCACAATGATATCATGTTATACCTTTATGAGAAATGTAGGAGCTTCGGCCTCTTCCTCTACTTCTACCTCGACCTCTTCCTTGTGTGTTGGCATTTGATGCATCCTTGTTGTCTTCCGAATTGTTTTGATTGTAGTTGGAGTGGTTGTGACCTCTTCCTTTTCCTCTTGAGCCTCCTCTTGAGTTTCTTCCTTTGCCTTGACCTGCATATAACATTTGCTTGTGGCTGTCCTTTCCTTTGGGACCACCGAAGCTAAGCTCTTCTGTGACAAGATGAGGGATTAGTTGTTCAAAACCTGGATATACATCTTTCAAGTTAATGGAAGTTATAAAAGGCTTCCATCTTTCATCTTCTCTCAACCCGTTGAGAGTATAACACACAAGATCTTCATCTTCAACCGTTGTGCCAATAGAAGCCAAAGCATCGCTTAGCTCCTTAATCTTCAAAGTATATTCAGCTATGGATTGACTCGAACTTTTCTTGATTGTGTTCAACTCATTCTTGAGTTGAAGTTTCCTAGCTTTGGTATTTGTTGAATACATCCTTTCAAGAGCTTCCCAAGCATCTTTAGTTTTCTCTAGATGTTGAATATGACCTACCATGGCATTAGTAATGACTTGCAAAATGAGGAACATGACTCTCCTATTTCTCTCCTCCCATTCTTTTGCTTGCCTCCTTTGGACTTCGGTGGCCATAGCTTGATTGATTTGAGGTTGAGCATCATCGCCGCTCACAATAGCCCATAAGCCTTTGCCCATTAGGTAGTTGGTCATTCTAAACTTCCACACTGGATAGTTATCCTTGTCCAACTTCTCTACTTGTTGACCCAAGTCAGCCATTGAAGAGTATCAAAGACTTTGAGAGTTACCTCGAATAGTTATAGTCCTTTGCTCTTGTGTTTATGAAGCTCCTTCTTGTTTTCTAGCTCCTCTTTTGCTTTGCTTCACCTCCAGCTCTGTTGATGAAGCTTCAAGACCAAGTCTGCTCTGATACCAACTGTGGAGAATGAGTTCTCCTATGCGCAACGGAAGTGTGTAGTGAGCCCTTGTATGTCCAGCACTTGGATAAACATCTGCACCTTAGATAGATTGCTACTCTCAATACAAAACTCAAATGGACTTGAGACTTTAGGCAATCAAAGTAGACAAAGAGGGCTTTCTAACAAGCTATAGATGACTTAATTTGGACAAGTTTTGATTAGGAAACACAACTGTCAAAGATGAACTACCTGTCCACACAGGTATGCTAAAGAACTAAGCTTCACTCTTGGACTGATAAATCTCTCAATATATATCCTTTGAGACAGATATTTGATATAGAGAAAGTAGACACAAATAGCTTTCCAACAAGATAAAAAACAAGTCATTTGGATGAGTTTTGATTAGGAAACTCAACTCACCAAGATAGACCACCTGCACACACAAGTACACTATAAAACTGGACTTTACTATCTGATAGATATCTTATAGAATATAAATGATCGCAACGAGATATTTGAGACTGTAAAAGTGAATGTCAAGATCTTTCCAACAAGACAAAAATCACGAGATTTAGATCTGTTTTGGTCCGGAAACTGAACCAACCAAAATAGACTACCTATCTACACAGGTATACTGAAAAACTAGAATTCACTCTTTCACTAATATCTCACAAACTACATAAGCTTTCAAGAAGATATTTGATATGCAAAAAGTAAACGAGATAAGCTTTCCAATGAGTGCTTAAAAGCACAAAATGGTTACATATGCACTGAGATATGAGCTCTGCAACAGAGCTGTGTACAAACTGACGTGCGGCTGGAAGGAGTTTAAGGTAAAGCCAAAATGACAAAATGGCTAGATCCGACTACTGGGAGCTCTTGCCTCTTTCTCTCCTTGTTTTGAATGTGCTCCCACTTCACTTTTATAACCAATGAGCATGTGAAGAAGTTTGTGCCTCCTTCTTAACTCACCACTTTCTCCACTACATGCTACTAACTACAAGGCAAGATATTGTATCTCTTACTCATCATGAGGTTTTGACTAGACTTTTTCTTTTATTATTTTTTCCTTTTTTCCTCTACTTTTCCTTTATCTTTATATTTGGTAAATTTATCCAAGCATGGCTCATATGAAAATGAGCTTGTACATTTATCTTCAACAGACACTAGGTCTGGACACGGCCAAAACTACTCAAAAAACTATAAAAAGGGCTTGAGAGCTCATTTTTGAGGTTAGGTTGTTGTAGATTTGATCTTTGTAAGAGATTTCTTTTGTAATCAAAGTCCTTCCTTTGGTCCACTCTTTGCTCTTACTTTGTGCACGTGTGTGTGTATGTGTGTGCATGCTTGTGTGCTTTCACTCACACACTTGTGCCATCACTTGCTCATGGTCTTCATACCGGTCCTCACATTTCCATAGATTGACATTTATGAGGTTTATCTCCTCATGTTGGTACTCACCATTGTGCTAGAGTGACATGTGGGCATCAACAAAATTCTACAGATACAATCATAAATAGTTTTTGGACAAATAACAAAGATTGTATGTTTATGGAAGAGACCCAATTTCTTCACATGAACCAAGACAATTAGACATAAAAAAAGGTGTACACATGAGGGAATTACCTATGTGAAAATCAACCAGGTTTTTCATATCTATGTACAAACAAAGTAGATATATGTGTAGACACCAACCAATATATCCACTGTGTACCTTAGCACAGACTTAGGGACTTGTGACGAAAGAGACTATTCCTCTATCACCAACAAGTACATATAGTGGGGATCACATATTTTAAATATCAATCCGAGAAGTATCTTGGACCTAACCGAGTGTATGAAGACAAGCATTTACACAATGGTCATTTCTTTCCAAAACTTTTCTCCTCCATATAGGATCAGTAGCTTCAAACTGTTCTTGAGTATATTGAAAAGTGTCTACTTTAAAATTTAGCTGCTCATTTGGATCCTTTTTGTAGTCTGCTTAATATACTTTTGAGTTTGTTCTTTCATAGTTTTGTACGGGAGATTGAAGGGCTTCATAATTGCCTCTAAATCTTTGCTCTTGATTTTAGACTCCTTCATGACTTTAACGACTTCATTTTCAAAATTTTCAATAACTTGAGACACCATTAGTGCTCGCTCTTTCTGACTTAACTCTACAATATATGGCATAGGGTGATCATCATACTCCTCCATACCTGGGTCCCTTATTGGTGAATGAACGATTGGGTGAGAACGAGGGCGTACCTCAGTCTCATTAGTAGCCATCTTGGATTGCACTACTGGTGTCCCCAAGTTCTTGGTCTTGTCTATTTAGGCCTTGAGCTCTCCTATTATTTTATCTTTCTCTTCATTTGCATCTTTACTAACCTTGAGCTCCTCTTCCACTTTTGCCCTTGCTTCACAAATAGTTTTGATTTGATCATCATCTTCATTGCATTGCTCCATGTACTTGTGTACTACCTCATTCCATTTGAGGTCCCAAGATTTAGCTTCTGCTTTACAAGATGTCTCTATCTCTACTTGTTTGCTTTTCTCTTGGATTAGTCGTTCTTCTAATGCTGCCAACTTGGCCTGTAATGCAGGTATGCTTGTTTCAACTGTGCTTTCCAATGATTGATTTAATAGAATTGAATTCATTAGTTCTTTATTTGTCGTACGCAGGTTGTCGGCCTTGTATAGAAGTTTACCTGACTTTCTAGGAGCTTGCGATAGTTTAGCATCCTCATTTTCTCAGCTTCATACATTGCATGTTGCTTTTGCAATTTTGTCACTTCATCTTGTAGTACTGACACAAATGTGGTTAACTCTTGTATATTGCCATTTAGCAAGGCACTCTCTTCCTGTACATGATGACACTCTTCTGTCCTTCCTGCGAATGCTCTTTCTTTTGAACAAGTTCTATTTGCATGGATATATTGTTGGCAGAAAGTTCTTCACTTGGATTTTGGAATCGATTTCTTGCCTCACATAGTTCTACCTTTTCCTCTTCATCTTCCATCAAGATGTTTTGAGGATTCATTGTGGTGTCTATCATTATTCTGACCACAGGTTTGAATTGATTTACTTCGACATTTAGCCAAGTTTTTTATATAACTAGCTCTTCTCGTGTTTGTACATCTTTACCTTGTGCCATATGTAATGTGTCTTGATGTGTTTGCCTTATGTGGAGTGGAATATGTGGTTCACCTTCCTCAATGGGGTTGGTGGAGTCTTCCATTGTTGGTTCTTCAGAAGGCCTTTTATGAGAGTCATTTAGAAAGCGTTTACCATTTACCGGCGAGCTTAACCTTTACGTGAAAAGGGCAAGGAGGGTGGCTAGATCAATCGGTTTCGGGTCAATTATCCAACAGTGAGGGTTCAGCCACAACCCGTATAGGTAATATAGGTCCTTCTTTATCTTGTATCTCTGTGGTGTCTCATTTTATCTTTGGATGTATAATCGTTCTGTGTTTTGGTGGTGAAGCTTCCTTGAGGGACATTTTCATTTGCTTGTTTAATTGTATTATATGTTCTTCAACTAATGATGCTTCATGCAACAATTGAGGTTGCTTTCTTGTGTCTTCTTCTTTTTCAGCTAATCGCTGGACTTGGTTGAGTTCCTCCCATTCTTCTCCCATGTGTACATCGATTTGTATATTTGTATTAAGTGTGTCATGATCATGTGATGACACTCTTTCTAAGCTAGAATCATCAAGTCCCAATTCTTTATATCGTTCTTGGTGAGATACATTACTTTCTACTTGTGTTGATCTTCATCTTCCCGCTCGATGATATTGGTGGCCCTTTACCGTAAGGTTAATTTTCCTCTCATGTGGACATGTGTGGCTTCTAGTGTGGTGGATAGATCTCTTTTGGTAATAGCTGGTGTTGCAACTATTGGCACCTTAGGAAGCTCATGTGTTCTTTTAGATTTTGGTGTCTGTGATGCCTCAGCCACACAAGCTCGCTTTGCACCCTTCATTGTCAGTTTGGAACTTGTACCAACTTCCTCCACTAGGGTTATACTCTTCCTCTTCTTTGGAACTGTAGCCGCTTTTACATACCTTTCCATTTCATCCATCAAGATCATAGGCCATAAGCACTCCTTCATGTTCAATGCTTGATAGATGAGTAGTGTCAGGGCTTAGCTTCCATTTCAGAACTTTTTGTGGCCCAAATGCTTTTTGGCTTCAAAGATTCGCTCTTGAATGTAGGATGTCATATTAACCTAATTCCCAATTTGCTTGACAACATGAGATAACAATTGTACTATTGAATTTTTGAGGAGCCATGTATCTATTCATATTTGGAAAACAAAAGTGTTGATGCACCAATCTAACTTCCTCTTCAATGTCTATTCTATTGATGTCAAAGCAATTTCTTTTCTTTGCCTCATGGCATTCATCCTTTAGATCTGTAAGACCATCCAGTGTTCATCCAAATGCTGCTCTGATGAGATCATGTGTGAATTGGATAGCTTGATATTCCCCGTTTCGATCTAATACCACGGCTTCAGGGACCGATGGCTTATCAAGGGCCAGACGTAAAGTATTCATAACTTGTGTGCATCGTCACAAGTCTGCTTTGTAAATTGGGAGCTTTAAATAAGCTTCAATTCCAGCTTGAGCCCATACATTCACTACTCCACGCATCTCATGCAAGATTCTAAAATCTTGGGTCATTACTAGGAATTTATGTTCTTGGTCCATGATCCCTATAGTTACAAGAAACAAGTGCTCACTTGCGGGATTATCGTCTTTGAACCAATGTCCTCTTGCTTTGATAGCACACTCCAGGGGAAACTCCAAAACTTCAGTTTCTTGTGTGGCTTCAAAATCAACTGATGCATTCTCCGTAGCTTTAGAACTTGAGGAAGCCATCTGTATTGAAGGCATTCAATGATTAGTATCAAATATGATGTTGGTTGTAGTTGTGTGTCGATCGTTCACTCCGTGTGTTGCATCCCCACTTACAAGTGTGTAAGGAACATAATACCTGACCTTGGGTTACATACTTTCTTATGCTCCAATGAAGACAAAAAACATTAAGGATATAGCCAAAGCATTTGGTGCTTATTATTTATGGTACATGGTGATCCTATTCCCTAGGTGGGAAATGTGCTCACTTAGTAGTACAATGATACTTTGGTGCCTCATGCATGGCCTTGTAATGTGGCCCTAGTATGTTTACTCTAGGTGCATATAACTCATTATGAGTGCAAGCGGGATCTCCTACTCAAATCATTAGTGATGCTATCTCAAACTTTCGTATCCACATGTTCTTAGTTCTAATGCTTTGAATGTCCTTCTAGAAACTTTCAATGTTTGCTAAAGGTATTCGGTTTTGCTACACTTTCACTTGCCATGCATATCGACTTGAAGTAGAAACTCCTTCTTGTTTATGTTGCGGCATCTGTTTCATTGGAGTCTTGTATCTTTTGAAGATTCATCTGTGCTGCCATTGATTCCATTGTACTTTAGTTGTTGGCTCCCTAGTAAGCTAGATAGCAGTTTTGGGTATCCATATTTGATTTCTTGATGGTTGAGTTGCCTTCAACATTTCTGGTACCCAGATTTGGACTATGGTTGTGGACCTATCCATAACTAAAGATTCAAGTCGGTGCCTTCTTTGAATGGATTCCTTTTGATTCTCCTTGTATTGAGACTGACAGATGTCTAAGTGATCTTTATGCACCCATATTTGTTACATCCTTCTTTTCATGGTAGTTTGTACTGGTGTTAACTTCGTGTCTGGTAGTATGGTTCCTTGTAGCCGATTCGTAGTAAGACCTTCGCTTGTTATCTCTGGTTGGTTGGGTAAAGATAAAGGGCTAAGTCGGGAGTCATCAGTAAGAAGAGAAGGGGTTTCGAGATTCAAGACAGATGTGGACACGGGGATCTCAAGGTTCAAGGCTGGTGAATGTTCACATGCAGACACACATTCAGCATTGTTATGTTTCACACCAATCATCTTTAGAGGTTTTTCATCTAATAGACTAAAGACCTCTCTGTGTCCAATCTTCATGGATATATAACCTAAGGCTAACTTGATAGTCACTTCGAATTCATATATCCAATCTTGACCTAACACTAACTCCTCCACTAGATCATCATCTTGGCAAACTAAAAACGTTTGATACATTGAGTTGTTACCCAAGTGTAGAGATAGGCTGACCTCCCCTACACATTCAATGGTGTTTCCTCCTATGCCCAATATGTAGGCCTTAGTAGGATGAATTGACACACTTGATTGTTTGGCTAAAGATAAGTGTATGCAACTTAATGCTGCTCTAGTATCAATTAATGCATCTACTAGGTGGTATTCCTCCATTCCTACACCCAAATTGAGGTAGGGTTGTTTGACTTGTTGTTTTATGGTTGTAGGTTCTCTTCTCCTATAGTTTTCCATGGGACTCGGCTCCTCTCCTTGTCGGTATATGTCATCCCTTTCCCTCATCCATTCTTTTTGCTTTCTTATGCCTTCCAATGCTTTGAGTCTTGCTTCTTCTCTTATTCTTTTGTCTTCTTCCTTTCGATGTCTAGCTTTAAGTAATCTACTCACCGTCTCGTCCATTAAGGGTTTGGAGTATTTCTTCACACGAAAACCACTTATGTAGTTTGGCAAGACTTCTCCATCCAAAGTGGCTAGGTTGAGAGCTCCACTTGTAGAAATACGGTTAATTATCAGCATTCCATGTCCTCTCTTTTGCAATTTCTTAGCATGTTGTTTCAAGGTGTACACCAAGAGTAAGTTTGCCTCTTTAAGTCCCTTATCTTTCATGTGGGCATCATAGTAAGCCTTTTGTCACCTCTTGGTTGCATAGATACCTACTACTACTTGTAGTCTAGTTTCATGCAATCTTTCAATATGATCCAATGTCCAGTCCACTCATATCTTTTAGCTACTCAAAGGGTAGGAATTAGGAAATCAATTGGTAAGACTGCATTTTGTCCATACACGAGATTGAAAGGTGTTGTGTTGTGCCTATAGTAGTCTTATATGCAACATGGAAGGCCCAAATGGCATGATGTAATTGCTTATCCCAATCCGATCATTTATTATTCACTATCTTGGTTAGAATGGTACAAAGCACTTTATTAGAACTTTCGGCTTGTCCATTGGCTTGGGGATGATAAGAGGCTAATTTCTTATGAATTCCCAGTTATTGATTCATCAAAGTCTCTATCACATCATTAATGACATGTGTGCGCGATCACTCACAATTTCAATGGGTAGTCCAAACCTTGTGAAGTTATTCTCAAAGAGGAACTTAGTAGTGGTTCTTGCATTGATCTTCATAGTGGCCTTTGCTTCCACCCATTTGGTTAAATAATCTATGGCTACGATTATGTACTCCTCATGAGACCCTTTAGTTGGCGGACTAATTGGTCCTATGAAATCTATACCCCATTTAGTTAAAGCTCTGACACTGATCATAGGTCGTAATGGCATCTCATCTCTTCATATTCGATGTTTTGTCCTTTGACATACAACACATCTTTGAACATAAGTAGTAGCATATTGGTTTAAAGTCGGCCACCATAATCTAGCAAAGAGAATCATTTTTGTAGTTTTATCCGCTGAAAAATGACCTCTTGTTGCCCTAGTATGGGCCATCTCCAACACATGGATATACTAGTCTTCGTGTATACACAGTCATAATTGGTTGTCTTGATTGCGTCTAAATAGTTGTCTTCATATGAGGGTATAATCTTTACTCTGCTCCTTGATAGCTTGTTTTCATATGAGGGTATTCATGTGTCTATAAGAATTTCACTAAAGGCAAACTCCATCTCGGTGATATGGTAGAATAGCATAGTGTCAAGTTTTCCTCAAGCCTTTCTTCCTGACACTTGAGACAACGCGCTACATGCCTGTGAACATCCCTTCGCATCCCTTGCCCATAAAATCCTACTCTTTTTAGTTCTTGCACTATACTACTGATACTTCTATGCTTCTTCCATGGGTTTATATGTGCATGTTTTAGCCATTTCTTGTTTTCCTCGTCAACAAACCTCAAAAGAAGTCCATTAGAATCTTGATGGTATAGGCTTCCCACTAGAATGTGAAGATTCTGGGTTTTCCATAATTCTTGGGCTTTACTAGAATTAATATGATGACTAGGTCCATGGGTGAGTATAGGTATTAGTTTTTTAGCCCACTCTAAACAAATTTCTAAGTTGAAAAGATAAGTGTCAGGCAAGTCCTCTGCCACTCCAGTTGGGGGTTCTCCGTGTGTCATTTGAGAGAGATGATCAACTGTGACATGCATGTTTCCTTTTTTAACCACCACTTCAAAATCAAATTCCATTAATCAAAGGAACCATCTCACTAGTATTCTCGAGTTACAGGGTTTATTGATAGGTAAAGTAGGGATTGATGATCAATAAATAATTTGAATTTGTTCGGTAATAGGTAATGCCAAAATTTCTTTACCGCATATACCATTCCTAACCCTTCTCGTTCATGGTAGTGTAATACGTTCAGCTTGATTGACTTGCCTGCTAGCGTACGATATAGGATGATCAAGTTTTCCTTCATCTGTGGGATGTGCTAAGATGCATCCTATGGCGAATTTGGATGCATCCACATGAATATGAAATGGTTTTTTTGAATTTGGTATTTTTAGAATAGGTGTTGACTCAGTCTCCTTTTCAACTCATTGAATGCTTTCTCACAGTCTTCGGTCCAATTTAACTGAGTTAGTAAGCCATATAGAGGTCTAGCAATTATGGCATACATGTGGATAAATCTTCGATAGTATCCACAATGTCCCATAAATGCTTGCACTTCCTTTGCATTTTTTTGGTCGGGGTAGTTCTAGAATAACTCGATCTTGTCTTCATCGGTGGATATTCCATTCTTAGACACTATATGACCCAAAATATTTCCTTGTCTTACCATGAAGGCACATTTTTCTCGGTTTAAGTAGACTCTATACTGTCTAGAGTTCTCAAAAATCCTCCTCAACTCTAGTATGTGGTCCGCTCGCTGTTTAGTATATGTGCACAAATCATCAACCTACACTTCCATACTCTCCTTGAGAAGCTCCTTGAACACATAGCACATCAATCTCTGGAAGGTAGTTAGTGCATTGGTCAATCCAAATGGAATAACCCTAAAGGCATACACTCCCCAGTCAGTGGCGAAGGTAGTTTTGTGTTGATCCTTTGGGGCTATTGCCCCTTGGTTATAGCCCAAGAATCCATCAAGGAAGCTATAAACTTCCTTGCGTGCCACCCTCTCCAAGAGGTGATCCGTAATGGGTAAGGGGTAGGTGTCTCGAATGGTGGCTGCATTAATCTTTTTGAGGTTGATGCACACCCTAAGCTTCCAATTTTTCTTTGGCACTACTACCAAAGGTGATATCCATTCGGTGTGTTCGATTTCATAAATGAATCCTGCTGCCAAACATTTGTCTATTTCTTCCTTGATTTTGGTTGAGTCCACGTCATTGTATGTGTATGGTCATTGTTTGGATGGTTTAGCATCAGGAGTCATGGGAATGCGATGGGAACAAATGGAGGGATCCACTCCTTTTAAGTCCTTGTATGTCAAAGCAAATACGTCCCTATAGTCTCGAATCAACTCTATGAGTTCCCGTCATTCGATGTCAGACACGTCTTTCCCTATGTAAGTACATCTTTCCTCTCCTCCTTCTATGTTCACCGTATTTTTTTGTGTTTGTTCTTTATTATCGTATGTTATTCCTTCTTGTGCTTGTCATTTAGGCATTTGAATAGCAATCTTCCTTTCCTCCACCTCATACTTTTTAAAATGTTCAGGGACCTCAAACTGCTCCTGTGGTATATTCTCTTCTCCACTAATCCCTTCTAATTGGATATCTTCCTAAATTTCTTTTTGTTCTTGGACAGAGTTGTTTCTAGTCTTCGTTTCTTTGTGTCCTTTTTCAAACTGAAGTCCTTGTTCTAGAGTTTTAGGTTCCATTTCTGTGCTTTCATAATCTTTGGTCAAATCCTTTTCTATCCACTCTCCTTCCTATGTCTCTTATAACACAACCATGTATAGACTTATGCCGTACCCCTCCTTATCTATGCACTCGTTTAGGGTCAAGATTCCTCATTGACACACACATCTAACGTGGCGAATATTTCCATCCATTGTGGGGTTCGAACTCTTCATTCGGGAATACTTGTGGCATATAAGCTCGATCTTCTACAAACCTCGAAACTCCAGAGCCTTGTTTCCATATTAGTCTCCTCTCGTCCTCCCTCTTAGCTGCCTTACACATCCATAGTTGGGTATCCTCATGCATCTAGGATTGATCTTCCAATCCTGCACTATGGACAGATAGGTCATCCTCTTCTTTATGTATCATATTCCATTGTAAAGATGGGACATCATGATATGTGTATGTATGGAGGTTTATTCTTGTAGTTGTGCCCCTATGTTGCAAATATACCGCATCTCTACCCCAGTCTTGCACTACCCTTAATTGTCTCATAAAGGGTTTTCCCAAGATCATTTCATAATTACTAGCTCTCTTAAATTCATAGTGTGTTCAAAATCTACTCCGCATGTTGTAAGCACCACATTCTCTAGTAGTCCTAGGGGTTTTTTGATGTGGCCATCAGCTAATTGTAATTTCATTCTTGTGGCCCATAATGCTGGTTTTCCCCACTTCTCCCATATCTCTTTTGTGGCTATTCCTACTCCAGCTCTCGTATCTAGAATTGCCTTTGTAGTGTAACCTCGAAAAGCGATGGGTAGACATGTATTACCTTCATCCCCTTCACTTTATCTATACGCACCCATATTTGTTGCATCCTTCTTTTCACGGCAGTTTGTATTGGTGTTAATTTCGTGTCTGGTAGTATGGTTCCTTGTAGCCGATTTTTAGTAAGACCCTCACTTGTTATCTCCGATTGGTTGGGTAAAGATGAAGGGCCAAATCGAGAGTCATGAGTAAGAAGAGAAGGGGTTTCGGGATTCAAGACAGATTTGGACACGGGGATATCATGGTTCCAGGCTAGTGAATGTTCACATGTAGACACATTCAACACTGTTATGTTTCACACCAATCATCTTTAGAGATTTCTCATGTAATAGACTAAAGACCTCTCTTTGTCCAATCTTCACTGATATATAACCTAAGGCTAACTGGATAGTCACTTCGAATTCATATATCGAATCTTCTCCTAACACTAACTCCTCCACTAGATCGTTATCTTGGCAAACTAAAAACTTTTGAGACATTGAGTTGTTACCCACGTGTAGAGATAGGCTGACCTCCCCTACACATTCAATCCTATGCCCAATATGTAGGCCTTAGTAGGATGAATTGACACACTTAATTGTTTGTCTAAAGATAAGTGTATGCAACTTAATGCTGCTCCAGTATCAATTAATGCATCTACCAGGTAGTATTCCTCCATTCCTACTCCAAAATTGAGGTAGGGTTGTTTGACTTGTTGTTTTATGGTTGTAGGTTTTGTTGTCCTATAGTTTGCCATGGGACTTGGCTCCTCTCCTTGTCGGTATCTATCATCCCTTTCCCTCATCCATTATTTTTGCTTTCTTATGCGTTCTAATGCTTCGAGTCCTGCTTCTTCTCTTATTCTTTCTTCTTCTTCCTTTCGATGTCTAACACATGGATATACTCGTCTTCGTGTATACACAGTCATAATTGGTTGTCTTGACTAGCTGTAAATAGTTGTCTTCCTATGAGGGTATAATCTTTACTTTGCTCCTCGATAGCTCGTTTTCTTGTGAGGCTTGCTCCTTCTGGGTATTCATGTGTCCTTAAGAATTTCACTAAAGGAAAAATCCGTCTCGGTGCTATGGTAGAATAGCATAGTTTCAATTTTTCCTCACACCTTTCTTCTTGACTTGAGAAAACTCGCTACATGCCTGTGAACATCCCTCGGTATCCTTGGCCAATAAAATCCTACTCTTTTTAGTTCTTGCATTATACTACTGATACTTCTATGCTTTTTCCATTGGTTTATATGTGCATGTTTCAGCCAATTTCCTTTTTCTTCCTCGTCTACACACCTCAAAAGAAGTCTGTTAGAATCTTGATGGTATAAGCTTCCTGCTATAATGTGAAGTTTTGAGGTTTTCAATAATTCTTGGGCTTTACCAAAATTAATCTGAGGACTAGGTCCATGGGTGAGTATAGGTATCAGTTTCTCAGCCCACTATGGACAAATTTCTAAGTTGAAAAGATAAGTGTCAGGCCTCCGCCACTCCAATTGGGGGTTCTCTGTGTGTCATTCGAGAGAGATGATCAGCTCTGACATGCATGTTTCCTTTTTTAACCACCACTTCAAAATCAAATTCCATTAATAAAAGGAACCATCTCATTAGTCTTCTCGTGTTACAGGGTCTATCGACTAGATAAACTAGGGCTTGATGATCAATAAAGAATTTGAATTTGTTTGCTAATAGGTAATGCCAAAATTTCTTTACCGCATATACCATTCCTAACCCTTCTTGTTCAGTGGTAGTGTAATTACACTCAGCTTGATTGAGTTGCGTGCTAGCGTAAGCTATAGGGTGATCAAGTTTTCCTTCATCTGTCACCTATGCTAAGATGCATCCTATGGAAAATTTGGAGGCATCCACGTGGATATGAAATGGTTTTTCCCAATTTGGTAGTTTTAGAATAGGTGTTGAACTCACTCTCCTTTTCAGCTCATTGAATGCTTTCTCACAGTCTTTGGTCCAATTGAACTCAGTTATTAAGCCATATAGAGGTCTAGAAATTATGGCATACATGTGGATAAATCTTCAATACTATCCACAGTGTCCCATAAATGCTTGCACTTTGTTTGCATTTTTTGGTCGAGGTACTAGAATAACTTTGATCTTGTCTTCATCAGTGGATATTCCATTCTTAGACACTATGACACAGAATGTTTCCTTGTCTTACCATGAAGACACATTTTTCTGGGTTTAAACAGACTCTATACTTTCTACACTTCTCAAAAATCCTCTTTAACTTTGGTATGTGGTCAGCTCACTATTCAAAATATGTGCACAAATCATCTATATACACTTCCATACTCTTCTTGTAAAATTCCTTGAATACATGACACATCAATCTCTAGAAGGTAGCTAGTGCATTGGTCAATCCAAACGGCATAACCCTAAAGGCATACACTACCCATTATGTGGTGAAGGTAGTTTTGTGTTGATCCTCTAGGGCTATTGCGACTTGGTTATAGCCTGAGAATCCATCAAGGAAGCTATAAACTTTCTTGCATGTCATCCCCTTCAAGAGGTGATCCGTAATGGGTAAGGTGTAACTGTCTCGAATGGTGGCTCAATTAATCTTTTTGAGGTTGATGCACACCCTAAGCTTCCCATTTTTCTTTGGCACTACTAGCAAAGGTGATATCCATTCGGTGTGTTTGATTTCATAGATGAATCCTGCTGCCAATAATTTGTCTATTTCTTCCTTGATTTTGGCTGAGTACACATCATTGTATGTGTATGGTCGTTGTTTGGATGGTTTAGCGTCACGAGTCATGGGAATGCGATGGGAACAAATGGAGGGATCCACTCCTTTTAAGTTCTTGTATGTCCAAGCGAATACGTCCCTATAGTCTCGAATCAACTCTATGAGTTCTCGTTCTTCACTGTCAAACACATCTTTCCCTATGTAAGTACATCTTTCCTCTTCTCCTTCTATGGTCACTGTAATTTTTTTTGTTTGTTCTTTATTATCTTATGCTATTCCTTCTTGTGCTTGTTGTTTAGTAACTTGAATAGCAATCTTCCTTTCCTCCACCTCGTACTTTTTAAAATGTTCAAAGACCTCAAACTGCTCATGTGGTATATCCCTTCTCCACTCATCCATTCTAATCAGATATCTTCCTGAATTTCTTTTTGTTCTTGGAAAGAGTTGTTTCCAGTCTTCGTTTCTTTGTGTCATTTTTCTAACTGAAGTCCTTCTTCTCGAGTTTCAGGTTCCATTTCTATGCTTTCATAATCTTCGGTCCAATCCTTTTCTATCCACTCTCCTTCCTCTGTCTCTTGTAGCACAACCATGTATATACTCATGTCGTACCCCTCCTTATGTGTGCACTTCTTTAGGGTCAGGACTTCCTCATTGACATGCACATCTAACATGGCCAATATTTCCATCCATCCGTGGGTTTCGAATTCTTCATCCGAGAATACGCGGCATATAAGCTGGATCTTCTACATGCCTCAAGACCCCACAGCCTTGTTGCCATGTTAGTCTCCTCTCGTCCTTCCTCTTAGCTGCCTTACACATCCATAGTTGGGTATCCTCATGCATCCAGGATTGGTCTTCCGATCGTGCGCTATGGACTGATAGGTCATCCTCTTCTTTATGTATTGTATTCCATTGTAAAGGCGGGACATCGTGATACGTGTATGCATGGAGGTTTATTCTTGTATTTGTGACCCTATGTTGCAAATATACTGCATCTCTACCCCAATCTTGCACAACCCTTAGTTGTCTCATAAAGGGTCTTCCCAAGATCATTTCATAATTACTAGCTCTCTGATTTTGACACATAGTTAATGTGTGTTCAAAATCTACTCCACATGTTGTAAGCACCAAATTCTCTAGTAATCCTAGGGGTTTTCAAGTGTGGCCATCGGATAATTGTAATTTCATTTTTGTGGATCGTAATGTTGGTTTTCCCCACTTCTCCCATATCTCTTTCATGGCTATTCCTACTCTAGCTCCCATGTCTAGAATTGCCTTTGTGGTGTAACCTCGAAAAGTGATGGGTAGAGATGTACTACCTTCATACCCTTCATTGAGGTCTCCCACTTTATCTATAGGAATTTGAATTGTATGCATATCTTTAGTGGCCTCCTTGTTACTTGTTTCTACTTCTCTCTGCATGAAGTGCTTAGCTAATTTGCCCCATACTTGTGGTTTAATTTTTAGTAATTCCTCTAATGTTATTGAACACTGCACCTTAGTCTCCTTCAATTTTTGTACTATGTCTGATGTTGTGTACCTAAGTCAAGAAGTCTCAGGGACTTGTGCCAACGAGACTAAATCTCATTTGCCACACAAGCGCATACAGTGGGGAATTGACACACGCTTATTCGTCAATCCGATGAACCTACCTAACCAAGCATATGAGGACATGTGCGCACGTGATGGAAAATGAAAAGGTTCAGCTCACATGCATGAGAAAAGACTAACCTACCTCTCTAACTCACTTAGATACTGAAAGTGTCTATCATGATACCACTTACAACAGTTTTCACTAAATTGAGGATTTCTCCTAACTCCGAACTCTGACTATGGCCAATAGTGGGTTCCTTTCGAAGCTCTCGGTGAGACGCATCTATTGGAGGTAGCTTCACTTGATTCTGACAACTGTGCTTCAAGTTATGACCAAAATAGTGAATGGCGGGAAACACCCACAATCACTCCACAACTCCTACTAGCTCACACACACACACCACAGTAGCTCAAAAACAGTGGGGAGGGGTAGACAACAGTTCTACACACACATTCCAAGCATTGCACACTCATAGAAGATAAAAAAGAAGATGAAAATCTGCAAGAAAGAAGCAATTTCGAAATTCAGTAGCTCTTCTTCTTCACAATGGAAAAAAGTCTCTACAAAGAGTCACAAAGTGACATATACTAAAAAATGGTCCTTTCACACAAGTGATCGGCACTTTATTGGCTAATCTCTATTTTCCTGTTATTTTACAAGAAATAGATTACAATGATTTGGGATTATGCATCTAGTGGACTCCTCTAGTGCATTTACATGGCTTGAGGGAATTTCCTAAGACTTTGAAGAAGAAAAATATGCCCATTAATTTGAAAATTTTGGGGCTCCTCTTTCGTGCCTCTGCTCTGCAACACTCTCCCCCTCTTTGTGTCTATCGTCCCTTGACAAGCTTTTGCTTCTCATTTGTAGCTCGTTTAAGACTTCTGAATACACGCACCCCGTGGTCGAAGAAGCGATAGGGACTGTCAGGCAATTTGTTATTTTATCTGAGGTATGTCCTTTGCTTCTGTTTGCCCCTTGGTATTCCTTACATCACATATCTGGGTTGTATTAATTCAGGCTACCACGCATGCCATCATTGGCTAAGAATGTGGTATTCTGTCACCAGTTTCAACTTTTCAGCCTGTGCCTCTTTCTAACTTTTGATCTTCTGATTTGTCTTTATCTTCACCCATCTGACCTGTTATATTGCTTTGAGCCTGTTTTCTTTCTGCCACCGCACGCAATTAGTGGAAGGATTATTACCTGCCAAATATCTTCTTGCACTTCTTCATGGATACTTCCTGGCCCTGGTCCATCCTTCCCTCCTTCGTGCTTTCCCTTATTGTGTTGCACTGAGCCTGTTTGCCTTCTTCCATCGCACGCATCTAGTGGACGAGGAGATACCTAGGACCTTCAGACAATTGGTTATCTTATCCTATGAAGAGTCCTATGTGTTCTGTCTCTCTCCTCGACTTGTTTCATTTCACCGCTAGCTCCTAGTGGATGAGGAAGCTGTGTGCAACCTCCCATGAAATGTCCTCGTTGTTATCTTTCTTTAATTCCACTTCTTAGGACTTGGGCCTTTGGCGTTGTTGCCTGATGCGTGCCCTTGCGGGGCTTTGGGTAGAGAGTTGTTCTTTGTCTTGATAATCTTCATTCCTCATTGAGCAACTTTATTCTTTGATTTTCTTCTTCTTCTCTTTTTGCTTGATTTCCCTTCCACACATCCCTCCTCCTCAACTCTGTCATCCCCGACAGGCTTTTTGTGGCAGATTGATTAAGCAGATTGGCGTGACATATCATGAATTCTTTCCATTGGCTTGATTTCACTCCATCTTCTGGTGCCTGTCGGTGATCTGCAAAGAAGCTTGTTTCATAGGCCACCAGTCTTGCATTAAGATTTGAAGTCATTTTTACAAAAGTTTCTGAATCAATTTCAAAGAAGCCGATGAAAAATGCTTCTTCAAAAGTCTGCATATACGTGCTTGGCAAGAACATGAGCCATGAATAGTATGCCATAATTGTTAATTGGCTTGGGATAGTTGAAAGATAAAAAACAAGTGCTTCGGATCCTTGTGTAATTCCGACGAAGTTCAAAAAAGTATATTTGGCATGTTGGAAGACCTTGATAACTGTAAGTAGCATGCTGAGAATATTATTAGTCATTTTAACTACCAAATCCGGTACAATTGCATATCGAGCAATCCAAAATTCCATGGTTTTCACCATGTATTCTTCCGTTGGTAGAAAATTATGCGGTGGACTTGGTAAGAGTGGATAATTGAGCCATTGATTATTAATGCTACCCTGGCGCTGTCCTTCCCAAGAATGCGACCAGGAGCATCGGCATGGTACTGGACAAAAAGATGGGTTTACCTGAAGGGCATAAGGCGATGATTCCCATTGTACATGCAGTGTAGGGTTTTTTTCTAGAATTTTTCTCCTCCATATAGGGTCAGCTCTTTCAAATTCCTCTTGAATATAGTTGAATGTGTTATTGTTGAACTGGAGGTTGTTGTCAGGCTCCTTATTTGTCATGGACTTTATGTATTGCCGTGTTTGCTCTTTAAGGAGTCCATATGGTACATTAAATGGTCTCAATATCTTGTTCTAAATTTTTGCTTTCAATTTGAGCTTCCTTCATGACCTTTATTATTTGATCGTCAAATTCTGCAGTAAGTTGGGACACCAATAGTGCCCTCTCATGTCGGCTTAGTTCTGCAATATCCCGATGATTACGTTCAGATTGGATCTCTGTTTCCTCCCTTATCGACGAATGATGTATGGGGGAAGAGAGAGGACATACCTCAATCTCCACAGTAGCCGCTGTGGATTTTGGAACTACTGGTGTCCCCTCTATTGCTTGCTGTTCTAGCCATTCTTGTAGCTGCTTTATCATCTCATCCTTTTGCTTGATCTCTTCATTGGCCTTAGAAATCGTTTTTTTTTTGTTTTTGAGGATTTCTTCTACTATGACAGCGAGTTGATCAGTGTCTTCTTTACATTGCACCATATATCTATTCTCGGCCTTTTTCCATTTTGCCCTTAGAGCCACGGTATCATCAATATACCTCTTTTCCCATTCGACATTGATTGTCTACTCCTGCTTGAGTTGATCTTCATACTTGGCTATCTTTTCCTCCATTGCCTTTATGTCTTTTTCTAGCACTTCCTGATCCTCTATAGGTTGATTACTTAGAAGAGCTGTCATCAGCTCCTTGTTTCTGTTCCTTAAGTTTTCTGCCTCATCCATGTATATCTTGATTTGTGATTCCAATATTTTTCTTCTTGCATTCATCCGTGTCTTCTCGGCCTCACTAGCATCATATTTCTATTGTAACTGCTGTAGTTGCTCTTTCAATTTCTCATTTTCTGTCTCTAATGTTTTGCCTTGCTGCTTGGCCTCTTGAACTTCATTCTCTTTATGTGTTATTTTCTCTTGTGCAAAACTCAATTGGACGGAAAGGTTCTTACCTATTTCTCGAAGTTCATGCTTTTCTTGCATCCCTTTATCATAGTCAGCATCAGCCTCAAGCATCAATTGTTGCGTATCCATAATAGTTTTGATAATGTGTTGAACTACTGGCTTGAGTTGAGCGACGTCGACATTCAACCTGTTTTTGGAATGCTTGGAGCTTCCCCTGTTTGTACATCCTTTCTGTGCTCCACATGGATAGTCTCGTTATGTGGTTGTCTAATTTGTAGTTGTACTTCTGGTTCTTTTCTCTCTTGGTCTAGATTGATAATTTTTATGGCACTCCCTTGAAATGTAACATCCATGGGTGAGGGTTCTACCACAACCCTTATTGGAGTGAAGGGTTCTGATTCTTCCATTGTAGTTTCTTTTGGTTCTTCCTTGGTATTCTTGAATGAACCCTCTCCTGTAAGCTTAGTCTCTTGGATTTGAATTTTGGAAGTCTCGCTTATTTTGATGACATGTATCCCTTCTTGGTATACCTCTTTGCCTGCAGTGTCTTGATTGGGGTTGATGGGGTGTTATTTACCTTTATGCCCTCTTCTTCTGCATTGTAGTTTACTTTGTTTAATTCCTCCCATTGTCCATCATCTTTTGACTCACTTCGAATGTCCGTATTAATAGGGAGGTGTCTGACTCTTCTTGTGTATCTGAAGAGGATCTTGAATTGACCAGCCCTAATTCTATGTATCGATGCACCTTGGTTAGCCTCTTTTTTACTTCCATGTCTTGTTGGGCTTGTTGGTAATGGTGCCCTTGTACTAGTAGATTAACTTGACCTTCTGTGTATTGATGTGTGTCTTCCAGGGCTCTGGTTAATTCCTCTTTGGTAATTGGTTGCTGCTCTTCAATTCTTGTCTTTCCGAGCACGTGTGCCCTTTCTGTGGCTGGAGCTTCAGTTTCTACTTGCATTACTTCTCTTAATCATTTTTTACCTCTCACTTTCGGTAGGGAGCTAGTTTCTGCCTCCTCAATGGTCCTGACTCCTTTTTTCTTTCTCGGCACTGTAGCGACCTTCGCATATTTGGCCATGGCTTCTCAGGATGGCATTTCTTGCAAATGTTCTCTAATGCCCAAGGCATGGTATATCAATATGGTCAAGGCCATGCTGCCGTTCAGGAATTTCTTGTGATTCCACTTCTTCTTTGCCTCGAATAGCCTTTCGTGAATATATGTAGTCATATTGATTTGATTTCCAATTTGTTTGATAACGTGTGAGAGCAGCTGGACAATGATCTTTTGAGGAGCTATGCATCTATGCATGTTAGGAAAAGAAAAGTGCTGATGAATGAGTCTAACTTCTTCTTCAATATCAATGCGATTAATGTCAGTAAAGGTTCTGGTCTTTGCCCCTCTACTTTCTTCCTTTAATATCGTATTTCCATCCTTTTCCCATCCAAAAGCTTCTTTGATTAAATCATGTGTAAACTGAATTACGACCCATTCACCTACTGCATCCATGACTCTGGCCTCTGGTACCAATGGATCATGTAGTGCTGGCTGCAATGTATTCATAACTTGCGTGCACCTTTGAAAGTCGGGTTTGTAGATTGGTAATTCAAAATATTTGTGGATGCCCGCTTTCTTCATGATGTCAATGGTAGATTAGAGCTCATGCACCACCTTAGAATCTTGGGACATGATTGGGAACTGATGATCCGTGTCCATGATTTTGATTGTCACTAGGAATAGATAATCCCCTACTGGTTGATCCTCTCTAAACTAGTGCCCTTTGGCTTTAGTCACACTTTGTAAAGGGAATTCCAATACTTCTTCCTGAATTGTTGCTTCAGAATCTTTCGAAGCCATCTGCAATTGTAATGAAAAGTGCATTAGCTTCAATAGAAGATATAGCATTAGTGTTGTGTATTGTAGTGACATGTCGTTCGATGCGTCACTCCGTTCCCCTTGCTTGCATAAGTAAGATCTCTTACCACATATTTTTCTTTTCTTTTATGAAAGAAAACAAGAATTAGTATAGCCAAAGCATTTATTTATTTACATAGTAGGTCCATTCCTAAGGAAGTTGAAGCTATGACCTATTCCCCATTAGAGAATGTGCACCACTAATTCTCTTGAGTACATCATGTGCAGAATGCATGGTCTTGTATTGTGGCCCTATTGTGCATACTTTAGGTGCATTGGAAGCTTCATGGGTGCAATAGAAATCTTCGTGGTTCTGATGTTCCATTCCTTGCTGTTGCTTGGGTTTCCAGATCCATTTCGTAGTAGAGGTATTGAACCTTGTTTTTATCTCATTGTGCCGTGCTCCATGTGCATCTCTTCTCTTTTTGGTTATCGGAGGTGTGGGGTTTCTTCTCTTGAGGTATTCGTGACGAAGCTCATTAGTCCTTCTGGTACTGTGGTGTTGATACAATGTTTCCTTGTTCTTGTCTATCTCTTTAATGGCTGCTTGTCTGACCTTCTTAGGAATCCACATTTGTGGCCGTGCTTTTGAGCTTCAATTAAAGGCCTAGGAAGCCATACGTGCAAGAGTTGTTTTGGTTCAGATTTTGGTGAAGAAGAATTCTTACCCAACTTCTCCTCTTTATGAGCTGGTTTTGCGATCTCTGATTCCTTCACTTGATCCTTGCGCACCCATTTGAAGTTGATGTTTCCCGAATGCGAGTAGTTGATGGTGGTTTTCCCATTTGGTGATCGTTCTTTTGTGTGAGAAACTCTAAGAGTATTGATCTCCTTGGTTTCTTTTTGTTCATCAATTGAGTAGGATGAATCCACTTCTCCATTGGATATATTAGGGTTTGAAATTACTTCTTCTTTCATAGCTGCTTCTGAGTGATTGGTGTTGGAATCATTTTCTATGTGCTCTTCTTTGAGTTGTTCCGTACTTTCGATGACTTCCGGTCTCTGTGAGGGTTTCTCCCCTAATAGTCTAAAGATTTCCTTGTGCCCTATCTTGGCTGAAATGTATCCTTGCACTAGGTGGATGCTTACTGTTAGAAGAAGCATTTTTTGAAGGGAAATTATTTGTAAAATGTCAAAAACTTGTAGAAATATTTATACAAATGATGTAAAAATGAGGAAGAGTCTTCCTCATGTAAATTAGAATCATATGTATTTTTTCTAGGATTTTTGGAAGCTCTTTGATATCATATTTTTAGATTAGAAGGGAAAAGGACCAAAATTCAAGTGTGAAAAGGGACACTTGAAAAAGTATAAAAGAGGGTTGGTTGTATTATTTTTGCTATCCAAGTAATGTGAAGAGCTCTCCTGCAGAAAATTGTGTTTCTCCCTTTCATGTACTTTCTTTTGATTTCTTGAGTCTATTCTTTGTTTGATCCATGGAATTTGTGAGCTTCAGTTGTGTATTTCTGAGTAATATGTATGAAGAGAGGTGATTCTTAGTGTATTGAGTGAGAAAGTGCAGAAGAACAAAGCTAGAAATGAAAATTCTTAGTTTTCATAGAATCGCGATTGTCTCGTCTGTGTGATACAGGTACTGTTTTTGAAATTTGACTTCATAATTGTAATCTTCTGTAGAAATGGCACACTTTAGGCACAAAGATCATTGAAAATGCTGTTGTAGAACTCAAGATAATCAAAACCTTAGATATTTCTCTCCTTCTTCATAATTTCTCAGAAAAACAGTCATCTTAACACGTATTCTTGGATTCCATTAACTAGAAGGGGCTATGGTCTTTGTACACTTCCCGGATTGACAATTTAAAGATGTGTAGTTAATCCTTTATGCTATAATGATTGGAGAGGACAACTCCAAAGGGTAACAACAGACATTTTTTGGCGCCGTTGCCAGGGAACAAAGAAAAAGCTTCATTGAATTTTGGACCTTGCTGGATCTTCTATGGTTGATGGTATTTGAACACATTGAAAAGGTACTACTCTATAATCAAGAAAGAAAAAAATGAAAAGGTAGGTTTGTTTGCTTGTCTTTTGGGAAAAGAAAGCATGAGTTAACCTTTTGGGATAAAGAAGTTGTGAAGTTCTTGCAAATTGATAGTTGCTCATACCTTTTAAGACTAAAGTGCAGGTGTGTGGAAAAAATTGAATCAAGATTGTTGAAGGGAAGGTAAAATGTGACTATCTTTGCATATGTAGAGTGCTTTTTGACTAAGTACCAAGCAAATTTGTTAATCTTGGAAAAGATGACATGATTGCAATGAGGAAATTCGAGTAAAGTAGCTATGTGCAAATTGATAGATCTATTTGTTTAGCCAAGGTAAAACAATAATCTTGAGAAAAGATTTATTTGCCTCTTGAAAAAAAAGGTGTTTGAGTTTATCTTTGCATGAATTGATCATTGTACTTCTTAAGCACATGTTTTCTTGGAAAGCTCGACTTCCAAATTGATTAGATTGCAAGCATAAAAGAGTATAACCAATCATGAAACAAAAGATCAATGGATCTTGAAACAAGAAAACCCTAAGTGAAGTGTTTACCTTGATTTAGGGTTTAAAATACTAAAAAAATTCATAAAACCCTTTAAAAATTCAAACAAATTCCTTTTTTCCTTAGAAAGTTGTACAGGAGGATTGTTGTGGGAAGTGGAAAGGGAAAAGTGAAAGAAACAAAATCTGGAAATTGAAAGAAAATGAAAAATGTCTAGAGTAGAACTTTCTGTTTAAATTTTTCAAAAAATCTCTTTGAATGAGTTTGGTGGTGTATAATTGTAGGTGACAAGTGATTTGGAGTTGGTGAAGAACATTGAAGAAGACCAAGTGGAAAGAAAAGTCCAAAAGTGCAAAAGCAAGAAGTTCAGAGAAAAGCACAATTCTCTTCACAGGATCGCGATTTTCAGTAAGATAAAGAATTTGACTTAGTTGCACTATTGGGTACTGAGGTAAGTGATTTTAAAAGGTTCCATAAGTTGCATGAGTAAAGGAAATCAAAATTTCAAAATTTCAGTTAGAATTGAGCATCAAGTGATTAGAGAATCGCGATTTTCATCAGTAGAATAAAGAGAGCAAATTTTGTTGGAAGGAATAAGATTTGTGAATTAAAACCACAAAAATGCTAAGGGACAAGAATCATACAGTGAGAAGTTAAAATTTTGTGAAAATCACTCACAATCACGATTGTGTGAAGACAATAAAAGCCTGAAATCTCAGAAAATTATTCATTTGAGTGAGGAAGTGAGTGCAGAGAGCATTGACAGAAGCGCGACTTCCAGCAAACATAAAGTTTTTGAACAATGGTGGATCAGACTACAAGGTAATCTTCTTAACATAAAGATTTTACATATTTTTTAAGTACTGGAAAAAACTCAAAAATGCATAAAAAAATGGAAAACACAGAATCGCGACTTTCTGTTTTTTGAATTTTTTGGTAGAAAAAATTATTGTTTGTCAAAAGTTCTTTATTGCATGTCATTATTTTGCTAAGGCGCTTCAATTAGAGTAAGAATAAATCGGAAAAACAAAAACTAAAAATTTACAAAAAGTTGACAGGATCGCGATTCTGTAATCAAACACAAAATCACGATTTCATAATCAAACACAAAATCGTGATTCCCAGAATACGATTTTCATAAGAAAATCGTGTTTTTAACGATTGTGAGCAATCACGATTGTCTGGGATCAGGATCGTAAAAATCACGATTTCCTTCACAGGATCGTGAGAAACACGATTCTATTCACATAATCGTGAAAAAGACGATTCTATTCACAGAATCGTGAAAAACACGATTCTATTCATAGAATCGTGAAAAACACAATCCTATTCACAGAATCGTGAAAAACACGATCCTATTCACAGAATCGTGAAAAACACGATCCTATTCACAGGATCGTGAAAAACACGATCCTATTCACAGAATCGTGAAAAACACGATCCTCTTCACAGAATCGTGGAAAGTTTGGAATATTCACAAGATCGTGGAAATCACGATTCCCTTCACAAAATCGTGAAAAACACGATTCTCTTCACAGAATCGTGAATTAGTTGAATGATTTTGAGATCTGGTAATAAATTGTTCACACCTGATAAACAAGAGTTAAAGAGGAAGGAGATAGAGCCAGTGATAGGAGATTTACAAGAAAAAGATTTAGGACAGATAGATAACATGGAAAACTTTAATGAAATAAATGAAGACTCTGAAACTAGTGATTATAGAAATATTCTCAAGTACATGTATACAAATAGGTTTGGAACCTATGTGTATCAAGATGGGATGCATAAGTTTCTCATTAGGATGAGAAACTTAGAAGTTCCGTTAAATATAACACCAGTGGCACAATTTAAGGATGGCAGATATGAGGATAGACAGGGATGTGTATACATATTCTCACAGGATCCAGAAAACTCTAATGATCTAGGCCAGTGTGCAGACAAGAGACCTTGGGAACAAAACCTAGGGCAACGAGACTTGCCAAGACAAAATGAGACTCGCACTAATATTGAACAACAACAAGGTAGGAGAGTACACACTTCCCCAAATCCTTTTTAAAGAGAAGCAGAAGGAATGAATGATTTTCCAATCAGAAGGAGACATCAATGGCAAAACCAGTTAAGAATGCTTAGGCCCTATCAAGTAGAAAAATGCATGAAGAATCAATAAGAAGGATATTCTGATCCTCATGCTCATGCTGCAGAATTCAGACAATTAATTAGGGCAGAAGAAGTAGAGGATTACAAAGTACAATTTGAAGCATTTGGTCTAACCTTAACTGGACTTGCATTATCTTGGTTCATTCCATTGAGAAAGGAAATGTATCCAGATATTGAATCCTTCCTTGAAGCCTTTATAGGGGAATTTTCAAAAATTGGAATCAAACATAGTACAGCTACCCTGATACATAGCCTTAAACAACAAAAAGATGAAAATGTCAGAGAGGCAGCTAGGAGATTCAAGCAATACATTGATAGATGTCCAAGAGAAGAGGTACCTTCAATGGCAAGACAAGTATCTCTATTCATAGGAGGACTGAGAAGTGCACAATTGAGAACCTTGGTGTATTATAGGAGATGTCCTGATCTAGGAGCATGTGTGAAAGAGGCAATCGACTTAGAGGATAACAGAGGACAAGATCTATTAGCATTTGATCAACCAAGAACAAATGAAGATAAAATTCCACCAGTAGAAGAATTAGCACAAGCCATTGCTAAAGCCCTAGAAGTTAACACCAAGACAAATTTGATAAACACCAGGATAGCAACCAATAAGAAATGCTATAATTGTGGAGAAAAACATTTGGTTCAACAATGTCGTTATCACAAACCACAACATTTGCAAGATAGAAAAACACTCAAATACTGTACATTAGAAAGAAAATGGACAAACCATACCAGAGAAGGATGCTTCTACAATAAACAACCCATTAAAGAAAGAGAATATGTGAACCAACACAACTTACAAAGAGAATCTGGATTTGTTGAGCAACCAAGACCTGTACTTGGACAACAACCACCTTTACCAACAAATGTAGTACCAATAAAATACACACCAATAGAAGAAGAAAGCCCAAGACTTAGATCATCTTACAGAGAGGATTATCATTGGAATGAAAGATATCAAGAAGATTGGGAAGGATATGAACAGAGAGAACCAGAACTGCAAGACTTGGACTTGGGAAATGGAAGAATTGAAATGGACACAACCACATTCATGTACATAACTAATAATTACATGTCCAATCAGAAACCCCAATTCAAAGGAAGTCAAAAGATAACTTGTTATAGATGTGGGGGAGAACATTTCATTACAGACTGCTCACAACCTCCTACACTGAGAATAGAAGGAGTCTATTGCAAGGATTGTGGCAGGGAACATTTAATAAAGGATTGCCCAAGAAACCCTCAGAAACAACAGAACACATCTAGTAACATACCATTAAAAACAGTTAACATAATGGAGAAAGAAGAATTGAGTGACCATGATCAAGTAACTATAAATGCTATAACAAGAGCACAAGCTAAACAACATGAAACAACAAAGGAAACACACACACAGGAACATAAGAAAATTCCATTTCCAAAGAAAAGAAAAACAGACAAAAGGGAAGATGGGAAAGAAAGATGAGAATGGGTAAAATTTTGGAAGAAGAAACAATGGAACATTCAAACAACAGTCAACCACAAAATACAAAAACTCAGGAAGAGGCAAAAAATTCACAAAGTCTGGAGACTCTAATAAGAGCATACAAAGGAAGAATTCAAGATGGGCCAAATCCTACAGATCATGTGATGGCATATCCTATGCCAGATTTAGAGGATGAAAGGATGCAAAGATGTAAACAAATCATACAAGAAGCACAACTCAAAATGGGGGAACTAGACAATTACCAAACAATAGTTGAAGGAACAAATGCAACAGAAACTAAGAAACATCTTGATCAGGAAGATATTTCACAAATAACCTTCCAAATCAATCTAGACACACACTTTACAATTTTATATCACACCACAATGGAGGAGATAGTAAAACAAAATCATCACTTACAACACAATATAAAAAATTGGGAAACAAAGTCAAAGAACCTAGATCCAGAGCAACAAGAATGGGAAGAATTGTTGTACATACCTATTGATAAAATAGGAGGATACTATGAAGGAGAAGAAGGGAACTCAACCTTGAAAATACAATTTGGTAATAATCATGCCAAGGCCATATTAGACAGTGGATCAGGAGTGGCTATCATGACTAAACAAACCTAGGAGAAATGGGGAAAAATAAGTTAATACCCACTAAAATGAGATTACAACTTGCAGATGGACACATAGAAAAACCTCTAGGAATATGGGAAAAGGTGATTGTGGAAATATGTGGAATATAAATAGAGCATACTTTTGCCATAGTTGAATTTCCCACAATCCACTACATATGAAATCATCCTAGGGAGACCATTTATGAGACAAATGCAAATTGTGCAAGATTGGGGTAATGATTGTTTATATCTTCAAAGCAAAGGAAGGATAACTAGAGTAAATTTAAGAAATGGTCAATATTGTGATATGTCCCCTCAGGAATGGTTCAAAGTACGTCAAAATCAGGAATTAAGTGAAGAATCAGGGAGTGAGGATCAGAATGAGACATAATCATCAATTTGGAAATGTAATATGATAAGGAAACACACAGATAAAAAAAGGATGTTAAAAAAAGGAGATTGTCTAGGAAAAAGGAAATCACAAGATGAAAGCTACATACCACAGAAATTTAAAGATGAAGAATTTGAGCCTTATGGTTGGAATCAGATTTTGACCACAATGGATTTGGCCAATGATGAGTATGTGGGAGTAAAATTCCAAAATGAAGAAGGATAAGATATCTTCCACATAGGAATACAAATGATAAAGGTCTCAAAAACAGAGGAAGACCAGGAGGAAGGAATAATGTTAAAAAATGGGAAAACACAATATCTAGAAGAAGTGGAAGCTACTGATGTTATAAAAGACAAAATCTACGGAACACAAAAAAATATCAAGAAGTTGAAAAAAATAAAAACATAAAGAAAGAAGATCAACAATTTGATGTACCTACAAACTTCAAGACCTATGAAGTAGAGGACAGGTTACTTCTAAAAATAAAACCAAAAAGAGAGAAGAAAAAGGGGGAGGCATATGACAATGAGGAACAAACTAAGAAGGTGATGATCACTCAAGAAGAGGTGGAAGAAAGACATATTGTAATAGCTGATGACATGACAAATCAAGAGGAGGAAGCATTGCGAAATTTGGCAAAAACATATAAAGATGTGTTTGCTTACAGTTACAAAGATTTGAAAGGAATTGATCCTAACATTTGTGAACATAAGATTCCTATTACTCCCGATGCAAAACCTAGCAAACAAAGACACTATACTTTTAATGACAAATACTCTGCTAAAATAAAGGAAGAAATTGACAAGCTGCTGGCTGCCAATTTCATCTATGAGATTGAGTATACAGAGTGGATCTCTCCTATAGTTGTGCTACCTAAAAAGAATGGGAAACTCAGGGTATGTATTAACAAGAAAAAATTTAATGCTGCAACTATAAGGGATAGCTATCCATTACCCATAACATACCATCTTTTGGAAAGAGTTGTAGGAAAAGAGATCTATAGCTTTTTGGATGGTTTTTCAGGATATAATCAAGTACCAATTGCTTTGGAAGGCCAACATAAAACTGCTTTTTCCATAGAATGGGGAATCTATGCCTTTAGGGTTATGTGCTTTGGTTTAACCAATGCCCCAGCAACTTTTCAAAGATTGATGTGTCACATATTCAAGGAATTCCTTTGAAATATAATGGAAATTTATGTGGATGATCTTTGCACTTTTTCATTAAAAAGACAAGATCATTTGAGGGATTTGGAAAATATATTCAAAAAATGTAGAACATACAGAGTATGTTTAAATCCAAAGAAATGTGTGTTCTTTGTGAGGCAAGGGAGAATGTTAGGTCACATAGTTTCCAAAAATGGAGTTTCAACAGATGAAAGAAAAATTAAGGCCATAGTGGAACTTCCAAGACCAACAAATGTAAAAAAATTCAAACTTTAAAACCCTTGTATGCTTTGATCACAAAATTTGAGTGGACCAAAGAGTATGACCAAGCTTTTGAGACTTTAAAAACTTGTTTGGTAACAACACCAATTCTAAAAACTCCACAATGGAATAAAATTTTTCATGTTCATGTGGATGCTTCAAATTATGCTTTGGGATGTGTGTTAGCACAACCAATAGAAGGGAGCAAATTAGACTTTCCAATTGCTTATGCTAGTAGGCAATTGAATTCAGCAGAAAAAAAATTATACAACCACTGAGAGGGAAGGTTTGGGAATGATATTTGCTGTGAAAAAATATAGACATTATCTTTTAGCCAACAAGTTTAAATTCTTTGTGGATCACCAAGCTTTACTCTATTTAGTAAACAAACCATGCCATACAGGTAGGATAGTTAGATGGTTCCTCCTACTGATGGAATTTGAATTTGAGGTAGTGGTCAGACAAGGAAAAACTCATTTAAGAGCAGAGCATTTGTCCATAATCCAAACCAAAGAGCCAAGTTCACCCTTAGATGATAACTTACCAGATGCATATCTATTCAAAATAGAAAGTATTCTTGAATGGGCCATGACTTTAGTACCTTTGCTAACCATGGGACCATGTAGAACATCTGGAAACAACACACATCTGGTATTACAAAGGAGGAATTTTGTACTACTAGCTCGACATTTGTATCATCTCAATCATATGGGTATATTGGAATATTGTACTCCAGAAGATGAGTAGTAGGAGTATTTAAGAAGAGCTCATTGTTGGAATCCTTGTACTCATGCTTTCATGATAGTCACCTTAAACAATCTCAATAGGATGGGAGTACATTGGCCAAAAAATATATTTCCAACTGCTGGGAATGCCAATCCTTGCAAAATTCAGAAATTACAACCTTATATTGGTTTCAGAAAAATCCACATTAGAGTGCAAACATAATTGAGGAGTTGAAAAGAAATAAGAAAGGAGAGCTAGTAAGAGCTAGTGCAGACTCAAGGAATTTACAAATGATTTCTGAAGAGTATCAACTAATAGGAGAACAATTGTACAAAAAAGGGATGGATGGATATTTACGAATCTGTGTTCCTGAAAATAAGTATATGGAAATGTTAGAGATGGCACATTCTAGAGTGGCAGGAGAAAAAATTTAAGTGAAAGGACTGCTAAACTCATATTATATTCTGGTTTTTGGTGGCCAACTCTATTTCTTGATGCAAGAACATATTTAAAAAGATGTGACATTTGCCAAAGAGTGAGTCAACCAAATAAAAGAGACAATATGCCTTTAGTACCACTTATTTCAGCAAGAGCATTTAGTAAATGGGGGTTGGATTTCATTGGACCTATACATCCTCGAGCAAAACAATCCCATGCTGAATATATACAGATTACCTGACCAAATGGGCAGAGGCCAGGGCTACAAAAAGGAATGATGCTCAGACTACTGCAAGATTTCTTTATGAAAATATTATCACCGGATTTGGATTACCAATTGAATTGGTAAGTGATAGGGGACTCATTTTTTGAACCAAATAGTAGAAAACATAACTGAGTATTTCATGATTAGTCATAGAAAGTCAGCCACTTATCATCCACAAGCCAATGGATTAGCAGAAAGTACTAATAAAGTACTTTTCATTGTTTCGTCAAAGTTAGTGAACACAAATAGGAATGATTGGGATTTACAACTTAATCATGTCTTATGGGCTTATAGAGTGGCATACAAAACTGCACTTGGAACCACACCATTTAATTTGGTTTATGGACAAAATGCAGTTCTGCCTTTAGAATTCCTTATTCCAACACTAAAGGTGGGTAATCAATACAAGTGGACTAGACATGAATTATCTGAGAGAGTGATGGAATTGGAAAAACTTGGAGCTTCGAGACTTCAAGCAATTATGAGCATATATGCAGATAAGAGAAGGCAGAAAGCTTATCATGATATTCATATTAAAGAAAAGGACTTGCAAGTAGCAGATCTAGTTCTGGCATATACAATAAAAGAACTTCAAAAAAAATTTCAGAAGAAGGGGCATGTACCTTATATTATCAATCAAATCAATAAAAGTGGAGCTATCCAATTAGCTAACATAGATGGAGAAATCATGCCCAATTTCATAAGTGGATGTAGGATAAAAAGGTATGATCTTCCATTAATTGTTTTTGAATGGAGAAGAATACATCAAGCTCAGATTAGGAAAAAAGAGGGGGAAAAAATTAGGTATGAGGCTCAACAGGAGGCAAAGGAAAGAATAATAAAGGTCAAGGAGCTTAGAGAAGTTCTCTTGTGTGAAACACCTTTAAGAGTGAGAGAACATTTACCTGTTATAACAATGAATCTTCATAATGAGAAAATCAAGGTTTTGATAGATTCAGGTGCACAAGTTAATTTGATCAGTTCAGCTTTTCTTGATAAGTTTAACTTTAAAAGGACTGAGAGTAAAACATTTATCAAAACACTAGAAGGACAAATAATACAAAGCTTGTCTTCACCATCTATTAAAGTTAAGTTCAATGAAGAATATATGAAAATAGATTGTGAAGAATGGCCTGATCATATGATGACTGAGAAATTGATTTTGGGACAACGATGGCTCAGGCAAGGTAAAGTAATTTTGGATTTTGCAAATATGAAGCTTAATTTCACAATAAATGACAAAAGGTTTTTAATTTTTGTGTTGAGTAATGAAGAACATTACAATAAAAAACAGGAGAAAGTTGAAGAAACCAAAGGTGTTGAAAAGATAGAAGAAAGGTGGAAAGTATGGAATAATCATAAACATCGAGATATCAAGGCTGAAAGGATGTGGAGACTTAGAAAGTCCAAGCATTGCTTATTAACAAAATACAGCAACACTAAGTGGATGTGGAAACCAAAGACATCCAAGTACTGTGTGTTAAAAGAAGATTTTTATACTCCAAAGATAGAATCATCAGGAATTAAGTATTTTTGGGTAAAAAAATCAAATCTGCTTCAATGAAGAGAAAATAAGGATCTAGATACAGAAATGGTGCAAAAGCATAATGAGTCACAAATGAAGGAAAGGGCAAAATGGTCATCAGACACACACTTTGGATTCTTATTAAAGAATTCAGAATTTCATCAGAAAGGAATTGTGACATCTTGGAAATTATTTCCATCTTTTTTACCTCATCCTTTTTCTAGGAAAAGAAATAGGAGGGGAAGAGAGAAAAGAGGAAATTACTATTAAAAAAAAGAAAAAGAGAAGAAAAGAAAAAGAAAAAGAGGAAGAAAAAGAGAGAAAAAAAATAACAATTCTAAGTTATATAGCACAAGCAAGATATAGGTTATAATTTGGCAGGATTAAGCACTCACTATTCTTTCAGTCATTGTTTAATTATTTTCCTATAAAAATCTAAATTTTTTTAGATTCATTCATTAATTCTTTTATTATTAAAAAAATAAAAAAGAGAGAAAGGAAGAGAGCACTAGACATCTTGCTACACATGTGATGACCACTTCAAATGAGTTATATCTATGATACAAATAAGGAAGTCAGGATTCATCTGAGATTTTATTTTTACTTTTTCATTACACCTCAAGACAAATGTGATTTCTTTTATGTTTTTTGTGACTCATGTGGGTGGAGTTTTGTTTTTGGTTATGTTATATTTTCTCCAGAATGGTGAATCCAAAGGAACTGCCTATTCATGACTTCAAAGCTGACTCTGTAACTTTGTCAAGAGGACATTGGTTCTTAGACATTGAAGCAGTAGTGGAAAAGGTGGAGCTGGAGTCTGATGAAGAAAAAGATATCCCAGAAGCAGAGAAGATAGCTAAGGAACTAAAGGAAACCCTCAGTATCATTGGTCAGTACATCTTTACAGTAGGAGTTGGAGGTCATAAGTAGACAATGCTGTGTCAGGAATTCTATAAATTTCAAAAAATTGCAGTCAACTATAAAAGATGGAAAGCAGTGGGATTACACAGACTACTGGATGAACCTCTATTCTTTATAGATTTTGAGAGAGTATCACAGGTTATGAACAATCTGTTGGAAGTTGGCAAAGGCAATGAAGCATATTTCAGATGTTCAGTCAAGGACAAAGAGAACAAAGAGGTGCATATTACTATAAAAGCAGAGCACATCAGGGAAGCTCTCCAATTTTATACCATGGGAACTAAATTGGATAATAGTTTTGTCAAAAAGAATAAAGCAACCTATGCTGGATATTCCAAATGTGTGGATTTCAAAGGGAAAGGGAATGAAGAATATGCTATCAGGATGTTTCTCCAATATTTGTGTTTTCCAAAGCTTCCTAGATATACCATGCCACATAAGCCAGTAACACTGATTATGTTCAATAATAAAGACAGGACCAAACCATTTGGAGTAATGGATGTAACTCCCTACATCCATGATCAATTGAAGAAAGTAGCAAAACATTGGGAACAGAAGAAGTTCATGAACAGAGCACAATTCTTAACAAGGATTATATATCATGTTTTAGGGGATGAGCTGAAATTGGCTCCAGAAGCTCAGTATTTCAGGAGCTTGATGTCACGAGTTAAAATTCCTTCTAAGACGATGTCCATAAGAGAAGCAGAAGCCCAACCAAGCATGAGAGGAGCAGAGAGGAAAAGGAAAGGGGTGTGAGAAGAAGTTATTCTAGTAAAGAAGAGAAGATTGGATCCAAGGAAAGTAGAATTGGAACAAAAGGAAGCAACAAAGGAAGAGCATAAAGCTGCTCAGAAGGAAGTACAGTCCTCAAAGGAACCTCATCCACCTCAAACAAGTAAGGAACAATTGTATGCTTATTTAACTCAGGGAAATGATAAAAGAGCAATTTATGAAGCCCAATATCAGAAGATGTTAGAGAATTATTCATGCAAGGAAATTGATTGGATAAAAGAAGAAGAAAAGGGTTATAAAGAGCAAAAGAATCAGGTCATAGAATATGAGGAAGAGGATGAAGAAGAAAATGAATACAAAGAGGAAAAGCAGATAGAGGTAAAGCAAGTGGAGCTAGAAGTTGGGCTAGAAAGGATACCTAAGGATATCAGGTCTGCCTGCAAAGTCATCATGAGCAATATAGAGCAATTTAGACCATCTAGTAGAAACATGATTATATCAGGAATGGTGGCTGAATCAGAGTTTGTGAAAGGTAGTAGAATTATTACTGAGCAAAAGAAAGAAAAGGAACAGTTAGAGGAACAGCTAAGGATTGTCCAGGAAAGAAATGAGGATTTGACCAAAAGGATAATCTCATTGGAAGAACTCGACGTTCAACAACAAAATAAAATTCAATTTCTTGAGGACAAATGTGCTAAACAGATGGAGCATAGTAGCAAAATTGAAATGGAGTTGAAGAAGATGGAAGGAAGGTTTAGAATTCTTCAAAGTTCATATCAAATTATGGTCAAAGCAAATGAAGAGATAAACAAATTGCTGATGGAGGAAAGCCAAATAAAAGAAGAGAGTAAGATTGTACAAGTAACACAGGATGAGAGGGAGGAGTTGAATAAAGAAATTCTGAAGTTACAAACAGAATTGAGGGAAGTCAAGGAGCTGGAAAAGCAAGCTAGTATTCATGCTGTTACCTCAATGAGAGGATAAAATAAATTACATGTGGATATAACAAAAGAAAGAAGTGAGTGGAAATCAGAAAAAGAATTATTGATATCCCAGAATCAAGGATTAATGCTGATGGTGGAAAAGCTACAGAAAAATTTGGAAAATTCACAAAAACAGGTGGAAGAATAGGAGGTGACTACACAAGCAGAGGAGTATGAAGGGGGAGAAGATAACAGAACTCAACACTTTGATGAACAAGAAGACAAAGCAGATGTTGAAGAATATTCAGATGAGTTTGTGAAAAGGCTTTTAACAGATAGGGAATCAAGAATGGAATTTATCAGAAAAATGCATAATGAGTATGAAGAACAGATTGTGAATTTTGCTCTCAACAAAGGAATAAACCCATACCAACACCATTGGGCAGCAGATGGTCTAGGTATACCATTTTGTATGATAATGGAGAGTATTAAAAATTACCAGATTGCAAGGGTAGGACTAGCATCAAACAAATATTTGGAATATGAAGAGGACATTTATGTCACTAAGGAATTGTTTGAAAAGGCTAATCCTAAATGGAGGAACAGGTGGTTAGATGCCAACAAAGAGTGCAAGAAAATCTGGAAAGAGGCACCTATTGAGCTAAAGATAAATCTAGCCTATTGTCCAATAGCAAGGAGAAGAGAATGGTCAGTGTTTTGGGAAAGAAGAAATGCAGGGCAGATTCCAGCAAAATGGCTGAACTTTCCAAAGGTAGCAGGACCTAAAGCAGGAACATGGCCAACAAAGAAGTACATGATTGATACAACAGAGTCTATTATATCTACATATAAAGATGTAAATGATCCAGCTTGCATTCTATTGATCAGAGTGATGCAACTCATACTGGCTTGTATAGAAACATTTACAGATACAAATGTAAGAACTCTCAATTACATTGGATTCAATTCACCGACTGATGCTTTACTTTTTGATCTAAGTGAAACTTCAGACATGATTTGCTTAATGGTATATTACAGTAGAACAGTATTTTTGGGTAGCCATTATCTCCAAATTTTTGAGGATGCCTTTGATTATGGATTTTTTGAAAGAGAATCAGAAATTTCTGGGAATTTATTAGTAGTTACAAAATCTAGACTCACTGCCCATGAAGCTGCATATACTAAATATCTGAAAAAAGATGTGATAGACAAACCAGAGGCAGCCGTACAATGGAGGAAAGCTCTATTTGAGATGGTGAATAATTCGAACATTACAGAAAGGAGAAGTCATGATCTATTGTCACATGTTTATCAAAGAAAAAAGAAATGAAGGAAGCTCTCATTCCTTATTTGCAAGAGTATTTTTTGTTCAGGAGCCAAAAAGTCTAGGAGGGGAAGAATGTTAGAAGAAGCATTTTTTGAAGGGATATTATTTGTAAAATGTCAAAAACTTGTAGAAATATTTATACAAATGATGTAAAAATGAGGAAGAGTCTTCCTCATGTAAATTAGAATCATATGTATTTTTTCTAGAATTTTTGGAAGCTCTTTGATAGCATATTTTTAGATTAGAAGGGAAAAGGACCAAAATTCAAGTGTGAAAAGGGACACTTGAAAAAGTATAAAATATAATTTCCTCTATTATGAGAGGGTTGGTTGTATTATTTTTGCTATCCAAGTAATGTGAAGAGCTCTCCTGCAGAAAATCATGTTTCTCCCTTTCATGTACTTTTTTTTTATTTCTTGAGTCTATTCTTTGTTTGATCCATGGAATTTGTGAGCTTCAATTGTGTATTTCTGAGTAAGATGTATGAAGGGAGGTGATTCTTAGTGTATTGAGTGAGAAAGGGCAGAAGAACAAAGCTAGAAATGAAAATTCTTAGTTTTCACAGAACCACGATTGTCTCGTCTGTGTGATACAGGTACTGTTCTTGAAATTTGACTTCATAATTGTAATCTACTATGGAAATGGCACACTTTAAGCACAAAGATCATTGAAAATGCTGTTGTAGAACTCAAGAGAATCAAAACCCTAGATATTTCTCTCCTTCTTCATAATTTCTCAGAAAAATAGTCATCTTAACACTTATTCTTGGATTCCATTAACTAGAAGGGGCTGTGGTCTTTGTATACTTCCCGGATTGACAATTTAACGATGTGTAGTTGATCCTTTATGCTATAATGATTGGACAAGACAACTCCAAAGGGTAACAACAAACACTTACCTCATTCTCAATGATCCAGTCTTGTCCTAGTATCAAGTTTTCTATTAAGTCTTCATCTCTGCACACTAGAACTCGTTGTTCCATAGTGGAATTTCCTAGGTGGAGGGATACTATGGCTTCTCCAATGCATGTTATGGCTTGACCTCCAACCCCTATCATATGTGCTTTCGTGGGTGTCATAACCGTTTGAAGATCTCGGGTGATCGTATTTCGTATGCAACTGAGTCCTGCTCCTGAGTCTATCAAGGCATCTATCAGCCGGTACTTTGTTGTTCCAATTCCTAGGTTTAAATAAGGCTGAGACATGTTGACATTAGTCGTGTCAGACTTATGAACTAGGTAATTAGCCATGGGAATAGGCTCTACTCCTTGGAGATACCTTTCATCTCTTTGCTTTAACCACTCTTTCCGTTTCTTAATACGCTCCAAGGCTTCTTGCCGTGCTTCCTCTCTAATCCGTTCTTCTTCTTTCTTCCTATTTTGTGCACCTACGAGGCGTGCTAGCATTTCATCCGTCAATGGTTCCATATATTGTTTGACTCGGCATCCACTTATGTAATTAGGAAGAACCTGTCCATCTAGAGTAGCTAGATTAACTGCTCCACTTGTGGAGATCCTATTAATGATTAGAGGTCCATATCCACGTTTTTGTAATTTCTTGGCATGTTGCTTCAAGGTGTAGACGAGGACCAATTCTCCTTCTTTTAGTCCCTTGTCTTTTATGTGTGCATCATAATATGCCTTTTTTCTTCGCTTAGGCCCATAAATACCTGCTACCACTTGTATTCTAGTCTCATGTAGCTTCTCAATTTGGTCTAATTGTTTGGATAATTCATGTCTTGTCCATTCATACTGCTGGGCTACTCTCAAAGTGGGTACTAAAAAATCAATTGGTAGGATTGCGTTCTGTCCGTATACTAGATTGAATGGGGTAGTCCCAATGGCAGTCTTGTAAGCAACTCGAAAGGCCAAAATTGCATGATGCAATTGTTTGTCCCAATTAGACCTCCCATTATTAACGATTTTTGTCAATACTGTGCATAATACCTTATTGGAACTTTCCGCTTGACCATTGGCTTGGGGGTGGTATGGGGCTGATTTTTTATGGATCACTAATAACTCATTCATTAAAGACTCTATTACTTCATTAATGAAGTGCATTCCTCGGTCACTCACAATATCAATTGGTAATCCACAACGAGTGATTATATGCTAAAAAGAAACTTAGCAGTGGTTTGAGCATCGTTTCTTCTAGTAGCCTTTGCCTCTACCCATTTTGTCAAATAATTTGTGGCTACTATGATATATTCGGCATGTGACCCTCTGGCTGGTGGATTAATGGGTCCGATGAAATCTATACCCCATTTGGAAAATGCTCTAGCGCAGACCATAGGTCTTAGTGGCATGTCATCTCTCCGAATCAGGTATTTAGCCCTTTGGCATGTCTCACAACTTCGTACATAGGTTTTCGCATCCATATGTAGAGTTGGCCACTACAAGCCCGCAAAGAGGATCATTTTTATGGTTTTCTCAACTGAAAAATGACCTCCTGCAGCACCTACATGTGCCATCTCTAATATGGGTAAATATTCTCCTTCATGTACACATAGCCGTAATTGATTGTCTTTCCCTCTCTTAAACAAGTGTCTTCCCATGAGTACATAATACTTGCTCATTTCCTCTAGGGACCGCTTCCTTGCCAATCTAATTCCCTTCTCATGTTCTCCTGTCTTTAGGAATTTCACTAGTGCTTCACTCCATTTGGGTGCTATTGTAGAGAAAGGTAAAGATGTATGATCCTCGGGGGTGGTCTCCTAGCATTCTGTGCAGTTTCTAACATAATCATGGACAACTTTAGGCATATTAGGCCAGTATACTCCTAATCGTTTCAATTCTCTTAGAGTTCCATGAATTTCTTTCTGTGTCCTCCATTTGTTCACATGGACTTGCTCAATCAGCGTCCTTTGTTCGTCCTCCTCAACACATCTCAATAGTACACCATTGGGTTCCTTATGGTACACACTTTCCACAATAATGTACAAATTCCTAGACTGCAAAATTTCCTTTTTACTCTCTTTATTGATTGAGTGTTGTGGGCCATGAGTGAGTATAGGAATTAGTTTCTCAGCCCACTTTGGACACACTTCCAGATTAAATAGGTAAGTGTCTGGCAGATCATCGGGTACTCCATTTGGTGGTTCTCCATGTGTTAATCTCGAGAGGTGATCTACTCTTATATGGGTATTTCCCTTTTTCACTATTACTTCAAAGTCGAACTTCATCAATAGCAGAAACCATCTTACAAGTCTTCCCGTGTTACAAGGCTTATTGACTAGGTACAATAAAGCTTGATGATCTATGAAGAACTTGAACTTGTTGGCTAAGAGATAGTGTCTAAAGTTTTTCACTGCGTAGACCATTCCTAATCCCTCTCGCTTTGTAGTTGTATAGTTCCTTTCAGCTTGATTCAGTTGTCTACTTGCATAGGCAATTGGGTGATCTAACTTCCCTTCGTTTGTCGGTTGGGCTAGCATACATCCTATGGCATAATTAGAAGCGTCTACATGAATATGAAAAGGCTTGTTCCAATTTTGTGTTTTCAGAATTGGTGCCATGCTAAGTTGCCTTTTTAACTCATTAAATGCCTTTTCGCATTCATCAGTCCAAGTGAATTGAGTCAGGAGTCCATACAAGGGTTTGGCAATTATGGCATACATGTGGATAAATTGACGGTAGTAGTATCCACAATGTCCCATAAAAGCTTGCACCTCTTTTGCATTCTTTGGTCTAGGAAGCTCCAAGATGACCTTAATTTTATCTTCATATGTAGATATTCCGTTCCTAGACACTATGTGTCCTAAGATCTTCCCTTGTCTTACCATGAAGACACATTTTTCAGGGTTCAAGCAGACTCTATATTGTCGGCATTTATTAAATATCTTCCGCATTCAGGAATGTGGTCTTGTCTTTGATTTGAGTATGTACATAGGTCATCCACATACACTTCCATGCTCTTCTTCAGGAATTCTTTGAAAGCATGACACATCAACCTTTGGAAAGTAGCAGGCGTGTTAGTGAGTCCAAAAGGCATCACTCGGAAAGCATAGACTCCCCATTCAGTCACGAATGCGGTCTTATGTTGATCCTCAGTAGCAATAGCTACTTGGTTGTATCCAGAGAATCCATCTAAGAAGCTATAGACTTCTTTTCCTGCAACTCTTTCCAAAAGATGGTCAGTGATGGGTAAAGGGTAGCTATCGCGAATCGTGGCCGCATTCACTTTTTTCAGGTTAATGCATACTCTGAGTTTTCCATTCTTCTTGGGCACAACCACTAGTGGTGATACCCACTCCATGTGTTCTATTTCATAAATGAATCCTGTTGCTAGTAGCTTGTCTATTTCTTCTTTTATTTTAGCAGCATAGACCTCATTGTATGTATAAGGGCATTGTTTAGATGGTTTTGCCTCTGTCATCATTGGTATTCTATGAGAGCAAATAGAGGGTTCCACACCCTTGAGATCCTTATATGTCCAAGAAAATACATCTCGATATTCTCAGATCAATTGTATTAATTCTTCTTCCTCCTCAGTTGACACATCATTACCTATGTATGTACATCTTTCTTCTCCATCTTCCACTGTTACTATGATCTTTTTTGTTTGTTCTTTGTTGTCGTACGCTTCTCCTTCTCTAGCCTCTCTCTTAGGCATTTGAATGTATCTTTCTCTCTTCTACTTCGTACCTTTTGAAATGCTCCAGAACCTCAAAAAGGTCAGGATTTGGTTCGATCTTACTCACTCTTTCCTCCTGCGTTGGTACTGTGGGGGCACCTTCTATCGCTAAGACCTTGGTCATTTCCGGCTTATCTTTGATTCGAATGGTTTCTAGGTAGCTTTCTTCTGAATCAAATTATGGTTCCATTTCTATACTCTCATATTCCTCTTTCCACTCCTTTTCTAAGAGTTCCCCTGCTTCCACCTCTTGTAGGACAACCATGTATAAATTTACGTCATAGCCTTCATTGTCTACACATTCATTCATCGTCAGAACTTCTTCATTCACACATACATCCAAGGTTGCTAAGATTTCCATCCATCCATGCGGTTCAAAGGCTTCATCAGGAAAAATTTGAGGCATATACACTGGGTCCTCTACAGGTCGGTAATTAGGATGTCCTATTGGCCGCAGTTGCCTTTTATTCTCCTCTTTCTTGGCTTCTTTACACATCCATAATTGGGCATCCTCATGCATCCATGATTGATCACTTGATCCCGTGCTATGAATAGATAGATCATCTTCCTCCTTGTGTATAGGATTCCATTGTAGTGGGGGTACATCTCGATATGCAAATGTATGCAAGTTTATTTTGGTGGTGTTTCCTTGATGTTAAAGGTATAAAGAGTCTTGTCCCCAATCTTGCACAACCCTAAGTTGCCTCATAAAGGGTCGTCCTAAAATCATCTCGTAATTATTTGCTTTTTCGAATCGACAGATGGCTAAAGTATGTTCAAATTCAACTCCACAAGTGTTGGAGTAGAACAATCAACAATTAGTGATTACATAAAGTCCAAAAGTGCAAAGATGACTAAGAGATTGAAGATCAGTTTCAAGGAAAAGAGGAGTTTCAGAAATAAAGTTCTTTTGTACATTACTCTTGTAAATATTTCAATGTATTTGGAAAAATGACGAGTTAGACTCGTATATATATGTAGATATGTGCCTATAGTTAAAGAGTGAGATATAGAAGAGATAGAGAAGATAATAGATGAGTAGATGATGAACATTATGTGTGTCATCCATCAGATGTATGAAGAATTATGAGAAGAAAATTTTTCAGAGAATTGCGCGTCGATCTTTTCTCTGATTATTCTTCTGTGCTTAGTCTTATGAGAAATTCTTTTGTACACACTAAGTCCATAGTTAATCCATCTATGGCTAAAGTTTGAGAGTCCAATTGCAAACAGGCTGAGAGAATTTCAAATAGGAACATTCATATGTGAAAAGTTCTGAGTGTCTTCTGAAACAGGCGCAGATTTTGTGGTTGAAGAAATGGTCAGTACTCTGCACACAGTGTAAAGTTTTACACAAATGAGGATTCAAAATTTAAGTTGAGAGGTAAGCCATCTATGGCTAAAAGCATTTGATTAAACGGGCTATAGTTTGGGAGAACCATAGCTTAGAAGTTACAGGTGTCAAAGTCATCATTACAGAGAGGCAGTTTCAGACATAGGTAAAGTGTTTGAGTCATTTCTCACATTCTACTCAAGCATTTGAATTGATTTAACTTGGAGAAAGTGTGCAACCTGTAGATGACATATTCTACAAAGTTTTATCAAAAACTTTACACAAATGATTAGTCAATGAGTGATTAATCTGCAGCAGACTTTTTTTGAGAAGTGATTTTTCACAGTTGATCAATTTCTTGATAGTCTGATAATTGTTTTCCAAAATTAAGTGGATTCTGAAGTTATTCTTGATATAGAGGTAGTCTAACATCAAGGATAGCTTGTTATTTTGGAGATTAACACTCTCCATCAGTGGCATCAGAGCAGGAAGTATCAAAATTGAGGAAAGGAAGACTCCGACTGTAGCAGGCATACAAACTTTACATCTCGAAGGTTCAAAAGGATAAAGTGTGAAGAAATATTGAAGGAAGACACATAAAGGTTATCAAAGGATCAGAAGGAGCAACATTCGAAGCAAAGGTACATTCATTTCTTGAAAAGGTTAAAGATCTCAGACTACAGGTGAAGCAAAGATGGGAGATAGTCTTCAAATTGAAAAGTTGGATAGAGAGAACTATCCAGCTTGGTCTATGAGAATGGAAGCTCATCTTATGAGCAAAGATCTGATGGGATACATCACAGGAGAGGAAGAAAAGCCAGAGTTTAAAGATCCTAGTGTTCCAACTAGGGAGGAGCTTGCAGATATAAAGATTTGGATGAAGAAGGATGCTCAAGCAAGGAGCATAATCTACATGGCACTTAATGATTATTTGCTTCCTCATATTAGAGGACTTGAAAGTGCAAGTGACATTTGGAATGCTTTGGAAGAGCATTTTCAGAACACAACCAAATCAAGGAAAGCTTCCTTATGGGCAGAGTTTACTACTTTCAAGAAGAAGGCTTCACAATCAATATCTGATTATGTGACAAAGATGAAGGACATTGCAGATTCTTTAGGTGCAGTGGATGAAGATATTGAAGAAGACAAATTGGTAAGACAAATTCTCACAGGGCTAAGAGGAGATGAGAAGTGGAAGCCTTTTATTTTGTCTACAGAACTTTCATTAGATCATTTCACTCCTGATTTGAATCAATTGTTAGGACATATGCTAACTTTTGAGAATGATATCAAAGGAGATATTGATAAGAGTGCAGGTCATGCAATGTATTCTAAAGACAAGAAGAAAGCTAATAAAGGAAAGCAACAATCAGTTGAAGATGAAGGTACACCAAGTCAAGCAAACTTCCTAAGAGGTAGAGGAAGTGGCAGAAGTAGAGGAAGAGGCAGAAATAACAAAGATAATGTCAGAGCATGTTGGATATGTGGTAAGACCAATCATCTATCTCATGATTGTTCGCATAATAATCAAAGCAATGGTAATTTTAATCAGAACTTTAATCAAAGAGGAAGAGGTGGTAGATATCAGAGAGGAAACTTCAGAGGAAGAGGTGGTAGGAATTCTTTTGGAAGAGGTGGAGGAAGAAACTTCCAAAATCAATCCTATAACACCTACTACAATTATGCATCAGATCAGAAAGAAGATTCAACTCTTATTATGAATGCTACATGTGAAGCATCACATGAAGATATGAGAGTATTTTATATCGAGTCAGGATGTAGTAATCATCTGAGTGGAAATATTGCTTTGATGACTGATCTAGATCATAATGCAATTAATCATACAATCCAAATAGGTGACAATACAAAGCACAAGGTAAAGTCAATTGGTTCAGTCAAAGCCAAAGATGGAAGCACTCTTTTGAGTAAGGTTCTGTATGTTCCTACAATTCCAAAGAATTTGATCAGTGTAGGTCAAATTATAGAAAAAGGATATGAGGTAAGGTTCACTAATGATGGAGTTTATGTTCAAGACCCTAGTCAAGGGTATAAACAGATTGTTACAGGAAAGAAGGAAGGAAGGCTCTTCACATTGAAGGTACAAGGAAATATTGGACATGTTATGTTTACATATGGAGAGCAAAAGGTATCAGAATTGGATCTTTGGCATAAAAGACTTGGACATTTTAATGAGAGAGGTATGAAAGAAATGGTTAGTAATGGTTCAATACTTGGATTGCCTAACATTGCAGGTCAACACATGACATACAGATGTGAAGCATGTCAGTTAGGTAAGGCTCATAAGCAATCATACAATAAGCATGGTTTTATGTATTCAGAAAGACTTGAATTGGTACATACAGATGTGTGGGGTCCTTCAAAGGACTTTAGTATAAATGGTTCAAGATATTATGTCATTTATGTTGATGATGCTACCAGATGGATCACAATCTATGTGATCAAAGACAAGTAAGAAGTGTTTAATACATTTAAACACTATCATGCATATGCAGAAAGGATTACAGGTCAAAAAATTGAAGAGGTTAAGGTCAGATGGAGGGGGAGAGTATTTCTCTAATGAGTTCAGTGATTACTTGTGGAATGCAGGTATAAAGAGAGAAGTTAATTGCAGGTACTCTCCTCAACAAAATGGTATAGCAGAAAGAAGAAATAGAACTCTTGTTGAGTTTGCAAGATCTATGATGAAGGAGAAAAATTGCCCTAATTATTTGTGGGCTGAGGCTGTAAACACAGCCAGATATTTGGTCAATAGGTTACCTTGTAAAGCCTTGCAGGGTATGACACCATATGAAGCTTGGTGGGGTAAGAGACCTACCTTGGATCATTGCAGAATATTTGGATGCTTGGCATATGCATATGTGCCAACTCAATTGAGGCATAAATTGGAGCCTAAAGTAGAGAAGTATGTATTCATTGGTTATGATGACAAGCAAATGGGTTATAGGTTGTGGAGTCCATCCACAAAACAATTCCTTGTGTCCAAGGATGTTACATTTGATTAGCAAGGCACTTGGTATGCAGGTAAACTTAATGTGCATGCAGATGTTGAAGAAGTGGTGGATCAAAAGAAAGGTAAATCAAAGATTCAAATATTTGATGAAGATGAAAATAATGAAGTACAGGTTGAAGTTGAAGAAAGGCCAAGATTTGATCCAGAATGTACTGAACCAGAAACTTCAAGAAGTGGAGAAGTCAGAAGGTCATCTAGGCATAAATGACAACCTACAAGGTATAGTTATGATACTTCATTTCTGACTACTAAGGATTATGCTTACATGTTAAAAGCAGATGAAGATCCATCCACATATGATGAAGCCAAAGGGAAGAAGAATTGGAAAGGAGCTATGCAAGAGGAGTATGATGCATTGATGGAGAATCAGACATGGGATCTGGTTCCTAAACCTAATAGCCAGAAAATCATTGCATGTAAATGGGTTTACAAAACAAAAAGATTTGCAGATGGAAGTGTGTCTAGGTACAAAGCCAGAATTGTTGTGAAGGGATATGCACAGACATATGGAGTGGACTATGATGAGACTTATAGTCCTGTGGCAAAGATGACAACCATCAGGACACTCATAGCAATTGCTGCTTGCAAAGGTTGGAAATTATCTCATTTAGATGTTAAGAATGCTTTTTTGAATGGTTATATTTCAGATGAAGTTTACATGGAGCAACCAGATGGTTTCAAAGATCAAGTGTATCCAAATTATGTGTGTAAGCTCAAGAGAGCTTTGTATGGATTGAAGCAGGCCCCAAGGGCATGGAATTATAGGCTTGTAAAGTTCTTGAAGGAACTTGGATTTCAAGCATCAAAGGCAGATAGTAGCTTGCTAGTCAAAGCAAGTGAAGATGGATTTATTTATGTTTGTATTTATGTTGATGACATAATACTTAGAGGAACAGATGATAAAGGCATACACATGATTAAGAAACAGATGGAGAAAGAATTCAAAATTAGTGATTTGGGAGATTTGTCATTCTTATTGGGAATGGAGATTTCATATACTCAACATGGAGTATATGTGACTCAAGAAAGGTATCTGAAAAACTTGCTAACCAAATTTAAATTGGAAGATTGCAGGATAGCACCAACTCCAATGGAAGTGAATCACAGATTGACTAGATATGGAGGAGAGGAATTCAAAGATATGAAGCTCTATCAGAGTTTGGTGGGTAGCTTGATTTAAGCTACATTAACAAGGCCTGATTTATCATATGGAGTTGGAGTCCTATCTCAATTCATGCATTGTCCTAGAAAGGAACATTGGATTGCAGGGCAAAGAGTACTTAGGTACATCAAGGGCACACTTAAAGAAGGGTTGTACTATGGGTTTACTTGAGATACAAGAGTCAAAATATATAGTGATGCAGATTGGGCAGGTAATTCTGATGATAGAAGATCAACACATGGATATTTGTGTTATGTGGGAGATAAGCTGATTTCATGGTGCTCTAAGAAGCAACATACAGTTGCTCTATCATCTACAGAAGCAGAATACAAAGGTATGGTGGAAGCTGCAAAGGAAGTAATATGGCTAAAGACACTTATGAAGAGTTTTGATGTTGTTCAGAGTACTCCTATCATTTGTGGAGACAATATGAGTTCTTTGTACTTGGCAGCAAATCCTGTGTTTCATGCTAGAACTAAACATATTGAAATTCAGTATCATTTTTTGAGAGAGAAGGTTATTGATAAAGAAATTGAAGTCATGCATACTCCTACAAAAGATCAACTTGCAGATATGATGACAAAAAGTTTGGATGGACCAAAATTGCAAAGCTTTAAAGATATGGCAGGAATAAAGAAGATGCAGGTAATCACAATTGATGATTGAGGGGGAGCTGTTGGAGCAAAAAAATTAACAATTAGTGATTACATAAAGTACAAAAGTGCAAAGATGACTAAGAGATTGAAGATCAGTTTCAAGGAAAAGAGGAGTTTCAGAAATAAAGTTCTTTTGTAAATTACTCTTGTAAATATTTCAATGTATTTGGAAAAATGACGAGTTAGACTCGTATATATATGTAGATACGTGCCTATAGTTAAAGAGTGAGATATAGAAGAGATAGAGAAGATAATAGATGAGTAGATGATGAACATTATGTGTGTCATCCATCAGATGTATGAAGAATTATGAGAAGAAAATTTTTCAGAGAATTGGGCGTCGATCTTTTCTCTGATTCTTCTTCTGTGCTTAGTCTTATGAGAAATTCTTTTGTACACATCTAAGTCCATAGTTAATCCATCTATGGCTAAATTTTGAGAGTCCAATTGCAAACAGGCTGAGAGAATTTCGAATAGGAACATTCATATGTGAAAAGTTCTGAGTGTCTTCTCAAACAGGCGCAGATTTCATGGTTGAAGAAATGGTCAGTTCTCAGCACACAGTGTAAAGTTTTACACAAATGAGGATTCAAAATTTAAGTTGAGAGGTAAGCCATCTATGGGTAAAAGCATTTGATTAAACGGGCTATAGTTTGGGAGAACCATAGCTTAGAAGTTACAGGTGTCAAAGTCATCATTACAGAGAGGCAGTTTCAGACATAGGTAAAGTGTTTGAGTCATTTCTCACATTCTACTCAAGCATTTGAATTGATTTAACTTGGAGAAGGTGCGCAACCTCTAGGCGACATATTGTACAAAGTTTTATAAAAAAATTTACACAAATGATTAGTCAATGAGTGATTAATCTGCAGCAGACTTTTTCTGAGAAGTGATTTTTCAGAGTTGATCAATTTCTTGATAGTCTGATAATTGTTTTCCAAAATTAAGTGGAGTCTGAAGTTATTCTTGATATAGAGGTAGTCTAACATCAAGGATAGCTTGTTCTTTTGGAGATTAACACTCTCCATCAGTGGTATCAGAGCAGGAAGTATCGAAATTGAGGAAAGGAAGACTCCGACTGCTGCAGACATACAAACTTTACATCTCGAAGGTTCAAAAGGATAAAGTGTGAAGAAAGATTGAAGGAAGACACATAAAGGTTATCAAAGGATCAGAAGGAGCAACATTCGAAGCAAAGGTACATTCATTTCTTGAAAAGGTTAAAGATCTGAGACTACATGTGAAGCAAAGATGGGAGATAGTCTTCAAATTGAAAAGTTGGATAGAGAGATTTATCCAGCTTCATCTATGAGAATGGAAGCTCATCTTATGAGCAAAGATCTGATGCGATACATCACAGGAGAGGAAGAAAAGCCAGAGTTTAAAGATCCTAGTGTTCCAACTAGGGAGGAGCTTGCAGATATAAAGATTTGGATGAAGAAGGATGCTCAAGCAAGGAGCATAATCTACATGGCAGTTAATGATTATTTGCTTCCTCATATAAGAGGACTTGAAAGTGCAAGTGACATTTGGAATGCTTTGGAAGAGCATTTTCAGAACACAACCAAATCAAGGAAAGCTTCATTATGGGCAGAGTTTACTACTTTCAAGAAGAAGGCTTCACAATCAATATCTGATTATGTGACAAAGAGGAAGGACATTGCAGATTCTTTAGGTGCAGTGGATGAAGATATTGAAGAAGACAAATTGGTAAGACAAATTCTCACAGGGCTTAGAAGAGATGAGAAGTGGAAGCCTTTTATTTTGTCTACAGAACTTTCATTAGATCATTTCACTCCTGATTTGAATCAATTGTTAGGACATATGCTAACTTTTGAGAATGATATCAAAGGAGATATTGATAAGAGTGTAGGTCATGCAATGTATTCTAAGGACAAGAAGAAAGCTAATAAAGGAAAGCAACAATCCGTTGAAGATGAAGGTACTCCAAGTCAAGCAAACTTCCTAAGAGGTAGAGGAAGTGGTAGAAGTAGAGGAAGAGGCAGAAATAACAAAGATAATGTCAGATCTTGTTGGATATGTGGTAAGACCAATCATCTATCTCATGATTGTTGGCATAATAATCAAAGCAATGGTAATTTTAATCAGAACTTTAATCAAAGAGGAAGAGGTGGTAGATATCAGAGAGGAAACTTCATAGGAAGAGGTGGTAGGAATTCTTTTGGAAGAGGTGGAGGAAGAAACTTCCAACATCAATCCTATAATAACACCTACTACAATTATGCATCAGATCAGAAAGAAGATTCAACTCCTATTATGAATGCTACATGTGAAGCATCACATGAAGATATGAGAGTATTTTATATCGACTCAAGATGTAGCAATCATCTGAGTGGAAATATTGCTTTGATGACTGATCTAGATCATAATGCAATTAATCATACAATCCAAACAGGTGACAATACAAAGCACAAGGTAAAGTCAATTGGTTCAGTCAAAGCCAAAGATGGAAGCACTCTTTTGAGTAAGGTTCTGTATGTTCCTACAATTCCAAAGAATTTGATCAGTGTAGGTCAAATTGTAGAAAAAGGATATGAGGTAAGGTTCACTAATGATGGAGTTTATGTTGAAGACCCTAGTCAAGGGTATAAACAGATTGTTACAGGAAAGAAGGAAGGAAGGCTCTTCACATTGAAGGTACAAGGAAATATTGGACATGCTATGTTTACATATGGAGAGCAAAAGGTGTCAGAATTGGATCTTTGGCATAAAAGACTTGGACATTCTAATGAGAGAGGTATGAAAGAAATGGTTAATAATGGTTCAGTACTTGGATTGCCTAACATTGCAGGTCAACACATGACATACAGATGTGAAGCATGTCAGTTAGGTAAGGCTCATAAGCAATCATACAATAAGCATGGTTTTATGTATTCAGAAAGACTTGAATTGGTACATACAGATGTGTGGGGTCCTTCAAAGGACTTTAGTATAAATGGTTCAAGATATTATGTCATTTATGTTGATGATGCTACCAGATGGATCACAATCTATGTGATCAAAGACAAGTAAGAAGTGTTTAATACATTTAAACACTATCATGCATATGCAGAAAGAATTACAGGTCAAAAATTGAAGAGGTTAAGGTCAGATGGAGGGGGAGAGTATTTCTCTAATGAGTTCAGTGATTACTTGTGGAATGCAGGTATAAAGAGAGAAGTTACTTGCAGGTACTCTCCTCAACAAAATGGTATAGCAGAAAGAAGAAATAGAACTCTTGTTGAGTTTGCAAGATCTATGATGAAGGAGAAAAATTGCCCTAAGTATTTGTGGGCTGAGGCTGTAAACACAGCCACATATTTGGTCAATAGGTTACCTTGTAAAGCCTTGCAGGGTATGACACCATATGAAGCTTGCTGGGGTAAGAGACCTACCTGGGATCATTGCAGAATATTTGGATGCTTGGCATATGCATATGTGCCAACTCAATTGAGGCATAAATTGGAGCCTGTAGCTCAGTGATGAGTAGCACCTCCTTTAATGTCAATCCGGGAAGACGTGAGGATGGTATGAAGACCTCGAGCAAGTGGCGGCACAAGTGCGTGGGTGAGAAGCACACAAGCATGCACACACATACACACACACGCGCACACACGGCAAGATAAAGAGAGAGAATCAATGGAGTTCTTTAGATTACTTTCAAAAGCTCTTACAAGTTCGTTTCAATTACAATCTAACCTCAAAAATGAGCTCTCTAGCTCTTTTTATAGTTTTTGACTAGCTTTGGCCCTGTCCAGACCTAGTGTCCGGCCTAGTTAAAAATTAGGTTCCAGGGCTTATTTGAGGGCTCAAACGAAGTCTAAAAATTATGAAAATTGGTACGATGGTACTTCTAATACTCCTCAAGCTCGAGGACTCCTCGGCTTGCACAAAATGGAGTCTAATCTACCAAAAACGGGATTTACAATGTTTGTGTAGTGATTAAAATCACTTGAGTTGTACATAATCTATGGGAAAAAATGATCTGGCCTTGTTGCCGTATTGTGCATGACTCCTTTGTTGCTTTGTATGCCAACACTCCCCCCTTCCTAGCGTCTGTCGCCCTTGACAGACCTTTGTTCCCTCGGGTGGTCGATGTAATATTGGATGACATTGGTGGCCAGTTCATGTTCTCCTATCCTTAAGCCTCTTGCTAGATCAGCTTCCAATGCATCCCAATTTATTGCACCAGGGGTTTCGGGTTGCGGGGTGGTGTAGTACTCTGAATACATTGCTTGTTCACAAGCAAACAGTTGAAGCAGATGTGTTGGCTTGGGTGCGAAAACCTCTGAGTGATACTCCTAGAAACCTGATCTGAACATCTCTTCGAAGGTCTGTTTGTAGTAGGCAGGGAGGTACTTGATACGTGCATGCCAAGCGTAAGCCACACGAATACTGGGGGTGGTGCTCATGTCATACACCAAGTCGTAATTTCCATTGCTGAACCCCGGGAGACGTACCTGTGGTGCGGCTGCATTTCGGAAGGTCTTCAGGACTACTTGCATCATATCTAAGATTTTAAGCATCATTTGCGCTGCTACATCTTGCATGGGCTTCAAGCGCGGCATCCAGTGGCAAATGGTCCCCATCATATATGCTACCGATGGTGGTCCTTGTGGTGGCGCGATGTACGGGTAGTTCAGCCATTCCTTGCATTGCGCATTGTTCTGTACCTTGATATTAAATGCCTTCCACGACCTGCGGCGGGGGACTGGACCGTAGCATGGGTTGTACAGGAGGTGCAACGGCGCGTTGTTCCATGTGCGTAGCATTTCTGGATAGGTCTCTAAAAGTTTCTGCCGCCATGTTGGTTGACGAATCTTGCCTTTTTGCACCTCTGGAGGAAGGTCTTCGGGTTGAAATTGGGTCGCAAAAGTAGGAATCTGACCCGTGACTCTTTGTATTTCTGCATTATAATCAGCCAAGATAATATAATACGGCCTGTATTGGAGTTCTGATGAGAGAATCAGGCGTCTCGATGACAGGTTCTTAAAGTAAGCTGATTGTAACACAGTCTCCTCTACGACCCTCATGGCCTGATTTTGCACTACGGTGCGCTCTTCGTGCGAACTCCCGATTTCCTCCACTTGTCGTAACCATGGCGGCCGTGGTGCCTCGAACGTGTCCTGCGCTTCCTCTGTTTGTTGGCCTCCTGAGAATGGTTGCGGATCATATTCTTCATCAAACGTTTGTTCCACAGGAATTTGCACAACTTCTTCGTCCGTGGGAGCCTCCGGAGGGGAAGATGGTCTCTCATATTGTAGTAGGCGTGTTTGCAATTCAGTTACCTGTTTCTGGAGATCTTTTATGGCCTCTGCGTTTGTGAGAAGCGAAGCCGCAGAGGGGGTGGTTGGGGGGGCAGCTGTTGGTCCTTGTTGGTGTTCCTGCTTCAGTTGTCCTAGCTCCTCCGATAGCTTATCATGTGCTTCGAGCAGCATGGCATAATCTTCCAATATAATCTTGATATTATCGGGGGTCACTGCTTGAAACTTGGATGGGCTGATGGGTGCCCCCGGTGTGCTCTCAATAGCTGCCTCCAGGTTCTCTTGATTTTGTATTTGCAGACGTCTGTTCTCTTCCTGAGCAGCCGCAAGATGGCGTTTAAGTAGCGCCATATTTCGCTGAAGTTTTGAGTTGCGTTCCAGCTGTGTCCGTAGGTGACCTTCTACCACCTGCACCGCTTCCTGATCTACGTTCTGTAGCTGTACCTCCAATATATTATGGGCTTCTTGGAGGGTTTGGAACTGTGTGTGGAGGCGAGCGTTCTCCTCTTCTAGTGCCGCAAGGCGGTGCTGTAGTGTCGCTGAGTGCTTTTGCAGACGTTCGTTTTGTTGCTGGAGCTGAATGTAATCTGTTCTTAAATTTGATATACAAGCCAACATGGTGTCCAATGCATTTCCTATAGATGAGTGTGTGTTGTTTATCGTGGGAGATGCATGGGAAGGGAATGGGGGAAGGGAGACAGTGAATGATGTGTCTACGGAAGTTGTGTGTGTGGGTGAAATTGGTGGAGGGGGAACGGGAGGAGGTGAAACCGTGGGTGGAGGTGCCGTGGGTGGTGAAATGTCCATACCTTCAAGAGTGGGTGTTAGTGTGGGGCCTGCCATATACATTGGTATGGTAGGTGGTGTGTGTGTGGAAGTGGTGAATAGATGTGAAGTGGGGTGGGAAGCTGAAAAGACAGGGAATGGTTGAGAGCCTGGTTGAAAAGCCCTAGCAAAGAGGTCATGGAGGGATTGTAGGAATGGAGAGAGGGATGTCGGGGGTTGAGGTCGTAAATTTGAGGAGGGCTGAAAGGGTTGCGTGGTAGCAGGGAAGCCCATGAATGTGGATCTAGGGTTAGGATGACCCGTGGCTGAGGGCGTTGGGGATGGTTGCCCTAGGGCAGGCTCTAGGAGGGGTTCAGCGGATTGTGTAGTGTTGGGGTTTGCTTCGAAGATTGGATTATCAGTGGTAGAGAATAGGGTGGCACTAGAGATGGGAGTACGGAAGATGAAGGTTGGGTCAGTGGGTTGAGTGGTCGATGGGATTTCCACTGTCTCTGTTCTAGGAGGTGATGGTGGGGAAGTAGGTGGTAGTGGTTCGGTGGACTCCTCATGGGTGGCGGGGTGCTGTTGACTAGCTGTTTGGGAGGTTGGTGTAGTAGTTGGCTCTTCTGCAACTGTAACGGGAATTTGGATATTTTTACCTGAGCGAGGTCGTGTCTGGAACCTTCGTGGGTCATATTGAACTGAAGGCCTCTGAATGGCAGTGCGCACAGCTTCTACAACTCCATATGTTTCTGCCATCAATAAGAGACCTTCCCTGTACTCTGAGTCAACTCCCGCTTCTTCCAACAACTGAGTCATAAGTACTCTGCTGCTCTGTTCAGTGAGTAACTGCTGTGATCGCACTCTTTCCATAATCTGATACAGCCTTCGGAGTTCTGCTGTATATGCTGGGGCTTCAGTGGTCTCTTCTTCATACGCTTCTTCTTCTTCCGGGTGTCCGTGTTGTTGACTTTGCTGAGCGTCACTCCAATGGACATGTCTACCGTCTGTAGACTTTCTTCTTCTTCGTGAGGATGTGCCCTGCTCCTCTGCCTCTGAATAAAACTCCACATCAGAGAATTGTGTGCTTTGTAGGAATGCTTCGAAATCCTGGGGGTCCAGTCCTTCAGCCTCTCCAGTGGCAGCAAATTCGAATTCAGGTGTAACAGGAGGAGCCGATGGGGTAGGTTGTGTCGTAGTGTCAGATTCCGACCTGGGTATCCTAATGGTAAAGGGAGGTACAGTGCCCTCTCTTAGTGGTGATGCCTCAGGAGTAGTCAGGACTTCCCTTGTCTGGACACAAGGGATCGCGCCCCTCATGCGCTTGGACTGATGTGTGGACGTCTTGAGCCTTTTAAACATTTGTAATTGTGCCCAAGTTAAGGCACGTTCAATGGGGACATCATATGCTAGGCATCGGTAAATAATGCGTGTGATCGCACAGCATCCGTTCACCACTAATTTCCTAGAAGCCCGTTTGTTTGCTTCATACAACTGATCTATAATCCACATTGGTAGCTTAATAGGTAACGCACCTGCTTCCGCCAAGTAGAGAGCAAACCAGATCTTCTTGTGTGGTTGCGTGAATCGGTCTTGGCCGGGGAAGGCGAAATGTTGCATGCACATGCGGAGAGGGATGGACACATTTGGGGTGAGTGCTGCCATGTCTTTCAGCTTCACTAGTTTCCTGTCCTTCATGTTGGTGGGAACGAGAGCGTCCTTTTCTGAGGGCACATGCGTGCCATGCATATTTAAAGCGTCGCTTACCAACTCCACAGTAAGTTCAAACCTCTTCAACTCGTTGTTGCCCAGCAATGAGGGGAGAACAAATGATCCGGGTTGGTCCTTATCTTCATTAGCTTGTAATGTGGAGACCAAATAGTAACATCGGAGGAGATCGGGTTTAGGTAGTGGGGCTTCAAAATATTCCGCCAACCCTGCTCGTTGCCATATGGTCTGGAGATCTTCGGTGTTCTGTAAAGTCTCGAACTCTTTGGAGAAAAATTGGAATCTCACCCATGATCTGTCATACTCGCATTTAGACTCCCAGATATACTTGGCCTCTCCTAATGGACCGGGCATGCCATTGAACCAATGAGAATTGGCATGGACTCTTTCCGTGATCCCTGTAGGTGGGTCTGGCACCGGGATTTGCTGAAGGTGTTGCATCTCCACTGGTCGTTCAGTCGGGGGCACGTCCACAGGTAGGCTATCCACATCAATTCCTGCAGTAAGTATCCCTACTTGTGAGCCCGAACCTGTCGCTTCTGCCATTTTTCTTCTTGCCTTCTGATTCTGTGAGAATATAGAATCATGTGTTAACATCGTAATGGACAGAATAAATCCGTTGTTGTCCCCGTTACAACATTAACATGAGGTAGATGGTGAGTTAGTGGTTAGTAAGTGCACAAAGACAGTGAGTGTAGTTAATGTTTGTGTATTCCTAGGAGACTAATGCCGTGAGTAAGTGGGGTGAATTTACAATTTGGGGTCGGGGGGTTTATTACAGGTCTTAGACTGCCAAATGCAGTGGATGGGCTTTGCTTTCGGTTTCGTAGAGACTCTAGAGAGCTGTGTCGGGGTCGCCGTTTGGGAATGGGCCTTGTAGGGACCCACTTATAAGTGATTACATGCGTGCTCATGGGTCTTGGTGTGTTCCTAAGTGTTGAGCACGAGGGAATGCTGGTTGTACTCGTAGATGACTTATGCTGCATAGGTTGTGGCCTTGGCGTAACTACTTGTGCCCTCACGCAAGCCTTAGGCACCCAAATTTGTCTAGATTGTGGGCTTGCCTTCATCGACTTCTTGGGCACCCAAATAGATTTTACTTTAGCAGAAGAATTTCTGAGAGACTTCTTATTAGCGTCGTGTTGTTGGTTACTAATAAGAGGCTTTGCCTGTGTAGTTGACGGTGGTGCACCCGGTCGCTCGCCTTTCCGCACCCACACCTGGTTTATTTTTTGGGACATTCTGCTGCGCAGGTACTTTTGATCTCGGACATAGGTAGTACTCTGCTTCTTCTGCTTGTGATCCGCCTTTGGTTGCTGCCTCCTTCTGGCCTTTGGAAAAGAAGGGAGTTCCGTTGCATCCATGACTCCTTGTTTGCGAATATCATTCCTCTGCAACACAGGGTTTTGAACAAGAACAGCATGGTCATCTTCATGTGCACCCCTAGAAGGACCAGGAGTCTGTGCCTTTCCTAGTTCCTTGAGTGCTCCATTGTCTAATTCTACTGTAACTCGACTATGATTGACCCAAACCTGGAGAAGTCCCCTTCTTAGGTTTAAATTAATTGCTTGGTCATAGATCCAATCTTGACCCAAGACGAGAGGTTCAGTGAGATCCTCATCTTGACACACTAGTACTTTAACGGTCATTGCCTCATCGTGAATGTAGAGGGGAAGTTCCACCTCGCCCATGCAAGGGGTTTCCACGCCTCCCAATCCTATGAGATATGCCTCCACAGGATTGACAGTCAATTGTAATTCTTGGCAGTAAGACAATCTAACAGCACTAGTGGCTGCACCTGAGTCAATCAAGGCTCTTACGGTCCTTGCACTCTTTCCTTGTCCTATATCTAAGGTTACGAAAGGACGTCTATCAATTATCCTATGCGAGCTTGTTCCTGCAACTTCACACATGGCCATGGGAAATCCTTGGTCTGCATAGTCATTCGCTCCAGGCTGATCTCTGCCTTGCCTTCGTAATTTCATCCTTCTGATGCGTTCTAAAGCTTCAGCTTGAGCTTCTTCTCGAACTCGCTTTTCTTCCTCTTTGCGTTTCTTAGCAGTGTTGAGTCGACTGAGCATTTCCTCCGTGAGGGGTTCTTGATATAACTTGACTCTGCAACCGCTAATATAATTTGGGAGAACATCACCTTCTAATGTGGCCAATTGTACTGCTCCGCTCGTGGAGATCCTATTGATGATCATAGGTCCATAGCCTCTCTTTTCTAGCTTCCTCGCGTGTTGTTTTAGTGTATAGACTAAGACTAGATCTCCTGCTTTCAAGCCTTTATCCTTCACGTGGGCATCAAAGTATGCCTTCTGTCTCTTCTTGGCTGCATATATCCCTGCAGCGGCTCTCAGTCTTGTTTCTCCTAATCGTTCAAGGTCAAAGATCCTAGAGGAGAGCTCATGACGTGTCCATTCGTGCTCTTGTGCCACTCTCAATGTAGGGATCAGGAAGTCCAAGGGTAGCACAGCATTTTGGCCAAATACCATCTGAAAGGGAGTGGCTTGGAGTACCGTTTTGTAGGCCACTCGGTATGCCCAAACAGCATGGTGTAGCTGTTTGTCCCAATCAGAGCGTTTAGTGTTCACTAATTTCGTCAGTACATTGCATAAAATCTTATTAGTGCTCTCAGCTTGTCCATTAGCTTGAGGGTGATAAGGGGCAGACTTCTTGTGTATTACCAAGAATTCTTGGAGTAGATTTTCAATTACTTCATTCAAGAAATGAGTGCCTCTATCACTTACAAGCTCTATAGGTAGTCCATATCTCGTGAATACATTCTCAAACAAGAATTTGGCAGTTGTTTGAGCATCGTTCTTGGTTGTAGCCTTTACCTCTACCCACTTGGTGAGATAATCTGTTGCAACAATGATGTATTCCGCATGAGAACCTTTAGCTGGGGGATTAATAGGACCTACGAAGTCTATTCCCCACTTAGAGAATGCACGTCCACCCATCATAGGTTTCAGTGGCATCTCATCTTTGCGTATAGGATACTGAGTCCTTTGACAGACATCACACCGTTTCACATAGGTATGTGCATCCATGTGAAGTGTAGGCCACCAGAAGCCCGCAAATAGTATTGCCTTGATTACCCGATCTGGTCCAAAGTGTCCTCCTGCTACACCTTGGTGAGCAGTTTCCAAGATCTTAAGATATTCACTCTCATGGACACACAGTCTTAGGTAACCGTCCTTACCGCGTTTGTATAGATTATCACCAATGAGTGAGTAATCCAAGGCTTCTTGTTCTAAACTCCTTTTCCTAGCCAGAGTCATGTCTGGAGGGAATGTGTTTGTCCTCAGGAATGATACTAGTGGTTCGCTCCAATCTGGCACAATGGATACTTGATAAAGAGTGGCATGTTCCACTGGTGGTTTAGTGCAACAGATTGGGCATTCCTTGCACAACTTTTGGACATCAGCTTCCATAGTTGGCCAATGCACTCCGAGTCTCCTTAGAGTCTGTAACGTTCGTTGCTTTGAATGGTGTTGCTCTAGTGCACCTACATGTGCTAATTGCAACCATTTAGCGTACTCATCCTCTTCTACGCAACAAGCCAAGATCCCTTGATCTGTGTGCTTGTACATGCTTCCTGCCATGATGTGGTACTTTTGGGCTTTTACAACTTCTCTATTCCGAGTGTTTATCACTGGATGATTAGGCCCGTATGTCAACACTGGTACCAATGGCTTAGCCCACTGCGGTACAACTTCCAAATTAAACAAGTAAGCATCAGGAAGGTCATCTGACACTCCTTGTGGGGCTTCTCCAGATGTGAGTCTAGAGAGATGGTCTGCTCGTAAGTGAGTCCTACCTTTCCTTACCACAACCTCGAAGTCGTATTCCATTAGTAAGAGAAACCATCTTACTAATCTACCTGTATTGCATGGCTTGTTTACTAGGTACAACAATGCCTGATGGTCCGTAAAAAATTTAAACATATTTGCAAGCAAATAGTGTCTAAATTTCTTGACTGCATATACCATGCCTAATCCTTCGCGCTCTGTAGTGGTGTAATTCCGTTCAGCCGCATTCAATTGTCTACTGGCATAGGCAATTGGAAGATCCATATTACCTTCACCAGTAGGTTGTGCGAGCACACATCCAATAGCATAATTGGATGCATCAACATGAACATGGAATGGCTTATTCCAATCTGGTGTGGTCAAGATTGGTGCTGAACACAATCTTCGTTTAAGCTCCTAGAAGGAATTCTCACATTCATCAGTCCACTCAAAGTTAGTCAAGAGTCCGTACATGGGCTTTGCGATGACAGCATACATGTGGATGAAACGTCGGTAATACCCACAATGCCCCATGAAAGCTTGTACTTCCTTGACATTCTTTGGCCTCGGTAGCTCTGCTATGGCTCTCACTTTTTCTTCGTCTGTAGATATGCCATTCTTTGACACTATGTGTCCTAGAATCTTGCCTTGCCTGACCATAAAAACGCACTTTTCTGGGTTCAGGCAGACTTGATATTCTCTACATTTGTCAAAGATTTGTCTGAGTTCAGGGATATGGGTTTGTCTAATGTTGGAATGAGCACAAAGATCATCAACATAGACTTCTAAACTCTTCCTCAGGAACTCCTTAAACACATGGCACATCAGCCTCTGGAAGGTAGCTGGTGCATTGGTAAGCCCAAATGGCATTACTCTAAAAGCAAAAATGCCCCATTCTGTGGCAAAGGCTGTCTTATGCTGATCCTCTGGAGCTATGGCTACTTGATTGTAGCCAGAAAATCCATCAAGGAAGCTGTACACTTCCTTGCCTGCCACTCTTTCTATGAGATGTTCTGTGATGGGAAGCGGATAGTTATCTCGAATCGTGGCGGCATTAACCTTTTTCAAGTTAATGCACACACGCAGCTTGCCATTCTTCTTGGGCACCACTACGATGGGGGATACCCATTCAGTGTGCTCAATTTCGTAGATAAATCCAGCTTCAACCAGTCTATCTATCTCTTCTTTGATCTTAGCAGCGTAATTATCGTTATATGTATAAGGCTTTTGCTTAGAGGGTTTGGCGTCTGAAGTCATGGGGATGGTGTGCGAGCATATGTCCGGGTCAACCCCTTTCAAATCCTTGTAACTCCAAGCGAATACATCCCTGTATTCTCTTAGCAAGGCAATCAATTCGTGCTCTTCTTCTTCTGTCAGGTCATGGCCTATATACGTGCATCTCTCCTCTCCTTCTTCTATAGCCACTACTATTTTCTTGGTGGTTTCTTTGTTATCATAGGCCTCTCCTGATTGTGCCTCCCGTTTAGGCATTCTTATCATGACTCTCCTGTCATCTATCTCATACTTCTTAAAATTTTCGGGGACCTCAAACAAAGATTCTTCCTCTTCTGGTGAGGCTTCTCTCTTCTTTCGTTTCTTCCCTTCTTCCTTCGGGCTCACATGTGTTGCTAATCTTACGTCATTTGTCAGCTCTCCATGCCTCTGGGTTTGAAATTCTACCTCATGGAAGTATTCTTCATCTGATGCAAATGGTGGGTCCATAATGATTGACTCTAGATCGGAGTCACTTGCATCCTCAAATGCATCAGGGCTAGGTTCGCATTCTTCTAGAACTGCCTCTCCCATGATTGGCTCTATGGAGAAGACTGAAATATCATAGCCATCCTCATCACAGTGAGGTGTCCATTGTTCTTCGTTGATGGCTACGTCCATTGTTGCTAAGATTTCTGCCCAACCGTGAGGTTCAAATTCTTCGTCTGGAAAAACTACAGGTGCATAGGCTGGGTCTTGGATTGATCTATGGGTTTCTTTCGCACCTACCTCTCTGGCTTTCTCTCTCTTCTCTTCTTCTACTGCTACCTTGCACATCCATAAGTGGGTGTCTTCATGCATCCATGAGGATCCAGACCCTATGGAATGCACCGATTCTGTGTCATCTTTGGCTCTATGGATGGGATTCCATTGGATAGGAGGGACATCTCTGTGAGAAAAATCCTTGAGATTGACTTTTGTTGTAACACCCAAGTGTTGAAGATACAAAGAATTGGTTCCCCAATCCTGTACCACTTGCAACTGTCGCATGAATGGTCTTCCCAAAATCATCTCATAGGCATGATTTTTGCTAAAGTCACATATAGCAAAACTATGCTCAAACTCAACACCACAAGTGGTGAGAGTTATTCCTTCTAGCAATCCTAAGGGTTTCTCAATATGACCATCGGCCATCTGCAATTTCATCCTCGTTGGTCTGAGCGCTGGCTTGCCCCAACGTTTCCATAAGGAGGTGGTGGCAATTGCAACTCCTGCACCTGAGTCCAAAATTGCCTTGGTGGTGTATTCCTGGTAGGTGATGGGAAGATAGGTGTTCCCTTCTTCACCTTCACACATATCTCCTATCTTATCCAAGGGAATTTCTGGCACTGTCCTATGGGATCCTACCTGGGAACGAGATTTTGCTATCTCTGGTACTTGTTTGGCTACATGTTTCCATAATTCAGGTCTAACCTTGAGTAGCTCTTCTAACTTGAGATTACACTGCACGTTAGTGTTCTTCACTACCTCTGTGTTCCTAGGTATGACTGAGTCGTCGTTCCTTACCATGACTGTGGGTGCTCTCATACATGTGGACTTTGCTTCCCATGGACCTGTGAAGTGGGGTAGCTCCTGTATGGAATTAGACTCAAAGTCCAATCTCTCATGAGACTGAGTACTCTCCTGTTCCCCGTAAATGGATGGGATGTCTTGTGGGAATTGGTCGTGTGCATCATCCACAAGTTCAAAGGGAGGGGCGACTTCACTTTCGTTATCCCATTTGTCTTCTTGAATCTCTTGTAGGAAGTCTGGTGCAAACCGATTCATAGAAGAAGAAGTGTCTGGCTCAGTAGAATTAGGCGCATAAGCAACCTGGGAAGGAGGGCTTATTCTTCCGTTGGCTCTCTCCTTGCTCTCATAAATGGCTGGAGCACAAGCTTCTTGGGGAGGATTGCTTATTCTATTACTCTTCCGAGCAGGCTCATACACTCCCTGAGAAGGAATGTAGGCAGACTGTGGAGGTACGTGAGCTTCCGAGGGAGGCTCATCTGCCTTTTGGGGGGGAAGATAAGCTTCTTGAGGAGGCACATGGGCTTCCTGAAGAGGCTGGCTTATCCGTTCTCTTGCCCTTTCCTTTCTTTGAGGGGTAGGTTCCTTTTCTGACTGTGCAATTAGCCTCTCTCTTCCTTCTAAGGAGGGGAAGTTGTCTGGTTTAGTGGAATTGGCCGCATAAACTTCCGATGGGTAATGGTTTATGTTTTTGCTTGATTTCTCTCTCTCTTGATTTTTTTCGTCCTTGGCAGATCTTGCAATTATTCTCTCTAATTTCTCTAGGAATCCATCCAAGTGTAATTGCGTTTTGGCTGAGCCCGAGTAATTGAAAAGGCGATTGGCTTCAAACATAGTCTGAGCCAGTGCGACCATTTTCGCGTACAGTTTGGTTCTTTCTATCTCTAGGTCAGCTCTAGGATAGCACTTGTCATGATCCGTGACGTTTGGCCCTTCTTGGATTCTGGCCTGATATGCCTTAAGCATCATGTCTATGTCTTCGGGAGTGGGATCAGCTAATACTGATCCTGTTTGGGGTGGTGGGTGGGTTACGTGGGGTGTCTTAGAGGGTGGAGGGATGGAGAGTGATGGGGATGGTAGCGGTGGGAATGTGTGAGAGTGCGGTTGAGATGTGATCTCTATGATTTTAGCCTTGGTTTCTCGTAGACTTTCCTCAAGTTCACTCATCTTCTTTGCCCATTGCCTTTTCATGCGTTCGCGGCTATCTCTCCAAGCTCTTGTTCTCTTTTTATTTTGGCTCTCAGTATCGCTAGTGTCTGGGCTCTTTTCCTTGCCTACCCCTTGGTTTTGCTTCACTGCTTGAGCTCTCGTGACTACCTGTACGGGTGCAGTGGAAGTAACACTTCCGCTGGAATCTACCACTAACTCAATAACATTGATGGGCGTGATTTTTGGCATATTACTGGGGTTCTTTGGGCAATCTCGTAAGAGATGCTCTTTTCCACAATCTTGGCAGAAGCCTTGGATCGTCACTGACTGGGGTTGTGTAGGTGGAGGCAAGGGACAATCACGAATGAGGTGATCTCCTTGGCATCTGTAGCACGGTCCTCTTGGGAATGGAGGTCTTACCTGCCTAGATTGAGGCCTAGGGTTGGGGTTTGCATACATGACGTTCGTGTAATCTGACTCCCAACTAGGTTCGTTTGTCTCTTCACTATAATAGGACTCACCATGCTCAGGAGACTGCATGTAGTAGGCCTGGGGGCTATCAACATGTGTAGAATCAAAGCTATGGTCACTCGGGTCACTTTCAGAAAGCAAGGATGTTACAGGGACTATAGCTCTATTCAGGTTCTCTTCTGCAACAGTATACTTTACCGGAATCACATTAGCTGGGGCTGGGGGTTGTTGTGCTAGCACAGGCTGAGGCCTTTGTTGGTTTTGATATTGAGGTTGGAAATTTTGTTGTGGCCTGCCATATGGTTGTGGAGGGTACTGGTTCTGGTATCTGCCTTGTTGGTAGGGCTGAGGGTAGGGTTGCCTAACCGCCTGCTTGTTGTATGGGCAATCTTGTGCGGTGTGGTTGGTGTATCTCCGTTCTATGGTGCAGTACTGGCTACTAGGGTTTACTTGGGGTTGAGCCATAATAGGGCAGACATTCGCCATGTGGTCACCACCGCATGTATAGCATCTTTTCACAGGGGCAAACCTTGGAATTTGTTTGCTAGTTACACCTAATTTCTGAGCTACTTTTTCGGCCAGTTCCTCAATTGATGTGGCTTGTGTGGAAGATTGACTAGATGCACTATCTGAATCTTTGTAAATTTTGGACAGCTCTAGCTCTTCTCCTAGGTTATCTTCAATGTCAATGCACATACGTACACACTCTTCTATAGTCCTAGGGTCTTTCAGATACACGTAGGATCTCAATTTTGGACTCAGCAATCCGTCAAGGAATAAGGCTACTTGTTTAGCAGATGTGGGTAGCTCCGAAATAGGGCACCTTTCAAGATATTGTCTAAATCTTCTTCCTGCAAGTCTCACAGTTTCTTGAGGGGTTTGCTTGAAGCTGTGAATCAGTGAGGAGGTGTTGTGTCTTATGCCACTCTTGGAGAACTCAATAATAAATGCTTCTAGGAGTTGGTCTATGCTCCTGAACTGGCGCTCATCCAATGGCTGAAACCATGTAAGTGCCGTATTCCTCAGGGTTAGACCGAAGGCATTGTACTGCGTGAATAGATCCTCAACTTGTTCAGCTCTCAAGACTTGCTTGAACTCCGCCACATGATCATAGGGATCTCCTGTGCCGTCAAAGTAATTCTTCATGGACTTAACTAGCTGGGTGGGTCTCAAAGTTCTTGTGTGCTCTCTAGGCCTCGGCAGAGGGAATCCATCTACATTTCTTTGGTTCCTGTGGGCTCTAAGCATCTCAGGTTCTACCCTATTTGTCTCCGTTCTCGTTCTTTCTTTGCCCACTGGATTGGCAAAACTTACTTCTGGTCTATCTCTACTTCTGTCTCTTTGCGTACCATGAGCTTGGGAAGTTCCGGCCCCAGGGTGACCATAGGACACATTTGATTTTGGTTGGGGGAAAATGAATTCACCCTTCCAAGTGTAAGCATGCCTATCATTTTCTGTCACCACAAAGATCCGTTCTGAAGCATGATCTAAGTAGGTCACTCTGCCTGGGCTATCCGGATCCTTAAACTCATAGACCATGATATTTCCTATGTCTGTTGGCTGATTAGACTTATACCTCCAAAAGGCTTCATCAGCTTCTCGATTGAGGAGCAACTCTATGCTCTTGTTGTCTTGGGGGACCCATTCAGGCGTGATAATCCTAGTGAGAACTGATTTACCTCGAGGGGTTCTAGGTTCCGCACCCATGTTCCCTTGTTCCAGGTCACCTAAGTCCACTTCTGAGATTACATTCCCAAAGTCATCTGTCCTATCAGGATGACTAGTGACTACATATATAGTTCCTTCTTTGTCCAGGTATGCACCATTTTCAAACTTGACAGCTGGGTGTTCTAGTCCAATGGATTGATCAGGGTTTTTAATCTGGACCACAGATCTTCCTAAGCCGTCCTCATAGATGCTAGCACCTAATCGGTTGGTCCTCAGGTACTCCAGCTGTGTTTTGTAAGGGCCTTCTACCCTGTACAGGTAAGGCACTCCAGAACTTCCCGTAGGTCTGTCCAAGCCTTGAGACATCTCTGACTCACTGGTCTCAGAGCTAGGGTAGTTCGAGTGGTGGCTCAACTGCTGGGCCCAGGACCTAGCAGTGTGGTTGACACTAGCCTCTGAAGATCTAAGGCTTTGTCTTTCCCTTGCTAAATGTCGTCCTGATCTAAGGTTCATATGCCTATCTAAGTAGCCCAATTCTTTGCCCAGAGTACAACCTCGTTGCCGCTCAATTGGTATCAGTCACTTGATTCTTTTTAGTTATTCCTCGTGTTTAAAGTCTTATCTGTTATTACGTCGTCAGGAATACTTGAATGTTCTTCGTACTTTCAGGTTGATCGTTCCACGTTAGGTTCTTTCCTTTATGTTGTCGACAGTACAGAGATTAAGTTTTTAGCTTGAACTTGAGTTTTTAGGTAGTCTTCAACTTGATAGTGGCCTATCGTCGCCCTGACTTACTCCTACTTCTAATCGCTCTTAGCCTAAGCTAGGAATTGACGAAGAGGAGTTGAGAATATTCCGACCTTTCTTGCCGAACCTTGCTCTTTAGTGCTCGAGAAGTTGATTCTCAAGCGTGCGCAACACCCTTGCTTGGATACTCTCAATTGCTTCTCAATAGGCCTGCATAAATCCCAAGATTAGCTCCAAGTAGACCTTTCAATTGACAGACAATGTATTTCAGACACTTTTTTAATGACCCTTGTTCCCCCTTTTGTATTGCTAGAAATTTCCTCTAGAGCTCCCTTGGTGTTTCTACCCTTCTGTGTGTCACTTCCAATTATCCTATCTAAATTTCAACGCGTTATTCTTACAAAAAACAATTGAGGGTGTATAGTATACGTCATGAGCTTTCCGACAAGCCCTAGAGCTCAGAAAATGGATTTCGTATGCAAAAGTTATGACCGTTCAGGGTTTAGGGGGTTACTAGACAGACAGAACCTTTCGGGGGTTTTAATGCATTTTCTAAGGCCTTCGTAAGTATATGAGTACATGAAAGTGCAAATATGCCCAAAATTTAGCCTAAATTTCCAAAAATTCACTCCTTAATTTTTTTGCCGATAATGCCTGTCTATCGCGATAGACGGTGTCTGTCGCGATAGACACAATCTATCGTGGGGGCTGTCTGTCGCGATAGACGGTGTCTGTCGCGATAGACGGTATCTGTCGCGGATTTCTGTCTGTCGCGATAGACGGTGTCTGTCGCGGATTTCTGTCTGTCGCGATAGACGGTGTCTGTCGCGATAGACGCTATCTGTCGTGAAATTCTGTCTGTCACGATAGACGGTATCTGTCGCGGATTTCTGTCTGTCGCGATAGACGGTGTCTGTCGCGGATTTCTGTCTGTCGCGATAGACGGTGTCTGTCGCGATAGACGCTATCTGTCGTGAAATTCTGTCTGTCGCGATAGACGCTATCTGTCGTGAAATTCTGTCTGTCGCGATAGACGGTATCTGTCGCGGATTTCTGTCTGTCGCGATAGACGGTGTCTGTCGCGATAGACGCTATCTGTCGTGAAATTTCTGTCTGTCGCGATAGACGGTGTCTGTCGCGATAGACGGTATCTGTCGTGGATTTCTGTCTGTCGCGATAGACGGTGTCTGTCGCGAAATTTCGGTCTGTCACGATAGACGCTGTCTGTCGTGGGTCTCTGTCTGTCGCGATAGACGGTGTCTGTCGCGATAGACAGTGTCTGTCGCGATAGACGGTGTCTGTCGCGATAGACGGTGTCTGTCGCGATAGACTGAAAAAACGCAAATTTTTGAAAAACTTCTAGTGATCTAGAGTGCCCTCAAGGTGTAGGTTACAGTGCTAATCATGCATTCACAAAATGTTAAGATTTTCTGTCTGTCGCGATAGACAGAGGTTGTCGTCCCGGGACCTGTGCAGAGCCTGTCGTACCTGCGCACACTGCTGGGGATGATGGTACAGCAAAAAACCTGCAAAATAGCTCAAGAAACATGCAAAAAACAGCGCATGCAAATTCGCTCTCTCGCTCTCTCTCACAAGTGAAATGAGGGAAATGAGGTGGAGATGGGGATATAGTTAAAAAACTGAAATTTTCGCGATGATGGAGATGGACGTGGGAGATGGTGATGATGATGATGAAGATGGTGAAGAAAGTAAAAGAAAATCTATGAGAGTGAAGAAAATACCTACAACTCCAACGCGTCAACTCTACGTCTTACCATCACACGCTCGTCCTCAAAGCTCGATCCCCGGCAACGGCGCCAAAATTTGGTGTAGCTCAGTGATGAGTAGCACCTCCTTTAATGTCAATCCGGGAAGACGTGAGGATGGTATGAAGACCTCGAGCAAGTGGCGGCACAAGTGCGTGGGTGAGAAGCACACAAGCATGCACACACATACACACACACGCGCACACACGGCAAGATAAAGAGAGAGAATCAATGGAGTTCTTTAGATTACTTTCAAAAGCTCTTACAAGTTCGTTTCAATTACAATCTAACCTCAAAAATGAGCTCTCTAGCTCTTTTTATAGTTTTTGACTAGCTTTGGCCCTGTCCAGACCTAGTGTCCGGCCTAGTTAAAAATTAGGTTCCAGGGCTTATTTGAGGGCTCAAACGAAGTCTAAAAATTATGAAAATTGGTACGATGGTACTTCTAATACTCCTCAAGCTCGAGGACTCCTTGGCTTGCACAAAATGGAGTCTAATCTACCAAAAACGGGATTTACAATGTTTGTGTAGTGATTAAAATCACTTGAGTTGTACATAATCTATGGGAAAAAATGATCTGGCCTTGTTGCCGTATTGTGCATGACTCCTTTGTTGCTTTGTATGCCAACAGAGCCTAAAGTAGAGAAGTATGTATTCATTGGTTATGATGACAAGCAAATGGGTTATAGGTTGTGGAGTCCATCCACAAAACAATTCCTTGTGTCCAAGGATGTTACATTTGATTAGCAAGGCACTTGGTATGCAGGTAAACTTAATGTGCATGCAGATGTTGAAGAAGTGGTGGATCAAAAGAAAGGTAAATCAAAGATTCAAATATTTGATGAAGATGAAAATAATGAAGTACAGGTTGAAGTTGAAGAAAGGCCAAGATTTGATCCAGAATGTACTGAACCAGAAACTTCAAGAAGTGGAGAAGTCAGAAGGTCATCTAGGCATAAATGACAACCTACAAGGTATAGTTATGATACTTCATTTCTGACTACTAAGGATTATGCTTACATGTTAAAAGCAGATGAAGATCCATCCACATATGATGAAGCCAAAGGGAAGAAGAATTGGAAAGGAGCTATGCAAGAGGAGTATGATGCATTGATGGAGAATCAGACATGGGATCTAGTTCCTAAACCTAATAGCCAGAAAATCATTGCATGTAAATGGGTTTACAAAACAAAAAGATTTGCAGATGGAAGTGTGTCTAGGTACAAAGCCAGAATTGTTGTGAAGGGATATGCACAGACATATGGAGTGGACTATGATGAGACTTATAGTCCTGTGGCAAAGATGACAACCATCAGGACACTCATAGCAATTGCTGCTTGCAAAGGTTGGAAATTATCTCATTTAGATGTTAAGAATGCTTTTTTGAATGGTTATATTTCAGATGAAGTTTACATGGAGCAACCAGATGGTTTCAAAGATCAAGTGTATCCAAATTATGTGTGTAAGCTCAAGAGAGCTTTGTATGGATTGAAGCAGGCCCCAAGGGAATGGAGTTATAGGCTTGTAAAGTTCTTGAAGGAACTTGGATTTCAAGCATCAAAGGCAGATAGTAGCTTGCTAGTCAAAGCAAGTGAAGATGGATTTATTTATGTTTGTATTTATGTTGATGACATAATACTTAGAGGAACAGATGATAAAGGCATACACATGATTAAGAAACAGATGGAGAAAGAATTCAAAATTAGTGATTTGGGAGATTTGTCATTCTTATTGGGAATGGAGATTTCATATACTCAACATGGAGTATATGTGACTCAAGAAAGGTATCTAAAAAACTTGCTAACCAAATTTAAATTGGAAGATTGCAGGATAGCACCAACTCCAATGGAAGTGAATCACAGATTGACTAGATATGGAGGAGAGGAATTCAAAGATATGAAGCTCTATCAGAGTTTGGTGGGTAGCTTGATTTATGCTACATTAACAAGGCCTGATTTATCATATGGAGTTGGAGTCCTATCTCAATTCATGCAATGTCCTAGAAAGGAACATTGGATTGCAGGGCAAAGAGTACTTAGGTACATCAAGGGCACACTTAAAGAAGGGTTGTACTATGGGTTTACTTCAGATACAAGAGTCAAAATATATAGTGATGCAGATTGGGCAGGTAATTTTGATGATAGAAGATCAACACATGGATATTTGTGTTATGTGGGAGATAAGCTGATTTCATGGTGCTCCAAGAAGCAACATACAGTTGCTCTATCATCTACAGAAGTAGAATACAAAGGTATGGTGGAAGCTGCAAAGGAAGTAATATGGCTAAAGACACTTATGAAGAGTTTTGATGTTGTTCAGAGTACTCCTATCATTTGTGGAGACAATATGAGTTCTTTGTACTTGGCAGCAAATCCTGTGTTTCATGCTAGAACTAAACATATTGAAATTCAGTATCATTTTTTGAGAGAGAAGGTTATTGATAAAGAAATTGAAGTCATGCATACTCCTACAAAAGATCAACTTGCAGATATGATGACAAAAAGTTTGGATGGACCAAAATTGCAAAGGTTTAAAGATATGGCAAGAATAAAGAAGATGCAGGTAATCACAATTGATGATTGAGGGGGAGATGTTGGAGCAGAACAATCAACACTTAGTGATTACATAAAGTCCAAAAGTGCAAAGATGACTAAGAGATTGAAGATAAGTTTCAAGGAAAAGAGGAGTTTCAGAAATAAAGTTCTTTTGTACATTACTCTTGTAAATATTTCAATGTATTTGGAAAAATGAAGAGTTAGACTCATATATATATGTAGATACGTGCTTATAGTTAAAGAGTGAGATATAGAAGAGATAGAGAAGATAATATATGAGTAGATGATGAAAATTATGTGTGTCATCCATTAGATGTATGAAGAATTATGAGAAGAAAATTTTTCAGAGAATTGCGCGTCGATCTTTTCTCTGATTATTCTTCTGTGCTTAGTCTTATGAGAAATTCTTTTGTACACATCTAAGTCCATAGTTAATCCATCTATGGCTAAAGTTTGAGAGTCCAATTGCAAACAGGCTGAGAGAATTTTGAATAGGAACATTCATATGTGAAAAGTTCTGAGTGTCTTTTGAAACAGGCACAGATTTCGTGGTTGAAGAAATGGTCAGTACTCAACACACAGTGTAAAGTTTTACACAAATGAGGATTCAAAATTTAAGTTGATAGGTAAGCCATCTATGGCTAAAAGCATTTGATTAAACGGGCTAAACTTTGGGAGAACCATAGCTTAGAAGTTACAGGTGTCAAAGTCGTCATTACAGAGAGGCAGTTTCAGACCTAGGTAAAGTGTTTGAGTCATTTCTCACATTCTACTCAAGCATTCAAATTGATTTGACTTGGAGAAGGTGCACAACCTCTAGATGACATATTCTACAAAGTTTTATAAAAAACTTTACACAAATGATTAGTCAATGAGTGATTAATCTGCAGCAGACTTTTTTTGAGAAGTGATTTTTCACAGTTGATCAATTTCTTGATAGTCTGATAATTGTTTTCCAAAATTAAGTGGAGTCTGAAGTTATTCTTGATATAGAGGTAGTCTAACATCAAGGATAGCTTGTTCTTTTTGAGATTAACAATCTCCATCAACAAGTGGTCAATTTGATCTTTTCTAATATTCCTAATGGTTTCTCAACATGGCCATCTGCTAATTGAAGCTTCATGCGAGTGGGTCGTAAGGCAGGCTTTCCCCACTTCTCCCAAATCTCCTTGGTGGCAATTCCTACTCCTGCTCCTATGTCTAGTATAGCTTTGGTCATATAGCCATTGTAAGTGATGGGTAAACATGTGTTACCTTCATCTCCTTCACTAAATTCTCCAACCTTATCCACTAGGATTTGTACCTTCGATGGGTTTTCTTTTCCCTTCTTTTCTGTTTCGTCCTTCTCCTACCCAAGTTCTAGTTGATCGGCTAATTGTTTCCATATTTGTGGTTTAACCCGAAGTAATTCTTCCACCGTCAGTTGGCGTTGTACCTTTGTCTTTTTAAGTTCTGTTAGATTGTGTGAATTCTTATCTGAGTTTCCCTTTCCTTTTCCTCGTACTATGGGTGCTCGAAATATCATGGATTCCTTTTCGTACTCTCCCATATAATTGGGTAGGGTTGAAATGCTCTGAGCTTCTTCTCTATTTCGGTCTAGTCTTGATACTTCCTCATATACTTCTTCCATGTTGGGAATTGGTTGATAAACTTCCACATCTAATTCCTCAAAAGGAGGTTTAGTCACTCCATTCCTCTTCCATTGTTCTTCTCGAATTCTATTCCATAATTCTTTTGGCCATTCAGCCTCTAAGTCGGGTATTGTTGACATTGGTTCGTCTTGGGTTTTTATTAGCTCACCTTTATCATCTTTCTCCTTAAGTTCTTTGTCCTTGGCTTTAACACAATCCTTGTATTGGTCCTCCACTATCTGTGTCTCGAGGAGGGCTTGGATGGTCTTTTCTAGGGTCGCTTGTGCAACCTCTATAAGTTTTCTGCATATGGCAAGCCTCTCTTTTTCTAACTCTCCTTGAGGGTAAAGCTTTTCGTGTTGCTCCACATTCGGTCCAGTTTGAATTCTAGCTTGGTACGCTTTCAACCACATGTCCAAATTATCCGGTTTTGGGTCAGCTCGAATTGATCCTCATTTCTCTGATTCTCGGATGGGCGATGGAATGGGAACTTCTTCTCGAATCTCTAGTTCATTTTGCCTTTTAGTGCTTTTTGTGTGTTTCTTGTTTTCTTGACTTTTGCTTTTCATCCATTTTTCTTTGAGCTTCTCTTCTTTCCTTCCATTTTTGTGCTTTCATGTTTTGGGTATTCTCACGTGGGTCCTTTGAATCATCTACTATTTGAATTTTGGGGTTTAAGGTTCTATGGTTTGTTTGATCCAGATCCGGTTGTTTTTCTTCTCCTTCCTTCGTTTGTGCTCGTGTAATGGCCTTTAAAGGTACGGTGTACTCCTTATCACTTCGTTGTGCATCTATCACTTCAATTACATTAATAGGTGCAGTGTATTGAGCCTTGTTGGGGTTTTTTGGGCAATCACGGAAGAGATGTTCCTTTCCAGAATCATTACAATATCCTTCCCAAGTCCTAGGAGGTGGTGGATTGTAAGGCCGAGTGCATTCTCTGGTAAAATGGTCTCCTCCTCATCTATAACAAGGTCCTCTTGGCATAGGTGGTCTGAGGGGTGGTCTTACGAGTGCCTGTGCTTTAGGTGCAGTGTACATTAGTGTTGCCACTTTTGCCCCATAGGCATATTCATATCCTTTGTATCCGTAGTAGTGTGGATCATAAGTTTGTTCATACTCAGACATGTTAGTGTCATAGGGATAGTACTCTCCCTGAGATTGCTCGTAACCTGAGTTTGTCGACTCCACGCTGGTCATAGGTGATGCTGGTACAATGGCTCTTTCTAGGTTTTCCTCTGGTTGAGCATACTTAACCGGTACCACATGTTGGGGTTGTGACAGTTGTGGTCCTAATACTCGTTGGAGTTGTGGATATTGTGCTTTCTCGTAGGGCCTCGGTGCTCCTGGTGGTGTTGGGTAGGGATTGTACCTAGGCACATCTCTACCTGGCTCTCTAGGTGGATACCCATATGGTCGATATTGAGGTGGTTGTAGAGGCCGTATCTGCCTATTGAACGGACAATTTTCTGTGTTGTGGTTAGTGTATTTTTGTTCTATGTGGCAATATAGGGCCGTTCCTTGATGGGGTTGTCTATTGTAAGGATATGTCTGTGGTACACATGTTCCTCCTCATACACATATGTGTGTGGGGTGGTCTCCTCCACATAGACTTTACCTTCACAACATGGGTACTCTTAGGGGTTGGTCTTGATAGTTTCTCTATCCTTGGACTCCTAATTTCTTTGTCACTAGCTCAGCTAATTCTTCCACATTACTGGAATTGGATGTAACCGTACTCCGAGAGTCTTCTGATTTAGTGGGGCTGGGCGCATTCTTCAGATCATCTGCTAGGTTGTCCTCTAATTCAATACATTCTTGCAGGCATTCGTTCAATGTCTGTAGCCTATTTACATAAACTAGTGTTCTTAAGGTTCCGTTTGTTAATCCATCCAAGAATAATGAAATCATTTTTTGCTGAGTGGGTCTCTTTGCAGCTGGACATCTATCAACATACTGATTGAATCTTTGGGCACCGGTTTTCACGGTTTCATTAGGGTTTTGTTTAAAACTATGGATTAAAGCCGCAAAATTGTGTTTAATCCCTCTTTTAGTGAATTCCCCTATGAATTCTTGAAAGAATTGCTCCATATTTTCAAATTGGTTGGGGTCCAATGGCTCAAGTCAAAGCCGTTCCTATGAGGGTGAGTCTGAAAGACTCATACTGCACAAAGAAGTCGTCTACTTGTTCCCTCTTAAAACTTGTTTAAATTCAGCAATGTGGTCGTAAGGTTCTCCCAAACCATCATAGTGATTCCTCACACATTTGGCCACTTGGATCAGTCTCAATCTTCTCATTGGTTATGGCTGTCTAGGAATTACACGAAAGGCGGGGATTGCTGGTCTAACTGGGGGCATTCCAGGCTGCACTCCTATTGGTGGTCATGGCCTTACTGGTGGTCGGTATTGATTTCCTATTCCGGGGTGGGTCTGATTGTGTGTTTGCACTTTGGGAGTCGTGAATTGTACGTGAGCATAGTTAGGAACGCTCCATTGGCTTGTTTGTCCCAACATTGTGTGCTCTGCCTCTTGTTGTGTTCCGAAGGGGTTCTGAGAGGTGGTTGCCTGTTCTCGTTGAAGGAATACAGGCAAACCCATATACTTTAATCCGGATCTATCTATGGCATCAACCAACCAATACCTCCTTTACTTTTTGTCCAGATATGTTACTCTGGACTCGTCTTCCGGATCCTTTAACTCATAAAAAGTCATTGGACTTTCTTCTCTTCCTTGGGCCGGTGACTTAGTTTGCAGTAACAAGTCCAAACCATGGATCAAATAGACTTCCAGTAAGTAGTCGTCTTGAGGTATCAAGTCCCCTCTCAAGACTCGCATTACTATTGAATTGCCTCTAGGGATAGTCACTAACTCCTCAGGGTTTGGTCTCCCTGAGTTTTTTTGTCCCACTAGCTCTCCCCTCTCATTGATCAAATCAGGATATTCAGTCACTATGTAGATGTGACCCAACTTGTCCATGTATGCTCCACCTTCATACTTGACAGCCGGTTAGGGCACAATTGTTGCATCCATGGAAGTCACCAATCTAGCCACAGATCTGTTTAAACCATCCAGGTAGATGGGGATCTCCTGGGCATTAGTGGAAACATACTGTAAGGAAGTGCAATACTCTCCTTCAATAGTGGTCACGAAGTTTCTTCCGGGAGTGGGACCTTGCATGTCTTCTGAAGCCATGGGTATCTCCTCCTTTGAGTCACTAGAGGTGTCTGAATAGACAAAACGGTGAGTGACCTGAGCGGTACTTCCAATGGATGATATAACACTTCTCTGGCTACTTAGAACCCTTCCTGATCTCAAGTTCATTCACCCTCCTAGGGCTCTTTAGACCTCTAAAACTCTCCCTAAGTGGCTCCTCAAATGCCTCAAATTTACCCTTGAAAATGCTCCAAAAGTTTTGGGCGATACCACTTTTGGCGATACTACACTAGGCGATACTGCTCATCAAACAATACGATACCTCAAATCTGGACGATATGATACTATGAAGGGCTTTGGTGTGCAGAACAAGAGGAGGGAGGAGATGGAGGGAGAGAGAAGAGAGGAAAGATGCGCGGACATGCGTGGGAGCCTCGAAACCCACATAATGATCTCTCTTGAGGCAATGCTCTATATATGATGTATATATATGAATATGGGGGTAAGGTCACATGACCCTTACATCCCCAAAAATCTCCCACTTAAGGGTCAATGTGACCATAAGTGGTAACACATACAAAGAATAATGTAGGACTATACAATAATGTACAAGAAGAGTCCAGATCTCTACCCATACCAGATCAGCCTACACCAACCGCCTCAAACAAGGTATATCCATGCACCTCAAACTGCTCTAGACTCGTATCGATAAGAGTCGAGCTCACATATGACTGATGCAAGAACTCATGAAGTTCCTGCAAAGCTCCCACTCGCTCTATGCATGTGTCAATCATCGAACGACTGACAACTCCAAGTGCAAATGCTCCAATAGCAACTACAATGTCTGGTCTCGAGCATAACAGCTCATACATCAGACTCCCGAATGCTGACGAAACCTGTGCTATCCTGGCTAGCCTAAGTATGCCAGCCATGCCTATATCCAAGGCATCCAAAGCACCATCATCAAGACCAACATGTCTTGACATATCTGTGTCAACATCTAGCATAAGCGAATCCAAGAATGACTGCATGATCGCTGACTCATCAACATCTAAATCAGTCATCCTCTCAACCAAAGATGTATCTAGGTGTGCATCCTGAGAGCTAGAATGCTTTGGCATACACTGTGTATCATAAGAGCTATCTTGCTCTACCACGCCAAGTGTATCATCATGCTCCACATGAGATAACTGCACAACATCAACACCAAGGTCAAACTGATGATCACAATCTAACTGAGTATCATCATAATGCTCTACATGAGCATCAATATCATGCTCTAAAGCATCCAACTGATCATCCAAAGTGTGCTCCACAGAGCATCCATATGATCAATAAAATCATGCTCTATATAAGCATCATGAGCATAGGAAACATGCTCTACATATGCATCCATCTGAGCATCTGAATCCTGCCATACATGTGCATCATGAATGTCAATAGACATATGTGTAGGTAGACAAAATGAGACATGACGAGTCTCACATCGCACATAAGGCTGAACTCCCACTGAGACGAGACTGTCTCTCACATGAAGTACCTGTAGTGGATACCTGTGCCCAACCCTGGCACCTCTGACAAGCGTAAGCTGTCCCAACTGCAACTGAAAAATGATGCTCACCAAGGAATGCATAACATCTGCTCTCCTGTAACTGGCTAAGTGAAATCAGGCTCCACTAGGTAGCATAATGCATAAGTGATGCTCCACTAAGTAGCATAATGCATACATCTCCTGCACCCTCAATGTCATATGCCATACCATCAGGCATGTGCACACATCCACGACTCTCACCTGAGAATCGACAAAACCACTCACGATATGGAGTAACATGAAAAGTGGCTAATGCATCAAGCAACCAAGCCATATGTGTGCTATCCAATGAACAAGAGGAATCATAAGATGAACCATATGAGAAAGTGATATCACCATCACTGGCATAATCAACTGCCATAGACTCTCCTGAAAACACTACCTAACCTGCATCACATGCATATCTCTGACGTCGTCGTCGCATCCGCCTGAAACAATGTCTGCGAATATGGCCCTCATGACCACAATGCCAACATCGAAGTCGTCGATGTGATCTATGTCTCACATGAGTCAATGGACTCCCATACATATCATGTAGTCTCTGTCATAATGCACTACTCGTCTCCTCAGACATCACAGACTCATATATAGAATCCACAAGCTGTAACCGGATAGTGGAGCTGGCCAATGCATCCATATCCATCCATACGTGGTCGGGCATGTCACGAGGCCTCTGTGCATCTCTATGCACATACATGTGTAACCCTGCACGAACCTATGTATGCCACATTTGAGCTTTCCATCTCGGAAAGTCAGTGCCATCAAATCGAGAAGACATCATGCTGGCAATCCAAGAGACTAGCAATGTAATAAGAGACTAAAAACGATACTCTATCCTCAATAGGATCACACCTGCATATCCATATGCATAAGTCATATCGCAAATGTCTCGATGGAGAAGGAACTATGTGAACGACCTATCACATAACCATGCATCTAGCATGCACATAAAACCATGAGCATAAGCCTGCTCACCAAGTCTCCAAAGTGACCAAGTAGATGTGAAAGAATCCTGGGAAAATTTCGGCAGAGTATCCCTTGTAAACTGAGCAATCAAACAAGATAACCAATAACAAAAGAACAATGAGTAATCTGTCACCACCTGTCACTGATCTAATAAAAAGATAATGGCAACTACATGTGCCTAAAAACTAATGGCAATATATGCCAATACAATGGTGATGCACCTCCCACTCAAGAATGAATCCTACAAGATGGTCCAACTTGTCACGAACAATGTGTGACCAAGTCCAAGTGAATGGAGATAATCAATGATCCAAACCTATCACACAAGCTTCAAGATCCACTAGAGCTCCTTTCTAGCATAAAAGCCGATGAAATTTTGGCAGCATCTCCTCTGTAAAATGGACTCTAGAACCAAAATAACCATGTGGGAATCACCATCCACATATGCCAAGAATCACACTGGCAAATATATATCAATCAATGACCAAATGCTAATAATAGTGACAAACGAATGTGTAATTGAGGCTCCAATCTGGATCCTGTACCTGCAAAGAAAACAAAGATACAAGTACCAATCTAGATCCAAACAAACTCTCATAAAAGATGTGCAATCGGTAAGTAAATTCGTAACCAAGTAGCATAAGCAAGATGTAAACCACAATGCCACTATACATCCATGATCAAACTCATGATGACATAAACCTCAAAAAAGAGTATACCACAATGTCATCTTACATGCCAAATGCGTAACAAGATCATGCTCTACTCTCATATGGAGGAGCTACCACAATGATCATACATGTACAATGCTTTGAAGCTCTGAAAATAAGAGCTTTCACACCATAAATTCTCTCTCGAAGAAGTTCCAAAGCAAATTCAACCTCCAAGAGTAATTAGGGTTCGTTTGACAAAAATTTGCTGCTCTTTGTTTTGCTGTTTCAGTGGTGATAATCTCTGAATCTGAACTTTTGATCTTCAGCAAACTTCAAGATCTAACTCTTGGCTATGTAACGAGATAAAGAACACCTTAATCGGAGGTGCGTAGCTCAAAATATGCATAAAACAAGCAGCTACTGCCAATTTCACTATCACCTACAACACTGCTACTCTGTATTTTGCAATTTCGATGACCTTGCACTGAGAATCTGAATCTGAGTTTTTCTAGAAAGTTGTAGCTATTTTTCTAAGCTACGAGCAGCAAGTTGAATCATCGCATTCCGAGCTGTGGAACGCAAGTTTTGACAAAACAACCGATCTACTCTCCTAGTGAATATAGATTCGCTTTCTACAGTAGTCCGCGTTTTTCGACTTTTCAGCACTTTAGAAGTCCAAACCAGGTTCTGCACCCTTCTGTGACGTTGTAGCCCTCTGTGTTAGCTACGCACAGAACTTTAAAACGCATCAATCCGAGCTTTGTAGCTCACGTTATGACCAAAATACTGAACAGCTGTCAAGAGATGCCGACCTGCACTTCTACCTCTTCTCACCTAAGCTTCCATTGAAGCTTCTTGCACACCAGCCTTCAGCATGCTCTAATACCAATGAAGGGCTTTGGTGTGCAGAACAAGAGGAGGGAGGAGATGGAGGGAGAGAGAAGAGAGGAAAGACGCGCGGACATGAGTGGGAGCCTCGAAACCCACATAATGATCTAGAGACCTCAGATGATACGATACCTGAGGAGTCTACGATACGATACCAGAAAATTAGATGATACGATACCACTCGGACAGGCGATACGATACCTCAAATCTGGACGATACGATACTGGACTTCAGACGATACAATACCAGTGCAGTTGGCGATACGATATCGCCAATTTGCATGATATGATACCAAAATCAGCCGCGATACGATACCAAAATTTGGCACGATATGATACCTGAGTATTGCACGATACGATACTAGATTCGGGACGATACGATACTGGAAACTTCACGATACAATACCTATGCACTGGGCAATACGATACTTGAAATTCTGGTGATACGATACCATGTAAGCTCACAATACGATACCAGTTTTTGGACGATACGATACCAAAAAGGATGGCGATACGATACTAAAATGGTATCACGATACGATACTGGAAGTGAGACGATACGATACCAAAAGTGGACCACGATATGATACCACTTTGGTAAAGTGCGATCACGATACCAACCAGGCGATACGATACCAAAATGGTATCGTGATACCACGGCTGGTAATCGACGATACGATACTTCGGTGAGTATCGTGATACAAGGGAATTTTTTAACGCGATACCAAAACTCAACCGATCACGATACTCAAGCCAAAACACCTCCAAATTCAGAAATTTTTTCACCCCCTTGCTCTTCTCTCACCCCTCTTCAATCCTACACCCCTGTTTCACTAAAAGAGATCCTCAAAACACTCTGTCCCACCTTGCGATACCGATCAGGACTTTAAACACGTGTACATGCAGATTTTGAGAATTTTTGAGACTGATGTTTGATTGTAGCTTACCTTTAGGTTGCAATGCTCAAGCCTTGAGGTCACTAAGTAAGTATGAGGGCTCAGTTTGCACGATACCAACTCGGCGATACTGGTCACTGTGCTCAGACAATACCAGAATGAAGCACGTGTCAAATGAACTTCAAATTTTTGGTTTTTATACTTTTCGGTGACTAAAGTTTAACCACACTAGTTTGGCAAATTTTTTTGTGATTTTTCTTGGTAATCTTGGCTTACTCCTACTCCACTTCTCTTCCTAACCTAACCCTAACTCTTTCTTCTCTCCCTCTCCTCTAACCCTAAACCCTAAAAACTCATTACACACACCTCCAAGATGTGAAGTAACAAGTGTTGAAGTGGTTGACTACTTGCCACTGAATGAATTCACTTCTACAAGTACGATTTTGTCACTCTCGAACTATAACCATCACAAAGGCACCTTGGTTGAGTGTGTTCCCCGGCAACGGCACCAAAAACGTGTGTATCTAAGTCAAGAAGTCTTAGGGACTTGTGCCAAAAAGACTAAATCTCATTTGCCACACAAGTGCATATAGTGGGGAATTGATAGACGCTTATTTGTCAATCCAATGAACCAACCTAACCAAGCGTATGAGGACATGTGCACACGTGATGGAAAATAAAGTGGTTCAGCTCACATGCTTTTTCACTAGATCGAGGATTTCTCCTAGCTCCAAAGTTTGAATATGACAGGTTCATTTTGAAGCTCTCGACGAAACGCATCTATTGGAGGTAGTTTCACTTGATTCTGACAACCGTGCTTCAAGTTATGACCAAAATAGTGAATGGTTGGAAACACCCACACTCACTCCACAACTCCTACTAGCTCACACATGCACTACTATAGCTCAAAAACAGTGGGCAAGGGTAGACAACAGTCTTACACACGCATTCCAAGCATTGCACACTCATAGAAGATCAAAGAGAAGATGAAAATCTGCAGGAAAGAAGCAATTTCGAAATTCAGGAGCTCTCCTTCTTCACAATGGAAAAAAGTCTCTACAAAGAGTCACAAAGTGACTTATATACATGTGCCCTAAAAAATGGTCCTTTCACACAAGTGACCGGCACTTTATTGGCTAATCTCTATTTTCCTATTATTTTACAAGAAATAGATTACAATGATTTGAGATTATGCATCTAGAGGACTTCTCTAGTGCATTTACATGGCTTGAGGGAATTTGCTAAGACTTTGAAGAAGAAAAATATGCCCATTAATTTGAAAATTTATGGGCTCCTCTTTCGTGCCTCTTTGCTCTGCAACAGATGTCTTGCTAGAATTTCCTTTCTCTTTCATTCTTACTGTCGGGGCATGATAAAGTTCAGAATTCTGTTCATATTCTCCCATATACTTTGGTAGTGTGTCCATGCTTTCCATTCCCTCCTCATCTTCCTCGTAATTCCTTTCCTGATTTATCATTCCTGGGTTTTCATCTGCATCCAACTCTTCGAAGGGTGGGTTAATGTTCTCATTTTTCCTTCATCTCTTTTCTTGTACTTTAGCCCATAAATCCTCCGGCCAATTAGCTTCTACTTTGGGAATTATCAAACTTTGTTGAGGATTTTTGGTGGCTATGTTTTCTGCTTTCTCTATAGTCTTCCTTCCTTCTGGAGGGTCATGAACTTTCAATCTTTCTTGAAATTCTCTCTCAGGTATCCTCGTCTCTGGAAGGTCTTGTATGGGTTTTTCAAGGGTGTTTTGCGCTAATTCTATCAATTTCTTATAGATTGTTAGCCTTTCTCTTTCCAAATCCCCTCTAGGGTAACTCATTTCATGTTGTTCCACACGTGGTCTGTTTTTAGTCCTAGATTGATAGGCTTTTATCCACATGGCTAGGTCTTCCGGCATGGGATCCACTAGCATTGACCCTGCTTGTTGTTTACCTTGCTCCTTTTCTCTAGCACTAAAATCCTTTTCAGGTATGGGAGTGGTAATGTGCCCCAACTCCTCTTTTCTCTTCTTTTCCTCTCTTTGTTGAGTCCGCTTATTTCTTAGCTTCTCCCATCGAGCTTTCCATCTTTGAGTTCGCTTTTCATTTGAGTTTTCTTCGGATTCTTTTGAGTCTAGCACTACTTGAGATACCGGAGTTTCTGGTTTGTTGGTTTCGTGTCTAGTGGAGTTTAACTCTTATAGTCCTTCTTTGTCTCTTGCTCTTGTAATTTCCTTCAAGGGCACTGTACACTCTTTGTCACTTCCCAAAGGCTCTACTACCTCTACCACATTCACTTGGGTGGGTTGGTTCATTGTAAAAAACCCTAAACAAATGTTCTTTTCTAATATTGCTACAATATCCTTTCCAAACCTTGTGAAGTGGTCGATAGGGCAAAGTGCATTCCCTAATGAAATGTTCTCCTCCACATCAGTAACATGGTCCTCGAGGGATTGGAGGTCTAATAATGGGTCTAGAAGGTGTCTGGGCTCTCAGGTTTGTGTACATTAGGGTCGCATATTCAACTCCATATCTGTATGATTGATCATAGTTATTTTGTCCGTATGGATATTGCTCGTAGGTTTGTTTGTAACTCATAAGGTCCGTTTCATATGCATAGTAATCTCCCCAATTCTGGTCATAGGATTGATTGTAGCTGTCCATGCCAATCAAAGGTGTGGTTGGTACTAGTGCTCTTTCTTTGTTTCCTTCAGCTTGGCCCAACTTCACCGGGACTGCATTCTGCGGGTGGGGTGGTTGTTGTCCCAAGACTAGTTGTGGTTGGTTATATCCTGGGTATTCATAAGGACGTTGATTTGGAGATGTATTTTGGTACTAAGGGTGTCTGGGAATCTCCCTGCTTAGGTCTCTCGTTGGGTATCCATATGGCCTGAAGTGTCATGATTGGAATGGTCTAGGTTGTCTATTGTAAGGATAGTTATCAACGTTGTGGTTGGTATAGTTTTGTTCCATATTACAATATTGGGCTTGATTCTGTACTGCTGGATGGTTATGTATGTAGGGATTCAATGGAATGATTCCACTATTGCATACGTGAGAAGAATGATCTCCTCCATAGTGTACACACCTTCTTAACATCAGCATTCGTAGTGTAGTTCCTTTGTCCTTGCACTCCTAACTTTTTAGCCACTAAGTCAGAAATTTCTTCCACGTTATTGCTAGTACTAGTGATGCTGTCGGAACTATCCTCATTCTTACTCTTAGTTTGGGGAATTTTCAAGTCTTCCGACAAATTATCTTCCAAATCTATGCATTCCTTCAAGCATTCACTCAATGATTGCAACCTCTTTACGTAGACTACTCCTCTCAAGGATCCATTGACTAGCCCTTCTAGAAACAATGAAATCATTTTCTGTTGGGTGGGTCTCTCTTCTGTGGGGCATCTATCTACATATTGCTTAAATCTCTGAGCCGCCAATCATAGTGACTCCGTAGGAGACTGTTTGAAACTGTGGATCAGTGATGAAGAATTATTCTTACTGCCCATCTTGGTGAATTCTTCAATCATTTCCTGAAACACTTGTTCCATATTTAGGAATTGATTGGGCTCAAGAGGTTGGAACCAAGCCAAGGTGGTGTCCGCAAGTGTCAACCGATATGACTCATATTGGATCATAAAATCTTCCACTTGTTCTGCATGAATCACTTGCTTGAATTCAACTATGTGATTATAAGGTTCACCGGGCCCATCATAATGGCTTCTCATACACTTGGCCATTTGAATTGGTTGTAATCTTCTTCCTAGTTTGGGTGGACTGGGCATAACAGGAACTGCCTGATGTCTTACTTGAACTCCAACTCACCTACCTAAGGGTGGTCTTAGAGGCACCGGATTTCTATTCCTAGGCTCTCCATTGGTTGGGGGTTGATAATTAGGGTTTGCTCCTCATGTGGAGAACTGAACATTGGTCCTTGTTGGGATATTTTGTGGTCGATCCTGCCCCAAGTTTTGGTGAGCATGACTTTGGTATGTTCCATGAGGATTCTGGGATGAAGTTCCTTGGACTCTATGGGAAAACAAGGGAATACCTTGATACTTTAATGGGGCTCTTTCTAGATCTGAGATGGGCCACTAAGCGGTCATGTTTGTATCCATATAAGTGATTCTAGAAAGATCCTCTGGGTCTTGTAGCTCATAGATGATGACTGGGTTACTACTTTCTCCCCACAAGGATGTAGGGGCTTGTAGCAATTGCTCCATCCCGGCTACCATATACACATCAATCAACACGTCATCCTGAGGGATTTTGTCACCTTTCCAAGCTCTAGTTACTTTAGTCTTGCCTCGAGGTGTAGAAACCTATCCTTCAGTTCCTTCCCCACTAATATGGTCCACATTTTCACTTTTCCATGGTTCACTTATGGTCTCGGGACAATCAGTCACTGCGTAAATCATTCCTCTTTTGTCCATATAGAACCCTTCCTCATATTTCACTACAGGTCAAGGGACTATCTCTGATTCATTTGCTTTCTTCATTCGTGCTACGGTTCTATTAAGTCCATCAATATAAATTGGTATGTCATGTGGATTAGTGTTCACATAATCCACCAAGGTTCTATATTCTCCTTCAATGATGGACATAAATCTCGTTAAAGGAACTGAACTATGCATTTCTTCCAAAGCCATCCTAACTTCTTCATCTCATTCACGAGAAGTGTCAGAATACTGTGAATTGGAACTAGGTAAGTTTACACTCCCGGCTAGGAATTGACTTAGCCTAGCTTGAGCTCTCCTTCCCTCAAATGTCCAAGATACAAGATATTTGGCCTTTGACAATACACGATATCACTCGGGTCACAATACAAGATTTGGGCGATACATGATACTTGAAGGACAGACGATATACGATACTCAGACGACCCACGATACTTATGTATCATGATACACCACCAACATGATACACGATACACGATAAATGAGGGATATGACAATACAAAATACAAGATACATGGGATCTAGGTGATACTCATGTGTCATGATTCATGATGATCATGATACACGATACCAATATAATGATGATACACGATACACAATGTCACGATATAGGAGGGCACAATACACGATACGTATGTATCACGATACATGACGAACACGATACATGACGAACACGATACATGATGAACACGATACATGATACCTCAGTATCACCATATGAGTCAATCATGATACACGATACAGAGGGATCGACAATACACGATACTCAAAGTTTCGTGATACACAATACCAAAGTATCGACGATACGTGATACTCAAAGGTTCGTGACACAAGATACCAAAGTATAGGTGATACACGATACACAAAGTTTTGTGATACATGATGTGAAGAGAGATGGTGGATGCAATCCAAAGATGAGTAGGTGCCGCTACAACCAGCTTCACACCAGCCAACTGAGACTTCAGAGTTGATTAGTAGACCCTTTGAGCTTCCTAAATCCACCAAAGCCAAGTACTTTGGAACATGTATCCCAAAAGTTTAAGTCAAGATAGACTAGTTGCGAAATGACTAGCTCCCAAAACTTGCTATTTTTGGACATACACCTGCTGGAAAAAATGAACAATGCTCTCAACCTGGTAGGAATTAGAAACATTCCTTTTGGGCATAGCAAATAGACTTAGCAAGCTTCCCAATCCAAGTTAAAACACTTCAAATGATGGACTGAGCATTGAGAAAAAGTTTCATCAATTTCTGGAACATGCCCACCATTCTCGGGGCTCTGCAGAGATAGACTAGTAAGCAGTAAAATGCAGATATCTCCAAAAGTATTAATTCAATGACCTTGAAAATTTATATGCGGAAATTAGACAGTAAGAGCTATCTAACGCACTTTAAAACACTGAAAAAGATTCAGCAAAACTCGAGATATGACCTTCTCAAGGTACTGCTCTGATTGAGTATAGCAGAGAACAAAACAGAGAAGTAAATGGTGATAGATGTATAGATTCACATATGATTACAACCACATTTGCAATGAATATTTGCACAATGGGAGTAGAATGATAGAGCTATGGAGTAAGCTCTTCAATCTCTACAAAATGACATGAAGTGGTCACGTACTAGGCTTGCTAATCGCCTCTTCCTTCTTGCTCTTTTTATAGCTATTCTTGGAGGGAGTTTTGAATTCGAATTCGAATGGCTCCACTTAAAAGTGATCCCCAAAGTTAGGAGATATTCCCTCAGCTCAAAAAGTCATGGGTTTTGGTAGTTAGAGCCATGAAATTGCTTTTACATCATGCATGAGGTAAGCCATCCTTTTCCTTTTTCTTTTTTCAATTACAAGAGATAAAAATGAACTCTTTTACAAGGGGTGTTCACATGACTACTCATGTGACTTACAAATGAGGATGATATCAAATATATCAAGCATGTAGGCTTGGGTAAAATGCACCAACAGCTCCCCCTCAAGCCTAACATGCTTGGCCTTCAAATAAGTCTTCAATTGTCCTTGATTTCCTGCAAGCCAATCATCAACTTGAATCTACTTAATTTTGTACCATCAAGAGCTTTAGTCAACATGTCGGCACATTGCATATCTGTAGAGACATAGGATAGTTGAATATCCTTGCTCAATAGCTTCTCCCTTACGTAATGGTAGTGGACTTCAATATGCTTGGTTCTAGCATGGTATACCGGATTAGCTGCTAGATGTAGTGAGCTTGTGTTGTCACCAAAAATATGAGGTGTTGAAGAATGAAGTCCAAGATCTGTGTACAAAGACTTTAACCACATGATTTCTTGAGTTGCATTAGCCAAACCTCTATATTCGGCTTTGGTAGACGATAATGCCACGGTTGGTTGCTTCTTCGATGACCAAGAAATGATTTTTGAACCTGCAAATGATATATACCCTGATGTGCTTCTTCTATCATCTCTAGATCCGGCCCAATCTGCATCTGAGAAGACCTTTAGCTCAATATCTGAAGTATATGAATAAAACAAACCTTCATTCATGGTCCCCTTTAGGTACTTGAGGACTCGCTTGGCCGCTTCCATATGTGGTCTTCTCGGCTTATGCATAAACTGACTCAATATGCTAACACTATAGCATATATCCACCCTTGTGAGTGTTGCATAGTTCAAACTTCCAACCAAGCTTTGATAGCTTGTGATGTCTTCAATTGGCTCTCCTTCATAAGCACTAAGCTTATGATTTTGCTCCATGGGTGTACCTGCACACTTGGTATTTTCCATCTTGAACTTGACGAGCGTGTCATGGACATACTTCCTTTGTGTGATGTATATACCTGAATCTGTGTAGATCAACTCCAATCCAAGAAAATAAGTGAGTGGTCCGAGGTCACTTATTTTGAACTCCTCCTTCATTTGACTCTTTACTTGTTTGATTCCTTCAAGATCATTGCCTGTGATAATAATATCATCAACATACACACATAAATAGATCACTTCAGATCCATTCCTCTTTATGAACAAAGAGGTATCCGTCTTGCAAATAAGTCACCAATTTGAAATTCCAAGCTCTTGGAGCTTGCTTCAATCCATACAAAGCTTTCTTTAGTTTGCATACATAGTTAGGATGATGTGCATCCTCATATCCAGGAGGTTGTGCCATATACACTTCCTCAGAAATCCATCCATTCAAGAAAGCATTCTTTACATCAAGTTGATAAAGATTCCAATTTCTAGATGCAGCAAGACTAATGAGAACCCTAATTGTAGGCATTTTTGCAATAGGAGAGAAAGTCTCCTCATAATCAATACCATGGGTTTGAGCAAACCCTTTTGCAACTAACCACATATGATAGATGTATAGATTCACATATGATTACAACCACATTGGCAATGAATCTTTGCACAATGGGAGTAGAATGATAGAGCTATGGAGTAAGCTCTTCAATCTCTACAAAATGACATGAAGTGGTCACGTACTAGGCTTGCTAATCGCCTCTTCCTTCTTGCTCTTTTTATAGCTATTCTTGGAGGGAGTTTTGAATTCGAATTCGAATGGCTCCACTTAAAAGTGATCCCCAAAGTTAGGAGATATTCCCTCAGGTCAAAAAGTCGTGGGTTTTGGTAGTTAGAGCCATGAAATTGCTTTTACATCATGCATGAGGTAAGCCATCCTTTTCCTTTTTCTTTTTTCAATTACAAGAGATAAAAATGAACTCTTTTACAAGAGGTGTTCACATGACTACTCATGTGACTTAGAAATGAGGATGATATCAAATATATCAAGCATGTAGGCTTGGGTAAAATGCACCAGCACATGATACCTTGTGATCAGCGACACATGATACCAAAGTGTACTGATACTCAACCCAGTGGAACACGATACCTAGGTATCGGAAATATACGGGGAGTAAAAGGTATCGGCAATACACCATACCTGCTAGGTATCACGATACATGGGAATTCAAGTATCAGGATACTTGAACTTGACCGATCGCGATACTTGGGCTTAACTCACTCAAATTAAAGGATTTTTTGAAGTTTCTTATACCTATGTGATCCTTGTGCTCTCCTCTTTCCCCTATGTGCCTGTGGAAAATAAATCTCCCTCAATCCCACAATATTTGCGCAATACCGATCGCACCTATGGTGGCATTTTCAAAGATTTTAACTTGATTTTTTTAGTAGATTTTGGGTAATCTCACCTCCCAGATGTTCTCTCTTGCCTACCTCTTTGTTTAGCTTCCCTATAAAGCAACAAATGTTTGTGATTGCTTGGCCATGATACAGGTCGTCTGCTCTCTAGGATACTTGCTTGGACAAGTGATTTTTGCAAATGAACTTCTTGGATTTTATACCCTAGGCTCACCAAGGCTAAGCCGTATAGAAAGAAAAGACATTTTTTGTGATTTTGGGAAATCTAACTACGTACACTAGTTCTTCTCTCCTCTTCCTACTCTCTACCCCTACTCACTCTCTCTCTCTATCTCTCTCTCTCTCTCTCTCTCCTAAGTCTACTACCTTATTACACACACTTTCCAAGTGCAAAGTAATAAGTGCAAAATGATTTGACTTACCAAAACAGAGTTTTTCTTGAAGAAACCCTTGAGGCTTTGATGGTAGATTCACTTGGATTTGATAGCCCACATCATGTACTTTTAGAGAAAAATATAATCTTTAACATTTTACAACTTCATATGGGTTATTAAATGAAGAACAAAGTAGGAATTTCGAAAAACTCAACTTTTAGCATAACAAAAAAAATAATGCAATTCAAACATTTTGACAAATTGGATATGTTTTAGGAACTCTCAAGCTATTAATGGATTTTTTCAACGTAAAGCAATTGTTTTGGGATCTCTGGAGAAGGTTTAACACTTCCAAAAGTGATAAACATGGACTCAAAACCTGTCTTCTCTAGATCACTGCCATTTATTACAACTTTTTAAGAACTTCTCACTATAATTTGTGTGTAAGTGATATTACAGAGAATTGACAAGCTATCAATGGAAAACCTTCATGCTAATCAAATGCACATTTTTATTCAAAGTTAGAAGGCCTCCGCTTTGAACTAGTAGCCATTGCATTTGGTGTTGAATCTCATGCTGAATTGGCAAAACACATATTTCCATGTTCATGAGAAGAACACAGTTCCAAAGGTAGACAAAAAAATCATGATGAAAAATAATAAATATTTAATAGCTATTCTAAGTATTAAACATTCCAAATTATGCTTTCATGCCATATTTCATTCTTAATATCGTGAAATAATATGTGGTTGACAATGATGATTGAGATAAGAATGAAACAAATAGGCATACATATTTGATTTGACAAAAAGAAGATGGCATCCATGATGGAAATGATGAAATGTCTTCAAATGATCCTTATCATTTTATGATATCAAAGTTTATTTCAAAGAAATTTGAGTATTATTTTGATTATGTGTGGATGTGTGCAAGGGATTGTGTGTTTATGCATATAACAACTATCAAAAAAATATTTTTACCTAATATACTAAAACTATATTTTCTTTTGATTCTATGTGTATATGACTCTTGTTTCTCGATAGGAACTAGTTTGTTTTCTCAGATATCAAGCTAAATTTTTATAACTTTGGCATTATTTCAATTGGATGTTAATGTTTATGTGTGAATGTTGTAGAGAAAATAGAGCACTAAAGAGGAGCCCCAAAATTTTCAAAATCGTGGGCACAATTTTTCTTTTTCAAATGCTATTGGAAATCTCATGAAAGCCATGTAAATGCACTAGAGGAGTCCTTTAGATGCATAAATCCCAAGAAATGTATAATAATCCTTGTAAATAATAGGATATTAGGGTTTCTACAATAAAGTGCTGGTCTCTTTTGTGAAAGGACCATTTTTTAGGGCACATGTATATTGAGGACACTTTGTAAAGACTTTTGGCCATTGTGAGGAAGAGAACACTCATTTTCGAATTTGCTTCTTCTTCCTCTTGCACCTCTTTGCTTGTGAGCTTGCATGTGTGTTTGTATCTTGGAATGAGTGCATGGAATTGTTTTTATCGAATTCATTGTTTTTATGAAGTGTGTAATGTGTGTGTGCGGCATGAGGAGGTGTGTTCGTGATAGAGGAATAGTCTCTTTTGTCACAAGTCCCTAAGTCTATGCTAAGGTACACACATTTTTTGGCATCGTTACTGGGGAACTACGAGTCCAACTGACATGTTCGCATGATGGTAAGAGCTCTTAAGAGAAGATACAAGTTGTGAAGAGGTAATTAAGCAATTTGGTGTAAAAGCAGGACACTTAAGTTAGAGCTTGTGTATACAAATTCTGGTATTTTTATTACTCAAAGAAATTATATACATGACATGTTGGTAAAATTCAAGACAGAGAACACTAAAATTACATGTAATCCTATAGAACTCAACCATAAACTTAGTTCTCATGAAGGAGGTTATCAACAACTTGTTGGACGTCTAAATTATGCTACTCTAACAAAAGTAGACATTGCCTATGGAATAAGTACATTGAGTCAGTTTACGCATGCACCAAGGAAGCCTCATATGGAAGTTGCAAAAAGAGTGCTAAAGTATCTAAAGGGTACAATGAATGAAGGGTTGTTCTATCCCTTCACTTGTGACATAGATATAAAGATGCATTCTGATGCACATTGGGCTGGCTCCAAGGATGATAGGAGGAGCACTTCAAAGTACCTATCCTTTGTAGGTTCAAAGCTCATATCATGGTCATCTAAGAAGCAACCGATTGTGGCCTTATCTTCCACATAAGCAAAATAAAGAGGTCTGGCAAATGCAACTCAAGAAGCTATGTGGCTTAAGCAACTATATACAGATGTAGAGATACACTCTTACACTCCAATAATCTTTGGAGACAACACTAGCTCACTTCATTTAGCTGCTAATCTTGTATGTCATGCAAGGACTAAGCACATTGAAGTGCACTATGATTATGTAAGGGAGAAATTTCTTAGCAAAGATATCCAATTGTCTTATGTATCAACTCATTTACAATGTGCAGATATACTCACAAAGTCATTGGATGGAACCAAGATGAACAGGTTCAAATTGATGATTGGTTTGTAGGAAATCAAAGAGGAATGAAGACCAAGCATGTTAGGCTTGAGGGGGAGCTGTTAGTGTAATTAAAACCAAGCCCACATACTTGGTTAATTAGCTCATACATGATCTATTATCCAAGGCTTCATATGATAAACCTCTTGTAAAAGGTTCTTCACCTTTACCTTTGTAAAAGTGATTCACATTCACATGGAGTTAGGAAGCTCTAAAATCACGACTCATTTAGTTGTTGAGAGATGAGAGAATCTATCCTATACTTTAGGATTCACCTTTTAGGTATATGTTTGAATTTGAACTCACATTTTGGCTCCAAGCACAACTATAAGAAGAGGATCAAAAAGACCCGCGTGTATCTCAAGCCCATGAGATCATTTTGAGTAAGAATCATTGTGGATAAAGAGCTTATCTCATAGCTCATTCACCTCTCACACACTGAGCAATTTATGATTGCCAATGACATTGTATTTGTACATGATTTAATACATATATGGTCATTACATTCTCATTTCACTTCTCTGTTATAACTCCATCAGAATAGTGATCTTCTTAGAGCTTGTTCTTAGTGCATAGATGATCATTTGTCATGATTTAAAGCATCTTAGATTGAGCATATTGTCTAGTATATGCTTGAAAAATTTTATTAGCATAGCTTCTCGAGATTGCAAGATATTGACACTTTTTTGCTCACTAGTCTATTGACTATTGAACCCTGTAAATGTTGGGATGGTGTTGTGATTTGATAAACATCTTTCTATGTGTGTAGTCCATCATTTTTTCTGAAAACACTAATGATTGATAGCTTACTAATTTAATTAGAGTTTCCCAAAAGGAATTAAGCGAATTGTTGCTGTGTTTAGAGAACTATTCAAAACATTGAACAGGTGTAGGAACAAAAGTAGCAAGTTTTTTGTTCTTGGATCAACTCCAACCTATTTGTTTTCATCCATTGATTAGTGGATCTTGTTCCAAGCAACATATATGATTATTTGTGATCATTAGCTAGCTAAAGAGGCCAACTACACTCTTTAGCAATCATTCTAAGCAGGGTGTGAAGCAGGATCTAGCAACACCACTTCATCTCTTCTGACTATCCACCATCTCCTCCAACAAAGTGAAGGTGGAAGAAACACCAATTATTAAGATACCTATAGATAAAGTGGGAGACTTTAGTGAAGGTGATGAAGGAAACAATTTCCTCCCAATCACATTTCTAGGATATATGACTTAGGCCATATTAGATACTAGAGCTGGAGTAGGAATAGCTACCAAAGAGATTTGGAAGAAATGGGGAAAACCTACCCTACGATCAACTAGGATGACCTTACAATTGGTAGATGGTCATGTAGAATGCCTTAGGAAGACCTTTCATGTGGCAACTCAAGGTAATTCAAGATCATGGATGAGATTCCTTTTATCTTTAACTCCAAGGCATGAAAACCAAAATAAATCTCCCAAATTTCTTGTATTGGGACATTCCCCACCTTCAATGGAATCCTGCACATAAAGAGGAGGAGGATGTATCAATCTATAGTGTTGGATCTAGTGACCACTCATGGATGAATGAAGATTCCCAACTATGGATTTGCAAGTTTGCTCAACGAGAGGAGAAAAGATTACAACATTGGTAATTTAGACAAGAGCAAGACACTGGATAGACCAATAGAAGACACAACATATATGCCTCAAATATTCCTAGATGAAGCATTTGAACCACATGGATGGATGGAAATCTTTGCAATATTAGATGTATGTGTAAATAAACAAGTACTAACCATGATTGAATGTGTGGATGGACTGATATGATTTGAGTTTGTACATGGTAGTACTCCAAGAGGCAGAAGAAGGAGAAATAATAGAAAGGGAATGGAAAGAGGAATACAAAAGCATAGAGATGGAACTTGAGCTTGGCTAAGAAGACACTACCTAAAGGAATTAGAAACGGAGGTCCCCAAGGAAAAGTAAAAAGTATTCTCCATAGAAGAATATCAAGAAAACCCTATGAAGGAATGATGAAACAGAGGAAAAAAATTTACAACTTCAACAATTCAAAATGCATGAACATTTTAAGAGATATGAAGTGGAAGAAAGAAAAATAGCTATTCAAATGTTCAAGAGAGAGGCACAAGATGGAGTAGCATATGATAGAGAAAACCAAGAAATTTGTAATATTCCTAGAAGGAGATGAAGATAGATACACCTACGTAGGTAAGGACCTATACTTAGAGGAGGAACAAGAGCTCATAGCATTGGTACGAGAGTATAGGGAAGTGTTTGCTTGGACCTACAAAGACCTTAAAGGAGAGGATCCCTCAATATGTTTTCATAGGATTCCTATGACTCCTCACGCTAAACCACTAAGCAAAGACCCTATACTTATAATGATGTATATTCTGTCAAAATTAAAGAAAAAATAGACAAACTATTAGCAATTGGACTCATATATAGAATAGAACACACTGAATGGTTTTGTCCTTTGGTGCTTGTTCCAAAGAAGAATGGGAAACTTAAGGTTTGCTATAACCTAAAAAAGTTCAATGCTTCCACCATTCGAGATAGCTACCCATTATCAATTACAAATCATCTTTTGGAAAGAGTAGCAGGCCAAGAAGTGTACAACTTCTTTGATGGATTTTCATGGTATAATCAAGTAGTAATTGCTACCGAAGACCAACACAATCTCACTTTTGCTACTGAATGGGGAGTATACACATTTAAGGTTATGCCTTTCAGTTAACTAATGCCCTAGCAACCTTCCAAAGATTGATGTGTCATGTATTCAAATAATTTCTCAGAAAGAGTATGGAAGTCTATGTAGATGAATTGTGTACATATTCATCTCAAGGTCCAAACCATATACCTGAGCTTAGGAAAATATTTGAAAAATGTAGGAAAAATAGAGTACGCTTGAATCCAGATAAATGTGTTTTCATGGTGAGACAAGGAAAAATATTGGGACATATAGTGTCCAAGAATGGTATCTCTATAAGCAAAGATAGGATCAAAGCTATACTCGAATTGCCTAGACTAAGAATGTGAAATAAGTGCAAGCTTATATGAGACATTGTGGATATTATTGTAGATTTACTTACATGTATGCCATAATTGCAAAACCTTTGTACGGACTTTTAACTCATTTCACTTGGATAGATGAATGCAAAAAGGCATTTAATGAGTGAAAATGCAGGTTGAGCTCAACATCTATTTTGAAAGTGGCAAAGTGGAATAAACCATTCCACATCCACATTGATGCATCTAATTTTTCCATTGGATGCATATTAGCATAACCTACAGATGAATGAAAGCTAGATCAACCAATAGCCTATGCAAGTAGGAAACTAAACAAGGCAAAAAAAAATATGACCACAACACCTAGGGATTGTCTATGCTGTGAACAAAATTATTCATTACCTACAAGTCAAAAAATTCAAGTTCTTTATTGATCACAAAGCTCTATTGTACTTGGTCAATAAACCTTGTAACACTAGAGGGCTGGTTAGATGTTTTCTATTACTCATGGAATTTGATTTTGAGGTAGTGGTCAAGAAGGGAAATATGCATGTTAGAGCTGACCACTTGCCGAGGATGACTCATGGAGAACTGCTAACTGGAGTAGTAAACAAACGACCAGATACCTACCTATTTAACCTAGAAGTATGTCCAAAATGAGTTGAAAGATTGATACCTATAATCACACATGGACCTAGTCATAGGATCAATTTGGCTAGAGGTAAGGAACTTTGAAAAACAAGAAATTTCCACATTGTTGCGGAAAGATTATATTTCAAAGATCCCAATGGAATACTTCTAAGATGAGTTGAGGATGAGGAATGTAGTAGTTTAATCAAACAAGCCCATGCGAATCATTGGAGAACACATAAAGGGACTAGTGGAACAACACAAAAGTTCATGAGATTAGGAGTATATTGGCCAAATATGCAAAGGGATGTACACGAATACATAACGAATTGCCACGTGTCAAATAACTACACCATATGAACTCTTCTGTATTTTATTCAACTATCACACCAGATTGGAGTAAACCACTAGTTGAACTTTTGAAATCACAAACATGTCAAGAAGTAGTGAGCCTAGCTAGGAAGAGAGCCTTAGAAGAACAAACTAAAGACTATGTGATTCTGGGACAACAATTGTTCAAGCAAGGAAGGGATAATCAACTACAATTGTGTGTACATGAAGGAGAACACCTTCACATATGAACAAACCTGAGATAGTTATTTGAATAGAATTTGGAAATTTTGACTTAGTAGAAATTGGATCAAGAGGTGATACATTTGGCTGAAAAGATATATGCAAAAAAGTATGTAGGGTCTGGAAGGGTGACAGAAGGTGAACTTCAAGAAATCAATTTGGGGACTGATGCTGATGTTCTTTTCCTTGATAATTTTCATTTCTTATTGAGCAGCTTTATTCTTTGATTTTCTTCTTCTTCTCTTTTTGCTGGATTCCCTTCCACACGTCCTCCTCCTGAACTCTATCGTCCTCGACAGGCTTTTTGTGGTGATGTGAGTATGTCTGGATGACTTGTTGCTCTCGTTGATTCAGCAGATTTGCATGGCATAGCATGAATTCTTTCCATTGACTCGATTTGACTCCGTCTTCTGGTGCATGTCTATGATCTACAAAGAAACTCCATTGGTAGGCTACCATCCTCGCATTAAGATTCGACGACATCTTTACAAAAATTTTGGAGTCTATTTCAAAAAATCCAATGAGAAATGCTTCTTCGAAAGTCTGCATGTAGGTACTGGTCAAAAACATAAGCCGTGAGTATATAGCCATAAGTGTTAATCGGCTCTGTATAGTGGATAGATAAAAAATGAGGGCGTCAGATCCCTGATTAATGTCGATGAAGTTCAAAAAAGTATAATGAGCGTGCTGAAACACTTTAATAACTGTAAGTAACATGCTCAAAATCCTATTATTCATCTTAATGGCTAGATCGGGTATAGGTGCATAGCGAGCTATCCAAAATTTGACTATCTTGATCATGTATTCCTCTGTCGGTAAATAATCTTGAGGTGGACTTGATAGTAGAGGGTAATTGAGCCACTGATTATTGATGCTTCCCTGGCGCTCTCCTTCCCAAAATTGCATCCAAGAGCATCTTCTGGGTACTGGGCAAAAAGATGGATTTACCTGAAGTATGTATGGCGATGATTCCCAGTGTACCCTTATGGTCGGATTCTTCTCCAAAAACTTCCTCCTCCATATGGGATCAGCTTTGTCGAAATCCTCTTGAATGTAGGTGAATGTTTGCATGCTAAACTGGAGGTTGCAATCTGGCTCTTTATTGGTTGTGTTCTTTATATATTGTCATGTTTGCTCTTTAAGTAAACCATATGGTACGTTGAATGGCCTCATTATTTGTTCCAGATTCTTGCTTTTGATCTTCGCTTCCTGTTGGCAGCAGTCAGGGAACAGAAGGAGCTACAAGACGAAGAGAGTCAGAGCGAAGGGACAGCACAAGCAGACACGGCAGTCAAAGAAGATCTGGCAAATAGGCCAAAAATTTTCCTCATGAAGAAGCAAGTATGAGCATTCACGCAAATCTAGCACTTAGGCAACCTTTTAACTTTTCAAAAACCTTTACACCGATTAAAAGTGATTTTCATCACTTAACACCATTGTAAATACCATTTCATATTTTTGTAGCTCCATTTTGTGCAAACCAAGGAGTCCTTGAGCTTGAGGAGCATTAGAAGTATCTACCTGCCAATTTTTGTAATTTTTGGATCTCGTTTGAGCCCTCAAATAAGCCCTAGAACCTAATTTTTAACTAGGCCGGACACTAGGTCTGAACAGGGCCAAAGCTAGTCAAAAACTATAAAAGGAGCTAGAGAGCTCATTTTTGGGGTTGGATTGTAATTGAAACAAACTTGTAAGAGCATTTTGAAAGTAATCTAAAGAACTCCATTGACTCTCCCTCTTTGTCTTACTGTGTGTGTGTGTGTGTATGTGTGTGCATGCTAGTGCGCTTCTCACTCACACACTTGTGCCGCCACTTGCTCGAGGTCTTCATACCATCCTCACGTCTTCCCGGATTGACATTAAAGGAGGTGCTACTCATCATTGAGCTACACCAAATTTTGGCGCCGTTGCCGGGGATCGAGCTTTGAGGACGAGCGTGTGATGGTAAGACGTAGAGTTGACACGTTGGAGTTGTAGGTATTTTCTTCACTTTCATCTATTTTCTTGTTTTTTTCCTCACCACCATCATCACCATCTTCCACCTCCATCTCCATCGTCGCAAAAATTTCAGTTTTGACTATATCCCCATCTCCACCTCATTTCCCTCATTTCACTTGTGAGAGAGAGCGAGAGAGCGAAATTGCATGTGCTGTTTTTGCGTGTTTCTTGAGCTGTCTTGCAGGTACAAGTCACATCATCGTCCCCAGCACTCTGCGCAGGTACGGATTTCGAAGTAACTGTCTGTGTGTCGCCGACTTCTGTCAATCGCGACCGACAGAAAAAATGCTCAAATCACCAAACAAAGTGCAAAACCATGATCTACAGGCCTAGAGCTTCCCAAAGATGTGTTTAGTTTTTTGAAATTCCTCAGAATTCTCTCAATCGCGATCGCTCTGTCAATCGCGATCGACAAACCACGACGGACAGATCTGTCAATCGCGATCGACACGTCAATCGCGATCGACAGCCCACGACGGCTCTGTCAATCGCAACCGACAGAGTCAACGACCGATTGACCGCGACCGACGGACCATACGCGTGACACGTGTCAATCGTGATCGAGTAATCAATCGCGATCGACTCATCAATCGCGACCGACACAGTCAACGACTGTTTGACCACGATGGATAGACCACGACGGCTCTGTCAATCGCGACCGACACAGTCAACGATTGTTTGACCACGATCGACAGACCCTCACGACCGACCTGTCAATCGCGATCGACCCATCAATCGCGACCGACAGAGTCAACGACCCTTTGACCACGACTGATTGACTTTTCGTAACCCCTGTCAATCGCGACTGACCAGTCAATCGCAACTGACAGCCACGACGGACCTGTCAATCGCGATCGACACGTCGATCGCGACTGACCTGTCAATCGCGACCGACAGACTTTGCGAACACGTTAGAAGGGCAATTTAGGTCAAATTTTTAAGGTAAAAATAGTGGTCTAAATTTTGGCCAAGTGTGGGACAAACATTAGGGTGTAGCATTGCATTACGAGGGCACGACCCAAGTCACTCTAGAATTCCTGTTTGCCTGTTAACCTAGTTTAATCCTGTTTTAGCCCCAAAACCCTGAACCGGCATAACTTTCTCATACGAAATCTGTTTGCCATGATTTTTGTTTTGTTGGAAAGCTCGTGGGGATATTTGCTAGGGTATTTTGAAGTTGACCATACCCAGGGGGAACAAAGTTCAGGGATCTCTAGAGTTGTGTCCAAAAAATCATAGTGCCAAGTGGTGAAGTGTTACATGAATAAAAATGATTGGTTCTGTCTTTTGAATTTAAGTCTTGAGTTAACAGTGGGCCTTTTACAGGTCCTTTGAGAGAAGCAAAAGGTACGCAAGGCAAGAGTAAGTGCAAGCTTGGGAACGCGCGTCCTGGGCACAGCAAGGCAACACCACAAGGAAAGGAACTCAAGGTTGGAAAACCCGCAACACTCTCTGTCAATTCTTAGTTTAGGCTAAGTGCGGATAGTGTTAGCAGTAATTCCAGGCAATGATAGGCACGAGCTAAATCAAAGACTATCTAAGAAAATCAAGTGCAAGTTAAGAGATAACCTGTGTGTGTGCGAACGACAATCTTAAAAGGAAAAGAACCTAACGTGAAACGACCAAACTAAAGTGTGAAATTAAACTCAAGTATTCCTGACGACGTGATATCAGACAAGAGTCTAAACACGATAATCAACATAAAAAGAATCAAGTGACCGATACAAAAGGACTCAGAAACGTGGTTGTACCTGGGAAAAATTGGGTTAATCAGTTAGGCATATGAACCTTAGATCAGGACGACACCTAGTAAGCGAGAGACAAAGCCTTAGATCTTCAGAGGCTAGTGTTAACCACACTGCTAGGTCTTGGGCCCAGCAGTTGAGCCACCACTCGTACTACCCTAGCTCTGAGACTAGTGAGTCAGAGATGTCTCAAGGCATGGACAGACCTACAGGAAGTGCAGGAGTGCCTTACTTGCACAGGGTAGAAGGGCCCTTACAAAACACAGTTGGAATACCTTAGGACCAACCGATTAGGTGCTAGCATCTATGAGGACGGCCTAGGAAGATCTGTGGTATAGATCAAGAATCCTGATCAATCCATAGGACTAGAGCACCCAGTTGTCAAGTTTGAAAATGGTGCATACCTGGACAAAGAAGGAACCATATACGTAGTCACCAGTCACCCAGACAGGACAGATGAATTTGGGAATGTAATCTCAGAAGCGGACTTAGGTGACTTAGAACAAGGAAATATGGGCGTAGAACCTAGAACCCCCCGAGGCAAATCTGTTCTCACTAGGATTATCACACCTGAGTGGGTGCCCCAAGACAACAAGTGCATAGAATTGCTTCTCAATCGAGAAACTGACAAAGCCTTTTGGAGGTATAAATCTAATCAGCCAACTGATATAGGAACAATCATGATCTACGAGTTTAAGGATCTTGATAGCCCAGGCAGAGTGACCTACCTAGATCACGCTTCAGAACGGATCTTTGTGGTTATGGAAAATGATAGGCATGCTTACACTTGGAAGGGTGAATTCATTTTCCCCCAACCAAGATCGAATGTATCCTATGGTCACCTTGGAGCTGGAACATCCCAAGCTCATGGAACTCAAAGAGACAGAAGTAGAGATAGACCAGAAGTAAGCTTTGCCAATCCAGTGGGCAGAGAAAGAACGAGGACGGAGACGAATAGGGTAGAACCTGAGGTGCTTAGAGCTCACAGGAACCAAAGAAATATGGATGGATTCCCTCTGCCGAGACCTAGAGAGCACGCAAGAACTCTGAGACCGACTCAGCTAGTTAAGTCCATGAAGAATTACTTTGATGGCACAGGAGATCCCTATGATCATGTGGCGGAGTTCAAGCAAGTCTTGAGAGCTGAACAAGTGGAGGATCTATTCATGCAGTACAATGCCTTCGGTCTAACCCTTAGGAACACAGCACTGACATGGTTTCAGCCATTGGATGAGCGCCAGTTCAGGAGCATAGACCAACTCCTAGAAGCATTTATTATTGAATTCTCCAAGAGTGGCATAAGACACAATACCTCTTCACTGATTCACAGCTTCAAGCAAACCCCTCAAGAGACTGTGAGACTTGCAGGAAGAAGATTTAGGCAATACCTTGAAAGATGTCCGGTTTCGGAGCTACCCACATCTGCCAAACAAGTAGCCTTATTCCTTGATGGATTACTCAGTACAAAATTGAGATCCTATGTGTATCTGAAAGACCCTAGGACTATAGAAGAGTGTGTACGCATGTGCATTGACATTGAAGATAACCTAGGGGAAGAACTAGAGCTTTCCAAAATCTACAAAGATTCAGATAGTGCATCTAGTCACTCTTCCACGCAATCCACATCAATTGAGGAACTCGCAGAGAAAGTAGCTCAGAAATTAGGGGTAACTAGTAAACAAATCCCAAGGTTTGCCCCTGTGAGAAGGTGCTACACTTGTGGTGGTGACCACATGGCGAATGTCTGCCCCATTATGGCTCAGCCCCAAGTAAATCCTAGTAGCCAGTACTGCACCATAGAACGGAGATACACCAATCACACCGCACAAGATTGCCCATACAACAAGCAGGCAGTTAGGCAACCCCACCCTCAGCCATACCCTCAGCAGGGAAGATACCAGAACCCGTACCCTCCACAACCATATGGCAGGCCACAACAAAATTACCAACCACAATACCAAAACCAACAAAGGCCTCAGCCTGTGCTAGCACAACAACCCCCAGCCCCAGCTAATGTGATTCCGGTAAAGTATACTGCTGCAGAAGAGAACCTGAATAGAGCTATAGTCCCTGTAACATCCTTGCTTTCTGAAAGTGACCCCGGTGACCATAGCTTCGATTCTACACATGTCGATAGTCCCCAGGCGTACTACATGCAGTCTCCAGAACATGGTGAGTCCTATTACAGCGAAGAGCCAAATGAACCTAGTTGGGAGTCAGATTACACAAACATCATGTATGCAAACCCCAACCCTAGGCCTCAACCCAGGCAAGTAAGACCTCCATTCCCAAGAGGACCGTGCTACAGATGCCAAGGAGATCACCTCATTCGTGATTGCCCCTTACCTCCACCTCCACAAAACCAGTCAGTGACGATCCAAGGCTTTTGGCACGATTGTGGAAAAGAGCATCTCTTACGAGATTGCCCTAAGAATCCTAATAATATGCCAAAAATCACTCCTATCAATGTTATTGGGTTAGTGGTAGATTCCACAGGAAGTGTCACTTCCACTGCTCCCGTACAGGTAGTCACTAGAGCTCAAGCATTGCAGCAGAATCAAGGGGTAAACCAGGATAAGAACTCAGAGGCTCGTGAAACCGAGAGCGTAACAAAGAAAAGGACTAGAGCGTGGAAAGATAGTCGAGAAAGAATGAAAAGACAATGGGCTAAAAAGATGAGTGAACTTGAGGAAAGCATAAGAGAAACCAAAGCTAGGATAATTGAAATCACCTCTCAAGCCCCCTCTCACACTATCGCATCACCACCACTCCCATCGCCATCCGACCCGCCACCTTCCAACCCACGTCATACGATTCCACCACCCCCTAGAGTAGGATCAGTATTAGCTGATCCCATTCCGGAAGACATAGACATGATGCTTAAAGCATATCAGGCCAGAATTCAAGAAGGGCCAAATGTCACAGATCATGACAAGTGTTACCCTAGAGCTGACCTAGAGATAGAAAGAACCAAGCTTTGCGCGAAAATGGTCGCATTGGCTCAGACTATGTTTGAAGCCAGTCGCCTTTTTAATTACTCAGGCTCAGCCAAGACGCAATTACACTTGGATGGACTTCTAGAGCATAATTGCCAGAGCGGCCAAGGAAGAAAAAAAATCAAGAAAGGGAGGAAGCAAGCAAAATCATGACCCATCCCCCATCAAAAGTTTATGTGGCTAATTCTACTGAACCAGACAACTTCCCCTCTTTAGAAAGAATAGAGAATCTAATTGCACAATCAGAAAAGGAACCTGCCCCTCTAAGAAAGGAAAGGGCAAGGGAACGGACAAGCCAGCCTCTTCAGGAAGCCCATGTGCCTCCTCAAGAAGCTTATCTTCCCCCCCAAAAAGCACATGAGCCTCCCTCGAAAGCTTGCGTACCTCCACAGGTTGCCTACACTCCTTCTCAGGGAGCATATGAGCCTGTTCGGAAAAGTAATAGAATAAGTAACCCTCCCCAGGAAGCTTGTGCTCCAGCCATCTATGAGAACGAGGAGAGAGCCAACGATAGGATAAGCCCTCCTTCCCAGGTTGCTTATGCGCCTAATTCTACGGAGCCAGACACTTCTTCTTCTATGAATCGGTTAGCACCAGACTTCCTACGAGAGATTCAAGAAGACAAATGGGATAACGAAAGTGAAGTCGCCCCTCCCTTTGAACTTGTGGATGATGCACACGACCAATTCCCACAAGACATCCCATCTATTTACGGGGAGCATGAGAGTACTCAATCTCACGAGAGATTGGACTTTGAATCTAATTCCATACAAGAGTTACCCCACTTCACAGGACCATGGGAAGCAAAGTCCACCTGTATGAGAGCACCTACAGTCATGGTAAGAAACGAAGACTCAGTCATACCTAGGAACACAGAGGTAGTGAAGAACACTAACGTGCAGTGTAATCTCAAGTTAGAAGAGCTACTCAAAGTTAGACCTGAATTATGGAAACATGTAGCCAAACAAGTACCAGAGATAGCAAAACCTCGTTCCCAGGTAGGATCCCATAGGACAGTGCCAGAAATTCCCTTGGATAAGATAGGAGATATGTGTGAAGGTGAAGAAGGGAACACCTATCTTCCCATCACCTACCAGGAGTACACCACCAAGGCAATTTTGGACTCAGGTGCAGGAGTTGCAATTGCCACTACTTCCCTATGGAAGCGTTGGGGCAAGCCGGCACTCAGGCCAACGAGAATGAAATTGCAGATGGCCGATGGTCACATAGAGAGACCCCTAGGATTGCTAGAAGGGATAACTCTCACCACTTGTGGTGTCGAGTTTGAGCATACATTTGCTATATGTGACTTCAGCAAAAATCATGCCTATGAGATGATTTTGGGAAGACCATTCATGCGACAATTGCAAGTGGTACAGGATTGGGGAACCAACTCCTTGTATTTGCAACACTTGGGTGTTACGACCAAAGTCAATCTCAAGGATTATTCTCATAGAGATGTCCCTCCTATCCAATGGAATCCCATCCATAGAGCCAAAGATGATACAGAATCGGTGCATTCCATAGGATCTGGATCCTCATGGATGCATGAAGACACTCACTTATGGATGTGCAAGGTAGCAGTAGAAGAAGAGAAGAGAGAGAAAGCCAGAGAGGTAGGTGCGAAAGAAACCCATAGATCAGTCCAAGACCCAGCCTATGCACCTGTAGTTTTTCCAGACGAAGAATTTGAACCTCACGGTTGGGGAGAAATTTTAGCAACAATGGACGTAGCCATCAATGAAGAACAATGGACACCTCACTGTGATGAGGATGGCTATGACATTTCAGTCTTCTCCATAGAGCCAATCATGGGAGAGGCAGTTCTAGAAGAATGCGAACCTAGCCCTGATGCATTTGAGGATGCAAGTGACTCCGATCTATAGTCAATCATTATGGACCCACCATTTGCATCAGATGAAGAATACCTCCATGAAGTAGAATTTCAACCCCAGAGGCATGGAGAGGTTACAAATGATGTAAGATTAGCAACACATGTGACCCCGAAGGAAGAAGGAAAGAAACGAAAGAAGAAAGAAGTCTCACCAGAGGAGGAAGAATCTTTGTTTGAGGTCCCAGAAAATCTTAAGAAGTATGAAATAGACGACAGGCGAGTCATGATAAGAATGCCTAAACGAGAGGCACAATCAGGAGAGGCCTATGATAACAAAGAAACCACCAAGAAGATTGTAGTGGCCCTAGAAGAAGGAGAGGAGAGATGCACATACATAGGCCATGACCTAACAGAAGAAGAAGAGCATGCATTAATCGCCTTGCTAAGAGAATACAGAGATGTATTCGCTTGGAGTTACAAGGATTTGAAAGGTGTTGACCCCGACATATGCTCACACACCATCCCCATGACCTCAGATGCTAAACCCTCTAAGCAAAAACCCTACACATATAACGATAATTACGCTGCTAAGATCAAAGAAGAGATAGATAGACTGGTTGAAGCTGGATTTATCTATGAAATTGAGCACACTGAATGGGTATCCCCCATCGTAGTGGTGCCCAAGAAGAATGGCAAGTTGCGTGTGTGTATTAACTTGAAAAAGGTTAATGCAACCACGATTCGAGATAACTATCCGCTTCCCATCACAGAACATCTCTTAGAAAGAGTGGCAGGCAAGGAAGTGTACAGCTTCCTTGATGGGTTTTCGGGGTACAATCAAGTAGCCATAGCTCCAGAGGATCAGCATAAGACAACCTTTGCCACAGAATGGGGCATTTTTGCTTTTAGAGTAATGCCATTTGGGCTTACCAATGCACCAGCAACCTTCCAGAGGCTGATGTGCCATGTATTTAAGGAGTTCCTGAGGAAGAATTTAGAAGTCTATGTTGATGATCTTTGTGCCCATTCCAACATTAGGCAAACCCATATTCCTGAACTCAGACAAATCTTTGACAAATGTAGAGAATATCAAGTCTGCCTGAACCCAGAAAAGTGTGTTTTCATGGTCAGGCAAGGCAAGATTCTAGGACACATAGTGTCAAAGAATGGCATATCCACTGACGAAGAGAAAGTGCGAGCTATAGCAGAACTACCTAGGCCAAAGAATGTCAAGGAAGTACAAGCTTTCATGGGGCATTGTGGTTATTACCGACGATTTATACACATGTATGCTGTCATTGCAAAGCCCATGTACGGACTTCTGACAAACTTTGAGTGGACGGATGAATGTGAGAATTCCTTCCAGGAGCTTAAACGAAGATTATGTTCAGCACCAATCTTGACCACACCAGATTGGAATAAGCCATTCCATGTTCACGTGGATGCATCCAATTATGCCATTGGATGTGTGCTTGCACAACCTACTGGTGAAGGTAATATGGATCTTCCAATTGCCTATGCCAGTAGATAGTTGAATGCAGCTGAACGAAATTACACCACTACGGAGAGAGAGGGTTTAGGCATGGTATATGCAGTTAAGAAATTTAGACACTATTTGCTTGCAAATAAGTTTAAATTTTTTACGGATCATCAAGCATTGCTATACCTTGTAAACAAGCCTTGCAATACAGGAAGATTAGTAAGATGGTTTCTCTTGCTAATGGAATATGATTTTGAGGTTGTGGTAAGGAAAGGGAGGACTCACTTGAGAGCAGATCACCTCTCTAGGCTCACATCGGGAGAAGCCCCACAAGGAGTGTCAGATGACCTTCCTGATGCTTACTTGTTTAATTTGGAAGTTGTACCGCAGTGGGCTAAGCCATTAGTACCAGTATTGACATACGGGCCTAACCATCCAGTGGTAAACACACGGAATAGAGAGGTTGTAAAAGCCCAAAAGTACCACATCATGGCTGGAAGTATGTACAAGCACACAGATCAAGGGATCTTGGCTTGTTGCGTAGAGGAGGATGAGTACTCTAAATGGTTGCAACTAGCACATGTAGGTGCACTAGAGCAACACCATTCAAAGCAACGAACTTTACAGACATTAAGGAGACTCGGAGTACATTGGCCAACTATGGAAGTGGATGTCCAAAAGTTGTGCAAGGAATGCCCAATCTATTGTACTAAACCACCTGTGGAACACGCTACTCTTTATCAAGTATCCATTGTGCCAGATTGGAGTGAACCACTAGTATCCTTCCCGAGGACAAACACATTTCCCCCAAACATGACTCTGGCTAGGAAAAGGAGTTTAGAACAAGAAGCCCTGGATTACTCACTCATTGGTGATAATCTATATAAGCGCGGTAAAGATGGTTACCTGAGGCTATGTGTCCATGAAAGTGAATATCTCAAGATCTTGGAAACTGCTCACCAAGGTGTAGCAGGAGGACACTTTGGACCAGATCGGGTGATCTAGCAGAGACAGAAAGCCTTCCCATCAATGTGCCACACTGGATCATAGATCAGATCCACCTAGCCCATCAAAGGTGGAACAAGAAGCAGAAAAATGTGCTTCATGGATGTTGCGCACTAACAAAGATAATCTACCGATGTCTGGCTTATGACGTGCCTATTCAGAGGGCACTCATATGGCCCCGCGCCCAAGAATTCCAAAGAAGACTATCAGCAGCAGGTCCCCCATCAAAGAAGATGAGGGGGGGAGTACAATTACCCTGTGCTCAACCAAGGGGAGCCACCACTACACCAGAAAATACCCCTCCCCAGACACGACGTGTTAGGCCATTCACAATCCGGCTACCAAGACCAAGCACAGAGGGGCCTAATCTGGTGTTTCCACCCGTCCCTTCAGATCTGGAATTCCCACAAGGTTTTACTCTCAACGATCTCACGGATGAAGAAGTGGCTAGACTGATCTATGACTCTAATCTCGAGACGGAAGCTCAGGAACCACAACCCCAGACAACAACAGCAGCCCCCACCCGACCAGAGGAGGTAGAAGTCGACGCCGAGGAACAAGAGGCCGAACAAGAAGAAGAAACCTACGAGGAACAAGAATATGACAAGCTCTCCGAGCTAGCAAGTGCCCCTGCGTATTCAGCACAAATCAAGAGACTATATCGAACCATGCAACTGGTTCAAGAACAGCATAAGATGTCATTGGAATCGGGCAAGAAACTCATGAACCAGTTGCTAGCTGAGGAAGGTGTGGACGAGTTGTTCATTGAGTCCATAAACCTTCATGCCGACGCAGTAGGATTGGATGAGGCCATCCATGAGGCAATGGCCTACATTCACAGATTTGAGAAGAGGGTTCCCGTTCGTCCCAGGAGGTCCGGGAAACAAATTCATACCAATGTATCAGCACCAGGAGAGACAACGCAAGCAGAAGAATATCAGGAAGCACCACTGTCACCACCATCCCCACCTCGCACTACACACTTCGCTCCACCACATGACACTAGCACTACCACGTCCACTACCACTACCATTGTCATGGGCATCCCACTCTCTCCGGGAATCCAATTCGGGGGAGTCACCATGCCCACTTTCACCACTCTGTTCACTGACATCACATCCACTCCACCCACAATCCCCATCTACACTGTCACTCAAACAATCGACACTATGGAAACGTCTCCTGCCACAGCACCGCTCCCTCCCCCCATGCCACCTTCATCTCCCATACCCCCTCCACCCACATCTCCACTTGCATCCACACCATTCACATCTCCCATTCCCGCCCCCATTCCCCCTGCATCTTCACCCCTCCCAGCATTATTTAATGTAAATAGCATATTTTTAGCATTAAATCAATGTGTATATCAGCTCCAGAATGAGTACAGAGCTCTAGACGGCCGGTATCAACAACTGACAACACACCATCAGAACTTACAAAGGCAATTTCACATTCTACAAATAGAAAATGCAGAAATGAATCAACGCTACACAACGCTTGAGCAGGCTCACCACACATTATTGGAGGCACCCCAACCATCGACAGAATCATGCGTCAAACAACTAGAAGCTTTGCTCGAAGTATACCAGACCGATAACCTGCGAGTCAGACGCAACTTGGCGCTACTACGGAAACATATGGCCACAGCACTGGAGGAGAACAAAAGACTGCAAAAACAAAACGAAGAGAATCTGGAAGCAGCAATGGAAGGCTCCCCTCACGAGATAGATCCAGAGCAGTTCAAAGCAGTTCCAACGGAGACGATGAAAACCATTTTGGAAAGCTATGCAGATCTCTTGGAAGCCCATGATGACTTGGAAAGAGAGCGTGACACACTTCAGAGCAGGCTGAAGGAACAGGAAGAACAACCGAAGAGTGTCCCATCAACCTCCACCTCAGACGAAGTAAAGGCCTTAACCGAGCAGGTAGCAGAATTACAAAAGAGGTTACTGACATACGAGGGGCAGCTATCCCCTGTGGTAGAACTAGAGCAAGAAGAGCTAGTCCCTATTGAGGTAGATGATTCTTACGAGGAACCGTATGTTCCTATGCCAATGCCAGGCGGGCGACGAACCTCAGAGGGACTAGACACATTGGAAGTGGAAGCACCCGAGTGGCTTCAGACACTGGAAAGGACAGCGAACACTCACGAAGAACGGGTGGCAATTCAGATCCAATCACTAGCGAATTTAGAAGAGACTGTCATAAAGTCTGAATACTTCAGAAGCATGTCTCACCATAGATGGATCGGCACCAATAATGACCAGTATGTGCCATTCTGTATACTTTTGGCCGATTACAACGCGGAGATTCAACGACAATGTGGCAAACCTCCCACCTTTGCTACACACTTTGGTCCAGATGATCTACCAGAAAGTGCTCAGCGTGGGTCCATCCATCAACCCACCTGGAGAATCAGGCTTTTGGAAACGTATCCAGAAATGGTCCGAACCTGGAATAATATGCCGTTGTTTATTAAGTACAACCCTTGTTACATTCCAGTTCTGCGACGACGCACATGGCCTGAATTCACTATAGCTGTCAGAGACATTAAAGCCTGTGCAAAATGGTTGAATTATGTTTATCTAGCACCTCCACGAGGACCTCCCACAGTCAATTACATGATTTCTACAATCCGTCACTAGAGTACTAGGCTACGCAATAATCCTGATGTGATGGCCCAGATGTGCATGAAAATATTTGAATTAATGCTGATCACTTTCAGGACGTTTAAAAACATTAAGGACCCTCACTTCTCAGGTGCAGGCTTTATGACAGGAAACCAAGATCTAGTGTATGATATGAGTACCACCCCGTCCATTGAAGTAATATATGCTTGGCACGCCAGAATCAAATACCTCCCAGCCTGCTTCAAACAAACCTTTGAGGAGATGTTCATCACAGGATTCTGGGAATATCACTCCGAAATCTTTATACCCAGACCATCCCATCTCCTCCAATTATTTGCTGTGGAGAGAACTATCTACTCAGAACAATTGAGGGTGCCTCATCCAGATGTTCCCGGTCCTGTGAATTGGAATGAGCTGCTCACAGATCTAGCACGTGGCCTGCGACTCGAAGAACACCACCTAGCCTCCGATGTCGTCCAATACTATGTTCAAAAATCCTCTAGACAAGGGTCTGTCAGGGGCGACAAACGCGAGAGTGGGGGGGGGGTGTTGGCAGCAGTCAGGGAACAGAAGGAGTTACAAGACGAAGAGAGTCAGAGCGAAGGGACAGCACAAGCAGACACGGCAGTCAAAGAAGATCTGGCAAATAGGCCAATAATTTTCCTCATGAAGAAGCAAGTATGAGCATTCACGCAAATCTAGCACTTAGGCAACCTTTTAACTTTTCAAAAACCTTTACACCGATTAAAAGTGATTTTCATCACTTAACACCATTGTAAATACCATTTCATATTTTTGTAGCTCCATTTTGTGCAAGCCAAGGAGTCCTTGAACTTGAGGAGCATTAGAAGTATCTACCTGCCAATTTTCGTAATTTTTGGATCTCGTTTGAGCCCTCAAATAAGCCCTGGAACCTAATTTTTAACTAGGCCGGACACTAGGTCTGAACAGGGCCAAAGCTAGTCAAAAACTATAAAAGGAGCTAGAGAGCTCATTTTTGGGGTTGGATTGTAATTGAAACAAACTTGTAAGAGCATTTTGAAAGTAATCTAAAGAACTCCATTGACTCTCCCTCTTTGTCTTACTGTGTGTGTGCGTGTGTGTGTATGTGTGTGCATGCTAGTGCGCTTCTCACTCACACACTTGTGCCGCCACTTGCTTGAGGTCTTCATACCATCCTCACGTCTTCCCGGATTGACATTAAAGGAGGTGCTACTCATCATTGAGCTACACTTCCTTCATGACTTGTACCACTTGATCTTCAAAATCTTCTGTAAGTTGGGACACGAGTAGTGCCCTCTCATGCAGGCTTAGTTCTGCAATATCCCGATGATGTCGTTCAGAGTGGATCGTCGTTTCCTCCCTTATCGGTGAATGATGTAAGGGGGGAGAGAGAGGACGTACCTCAATCTCCTCAGTAGCCGCTGTGGAGTGTGGAACTATTGGTGTCCCCACTATTATCGTCTGTGCTAGTTGATCCTGTAGTTGTTTGATCAATTCATCTTTGTTTTTAATCTCCTCGTTGGCCTTCACAATCGTTTCTTTGTTTTTTAGGAGTTCCTCACCAATGACAGCGAGTTGATTTGCATCTTCATTGCATTACTCAAAAGTATTTATTTTTTGCAACTTTCCACTTTTTTCTCAGTCTGTTGTGTCATCCATATACCTTTTCTCCCATTCTACAATGATGGCCTGCTCCTGCTTGAGCTAATCTTCATACCTAGCTATCTTTTCTTCCAATGCTTATGTGTCCTTTTCTAGCACTTCAGGAGCTTCTATAGGTTGATTGCATAGAAGGGCTGTCATCGGCTCCTTGTTTCCGTTCCATAAGTTCTCTACTTCTTCCATGTATATTTTGATTTGCGATTCTAGTATTTTGCTTCTGGCATTCATGCGTGTTTTCTCGGCCTCCCTAGCTTCATATTTCCTTTGTAAATCCTATAATTGGTCTTTTAGTTTTTGATTTTCTGTCTCTAGTGTGTTGCATTGTTGCTTGGCTTCTTGGACTTCCTTCTCTTTATCTGCTATGTTCTTTTGTTCTTGAATCAGTTGGGCGGAAAGGTTCTCACCCATTTCTTGAAGTTGATTCTTTTCTTGCATCGCCTTGTCATAGTCAGCATCAGCCTCAAGCATTAACTGTTGAGTGTCCATGGCAGTTTTGATCATATGTTGAACCACTAGCTTGAGCTGAGCGACATCCATGTTCAACCAAGTTTTTGGGATGCTTGGAGCTTCCCTTATTTGTACATCCCGTCCGTGCTCCACATGTATAGTCTCATTATGTGGTTGTCTTATTTGGAGCTGCACTTCTTGTTCTTTGTTTTCGTCCTCTTTATTAACGACCTTCGTGGCACTCCCTTGAAATGTAACATCCATAGGGAGGTTCTGCCACTACCCTTATTGGTGTGAAGGGTTCTAACTCTTCCACTCTATTGCCTTCTGGTTCTTCCTTGGGATTTTTTAATAATGCCTTTCCTGCAAGCATAGTCTCTTGGACTTGAATGTTATAGGCTTCATTTAACTTGATGATATGTACTCGTTGTTGGGAGACCTCCTTCCCTGCCTTGTCTTGGCTTGAGCTGATGGGCATTTGATCCACCTTCATGCCTTCCTCTTCCACATTCTTGTTCACTTCATTTAACTCCTCCCATTGTCCATCATCCTTGGACTCACTTCTAATGTCCACATTCAACAAGGAGGTGTCTGGTTCTTCTTGTGCATCTGATGATGAGCTTGAATTTACTAAATCCTATTCCCTATATTTATGGACGTTGGTCAGCCTTTTTCTTTGTTCTAAATCTTGACCGGCTTGCTGGTAATGGTGTCCTTGCAATGATAGATTGACTTGGCCTTCGGTGTACTGGTGTGTGGCTTCCATTGCTTTGGCCAATTCTTCTTCTGTGATCGGTTGACGGTCTTCAAGTTTCGTTCTTGGAAGCACATGTGCCCTTTTGGTGGCTGGAACTTTTGCTTCTGCTTGCATCATTTCCTTATTCTCTTTGTACCCCTCTGTTGAGAAAGGGGAACAATGGACCCTAACCGCCTTGCATGGAAGCGAGAAGCTTCTCCAAGTTGGAGCAAAGAATGATAGGAGAGGCTCACCCACACTCATGGAGCAATGGCAACATTGGCCAACGTCACAAAGAGCAAAGGGGAACATCCTCCCAACCATGCACACACATGCAAATCCATACACCAAGACCAACGCCATTGCACACAAGGATTTGGATGAAACCAAATGACACCTTCTTCCATTATCAAGATGGAGGCCAAGGCCATGGCCAAGGGACCTCCTTTTTACAAAATGAGTTCCTCCTTATATAAGAGAAGGGGAGGAATCCGTTGAATACAAGTGGCCAAAGGCTTCATTAACTAGAGATATACTAAAAATAATAGGTAGGTAGGAAAATAAAAAAGTGAATCTTTGAAGAGAGAGAGAGCTCTTCATACGTATCCAAAAGGGCTCCTATTTCTAAAATAAGACAAGAATCAATCAAAAATAAAGAGGACATGATTGATATTGCCACATAGTCCTTACACATAAAAGAAAATATGCCTAGGTATGTTTAGCATGCAGCCATGACTAAGGAATCAATGAAGAAATCATATCCTTAGTTTATGAAGAACTCATATACATATGCTTCTGTTTGTACAAAACAATAAATAAATAAATTTATAATCTATAGAGGCTTCAAAAATCAATGTTCTTCTTCTAGAATAAAATCTACCTCTACTAATTTTCTTTTCATATCCCTTTTGAATTTGATTTTATATATGTTTATCTTTTTTCTACATGTTGTGGTGATAGTCTCAAATTCATATTAAAGATACTAATCATCAATGACTTGGAATAGTGAAAGGTAAGGTACATTCTACATTCAGATGTTGTTTGTTTCGTTAAATTATGCTCATTTTATTCATTGAAATATTACATGTTGTATTCTCATATGGAGAATTTAGATGTATCGATTTTTATCAGTCAAGATTCTAGTACAGTAGTGATGGAAAATTCCCACTATAGATCTAATAATAATTTCTTAAAAAGTACATGTCATATTAGTGTGTTGACTAGTTGGAATAATAATCACTTGCTTTTCTTCAAACAACTTTTGCAAGAGTTTGACTATTAGAAATGTTTTCATGAAATTACAACACAACATTGCAAGTGAAAATTGGAGGTTATCAGCAAGTCCTTTGCATCATGATCAATGTCATGCACAAAAAGTGTTTTAGGGTTCAACTTGGAACTCAAGTTACATAAGAGGCATCATTGATTATTTTATACCAACAAGTTTTTGTGGTATATCCTATCCATGCTCAAGGTACATAATGACCACCTTGGATGAAGCTCCATCACAGAGGATGAAGTGGTCTACATGCAACAGAGGTCACCATACAATGATAGAGTGGCTCAATATGACAGAGTGAAGTCAATTAAGAATATCAAAATAGTTCATACCCTCATCCATAGAATCATTCTTGTGAGCATGATGAAGATCAACTGCCACATATGTGACCATTCATAAAAAGATTCTAAGGACATGCACAAAGGGGAATAATAGATCCACTAATCATTGGTGATGAACCATTTGAACTCAATCTACCTCCAAATGGAACATGGCTGATGAAACATGCATGAAGTAACCATTCCAAGTCATCCAAAAAGGAGAGCTTCAAGGAATCATCATGAAACATATGCATATTCCAACATCATATCAAGTAGAGGCTATAAAGTCACTACTATAAGGTCAAATAACACTACCCACATATGAGAAAAGAAACATATGCCATAAATTGTGTCACAATGTCAATCAAGGCATATATGTAAAATGAATAAGAACTACCAACCACATCATAGATCATATGTAGCACAACCTAAAGTTTCTCCTAATGCAAAAGCAACAAAAAAGTGAGCAAACGTTATCGATCCTTAGTGATTCAAAGTTAATGCACTAGACTTTGGATATAATCAATAGCACTTCAAGCCATCCAAGAGGAAGGAGATGCATTCCTTACTTCTATTTTGAAAGATATTGACTTGTGTGTACCTCATGTGAAGATGATGACCATACAACCAAAGAAACTAGATGGGACCATACATGATTATGTAATCATTCTTGTTGAAGAGATACATTTTGTAAAATCACATTTCCATTATGATAATCTACTTTTCATCATCTTTCTTACACATGCTCAAGTCCACATTGATCTATAGCATATGTTCATAATTGTATCCACTTGCATAAAGATTGTATGCATGCAAAACAAATCCCTTAGAATCAAAACTAGTATTTGCATTGTTCAACTAGGTTGTGCATATAATAAGGTCCATTAACCTAAAATTTGAAAGAAAGGAGTTGTATTGTCACCAACCACATCATATTCAAATGTCCTAAGAAGAAGATACAAGCTGGGTTTAAAACTTCCACGATCACCATTCCACATCAAAAGATCATCATCTGAGTCAGAAAAGGAGTACTATCCATCATGAGAATCATGCCCTTGATTCTTTAGCTAGATATACTACAAACCCTTTCTAGTACCATCATGGATATCCATCATCATCGTGTTCCAGTACAACATATAAAGAACTCTAAAAAGAAAAATAACTATGAAGATTCAATTTCCAAAAAATCTCACACTTACATAGCTACTTCCCATGGAACTTATCGCTTTGAGAGGGAGGTGATGTCATAAACACAAAGGAAACCATTGTAAAACCACAAATTCTATGAAAATGTTTATATCTCATGAATGGTTTAGATTTTGGAGAAATGGATGCTACCATCGCGTCCGGAACATGCAAAAACCCTAAGATGGACTGTTTATTTGTCTAATTCTGACATCTAGAGCCTTGGTAACCTCAAAAAGCACCAGAAAAGGGGCAGCCACAGAAATGCGGGATAGGCCTCTGCAAAACTTTTGCAGAGGCCTATCCCGCATTTCTGTGGTTGCCCCTTTTCTGGTGCTTTTTGAGGTTACCAAGGCTCTAGATGTCAGAATTAGACAAATAAACAGTCCATCTTAGGGTTTTTGCATGTTCCGGACGCGATGGTAGCATCCATTTCTCGAAAATCTAAACCATTCATGAGATATAAACCTTTTTTGGTGCTTTGAGGTCATGCAAGGTCATCAAATGGTGGAAATAAGTATTACTTCTTGCAAATTTTAGGGAAATTATGGAACCCAAGAACTAGATAGGAGCATATATGACTATATGATCATTCTTCTTGAAGAGATGTTTTGTAATGTGAATTATCTCATTGGTAATATACTTTTTCATAACCTTTCTTACACATGCTCAACTCCACATTGATCTATATCATATGTTCACAATCAGATGCACTCAAGTTAACATGCTATGTGTGCAAAGCAAATCATTTATGGTTATAAACTCATTTTTCCATTGGTAAATTGATTTGAGCACATAATGAGTTTCATGGACCTTCAATTTGTAATAATAAAGTAGTAGCATCATAGGAGTAGTACTCTCCTTGGGATTGCTCGTATCCTGGGTTCGTTGATTCTACACTAGCTATTAATGATGCTCGCACTATGGCTCTTTCTAAGTTTTCCTCTGGTTGAGCGTACTTGAGATAGGCACTACATGCTGAGGAAGTGATAGTTTTGGTCCAAGTACAGGGTGAGTGTTTCCAATTTGTACTTAGTCATATGGTCTAGGTGCTCCTGGTGGTGCTGGGTAGGGATTGTACCTGGGCATCTCCCTACCTGTCTCTCTAGGTGGATATCCATATGGCCGATACTAAGGTGGGTGTAAAGGTCATGTCTGCTTATTGAATGGACAATTCTCTGTTGTATAGTTGGTGTATTTTTGTTCTATGTGGCAATACAAGGCAGTTCCTTGATGGGGCTGCCTATTATAAGGGTAACCTTGAGGTACACCTGTTCCTCCTAGGCCGGACCAGCACCAAAAAATCCCAATTTGCCACCACCGCGCTGTGGTCAAGAATCGAAGTCGCACCCTACAAACCACTTGAATAATTCCGGCAAATATTCGAGGAGTTACTAGTTCAGGATTTGTTGTACATTCATGCTATCGTACTCATTGTATAGAATATATCTAAAAAATACTCGGAATGGAAAGCATCGAGGAAGAAATCCAAGTGTCTGTGCGTCGACAGATAGGATATTTTTTTCTGTATTCGTATAGGGAAGGGGGCTTCTGGCGTGTGGAACGGAGGGGCGGCTGCTGGCGGTTTTTCACGCATGCAGAGGAGAAAGAAAAGTGGGGTGAATCTCGCTCGCAGGGATGATGTGTGACGCTGTGAGGAGGACGATCTTTCCCTGATGATACTCTTATGAAAATGAACTGCTCGATTCTACAGTGCTTATGACTGAGCACACTGATCATTCATAACTGCAACTTGCTATACTTTGTGATACCAGCTGTAGCTTTCGCTCCTAGATGTGCAGCACTAAAGAGGGTGGATTATCTGGAGATGAAGGAGTTTTGTGAGGACAACCAAGGAGAGCTTCAGCGTCGGCAGAGAGAAAAGGGAAGATCAGCGCTGAGAAAGAAAAATGGGAAAAGGTTGCGAGTCCTTCATTTCCAGCGTCTCAGAAAAGCTTGAGGAGGTTATCTTCTGTGATCGATAGGCTCCCTCTAAGGGCGGCAATTATTCTAGTATTGATCATCTACTACATATCAACATCAGAAGCTGCGGAGGATGTAAGGTGCAGAGGATTTGCTGTTACGTTTCTATGGTGTTCTGACAACTAAAGGAAAACAGTTTATCTTTCTAAGTTGAATCACTCTAATTAGCAAAACTCAGGCGGCAATCATTGAGGAGGTGGCAATTCATCTGTTGGGTTTTCGTGTTTGAATAATTCGTATCCCACACGGCCTGAAGGCTGCTGCCTATCGGCTTGTTCTTTGATTCTGATAGTGGAGCACTCATTTTAATAATGATAATCATCTCCTTGATTGAGTGGAATCTCGTTTTTTTTTTGAGTTGTCGTTTGCAAATTGCTACCAGATTATGAAGGCGAGAGAAGGTTTTTTTTGATTTTCCGAAGAGGGATTAGAAGTGAGATCGGATGTTGCGCTTTTGTTCAGTGATCTATCCCACCCATTTTTCATCAGATTATGGACGATGTGAATTTTTTATTTCTTTATCAGATAACTGAAGCTAATGATAAAAGGAGGAAACAGATGCTTTGAGAGATTTCAGAGAGGAAGACTTTGCCTTCACCTCCTTCTGGCGGTGGCTGCACTCATATATATATATATATAACAGAAACAAAGAAAGAAGTTTACAATATGATGGCTTGTTTTTCATGGTCGAATGAGGAAGCGTTGGATAAATCAAAGAAGATGCGCAGAGATTGATATACAAGCAATCGAAATTCTTGAAGAAGTTGAGTTCGGGTTCTGGGAATACATAGGTACAGTCATAAGAAGAATGCCTGAAAGGAATGTGCAAAGCATGGATGGATTCAATAAGTTGCAATTGAGTTCTATCACATGCACAGGGGATTCACTGACTGTAAGGTGCTCTACTACAAGTACGTCTGAAATAAATTCATGAAGGTAAAAATGAATTTGCGCATATTGATTTTGTGAAACACTCATTTGGACTATGAATTCTGATTTTCTCTGTTTGATCTGAGTAAAAGAATATTTTTCCAGAGGGAAACAAACGATCTTGCAGCCTCAGTGTATAACAAAAACGACAGTAGCTTTTGTTTCATGGTTTCAGTCATACTCTATGATTGTGACACGCTCTTACTTAATGACAACCTATTAGAGTTTTAGAGCATATGAATTCTGTATCGCAAAGTGATGGTTTATATGTCATATAGCGGAATGTTTGAAAGATAAATTGTCGATTGTTGATAAGATTACCTTTGAAGGCTGAATATAGAAAACTGAGATAAGTTGGATTGCGCATCTATTGCAGTTTTGAATCAGCCTTAGGTTTGTCCTTGAGTGTTTTCTGCACCTGTTGTACAACAGAAGTAAAATAAAGCCATTTGATGAACTGTTTTGTTTAAATATACATAGGAGTCATGATTTTTATTCCTCTTTACAATCAACGATCTCTGTTCTTTAAAACCCACACGATTAGAGAAGTTATTAATCTAGATAGGTCGATCAGAGTCTTAGATTTCCATGCTCCATTAAACTCGAGACCATATTCCTTACATGATTTCCAATTAACTCTAAACCCAAGAAAGTCGTATAGTCGTCAAAGCAATCTATATTTTATGTGTCATTAAGAAGAAGGCTTTCTAATGGCTCTCCCTCCTTTCGATGAACTCCTCGACATACCTGGTGAACCCGACGTGAAAGGAGGGGGTGAGTGAATTATAGAGCCACAAAGATTAGCATAATCAAAATGGAAGAGATCCTAGCTCAATTCCTACGATTTCAAGAAGAGGATAGGCGTCAAAAAGCCATCCAATCACTTCATGAACGCCTAGTCAATCGGTGTGGCTTTTTCAATGGAAAGAATGTCTCAAAGTTCTGCAAAGAATATGAACTCGAGGCCAAATATCTAGGTGTCGGACTAAGTCCGATGACGGAAAAAGAACTATGCGAAAATTTTATCTATGTGTCAGGATACGACATGCGAGACCAAATAATGCGAATAAATCAAACGACATGGTCCCAATTCAAAGCGACACTCCTCAAGCAGTTTATGCTAGAGGATCTTGATAAAGTAACTCGTAGATCTTTCCTGAGGTGGGTTCATATGCCCAAAGACCAACCAATTCTTGAGATCAAAGAAGAGTTTGAGCGACAATATGATGATCTTTCTGAGCACGATAAGAGGTGCATGAGTCATGAAAGAGTTTCGTTGTTTCTTCGAACAATCGATGTTAATGCCCGAGAGGAGTTAATTCCACTTCTACAAGATATAGACTCCGACTCAGGACTCACAGAGGATTGGATGCTCGTCCATGAAGCTGTGATGAAATACGTAAAGAAACAACAAACAATAGAGAAATTTTTAAATGATTGGAGAACAGATCTTCAAACAGATGAAAATTATAACCATGTTCCAAGCATTTTACCAATCGTGGATAATGTTCAAGTCCATGAGGTTGTAGAGACCCCATTTGGGCATGAAGTAGATATGCATGGGCTTAATATCCATAGTGATGATGGGAAATATGAAGAAACTTCTAAAAGTGCGATTGATGTAACCTCAAAGGTTACAAGGTGCCAAGAGCCCCTAGACTTCTTTACAATGATTATATCTTTAGGTGCCATGAGTGGACAAAGCCCGAAGATGGGAGGATCAAAAGAGCAAGTAGAAGCTAATCAAAATCAAACCAAACTAAATCAAAATCAAACCAAACTAAACCAACATCAAACCAAACAAACAACAAACATAAAACAAAACAAAAACCAACAAAACCCAACAAGAAATCAAGATGAAGCTTCCTCTACTCCGATAAACTCCTCACATCGAATAAAAGATAATCAAACAAATCAAGAAACATATCAAGATGCAAACAAAGAGATAGAGATATCTAGAAGGCTCATAGGTGACCAAATAGAGATAAAAGATGAGATACAAATAGAGAACCTAATAAATATGTCTGAAGATCGAGCTCGAGATGCATCCTTACATGGTGACATCGGGCAAGATGTGGAGTATGATTGGATGTCACTTGATGGTGATGATCCTTTTCTAACACAAGATTCGGATAGAACTTCTGATCTAATGACTGAATTACATGAAGGAACTCCCATGGAACATGATGTTGAATCTAAGGACCTGTCAATAGAAGATCCGATGGGTAAGAAAATGGATATGCAGGAATCCGCATTATACATGCATACAGAGATGCAAGAAAACGAACTTACTTATATGAAGGAGGACATGCAAATAATGAGTCCTCCAGAGGTTGAAATGTGTGATGACGAAGATGAGTATGATGCTAATCTAGAGGATGTACAAATGATAAGTCCTCTAGATAGTGATGTGTATGGCGATGGTGATAAGCATGATCCTAATCCTACCGATAGTCTAGATCAAGATCAAGATACTGATATTCTTTTGAGTGATGTCACATTGGACAAAGATCCCACACATAAAAAAGAGGATAAGTTGGATGGAGTTCAAAATAATGATATGTATGTAAATGAAGCTACATTCTATGAAGAGAGAAATATGAATGAACATGAGGAGGATGGGAAAATACCATTGATCATTTCTCTAAATACTGATATGTATGTCAAAAATAATCATGTTGAGTTGAGTCCACACGTTGAAGAAATTGAGCATAAAGTGGCAGATGAAATGTTTATTGTGACATATGATAAATCAGATGCGTGTATAGCATTGAAGGATATCCAATGTAAAACTATTGAGTCAAACAATTGCAACGATGAAGCTCAAGTTGATTTGGATGCGTATGTTGAGATTCTCATACATGATGAGATTCTTGAGCAAGAATCAGTGATTGAAGAATCAATGCTTGAAGAAGGTGGACTAAGTACATCCTCTGAAGAGAATGAGCAAGAAATGATTGAGAGATATGAAGAATTCTATGATGGGATCTTAAATAAAGAAGTTGAGTTCCCGTCAATCTATATGCACTGTCCTATAAGGTGTAAAAATTATGATGAGTTTGATCTTGATAAGAAAATCTCTAGTGATATTGAAGATAAAGACTTTCTTGGATTCAGTGATATTGAGTCTCTTCATGAAAATGGGCAAATGAATCTGGAAAAAGACAATGATGAAGAGTTCCTGGAAAGATTGGAGAAAGAAGCAGACTTCATAATTTCCGAAACTCAGTCAGAAAGGAATGATTTTACCATGGAGAATAAAGATGACTGTGTCTTGATGTCTGAGTATGATGAACACTTCCATTTGAAGTGGGATTCAAATGATTCTATTCAAAAACCTCATCTTAACGGTGATGGAGACATGATAGAAGATATTGAAAGGAATAAAACTCCTATAAATGATCTCAAGCATGAAATAAAAGAAAATACATGCTTGCAAGAAAATTTCAATTATGAATCAAACATATGCAAATTTCAAACTTCATATACATGTATTCATGACTCTGCACATGATGAATTTGAAAGAATCATAAATAAAGATACTCATGCTCAGATAATTGAAATATGGATATCCAAATTCTCTGAGAGCTACAAAGACCAAACAAGCTGCCAAGAGGTAGACAAGCAAAAAAGGTGGCTTGTATACATATTTACTGTATTTATGAAAGCAACACTGATTGATGCAATTCAAAGATGGCTTGTTTTTAAACATACCTTCTTTGGAGAGCATTTATCTGTGAAAAAGTATCGAAAGGGAATTTCTTGAATTCACAAGAAATTTAAAAAGTGACTTTTGTAAATATAAGTATGTAAATACTTAATAATTATGTTTTGATTTTTTGAGATGGATAAAAGTAAATATAAAAATAAATAAATAAATAAATAAATAAATAAACAAATAACTGCATAAATAAATAGAGCAAGAAAATGCATCTAGCTCTCAAGAAAATGAAAATTTTTCAAAATAATCTTTTTGAATATGATGCTACTAATGTGTTTTCTGAGTTTATATAAACAGGTGTTGATATGGAGTTAATTGGAGATCTAGAGTTTTGAGAGATTGTGCAGGAGGCAACCACTTTCAAATTACATCTTTATGGTTTACTGCAAATGGTTTCCCGAAGTTCTTTCATGGATTGCATGTACATATTGTGTCATATGATTTGATGTTTCTCATGGTTTGTTTAGTTTCTATGAGTGCAGGAATGATCAAGCGAAGCCAACGGAGATGATGACTCAAGGACAAAGTCATGAAAATCTTTTTTTTCATTAGCTATCGTGCTTTAACCCTGATCTTTTCTTTGCACCATCTTTGAGATGCATTGCATGCCAAATATGCATGTAAAAATATATAGAAACACGTCTTTGAAATTCCATAGAAGCACGTCCATCTGCACAATTAGGTAGGTAAATATCATTGAAAAATAATAAAGCAAGTTTTGAGTGATAAGAGAGGATAATTCTCAGTAAGGGAGAGTGATTGCATCTGTAAGAGAGTGGAGTTGTGAGCGATGTGAGCGTTGCTTAGATACCATAAAACCTTGATATTTTTGCACCATTTTGTTTTTCTTCATGCACCTAAAACATGCATAAATGAAATGTAAAGAGCACGAGTATTTTTAAACCCGTAGGTGCACGCTTGATTGCACTTGAAAGAGAGTTGTATATATATGTCAAGCTGATGAGTTCAATTTGAGTGTGAAGCTTCATCATCGAATGCCTGATAACTCCCTTATCTGCACCATGTCATTTTTCCATGCACCTAGAGTATGCATATGTAGGGCCCATTACATGGCCGTGCATAGGCACATTTGTTTAAACCCATGCACTTGATTTCACTCACATTTGGATTCTTGAAGACTTGCAGATACCGAGATTGATGGTGGTACATCCGGAGGATGTACAGGTTCAGAGGGGGTGGATGTGGTCAAGAATCGAAGTCGCACCCTACAAACCACTTGAATAATTCCGGCAAATATTCGAGGAGTTACTAGTTCAGGATTTGTTGTACATTCATGCTATCGTACTCATTGTATAGAATATATCTAAAAAATACTCGGAATGGAAAGCATCGAGGAAGAAATCCAAGTGTCTGTGCGTCGACAGATAGGATATTTTTTTCTGTATTCGTATAGGGAAGGGGGCTTCTGGCGTGTGGAACGGAGGGGCGGCTGCTGGGGGTTTTTCACGCATGCAGAGGAGAAAGAAAAGTGGGGTGAATCTCGCTCGCAGGGATGATGTGTGACGCTGTGAGGAGGACGATCTTTCCCTGATGATACTCTTATGAAAATGAACTGCTCGATTCTACAGTGCTTATGACTGAGCACACTGATCATTCATAACTGCAACTTGCTATACTTTGTGATACCAGCTGTAGCTTTCGCTCCTAGATGTGCAGCACTAAAGAGGGTGGATTATCTGGAGATGAAGGAGTTTTGTGAGGACAACCAAGGAGAGCTTCAGCGTCGGCAGAGAGAAAAGGGAAGATCAGCGCTGAGAAAGAAAAATGGGAAAAGGTTGCGAGTCCTTCATTTCCAGCGTCTCAGAAAAGCTTGAGGAGGTTATCTTCTGTGATCGATAGGCTCCCTCTAAGGGCGGCAATTATTCTAGTATTGATCATCTACTACATATCAACATCAGAAGCTGCGGAGGATGTAAGGTGCAGAGGATTTGCTGTTACGTTTCTATGGTGTTCTGACAACTAAAGGAAAACAGTTTATCTTTCTAAGTTGAATCACTCTAATTAGCAAAACTCAGGCGGCAATCATTGAGGAGGTGGCAATTCATCTGTTGGGTTTTCGTGTTTGAATAATTCGTATCCCACACGGCCTGAAGGCTGCTGCCTATCGGCTTGTTCTTTGATTCTGATAGTGGAGCACTCATTTTAATAATGATAATCATCTCCTTGATTGAGTGGAATCTCGTTTTTTTTTTGAGTTGTCGTTTGCAAATTGCTACCAGATTATGAAGGCGAGAGAAGGTTTTTTTTGATTTTCCGAAGAGGGATTAGAAGTGAGATCGGATGTTGCGCTTTTGTTCAGTGATCTATCCCACCCATTTTTCATCAGATTATGGACGATGTGAATTTTTTATTTCTTTATCAGATAACTGAAGCTAATGATAAAAGGAGGAAACAGATGCTTTGAGAGATTTCAGAGAGGAAGACTTTGCCTTCACCTCCTTCTGGCGGTGGCTGCACTCATATATATATATATATAACAGAAACAAAGAAAGAAGTTTACAATATGATGGCTTGTTTTTCATGGTCGAATGAGGAAGCGTTGGATAAATCAAAGAAGATGCGCAGAGATTGATATACAAGCAATCGAAATTCTTGAAGAAGTTGAGTTCGGGTTCTGGGAATACATAGGTACAGTCATAAGAAGAATGCCTGAAAGGAATGTGCAAAGCATGGATGGATTCAATAAGTTGCAATTGAGTTCTATCACATGCACAGGGGATTCACTGACTGTAAGGTGCTCTACTACAAGTACGTCTGAAATAAATTCATGAAGGTAAAAATGAATTTGCGCATATTGATTTTGTGAAACACTCATTTGGACTATGAATTCTGATTTTCTCTGTTTGATCTGAGTAAAAGAATATTTTTCCAGAGGGAAACAAACGATCTTGCAGCCTCAGTGTATAACAAAAACGACAGTAGCTTTTGTTTCATGGTTTCAGTCATACTCTATGATTGTGACACGCTCTTACTTAATGACAAACTATTAGAGTTTTAGAGCATATGAATTCTGTATCGCAAAGTGATGGTTTATATGTCATATAGCGGAATGTTTGAAAGATAAATTGTCGATTGTTGATAAGATTACCTTTGAAGGCTGAATATAGAAAACTGAGATAAGTTGGATTGCGCATCTATTGCAGTTTTGAATCAGCCTTAGGTTTGTCCTTGAGTGTTTTCTGCACCTGTTGTACAACAGAAGTAAAATAAAGCCATTTGATGAACTGTTTTGTTTAAATATACATAGGAGTCATGATTTTTATTCCTCTTTACAATCAACGATCTCTGTTCTTTAAAACCCACACGATTAGAGAAGTTATTAATCTAGATAGGTCGATCAGAGTCTTAGATTTCCATGCTCCATTAAACTCGAGACCATATTCCTTACATGATTTCCAATTAACTCTAAACCCAAGAAAGTCGTATAGTCGTCAAAGCAATCTATATTTTATGTGTCATTAAGAAGAAGGCTTTCTAATGGCTCTCCCTCCTTTCGATGAACTCCTCGACAGCGCTGTCATTTCTGTGGTGAATTTGGTCACATTAGAAGATTCTGTAAGGATGCAGCTGAGTATGATCAGAGGAAGAAGGAACGACAAAACCCAATGGCTAATATGGTATAAATTACACCAGTGGAAACGCAAGCTGTAGTAATTCAGACCCGCTCGGGTAAACAACTGCAACCTACAGTAGAATTATTTGAACCAGGTATATGCGAACAACAAAGGATGTACAACAAGGCTAGTCAATGGACCACCGTAGAACCTCCAGTCTTCCCAGATCCTATTCCGGTAACCCAGACTCCGTTAACCAAAGAAGGAACACAACAACATGATTCCAATTCAGCAGCAGGCACATCATTAGCAGCAGGCGCATCATCTTCAGAATCTGTGGAAACAATCCAATCACAAAAGGCCTAGGAAATTTTATCTAAAGCATCCATCACTCTTCCTTTGGGCCAATTACTTGCACTAGTAACGGGAGTTCGATAGCAATTTCAACAACAGTTCAGTCCTGCGCCTCCTTGCATTCCTACGACAGCAACGGTGCAATCGGAACCTAATTCTACGGTCGATCATTCAGTTCCTTTGATTATGGTATGGTATAAGAATCATTAAAATCACACAGGTACTAATTGATGGAGGATCTGGAGTCAACATTGCTACTGCTGCACTATGTAAAAAGTTAGGGTGGACCGAAATCGAACCAGTTCAGTTTTTTGTCAGAATGGCCGACCAATCAAGAGTCCATCCCATAGGACTTGTACGAAATGTACCAATCACTTTACAAGGTACAACATTTAAAATGACCTTCGTCATACTAGATTTAACGGAATCCACTCTTGATTACAACCTCCTTTTCGGCCGACCTTGGTTGAAACATGCTAAGGTGATACAGGATTGGTCTGCACAAGAGCTCACTTTCAAGGATAAAAACCGTAAATACCTTGTAAAATTAGATGCTATACAACCTTGCGAGTTGCATGCTAGACCGTATTTGGCAGAACCAGTCCATATGCTAGATGGATTGTCAGATGATGAAGAAGAAGAGTTTTTGAAAAAAAATATTGACTTGATTTCCCTAGGAACTCTTGATCTACAATCTGTTGTAGATAAGTGGAACCTTGCAGTTTGTACGGTAATGACTGTAACAGAAGAAGATAAGAAGGAAGATACTGCTGCTATAGATGGCGCTCAACTGCAACAACTTTTTAAGCCAGCTAATGATACAGAGAAGCCTCGATAATTTTATGTCCCAGAAGATCAGTTGATCACTTATAATTTAGGTGATGAAGATCATCCGCGTCTTGTGAAGATAAAGCAAAACTTACCGGAAACATTTCAAGCAGGCTTAATTTAGCTACTCCGAGAATTCTCCAACATCTTTGCATGGGATTACAAAGATATGAAAGGTTTGGACCCGCGTATCTATCATCACAGAGTCATGCTGAAGCCAGAAGCAAAACCGAACAAACAACCCAGCTACCGGATGAATCCAAACTATGCATCACAGGTAAAGGAAGAACTTGATAGGCTACTTAAAGTCGGATTTATTGTACCAATAGAATATGCTGAATGGATCTCACCAATTGTTATTGTCCCCAAAAAGAACAAGCAGTTACGAATATGTGTAGATTACCGGAAACTAAACGCAGCAACAGTGCCTGATCCATTTCCGCTCCCTTTTCTTGACACAATGCTTGACAGAGTAGCAGGACATGAAATGTATTCATTTTTAGATGGGTACAGTGGATATAATCAAGTTAGAATGGCTGAACAGGATATACCAAAGACTGCCTTCATTACCAACTGGGGTGTATTTGCTTGTACTATTATGTGGTTTGGATTAAGGAATGCCCCAAGTATATTCCAAAGGTGTATGCAGGAAATATTTTCTCCTTACCTTACCTCTTTTATGCAAGTATATCTTGATGATTTTTCAATTTTTGGTAAGATGATAGCACACTTGTTCCATTTACGGTGCTGCTTTCAGAAATGCAGAGAATACAGACTCTGTTTAAACCCAAACAAATTCGTGTTTGCGGTTTCATGTGGCAAGCTACTTGGCCACATCGTATCTACACAAGGTATACGAGTAGATCCAGACAAGATCACGACAGTATTAGAAGCTCCAGTGCCCACTACACCGAAAGAAGTAATGCGCTTCATGGGCCAATTAAGATGGCATGGAAGACACCTACGATGGCTTGCTCACTTGGCAATACCTCTGAATAGATTAATCACCAAGACTCCTCGACAGTTTGAGTGGACTCAGGAATGTCAGATAGCATTTGATCGTTTAAAGAGTTTATTAACACAAGTTCCCATCTTACATCCTCTGGACTGGGATCGCCCATTTCATGTATTTGTTGATGCTTCAGATATAGCAATAGGAAGCGTTTTGATGCAACAAATTGATAAGTGGTTCAGACCATTGTACTATGCAAGTCGCAGATTAGCTCCTGCTGAAAAGAATTACTCTGTGACAGAAAGAGAATGTCTTGGGCTAATATATTCTGTCAAGAAATTCAGACATTATTTGTTGGGCCGTAAATTTACTTTTCATGTAGATCATGCTGCACTTGTCTATCTAGTTCGGCAACAGCATCTAGGAGGTCGGTTAGCACGATGGGTTCTGCTTTTGCAAGAATTTGACCACGAAGTTATTCATCGACCAGGAAGTTCACATGCCTTAGCAGATTTCCTGTCTCGCTTAGATTACGGTGAAGCTCCGGTTGGTGTAGATGACACCACCCCAGCAATTTATGCTTCTGAACCAACCCATAATGAAATTACAAAGCCACCTATACCATCTACATATTATGATCAGATCCTGACCTTTCTCACTGATGGATGCCTTCCATCTCAAACTTCTACGGCAGTACACAGGAAAATTGCAGTCTTTAGTCGCCGATTTCGGTTAATTCCTTCCGGAATTTTACTTCGATGTATTCCACCACATGAAGTTAACTCAGTTATTACTCTGGCTCACTCAATTCCTTCCGGTGGCCATTTTGCTGCAGACTTAACACACCGGAAAATTCTGCAAAGTGGTCTCTGGTGGCCAACTATGTACCGAGATGTATCACAATTTGTCAAACAATGTGATACTTGTCAAAGATCTGGACAGCCCCTGCAACGTCATCTTTTCCCTCTGCAACCCATCTTACCATTGGAACCTTTCTAGAAGTGGGGTCTAGATTTTATCGGTCCGATTACACCTCCAGCAGTCTTCAGTAACAATCGTTACATACTGACCTGTACAGACTATGCAACCAGATGGGCAGAAGCCTGGGCTTTACGGTCTGCTACAGCTGTTGCGGTAGCAAAGTGTCTGCTAACAAATGTCTTTCCACGTTTTGGTTTACCACTAGAACTTGTTTCAGATCAAGGCACTCATTTTGTAAACAATTTAATGAAGGCACTTACACAGTCGTTCCAGGTCATGCATAAGTTTAGTTCTCCTTATTATCCTTGTGCTAATGGTTTGGCCGAAAGTACAAACAAATCTTTGCTGAATATGCTTCGGAAATTGATCATGGAAGCACCGGAAAGATGGGATCAACTGCTACCTGCAGTATTATGGGCATACCGGACTACATACAAGGTAACAACAGGATTAACACCTTTCAAACTAGCTTATGGATTAGAAGCAATAGCACCAATGGAGATAGTTATACCAAGTTTACGAGTAGCAATCACTCAGAAACTGCTACCGGAAGACTCACTGTCATTTCGGTTGGATACATTCAGAGAGTTAGACGGGCAACGATGGCACAATTTTTTAACTATGCAAGAAGTACAACTAAGACAGGCTCGGACGCATGATCGACACTTGAAAACTCCAGTTTTTACGGTGGGACAACTTGTCCTTTTTTATAATGCAAAGTTGAATCGGTCTGCTGGTAAATTCAAATTACGATGGTATGGCCCTTACCGGATTTCAGAACAAGTGGGCCCAGTAACTTTTCGGTTGACTACGTTGACCAGAAACCCTCTTCCGAAAGTAATCAACGGTTCGAAGCTGCGGCCATATCAACACATCTCTAACCCGCATTGAAACGTTTTTCGGTGGGCCGCATCATTTGGTGCTCGCTTTTCTTTCCTTTTCTTTTCCTTTCTTTTATTTTTGCGTGCTTAATAATTTAAGTCTGTAAATATCTACGTCTTGATTAATAATTATGTCATAAGCCACCCTGCTCTTGCCAGCTACTCACGCATGCACACCGAAGTTAAAGAATTATCATTTCAATACCGCACAATGATTAATCATCCCTCATTACCCTCCACCGCGACGCATCTATTTAAACTTTTCTGTTTCGCCGAAATCGCTATTGTGTTTGTGTGCTTGTATGCTTGTGAAATCCCTGTGTGCCTACGTTTTGAGCCTGTTATCTGTGTTGCGCCATGGAAGCTTTGGCTAATTATGCCGCTTTCCGTGATGGACTCCCTGCTGACGTAGGAGAGTTCTTGCGCACCCGTGGGCTTGTAAATTTTGCTGAATTGCCTTGGCATTCTGTGGAAGCCCACCCCTTCTTTGCACAGATCATATCCACCATCGGTCAATCACCAGCCAACGAGCGAAGATGGGCTTTCCTATCGTTATCTTCCCGAACAGTAATCACATTCCAAACCTTCACTGAGTCATTCCGACTCACACCGCAAGGTCGCAAAAATGGCCCAAGTATACCAATTGCCCGCATGATAGAATTATTTCCCCGATATTCCTCTAACAAATATGCCATTCTCTGCCGACCGGAACCTGAAAGAACCGCACTCCAATTCTTGGTAGCAATCCTAAATCTACAGAAACGCACTTACGGCATATCCCGCCCATTCTACTCAGCCATAGACTTAGCTTCCCGAGAACCAGTAAACTTCGCTACATATTTCTTCCAACGTATCCACAAAGAATGCGTAGCTATAATCAAACAGGTGAATAAGGGAGCCACTCCAAGGTCCAGATTGCCGTATATTCTGTCCTTCCTCTTTCCGGCAATATTGGCAGCACAACCACCCCCCAGAGGTCCTGTTCTACGACACGAGGAATCTGTACAACTGCTAGAGGACGATGAAGAAGAAGATGAAGAAGAGCTCAACCAGCTATTCCACCGGAAATGAATCAGAATCAGCTCGTCTGAGAGTGAAGCACAGAAGTCAGCCGGAGAAGATAAAGAAGAAGATAAAGAAGAAGAAAAGCAAGAAGAAGACACATTCCATGACACCGCCACATCCATGCAGCATGAGTCATCTGTGCAGTCATCATCATCTGAGCAACAAGAACAGGAAAAGCATACTGAAACAGAAACCATCTCTACCGAAGAAGCTTCTCAGCAACAAACTGAGCAGGAACAACAAGGCGATGAACAACAAAATGCTAAAGAAGCTTTTGAAAGGCTGCTTAAGGCAGTTGAGTCCGCAAAAGCCGACAATGCTGAAACACAACAAACTAACAAACAAAATAAGGTAACAGAAACTATCTCTGCCATTCCCACTCCACCACCGGAACCTCCACTACACCCAAACCTTCCTATTCCACCCAACGCACCCGTCGAGCCCACAGCTTCTTCAGCCTCATCCCCCAACTACTCTCCACCGACCTCCCAACAACTCCTCACCGCATCCTCTTCGCAACCTCGACCCCCTCTTCTACTCCCGTCCATTCTCGTATTCTCTGAGCTAGCTTCAATGGGGCAACTGCTCATTAATCTATCACAGCAACTGCCAGTCCAAATAAGAGAAGTCACGGACAACATTCGCAACGAGTTACAACACAAGGTGGACGTCCTGGAAGCAGATATTATTGCACTGCAGGAAGAGATAGACGCAGTCAAAGCCGAAAACCATCAGCTGTAGTCGCAAATTACCCATCTTCAAGCTCAGCTTGCAAAGCAGCAGACAATTGTCAATCAGAGAGATACAGCACTGGTAGAGCTCGCCGAAAAAGACAAGTTATTAACTAAAACACAGGCAGAAGTCAGTCAATTAAAGCTAGACCTGCAGGATAAGGAGGATGCCAGAGTTGCATTAGGAAATTTGCTGGAAGAAACAAGGCAAACACTGGACGAAGTGGTACAAAAAGGATAGGAGCAGCACGAGCTGGCGATGAGAACCACTGAGGAACTCCAAAGATTTAAGTTAGATTTCGATCAGGTAAACAACATTTTACGGCGAAAGCTAACACAAGAAGCTCAGACACAAAAGCTGATAACAGATCTAAAAAGAGAACGCGACGCATACTCCAGAACTATAGAGTACCAAAACCAGGAGATTGAATGAAAAGAAAATCAGCTTGAAAATCAAAAGGACAAAGTAATCAATATGCAGAAGCAACTGGAAGAAATGAAGGTCTCAAGAGATGCAGCCCTGTCCAACGAGTTCTACCTACAGGAGGCCTTTTTGCAAACACAGGCCGAGATTTTGCTCACCGAAGCCATAGCTCTAAGCTCTGTTAGAATAGATGGACAGCTAGTAGAGCCGGAAACTCTAAAACAGATGTTAGAAACTCTAAAGAAAAAAATAGCCTGTACTTTCCGATTAGCTAGGAATATGTATTTAGAAGGAATAATAGACGAACAATAATTTTGTACAACCTGCGGGTTTGAGTCCACCGTGCGTGCCAGTGTTACTCGGCCGCCGGATGGGGACATGTAAAACCGAATCTTGGGTTCGCACGCACGAAAAGCAGTTACACAACAGTTAGAATTTCTTATATAAAGCAATGCTTAGAGAGACAGAGAGAGAGTCAGAGACGACGAGTTGTGGAATCACCAGACTGTTTGTCTGGGTGATTGTCTGAGCGATTACTGTAACTTCATTTGTAACTTCTGAGTTTTCTGAGTAATCTATGATCTATTGGTTTCTATCTATTGTCTGTGTCTGTTATTTCTGGATCTTTGATATAGTTGTGAGTGTCATTCATCATATAGTAACTCATCAAACTGTGGTCGGAAGTGAATCGTCTGTAAGTCCTTGTTGCAATCGTGTATTAAGAGCGCGACTTGGTTAGTGTTATTTCATGGAATGTTCTGTCAAGTGTTGAGTGAGGACCGTAGAAGTTGTGATAATGCAATAATACTGCAAAGTATAGCATTGTCTTCAGTGTCGTAATCGGTCATCAGACGGTAAGGATTAACGTTGCAAAAAGGACTCCTGAATCGCATACTAAGTCTTTAGTGCGATGTAATTGACTGTTTAGTTCTCTGAGTTTTGGATATTGAGTGGATTATGGTACTTACCTGGTAAAGATTGAACCCTTAGTTTATGTTTCTGGCATCTGTGGTAAGATGATCACTATAGTGTTTTAGTGTATTCATTATGTGAGGGCTGAGCTAAGACGTGAACAGTGAAGGTCGGCGTATAACGGAATCTTACCAAAGTTTCAGTAACTCTCTATAGTCGAGGTGGTTGCATTTGGGAAGTAAGTAAAGGGCCTCTGTCTAACAGACCCCTACCACTCCCAAGAACCCCCAAGAGTCGGTTAAACGCCCTTCTGATAGTTAGAACGAAGCAATTCGAAATTCAAGAGCTCTCCTTCTTCACAATGGCAAAAAGTCCTTACAAAGAGTCACCGTGACTTTTATACATGTGCCCTAAAAATGGTCCTTTCACACAAGTGACCGGCACTTTATTAGTTGATCTCTAATTTCCTACTATTTTACAAGAAATATATTACAAGGATTTGGGATTATGCATCTAGAGGAATCCTCTAGTGCATTTACATAGCTTTTAGGGAATTTCCTAGGATTTTTGAAGAAGAAAAATATGCCCATTAATTTAAAAATTTTGGGGCTCCCCTTTTGTGCCTCTTTCCTCTGCAACAATGGTTATCTCCCATTATTGTTGTTCTAAAAAAGAATGGGAAGTTTGAGGATTTGTGTGGATTATAGAAAATTGAATGCAGCTTCAATTACCGATCCTTTCCCAATGCCATTTTGTGAGGTGGTGTTGGATGTAATACCTAGACATGAAATGTATATCTTTCTAGATGGACTTTTTGGCTATAATCAGATTCCTGTTGCTAAAGAGGATCAACACAAAACAACATTTATTATAGAATTTGGGGCATATGTGTTTATAGTTATGAGTTTCAGATTAAAAAATGGACCACCTTCATTTAATTATGTGGCACATAAAGTTTCTGAGCCTTATTTGCAAGATTTTATGTAAGTATTTGTGGATGATTTTTTAGTATTTGGAAAGAAGGTACAACACCTATCACATCTAGAGTCTTGCTTTGATAGATGTAGAAAATTTAGAATGGTGCTGAACTCGTTCAAGAGTGTCATTGCATTGAAGAGTGGCATTTTATTGCGTTATGTTATCTCAAGAGAGGGGATGGCTATTGATATCAAGAAAATTGAAGCTATTAGGAAAGCTAAAGCTCCAACAAAGGTGAAGGAATTAATGAGAATTGTAGGTCAAATTAAATGGTATGCTAGATATTTAAGGTACTTGGCTAATATCTCACGTGTGCTAATATCTCACTACATTAACCCAAGAGTGCAATTGACGGTAGATTCTCTAAGGTTTATGTTGAAGTTTTAGGGTGACGACTAAGAATTTGAGGACTCTCAACATTGATCATTACTCATACAAAAGAGAATAGTCACAAACAATACTTCAAATTCATTATTTTCTTGACACATCAACACAATTTCATATTGAATTTGCTTAGATAGACATAAATTCAGTATGTGCATAACAGGATAGAGAAAATACTTCATTAATGTTCTTTGAATACCAGAAATTACAAGATAGTAGAGATCACGTTCTCCAAAATGGCGATACTGGAATTGAACTAAATGGATTCAGTGTGCACAATACAATTTATATTTCTCTATCCTTCTTCTTCTCATCAGACATACACATCTCTCTTAGATACAATCCCCACTTAAACAAGAATACAACAAACTATATCCCATGACATCAGCATAACCAAATTATAACTACCTATTACAACTCTGAGCCACCAACATTTGGATACAGAAACATTCCAATTGAGTAACATCCGATTCAAGAAACCCTTAGGAATCTGATTATCTACTTGTCTTCAGAATTCTCTACCCTCAACACCTGACACTACCTAGTGGAGGATTTTGCAAAAATCAAACTCAGATTCAGAATCCCTTGATCAATTACTAATATGCTAAACTTGTGCATATTTTCCTCTTGAATCATATATGAAACTATTATATCCTCTTGAACCTTCTCTACTTCCTCGTGCATTTCCTTTTGATCTAGTGCCACTTCTAGAGCTAACTCTTCATTTTGCAGTACCGTTTGCTCAACCTGATTCTGCAAATCATTGTCTAACGTATGTTGCACCAACTTTTCTTTTAAGCTTGCAATTTTTTGCATCAATTCTTCCTTCTCGATTTTATTTTGTTCAATGACCTCTAATAATTGACTCTCACCTAGTGGGTTGTCGATTCTAAAGATCTTGCCTCAAAAATTTTCCTTCCCTCTATAAAAACTCCCTCCAAGAACACAATCTTATCTTCTAGAACAGTGCATTCCTAGTTGCTCAAGATGTTATGGAACAAGTTGAGCAATGTTCGCTCCATTTCAAACAATGTTTAGAAGAAGTAATTCAAGAATGGGATGCAACACAAGATCACTCCTAAAATTTCTAGGAAGCAAATGAGCACCACAAGGCAACCATCCATGAACTCATTCAGAAGAATGAATGCCACTCTAGCACAATGGTGAGTACCAACGTGAGGAGATCCACCTCAGAAATGTCAATCTGTGAAGACTTGAGAACTCGTATGATGACCATGAACAAGTGAAATGCACGAATGAGTGAGAAGCACACAAGCATGCACACAGATACGCGCACACTTGCACACAAGGAAAGAACAAAGAGAGGCACAATGGAATGATTTCAATTACAAAGATTCTCTTTTACAAAAGCTTCAATCTCTAGCAAGCCCACCAAATGAGCTCTCTAGCTCTTTTTCTAGTTTCTTGACTAGTTTAGGCCTTCTCAAGACCTAGTGTCTGACTTAGTTAAAAATTAGGTTCCAAGGTTCAGTTGAGGGCTCAAATGGAATCACAAGATTATGAAAATTCATATCTAGGTACTTCTAATACTCCTCAATCTCTGAGACTCCTTGGTTTGAACAAAATGGAGTTGCAAAAAATGTGTATTGATATTTAGAATGGTTTTTAGTGATCAAAATCATTGTTTTTATAAGGGTTTCTTCTAAAAATTTGACATATAATTCTTGGAGCTCCCTACATGCTCCTCTTCTTGTGTGCCCACTTCTTTGATGCATTTCCATGCCTTGTGCTTGACCTTTAGTACCAACACTCCCCCCCCCCCCCACTTGGGTCTATCATCCCTAACATACCCTTGTTGGAGTGGGTATTTCATGTAGTACTTTGAGATGTAGTATCCATCATGTATCAATGGATGATGTGGCCCTATGCATGGGTATGCTAACAAAGAGGTTTCCTAATCTATCATTGTTATAGTGTTTCCAAACTAGGGGATTCTCACCATGGTTAAAGGTCAATCAATATTCATCTCTTCATGTTGTACTACCATCGTAGTGATCAATCCTTGGCTCGTCTTTAATTCTTGATGGATTTCCTTGTTGATGGCTCACTGATGAGATTCTTTGAGTGCATGGTCTTGTCCTTTCCTTTTGTTTCTTCTTTTTCTTCGCTCCTTTTTTTAAGAATTTTACAAAATAAGAAGAAAATGGTTGATATCAATAAAATATTTTACATATGTCAAATGTGTTTCATGTGCCTGGGATTCTCAACTGTGTCTATGCACGACCCTCTCATGTCGCCCTATATTAATGCACACTATGGAAATGCATGACCTAAATGGTGCAAAAGATAGGGTTATGCAAAGAGCACATGGTTTTCACACATCCAGGCTTCCCATGTTACTTGTATATGTTGATACAATCTTTGTTTGTGTTGGAATGACAAGCTTTCATTATTTTTGAGGTGGATATGCTCAACATCAAATCCATTATTTGGATGCTATGGATATGCCTTGAAGAATAGCACTTATGTGCACATATTTTCTTTATATTAATTGATTGATCACTTATGATCAGTTAAAAGCCACTAGTTAGAAGTGTTTGGCATTGATTCTGAGTCAATCAATCAAAAAGTAGATATGACTTCAACTTTCCCTTTTCCTAGACTATAGGAAATGATTCCAATCAATCTAAACTAACAAACCCACTTAATTTGGAATTCAAATTCATGGAGAAAAGGTGTTTCCATATCCTCAAGAGTCTATATAAAGTCTCCACAAAATCTTTGCATCAAGAAGAGTGTTGATTTGAAGCAATACATATACTCTTTGATAATTTCTTGGTGCCATTTCTGTTCTCTACTCCATCTTCCTCATATTCAATCAACTTGTAGAGATTGTTGCTCTCTCTACAGAGCTCCAAATCCAATGTTTAAGCACCCATTGGAAAGGTACAACTGTCTAATTCATGTTACAAATTTTTCAAGTCATTTTGCTCATTAATTTCAGATATATTTAAGTATTGCAGTCTTGGGGTCATTCTCTATACATCCTTGCAAAATCACGATGACACTAGTTTAGTGTTAAGGTGATTACTCCTTCTATAGTTGTTATAAATTAGGGTTTTTATGAATTTAAGCACGTTTTCAACTTGATGTATGACACTCACTTAAGAGGAATGTTTCTAATTGTTACTGTGTTGGCTGCTCTGTGTTTGAAGTTACAACTTCCATCCATTTTTAGAAGGCTTTTGTGAGCTAGTCACGGTCAAGTTATCTGTTTTGCATCAACTTTTCTTGTTGATGTTCCAAAGTATCTAGTGGGTTTTATTGCCCTAACCAAAAGCCTACAATGTTTACTTTACATATCCAAAGAGCTAGGGCTGGTCCTATGCTGATTTGCTTGCCAACCTTCAACAATTGACAATGCAACTTTCCAAGCCTCTCCAAACTTCTCCAACTTTCTTTTAGTTTGGAGGTATTCACTAGATCTCAAAATGATGCAATTAATTGATGCTTGAATAACAACTGATATTTCCTCCTTATAGGGATCCATTTTAGAAAAGTGTTCAATCGTGTACAGATCACTTTTGGCCTCCTCATCTTTGGATGGTTTCTTAAATTTTATATTGCTCGTGGTTGGGTTTTTGGTTCTATGGGGGCTATTGGTACTTTTGGCTTTGGAACCCAAACCATTGTTGATTGTCCTCTTACTATTATTGAATAGTTGAGTTGATCTTCTTTTGATCTTTGTGCTTGGTTCTAACTCTTGCTTCTCCTTGGCTTCCTTGTTGAGACCTTTTTCATGGTTGAGACTTTGTTGGATACCTTGTGGTTGACCTTGTCGTGGTTGCTTCATTCTTCTTTTGGCATGGTATGGTTGCCTTGATGGGAATTGTGGGGCAAAGATGGTGGTTGCTTGCCTTTCATCACCCATATTTGTTTAGCCTTGAAAGTTGGTTCAGTTTGTCCTTGTGCGTGAGGAGCGGGGTTGTGTAGTAGCTCTACTCACCAAGGTGATGTTGATACTTTTGAAAGAGAATGAGGCTCCAACACTTACATAACCTGCCCATCAATGTGAACAGATGGATAGGTATGTGCTTGAAGATGAAGAGGTGTTGCAAAATCCTTGATCTACACCAGCCAAATGAACTCCAGGAGTATATGGTGGGCCCTTTTAGATTGCCAATGGATGTATTAGACACCCTATGTACCTTGGAAGATCACTCTCAAAAAGATAGATCAAAACAGATAAGTTGGAGTTAGCTCAGAGGTGAAAACTTGGTATTCTTGGTTCATACACCTGTCCAGTGTTTTATATAATTCTCTGAGCACAGCAGCAATTAGCTTAATTCCTCTTGGGGAAGTCTAGGTAACTTAAAGAGCTAACTTTCAAGAGTAATCTCATCAAAAATAATAAACCATACACTGAGAATGAGTTTTAACAAGTGATGACATCATCCCGATTTTCACGAGCTGCTACAGTTTGAGACCAGTGAGCAGAAACATCAAAATAACTCAAAATTTAGGAATCCAATGATTATGAAAATTTGTATAGAGCTAACTTTACCAAGTTAAATCACTAAAACTGATGCACCAAGCTCAGAGAAAACATCTCTGCAAGCTGACTGAGAAAACTGAGAGTAATGGGAGTGAGTAGTACACTTCACAAGAACATGGAAAGATGAACTCAAATTATCATGAAAATGAAAGTATATTGCTTGTACAATACAATGACTTACTGATACATATATGTGCCTTGTAATCACACCTTGATATGGCATAAAGCTCAGCTCTTGGAGGTCTTCACATAGGTCTCTCTAACCACGACTAAAACTGCCATCTATTTATAGTTGAGTTTGGGAGGCTAATTTCCCTCAATCACTCTCCAATCAATCAATGATTGATTTGATTCTCTACCTACCACAAATCACGAATTTGTGGCTCCTCTTTCCATTCTTGATCAAGTGGACTCAACCACTTAAGATTCTCTTACTTTTACATTAAGTAAACTCTTCAAAAGTTACAAGAGGTAGTTCACAAGTGAACTTTACATAGTCTTCATTTTAAGGCTTTTTCTATGACTTTGTGGGACTCAAGCCAATACTTAGGCTTGTCATAGACTTGCTCCAACAGCTCCCCCTCAAGCCAAGTATGCTTGAGGTCTTCAATCTTCCAAGATTACCTGCAAACCAATCATAGCCTTGAATTTGCAAAGCTTTGTACCATCCAATGCTTTGGTTAGAATATCTGCACATTGTTGATGAGTGGACACATATGATATTTGAATCTCTTTGCTTAGAACCTTCTCTCGTACATAGTGATAATGAACTTCAATATGTTTAGTCCTTGCATGAAAAATAGGATTAGCAGCCAAGTGAATAGAACTCATATTGTCACCAAAAATAGTTGGAGTTCCAAACTCCAATCCAAGATCTTTGAACAATGTCTTCATCCACATAGCTTCTTGAGTAGCTATGGCAAGACCTCTATATTCAGCTTCAGTAGAAGAGAGAGCAACTATGGGTTGCTTCTTGGATGACCATGAAATTAGCTTTGAACCTGCAAAGGTAAGATAACATGAAGTGCTCCTTCTATCTTCCTTGGAGCCAGCCCAATCTGCATCAGAAAATAGCTTCAAACCTAAATTAGATACATAAGGATAATAAAGTCCTTCATTTATGGTTCCTTTGAGATACTTGAGAATCCTTTTGGTAGCATCCATATGTGGTTTCCTTGGTGTGTGCATAAATTGACTTAGCACACTCACACTGTAACATATATCTACTCTTGTCAATGTGGCATAGTTGAGACTACCCACTAGACTTTGATATGATGTGATGTCCTCTATGAGTTCACCTTCATGTGAGCTCAATTTGTGACTGACCTCCATTGGAGTACCTGCAATCTTACAATCTTGCATCTTGAATTTTGCCAACATGTCCTTAATGTACTTCCTTTGAGTGAGAAACAAACCATGATCTTTGTAGACAACTTCCAAACCTAGGAAGTAGGTAAGTGAACCCAAATCACTTATTTGGAACTCTTCTCTCATCTGATCTTTGATCTTCTTCACACCATTTGCATCATTTCGTGTCAATATAATATCATCTACATATACACATAGGTAGATGACCTCAGAGTTACTCCTTTTAATAAAGAGTGAAGGATCTGCCTTGCTTGGTTGAAAGCCTTTGTCCTGCAAGAATGAAACAAGCCTGAAATTCCAAGCTCTTGGAGCTTGCTTGAGACCATACAATGCTTTGTTAAGTTTACACACATAATTAGGATAAACTTGATTCTCAAAACCAGGTGGTTGTGCCATATATACCTCTTCTGTTATCCAACCATTCAAGAATGCATTCTTTACATCTAGTTGAAGTATCTTCCAATTCTTGGAAGAGGCAATACTAAGCAAAACCCTAATAGTAGGCATCTTTGCCACAGGAGAGAAGGTCTCCTCATAATCAATTCCCTGAGTTTGTGCAAAGCCTTTTGCTACAAGCCTTGCCTTATACCTGTTAATTGAACCATCAGAATTCTTATTGAGTTTATAGACCCATTTTGAGCCTATTACCTTCATGGATGAAGTCTTGGGCACCAAATCCCAAGTGTTGTTTTCCTCAAGTGCTTCAATCTCTTCCTTCATTGCATGCTTCCATTCTGATTTTGCTTTGGCCTCTTCAAATGATGATGGCTCCTCTTGGTTTATATCCTGTGCTATGTAGATAGAGTGTTTAGTTACTAATGAGGTGTCAAACCCATACCTTTCTGGTTTTTTCTTTTCCCTCATAGATCTTCTTAGGCCATGATGTGATGATTCTGCCTCATGTCCAAGTTCCTGCAATTTTGCTTTACCTTTAGACTTCCATGCTTTGATCTTTTCCATATGAGATTCTTCATCATCCTCCGAGGTGTCTTGTTCTTCAATCTTGGGTTGTTCTCTACCAAGCTTTGGAAAATCTTCTTCAAGATTATATGGTAAATTGACCTTCCTGCATGAATCTTCATACCATGAATTGTTTTCATCAAAAACTACATCTCTGCTTACCAAGAATCCTTTGTTGGTAGGGTTGTATAACCTGTAGCCCTTTTGATTTTTGTCATATCCAATAAATACACACCTTTCTGCCTTTGGATCCATCTTGCCTCTAACCTGTGAAGGAACATGAGCAAAAGCAATACATCCAAAAATTTTACAATGATCCAAGCTTGGTCTTCTTCCATTCCAAGCCTCATATGGAGTCATCCCATCAAGGGATTTTGAAGGCAACCTGTTAATCAAGTAAGTGGCTGTAGATACAGCCTCAGCCCATAAGTAATTAGGTAAATGCTTTTCATTTAACATAGACCTTGCAGCTTCAACAATTGTCCTATTCCTCCTTTCTGCCACTCCATTTTGCTCAGGAGTGTACCTTGTAGTTACCTCTCTTTTGATTCCTCTTTCTTGAAGAAAAGAATCAAACTCATGGGAGAAGTATTCTCCCCCTCCATCTGACCTTAGCCTTTTTAGAGATTTACCTGTTTGATTCTCCACAAGAGCCAAATATCTTTTGAAACATGAAAAAACTTCATCTTTGTGTTTCATAAAGAATAGGATAGTCCATCTGCTGCAATCATCAATAAAGGAAACATAATACCTTGATCTAGATATTGAAGCTTCCTTGCTAGGTCCCCATACATCTGTATGAACCAACTCCAAGAGATCTCCATGCATATAACCTTTCTTCATGAATGGTAACCTGTGAGACTTTCCAAATTGACATGCACTACACTTATAAATCATATGCTGTTTTGACAAATTAGGAAGTCCAAGTACACTTTGGTCCCTGCAGATTTGCTTTAATGACCTTTCACCAATATGTGCTAACCTTTTGTGCCATACTTCCAATTCTGTGAGTGTCTGACTACCATAATTAAAGAGAGCAATGTTTCTAGTGTCCTGTAATTCAAATGTGAACAATCTACCTGTCTTTTCACCTTTTGCAATTCTTCTGAATCCTTGACTTGGATCTTCAACAAATGCTCCTGCTTTTGTGAACCTGACTTGCAACCCTTTCTCTACTATCTGCCCAACACTTATCAAATTCTTTGTAATGGTAGGGACATAGAGTACCTTACTGAGTAGGTTGATGTTTCCATCAGGTGCTTTGACATTTCCTATTTTCTGCACAGGATGTTTTTTATCATCTCCTGTTTGTACCTCATGCTTATTCCTTGGATCTTCTAAATCTGATAGGAGTGCCACATTTCCTGCCACATGATTTGAACAACATGAATCTATGTAGAAAACATGCTCATCAGATTTACCTTGTGGCATAGCCATGTTCATGATCAATAATGAATCCTCTTTGTTTGAGTCTTCTGTGTAGTTATTGTAGTCTCTCCTTCCTTTGTAGCCTCCTAGATAGTTTGAATGATTGTAGTTGTTGTAGTTGCCATGGTAGTTGTTGAACCTTCCTCTTGAGTAGCCATAACTTCCTCTATTGTATCCTCTTCCTCTTTGATTCCTGGAATTCCTAAAGCAATTTTCAGTTGTATGATTAGTTAATCCACAAATAGAACATGAGTTGGAGTCTTGGGATCTCCCCTTGCCTTGTCTACCTCCTCTTCCTCTACCTCTGCCATGTCTTCCTCTACCTGCATAGTTAGCTTGATATGTACCTGCTTCATCATCCACTTTCTTTGCCTTTCCTTTGTTATCTTTAGACTTGCTTTTATCCGTGTATAAAGCTGAAGATTGATTACCTTTAGAGCATTCTCCATTTTTTATAAGCTTTGCCTCTTGAGTAAGTAGTTGTGCAATGAGTGTGTTGAAATCAGGTACATGCATGTCCATGTACAAATCCATAGCTGTGGTGAATGCTTCCCACTTGTCATCTGCCTTCAAGCCATTGATCACCTGCCTTACAATTTGCTCTTCATCTATTACCTCTCCAATGCTTCCCAACTGATCCGCTATGTCCTTGAGCTTTGTGACAAAATCAGTCACATTTTGTTTGGGAGCCTTCTTGAGAGTTGTGAAATCCAGCCATAGTTGATGCTTCCTAGCTTTAGTACTTGAAGAAAAGAAAGCTTCAAGTGCATCCCACACTTCCTGAGATGTCTTACAACTTCTAATGTGAGGCAACAAAAAATCTGAGATAGAGTTGAGGAGATAAGACCTTGCAAGTGCATCCTTGGAGCACCATGTGCTCAATCTTTCTTGCTCTTCTTGTGTTGGTTGACTTTTGTTCCTGAAACTTGGCATAACTTCATCTCCAACCACATAACCATATAAACTTCTACCTTGGAGATAAGCTTCCATTCTTAATGACCAAGCTGAGTAGTTAGCTCTGTCCAATTTGTCAATTGAGGAAGGGAATCCATCTGGCATGTTGTCCAACCTTGCTCTGATACCACTGTGAAGAGATGGATAGGTATATGCTTGAAGATGAAGAGGTGTTGCAAAATCCTTGATCTACACCAGCCAAATGAACTCCAGGAGTATATGGTGGGCCCTTTTAGCTTGCCAATGGATGTATTAGACACCCTATGTACCTTGGAAGATCACTCTCAAAAAGATAGATCAAAACAGAGAAGTTGGAGTTAGCTCAAAGGTGAAAACTTGCTATTCTTGGTTCATACACCTGTCCAGTGTTTTATATAATTCTCTGAGCACAGCAGCAATTAGCTTAATTCCTCTTGGGGAAGTCTAGGTAACATAAAGAGCTAACTTTCAAGATTAATCTCCTCAAAAATAATAAACCACACACTGAGAATGAGTTTTAACAAGTGATGACATTATCCCGATTTTCACGGGCTGCTACAGTTTGAGACCAGTGAGCAGAAAAATCAGCATAGCTCAAAATGTAGGCATCCAATGATTATGAAAATTTGTATGATTATACTAGACAGTAGGTTGAATCCAAAAAGCTTTAAATCACTGAATTTGGATACGTAACCACTGAGAAATGGCTCTGACAAGGTGAGTGATAAAGTCGGGTACCTGACAGAGAAGTGAAGATGAACAAACCCTATTGACTTGAAATGAACATAACTGAAGATTGCAACATCCATATGACATGAAAATTTGTGAGCATATAGTAGACTTATAGAGCTAACTTTACCAAGTTAAATCACTGAAAAGGATGCACCAAGCTCAGAGAAAACATCTCTGCAAGCTGACTGAGAAAACTGAGAGTAATGGCAGTGAGTAGTACACTTCACAAGAACATGGAAAGATGAACTCAAATAATCATGAAAATGAAAGTATATTGCTTGTACAATACAATGACTTACTGATACATATGTGTGCCTTGTAATCACACCTTGATATGGCATAAAGCTCAGCTCTTGGAGGTCTTCACATAGGTCTCTCTAACCACGACTAAAACTGCCATCTATTTATAGTTGAGTTTGGGAGGCTAACTTCCCTCAATCACTCTCCAATCAATCAATGATTGATTTGATTCTCTACCTACCACAAATCACGAATTCGTGGCTCCTCTTTCCATTCTTGATCAAGTGGACTCAACCACTTAAGATTCTCTTACTTTTACATTAAGTAAACTCTTCAAAAGTTACAAGAGGTAGTTCACAAGTGAACTTTACATAGTCTTCATTTTAAGGCTTTTTCCATGACTTTGTGGGACTCAAGCCAATACTTAGGCTTGTCATAGACTTGCTCCAACAATCAATAGGTGAGGAATGGTGCACATTGGACTCTATAGTGCTTACAAAGTGTGGGGTACTAGATGTTGGTGCAATTAGCAAGCCTAAGTGCTTGGCTAATTATTCAAGACTACACATTCATTTATCCCTTCACAAGAAAGAACTACATGTGAACCTACACTAGTCATTTTGAGCATAGTTACTTTGGATAAATGTAAAACCCAAGAGAATAAGGAATAGTGTGAAGTGAGGAAGCTCAACCCATGACTCATGTGGTAGAAAGAATCAATTAAAATCATCCCTAAAGTGTACGATCGCTTTTAAGTGAAGGAAAATTCAAATTCAAAACGAGAACATGAGTATCAATAGACATTCTTTTAGTTGCAGGACAAGGAAGCTATTCTAAGAGATTTTGAGCTACATCAGCAGTACACAGTGAGATCACTTTGTATATGAGTACTCCAATACACTTCCCTCGTATCATATGTTCATTAGCATATACAATTTGATACATTTCTTCAAGTATATCTCTGTCTATTGTTCTCTATTGCATCTTCATCATTGTAGTGATGCTGTGGAATCAATTTCTCTTTGTGTAATCACTCATTTTCAATACTTTAATTTGGGTTATTTAGATTGAAGCCTCCATTACTTGCATATCCATTTTCATCACACTTGGTTCAGAGGCTCACGAGATGTGAATCATAGAATGGAGGCTTATCATAAAATGCATGGTCACTTCAAATGGAGGCTTATCTTCAAGGGAGGAACCTCTATGGTCACATATCTCGAGATGAGATGATGCCAATCCTCATAAGTAAGGGCAACCAACTCAAGAAGAACAAGAGAGGTTAACAACATGGTGCTCAAAGGATGCTCTAGCAAGGTCATATATTCTTAACTCAATCTCTGATTTTTAACTTCCACACATCAAGAGTTGCAAGACTTCACAAGAGATTTGAAATGATCTTGAAGCATTCTTCTCATAAAGTACCAAGTCAAGAAAGAATCAACTATGGATGGACTTCACCACACTGGAGAAGATGACCAAGCAAATTGTGATTGCGTTTGACACCAAAATGAAGGACATACTAGATCAGCTTGGTAGCATTGGAGAAGTCATTGATGAACGGCAGATAGTAATTGTGCATGATCAATGGAATAAAGGCAAATGACGAATGGGAAGCCTTCACCATAGCCATAGACCTCTACATGGACATGCAAGTTCTTGATTTCAACACTCTTATAGGACAATTGCTCGCACATGAGGCAAAGCTTATGATGAATAGAGACAACTCAAAAGGTAATCAATCATTTTGTCTCTATATAGATAAAAACAAGGGTAAAGATAGCAAAGGCAAAGGTAAAAGTTTGATGATGAGGCCATCACCTCTCAAGCAAACTTTGTAGGAAGAGGTAGATGCTCAAGTGAAAGAGGTAGAGGAGGAAGACAAGGAAAGGGGAGATCTCAAAGGTGCTCTCCATGTGCCATATGTGGCTTAACTAATCCCATTATTGAGAATTGTTTCAAGTACCTAGAAACCAAAGAGGAAGAGATTACAATAGAGGAGGATATGTGTTGACACTCAAGGTGGAGCACAAAGCACGGAAGTGCATCAAAGAAGTGGAGACACAAGAAGGAGGAGCATGTAGGGAGCTCTAAGAAGTGGAGCACAAAGCATGGAAGCTCATCAAAGAAGTTGACACACAAGAAGAAGGAGCATGTAGGGAGCTCCAAGAAGCACATGTCAAATTTTTAGAAGAAATCCCTATAAAAATAATGATATTAATCACTAAAAACCATTGTAAATACCATTTTCCGCTTTTGTCACTCTATTTTGTTCAAGCCAAGGAGTCCTTGAGGTTGAGGAGTATAAAAACTATCATCCTACCAATTTTCATAATTTTTAGACTTCGTTTGAGCCCCCAAATAAGCCCTGGAACCTATTTTTTAACTAAGCCGGACACTAGGTCTAGAGAGGGCCAAAACCACTCAAAAAACTATAAAAAGGGCTGGAGAGCTCATTTTTGAGGTTAGCTGGTTGTAGACTTGAGCTTTGTAAGAGATTTCTTTTGTAATCGAAGCTTCCCATTGTTCCACTCTTTGCTCTTACCTTGTGCATGTGTGTGTGTATGTGTGTGCATGCTTGTGTGCTTTCAATCATGCACTTGTGCCATCACTTGCTCATATTCTTCATACTAGTCCTCACGTCCCCGCGATTGACATTAATGAGGTGAAGCTCCTCAGGTTGGTACTTGTCATTGTGCTAGAGCGACACCAAATTTGGCGCCGTTGCTGGGGAGAGAGCTTGGAGGACGAGCATGTGACAGTAAGACGTAGAGTAGCAATGTTGGAAGGCAAAAAGGGTTGGATTTAGACGTCTACGGAAGCACGCGAACAACACAAGGAAGAAGAAGAAGCTTGGAGCACAACACACAATAATGAATGTATTACTAGAGAATGTACAAAAGATAAGTAGCCCATTAGGGCAATAGGCGTATATACAAGCTGGGGGAAAAAACCTCCTAAAGAGGGAAAAAAGTGCCCCGACGGTCCTAGTGTGTTAACACACATCACTACCTAAATATATCAACAAATCCCCCCTGGGAGTGATGCGGAGAACAAGGAGCTGGCACTCATGTATAACAAAGTGCCAAGCTATGTGGAAATCACTCCACAAAAGGAAGTAAGCCCAAACCTTTGCGGAAAGCTTCAAACTTCTCCCTAGGCAGAGCCTTCCTGAAAAGGTCTGCAATGTTCTCCTGCGTTGGCACATATGCCAAGCTGATCTCCCCAGCACAGAACCTCTCCCTAACATTGTGATAATGCACCTCAATGTGCTTAGTGCGAGCATGGAACACAGGGTTCCTCGCAACTGCCAATGCGCTCTCACTGTCAGTGAAGATGGTGGTGGCAGAAGAGTGGCCAACACCCAAATCAGCCATAAGGCATCTGAGCCACACACACTCAAAAATCGCTGTGAAAGCTGCCCTATACTCAGCCTCACAACTAGAAGTGGCCAAAGTAGGCTCCTTCTTGCTCAACCAAGATATACATGAGCTACCAAGCATGAAGCAAAAACCACTGGTGGACACACGAGTGTCATAGCAACCAGCCCAATTTGAGTCAGAAAAAGCATGCAAATTTGGTGGTAGTGATCCCCCCTTGGGATAAAACAACCCAAGTAGCCGAGTACCACTCAAGTAGCGAAACATGTGCTGAACCGCCTTCCAATGCGTGACTCCTGGGCAATGCATAAACCTGCTCATCTGTGAGACAACAAACTGAATATATGGCCGAGTAATGCATAAGTAAATCAAGCATCCAACAGCCTGCTGATAAAGAACAACATCAAATGCATCTCCAGCATCATGAAGACTCAATCGTAAACCTGTCTCCATAGGAGTGGCAATAGGCGTACAGTCTTCAAGCCCAAAACGCTGCAATAATGTGTCAAAATATTTCATTTGACACAAAGCCATTCCACCATCAACTTGTATAAACTGAATGCCCAAATAGTGATGCAAATGCCCCAAATCAGACATCTCAAATGAGGCATGCAAATCAGCCTTGAAATCAGCAATATGCTTCTCAATAGGACTAGTGAGAAGCATGTCATCAACATAGACAACAATGATTAGAAGCACATCATTAGCATGCTTAACATATAAGGTGCTTTCAGTTGGACTGTTCTCAAAACCATGTGCAACCAGATAGGCATGTATCTTCTCATACCAAGCACGTGGTGCTTGCTTTAAACCATATGATGCCTTCTTTAACTTGCACACCTGGTTTTCATGCCCTTTCTGCACAAACCCACGGGGCTGAAAAACATACACTTCTTCATGAAAGTCACCATTTAGAAATGCTGTTTTAATGTCCAACTGATGTACATTCCAAGCATGATGGGCTGCAAGTGCACAAATGCTCCGAACAGTAGTCATACGGCATGTAGGTGCAAAGGTCTCATCAAAATCAATGCCTCTTTCCTGTGGATAACCCTTTGCAACAAGCCTAGCCTTATACCTGTCAACTGTACCATTTGGTTTACGCTTTAGCTTGTATACCCACTTAGTGCCAATGGCCTTCTTGCCAAGAGGCAAGTCACATAAAGACCATGTACCATTCTTCATTATAGCATCATATTCAGATTGCATAGCAGCCATCCAATTTTCTGAATTTTGTGCTTCATCAAAAGAAATAGGCTCATTCTCATCACAGATTCTAGACACAGCCATAGCATAGCAATCTGATGCAAAGGAGGCACTATGAGAGCATGAACGAGTATGATATGACAAAGGTGCATCTAATTTGTTGTCATGCAAAGTTTGCACTGGCCATTTTGGCATAGTTTTTGCCTGCTCAATATCAGCTCTCTCATCAACAAGTGCATCATGTAACTCTGCATCAGAAATGGAATGATCTGCATCATCATATGAAACCTGCAAAGGCTGAGAAGTTGCCTCATTAGGACCAGCACTAGACTGTCCACCTGTAAAAAGAGGCATCAAAGTATCATACATGTCCTTGGAGCTAACAGATGTCTCCTTAGTACATGAAAGCAATGGCTGAATAGCATCTTCCACAAAGACAACATCACGGCTAACCAAAATGCGTTTAGTGTGTGGATGATACTGATGATAGCCTTTACTTTTAGAACTGTACCCAACAGAAATACATTTTACTACCTTATCATCCATTTTTTTGCGATGTTGTTCAGGCACTAGTGCATATGCCAAACAACCAAAAACACGCAGATGAGCAACAGATGGCTTGCGGTCATGCCAAGCCTCATATGGAGTGAAAGACTGCAGTGCTTTAGTGGGACACCTGTTCAGTACATATGCTGCACACATGACAGCCTCAAGCCAGAAAGTATGTGGTAGAGCCTGACTTTTGACCATGCACCTCACCATCTCCATGACTGACCTGTTCTTTCATTCAGCAACTCCATTCTTTTGAGGTGTATAAGGCATTGTACACTGGTGTTTTATCCCATGTTCAGCCAGAAATGCATTAAAATCAGAAGACATATATTCCCCCCCTCGATCAGAACGGAGGGTGCCCATTTTACATGCTGACAGATTTTCAGCCAAAACCAAAAACTGTTTAAAGCACATGAACACTTTGGAATTTGCTTTGAGTGGATATACCCATGCATGCCTAGAAAAATCATCAATGAAAGTCACGAAGTAAAGATAATTTCCAAAGCATAGGACCAAAGACATCACTATGTACAAGCTGCAATTTCTAAGTAGCCCGAATTGAACCATCTTTTGGAAAGGATGAATGCTGCATTTTGCCCAAAATACAGCCTTCACAAACATGTTATCTAGGTGCCTCAAGTTTGGGCAATGAGGACTCCATTTTAGATTTTTGTAGGCGTAGCAAACTAGCAAAATTCAGATGACCAAAGCGTGCATGCCAAAGCTTTGCATCTGACATAGCCTGAGAATCATTTACTGCACATGCCAAATCATTTACAGATCTTTCATAGTCTATGAGCTTATACAGCCCACGACATAAAATGCCAGAAGCAATAATCACATCGCCATTTGACAGATCATGAACTGTACACCTGTCATCAACAAATTTCACAACCAAGCCAATCTTGGCTAATGGAGAAACTGATAACAGGTTCTTTTTTATCCTTGGCACAAATAAAGCATCTGACAAAGTGAAAGAACTACCATCAGCAGTAGTCAAAATGATCTTACCAACTCCCATAATAGGATAAGAGGAGTTGTTGGTGCATGTAACAGTATTCCCTGTAGGGGCAGGTTCGAGTGAAGAGAAGAAACTGCGCTGCGATGTTTGGTCACCCCACTGTCAAAGTACCAAACATCTGAGTCTACTGTAGACATGAACTGCTCATGAGAAGATGGGTCAAAACTGCAAACAATAGTGAACACCCATTCTTCTTCCTGCACACAGAGGGAAAAAAGTGCCCCGGTGGTCCTAGTGTGTTCACACACATCACTACCTAAATATATCAACAAAAAGATCACTATTTTTAGTTCAGTTTTTTATTTTTTCTTCTCCTTCATCTTCATCATCATCACCATCTCCACCCACCTTCATTTTCTCAAATTTTTCCATCTTTTAGTGTACATTTACCTCGTTTTTCATTTGTGACGTGAATAAGAAGCTTAGAGGGGGTTCAAAACTGAAGCACTGAAGAAATATTACCAAAATACGCAAAAAAACAGAGTGATTAGTTTCGGATGTGACACGACCTGCACCAAGTGTCGTGAGTGTGGTATCGCGGGTTTGAAGATAGATTTTGCATCTACACGCACATATGAGTGACAAGGAGGACACAAGGTACTCATATTTGCAAAAAGTCTCTAATTTGGACTCCTAAAAATCCAAGTTTCGTGATCGGTTCAGTTCAAGTGTCGTGATACTTGAAGTCTTGTGTGTCGCGATATTTGGTAGATATCATGTGTCGTTGATATCTTTCACTCCCCAAGTGTCGCGATATCTAGATATCGTGTGACATTGGGTTGAGTGTCACGACATCTAAGTGTCGTGTGGCCAAGTGTCACAATATCCAGGTGTCATGATATCCAAGTATTGTGATATTCCTTAGGTGTCGAGTGTTGTGCTTAGAGCCAAGTGTCACGATATTCTTCAGGTGTCGAGTGTCGTGCTCAGGGCCAAGTTTCACGATATTCTTTAGAGCCAAAGTGTCACAATATTCTTCAGAGCCAAGTGTCACGATATTCTTCAGGTGTCTAGTGTCCTGACCAACCAGGTGTCGTGCTGATAGGTGTCGCGATATCCAAGTGTCGTATTCAGAGCCAAGTGTCACGATACTCAGGTGTCATGTGACGTGACCACTTAGGTGTCGAGTGTTGCGATATCCCTCGGGTGTCATGTGTCGCCAACTATAGGTGTCGTGTGGAGCCAAGTGTCATGTATCGTTGGTTATGTATCACAATACCTCTCAAGTATCGTGTATCGTGGCAAGGCAAGGATCGTGTATCATCTGCTTGCAAGTATCACTGATACTTACTAAGTGTCGTGTATCACCTGTTCTGAAGCAATCCTAGAGAGGTCCTGTTTCCCTGTTTTAACCCACAAAACCCTGAACTAGCATAAGTTTCTAGATATTCCCAAAAGGATTTTTTCCACTTTTTAGGAGGGAAGGATTACTGTTCATTTCTTTGAGTAGTTGTAGTGACCAAAATAGCAAGTTTTTGGTTCATAGTGAAACTCCAAGTTATCTGTTTTGATCCATTGATTTGAGGATCACCTTCCAAAGTACTTGTGTGATAATTTATGCTTCTTGGAAAGCTCAAAAGGTCTAGGTTGCACTCCTCAACTTAGTTTTGGTTAGTGTGAAGCAAGAATTTGGAGCACCATCTCATCTTTGGAAGGTGTTCACCTTCTCCTCCAATAGTGGTATCAAAGCAACATCAAGGTAAAATGGGAGATGGATTTCCATCATTCATTGACAAATTGTATTGGGGAAATTATTCAGCTTGGTCCCTAAGGATGAAGGCTTGCCTCCAAGGAAGAAGCTTGTATGGATACATATCTAGAGATGAAGAAATGCCAACCTTTATAAATAAAAACCAACCTACAAGAGAGGAGCAAGAGAGACTAAGTGAATGATGTGCAAAGGATGCTCTAGCCAGGTCTTACATACTCAAATTCACTATTTGATTATTTTTTTTTAACCTCACATTAGGAATTTTAAGACTTCCCAAGAAACCTAGGAAGTATTATCTTCATACTTCTCATCAAATACAAGGGCCAGAAAGAACCAGTTTTGGATGGAGTTCACAACATTGAAGAAGCAACCAAAGCAAAGTGTAGCTGACTATGTGACCAAGATGAAGGATGTAGGTGATCAACTTGGAATTATTGTAGAAGAAATATAAGAGGAGCATATAGTAAGGCAGATCATAAATGGCATCAAGGCTGATGAAAAATGGGAGTCTTTTACCACACCAATATATGGACATCTAGATACCCGACCTCAATACATTGATGGGGCAACCCTTCACACATGAGACAAAGCTCAACAAGAATGGAGATACTTCTAGAGGTAGTCAATCTTTTGCCTTTTACACAAATAAAAGTAAGAGTAAAGATAAAGGCAAAAGTAAGAAGAATGAAGAAGATGCAAGTACCTCTCAAGTGGATTTCACAAGTAGAGGAAGAGGTACTAGAGGAAGAGGTAGAGGAGGAAAGCAAGGCAGGGGGAGACCATACAATTCTTCACCTTGCAACATTTGTGGCATGAACAATCATACTAGAGATGAATGCTTTAAGAACATGAAGAATCATAGAGGAAGAGGCTTCCACATAGGAGGCTATGGACAATCAAGAGGTAGGCTCAATAATGGAGGAAATAACTATCATCACAATTACAACCAAGGCTACGGCAACAACTATCAAGGAGGCTTCGGAGGAAGGAGAGACTACAACAACTATACAGATGATCAAGAGGATTCCCTATTACTCATGAAAATGATGATGAGTACTTATTCTATATTGATTCATGTTGCTCCAATCATGTAGCAGGCAATGTAGCATTATTGTCTGACATTGAAGAACCCAAAGAAAAGCATGAATTTGAGACACGTGATGACACTAGGCACTCAATAAATATAATTGGAAATGGTAAAGCATCTGATGGTAACATGAATCTTCTAAGTAGTGTATTGTATGTGCCAACAATAACCAAGAATCTAACCAATGTTGGACATGAGTTTGACTCCTTCTTACACGATAGAGGCATAAAGAGAGAGATTACAACAAGGTACACTCGTGAACAGAATGGAGTGGCAGAGAGAAGAAATAGACTAATAGTAGCGGCTGCAAGATCAATGTTGAATGAGACAAAAATCCCTAATTATGTATGGGTAGAGGCTATTTCCATAGCCACTTACCTAATCAATAGGCTTCCAACCAAGTCTCTAGATGGGATTACACCTTATGAGGCATGGAATGGCAAGAGACCTTCTTTAGATCACAGTAAGATCTTTGGGTGCATTGCTTATGCACACATACCCTCATAGATTATGGGGAAAACCAGATCCAAAAGCTAAAAGATGCATATTTATTGGCTATGATCAGAATCAGAAAGGATATAGGTTATATAATTCCACTATCAAAGGATTTACAATTAGTAGGGATGTGGTATTTGATGAAAATAACTCTTGGTTTGAGGATGATTGCAGGAAAATAAAGTTATCCTATGATTTGGAGAATCCTTTTCCAAATCTCACCAAAGAAGAACCACATAAATTAGAGGATATCAACTCAGAAGATGAACAACAGATTGAGTTTGAAGCTTGGAAGTCCAAGGGCAAAGCAAAGATTGAAAAATTAGAAGACATTCCAGAGTCATCCAATCAAGCACTTAGAAGATCTCAAAGGGAAATCAAGAAACCTATAAGGTATGGTTATGACACATCACTAGTCACCAAGCATTCTATATATATAGCTAAAGCCTTTATGTTAGAGGAACCTTCTTCATTTGAAGAAGCCAACAAGAAAGAAGAATGGAGAGAAGCTATGTAGGAAGAATTTGAAGCACTTCAAGAGAATATCACTTGGGATTTGGTTCCCAAAGAACCATTCATGAAGGTAATAGGATCCAGGTGTAGCAAAGGGGTTTTCTCAAACCCATGAAGTGGATTATGAGGAGACCCTCTCACCTATAGCCAAGATGCCAACCATCAGACTTTTAGTAAGTATTACTGCTTCAAAGAATTGGAACTCGTACCAATTACATGTTAAAAATGCATTCCTTAATGGGTGGATCTCTGAAAAGGTCTACATGGATCAACCACCAGGATATGAAGACAAAGACAAACGTGATTATGTATGTAAATTAAGGAAGGCACTGTATGTTTAAAACAAGCTCCTAGAGCTTGGAAGCATAGGATGGTCACATACTTGCAGGACCAAGGTTTTGTTGCAAGCAAGGAAGATTCTTCATTGTTCATTAACAAGACTAATTCAAAGGTTATTTATCTATGTGTTTATGTGGACGACATTATCATTACAGGAAATGATGCCAATGGCATCAAGAAGATTAAAATGTAGATGAAGGAGGAGTTCAAGATCAATGATCTTGGAATGTGCTTACATATTTTCTTGGTTTCGAGATTTTCTATACAGATTCTGGTGTTTTCATTACTCAGAGAAATTATATCCATGATATACAAGTCAAGTTCAAAATGGAAAATGCAAAAATTGCACGTACACCCATGGATCTGAATTATAAACTCAGTGCTCATGAAGGAGAGCTCCTTGAAGATATAACAAGTTATCAAAGTCTTATTGGGAGCCTCAATTATGCAACCCTAACAAGAGTGGATATATGCTATGGAGTGAGTACATTGAGTCAACTCATGCATACACCAAGAAAACCTCACATGGAAGCTGCCAAAAGGATCTTAAAGTACTTGAAGGGTACCATAAATGATGGGCTATTTTATCCATTTACATCTGGCTTGGATATCAAGCTATACTCTGATGCAGATTGGGTTGGCTCAAAAGATGATAGGAGGAGCACCTCTGGCTACTTATCTTTTACAAGTTCTAAGTTGATTTCATGTTCATAAAAAAAACAACAAATTGTGGCATTGTCATCAATTGAAGCTTAATATAGTGTTCTTTCAAATGCAACACAAGAGGCAATGTGGTTAAAGCTACCCTACTCAGACTGGGGATTACATACATACACTCCAATGATCTTTGGTGATAATACTAGCTCACTAAATTTGGCTGCTAATCTTGTATATCATGCAAGGACTAAGCACATTGAAGTACATTATCATTATGTGAGAGAGAAGCTACTTAGCAAGGACATACAATTTTCCTATGTATCAACAAACTTGCATTGTGTAGATATTCTAACTAAATCTTTGGATGGAACTGAATTGAACAGGTTCAAGATGATGATTGGATTGCAGGAGATCAAAGAAAGTTGAAGACCAAGCATGTTAAGCTTGAGGGGGAGTTGTGGTACAATTAATCCAAACCTAAATGCTTGATCACATATCCTAAGGTTCATATGTTCATTCATTAACACATGAATGATCTCTTGTAAAAGATTGATTTTTACTCCTTGTAAAAGTGCATATGTGGAATCATTTCCAATTACGAACTCATAGGAGAATCTTTCCACAAATTTTAGGAATTATGGAAAATCAAGTCCTAAAACTTTGGAACACTTTTAGGTAAAGATTCAAATTTAAAGTTGAATCTTTGCTCCAACAAAAGGCTATAAAAGAGGATTATATATTTGTGTGGAAGAAGGATGAAATAGCAAAGATTTATACGAAATCCGTTTGCGGTGAATTTGGGTTTGTTGGAAAGCTCATGGATTATTAGATATAGTATTTTGAAGTTGACACTTAGGTGGGACTAGGAAGCAAGGGGTTCAAAAAAGGATTGTGAGCAATACAAAGGAAACTTTTGGACTTGTAGACAAGGCTTATGAACCTAAGATCTGGTAGACACTTAGGCAAGGATAGGCAAAGCATTAGATCATGTGAGGGTAGTGTCAACCATATAGCTAAGTCTTGGGCACAACAACTAAGTGGTTATCCATACGTGCTAAGTTCCGACACAAGTGACTCAAAAATGCCCTTCAACATGGAGAGACCCACACGTAGCTCAGGTACTTCCTATTTATAGACACCAGAAGGTCCCTATAAGACACAATTGGAATATATCAGGACCAACCAATTAGGTGCTCGCATCTATGAGGATGGCTTGAGGCGATCAGTGGTCCAACTCAAAAATCAAGATCAACCCTTTGGACTAGAACACCTAGTGGTCAAGTTCGAACAGGGTTCATACATTGATAAGGAAGGAACCATGTATGTGGTAACCAACCTCCCGGATAGGACATATGAGTTTGATATTCCTGAGAATGAGATAGGAGACCTAGAGCAAGGGAACCTATGAGGAGAACCCAAGACTCCTAGAGGTAAGTCAGTCTTGACTAGAGTAATCACTCCAGATTGGATCCCTCAAGATAACAAAAGCATAGAACTATTCTTGAATAGAGAAACAAAGGAAGCCTTTTGGAGATTCAAGCCAGATCAACCCAGCCCAATAGTCACCATCTATGAATTGAAGGATCTAGAGACACCAGGGAAAGTTTTCTATCTAGATCACACATATGAGAAAATGTTCTTGGTAATAGAACAGGATAGGTGTGTACCTAAGTCACGAGGTCTTAGGGACTTGTGTCAAAGAGACTAAATCTCATTTGCCCCACAAGTGGATATAGTGGTGGATAGACACACATTTAATTATTAATCTGAAGAGCCATATGAACCAAGTGTATGAGGACATGTGCACATGTGATGGAAAGTGAAGTGGCTCAGCTATGATGCATGTGAAAAGACTAAACTACCTCTTTAGCTCACTTAATCTCTGGAAATGTCTATCGCGATACCACTTACAACAGTAAACACAAATTCAAATATTTCTCCCAACTCGGAACTCCGAATATGGCCAACAGTGGGTTCCTTTCGAAGCTCTCGACAAGACGCATCTATAATGAATCACCCAAATTTGACAACCGCTCTTCAACTTATGGCCAAAACAGTGAGTGGCAGGAAACACCTATGCTCACTCCACAACTCGTATTGGTTCACACACACACACACAGTACAATAGTTCAAAAGTGATGGGGAGCAATAGATTACAGTGCTCCACACACATTCCAAGCATTACACACACACAAAAGATCATAGAGAAGATGAAAATCAACAGGAAAGAAGCAAATTCGAAATTTTAGTTCTCCCTCTTCACAATGGCCAAAAGTCTTTACAAAGAGTCACAAAGTGACTTATATACATGTGCCCTAAAAAATGGTCCTTTCGCACATGAGACTGGCACTTTATTGACTAATCTCTAACTTCCTACTATTTTACAAGAAATATATTACAATTATTTAGGCTTATGCATCTAGAGGACTCCTCTAGTGCAATTAGATAGCTTCGCGGGAATTTCCTAGGATTTTGACGAAGAAATTTATGTCCCCTAATTTGAAAATTTTGGGCTCCTCTTTTGTACTTCTTTTCTCTACAACACTCTCCCCCTCTTTGTCTCTGTTGTTCCTTGACAGGCTTTGTTCGTTTGTCTGTAGTTTGTTTGTGGCTCCTTAGTACACGCACCCAATGGTTGAAGAAGCAATAAGGATTGTCAGATAGTTTGTTACTTTATCCGAGATTGATCCTTTGCTTTTGTAAGCCCCTTGGTATTCCTTATATCACAAGTGTGGGTTGCTGTGTTAAGTCGGGCTGCCATGCACGTCATCAGTGACTAAGAATGTGATATTCTTAGTCACTCTCTTCAACTTTTTAGCCTCTGCCTCTTTCTAACTTTTGGTCTTCTGATATGTCTTTGTCTTCACACATCTAACCCTCTTGTAGTTTTTGGAGCCTGTTTACTTTTTTCCACTACACACCTTACTTTGCAGGCTTTTGCTCCCTTCTAAGTGAGAATTGCATTTTAAAGGTCCTATTTCTAAATCTTCTTTCTCATCCTCTGGGACGTGATGTCTTTCTTTCCATTGCACGCATCTGGTGGATGAGGAAGCTTTGTGCAACCTCCCATGAAATGTGGTAGTTGTTATCTTTCTTTATTTCCAATCCTCAGGACCTGGTTCTTTGGTGTTGTCGGATGATGCGTGCTCCTGTGGGGCTTTGGGAAGAGGGTTGTTCTTTTCTTTATGAGCTTTTGTTCTTCACTGAGTAGTTTTATTCTTTGATCTTCTTCTTCTTCTCTTTTTGCTCGATTCCCCTTCCACACATCCCTCCTCCTGAACTCTGTCATCCCCAACACGCTTTTTGTGGCGACGTGAGTATGTTTGTATGACTTTCTGCTCTCGTTCATTAAGCAAATTGGCTTGACATAACATCAATTCCTTCCATTGAGTTGACTTCACCCCGTCATCTGGTGCCTGTCTGTGATCAGCAAAGAAATTTAATTCGTGGGCCACCAGTCGTGCACTGAGGTTAGAAGATATTTTCACAAAAATCTCTGAATCCATTTCAAAAAACCCTGTAAAAAATGCCTCTTCAAATGTGTGCATATACGGACTTGGCAAAAACATAATTCTTGAGTAGATAGCCATGAGTGTTAATCGACTAGGTATGGTTGATAAATAAAAAATGAGTGCATCTAATCCCTGGTTAATGCCGATGAAGTTCAGGAATGTTTACTACGCATGCTGAAATACCTTTATTATTGTGAGTAACATACCCAAAATTTTGTTAGTCATTTTGATTGCTAAATCTGGTACAGTTGCGTATCTGGCAATCCAAAATTCTATTGTTTTTACCATGTACTCTTCAGTTGGTAAGTAATTACGAGGTGGACTTGGTAGTAATGGATAGTTGAGCCATTGATTATTTATGCTTCCCTGGCACTGTCCTTCCCAAAATTGCGTACATGAGCATCGTCTAGGTAAAACACCTAAATCTAAGATATCTTTGGTTGTGTAACCTTGGTAGGTGATTGGAAGATAAGTATTACATTCTTCACCTTCACTCATGTCTCCTATTTTGCCTAGAGGTATCTCTGGGAACTTTTGCTGAGAGCCTTCTTTTGACACATTGGAACCAAGTTCTCGAACCTGATTCACCACATGTTTCCATAGCCCGGGTTTAACTTTGTGTAGCTCTTCTAAGGTGAGATGACATAGCACCTTAGTGTTCTTCACGACTTCAGTGTTTCTTGGAACCACGAAGTCTCCATTTCTTATCAGTATTGTGGGAGCTCTAATATGAAGAGATTTGAATTCCCATGGACCTGTGAATTGTGGAAACTCTTGTAAAGAATTAGATTCAAAACTTAATCTTTCATCTTCTTGTTTCTCTTCTTGGTGTCCATAAATAGATGGAATGTCTTGGGAAAATTGATCATGAAGGTCATCGATTTCAGAAATAGGAGAGGAATTACCCTTATCCTTGGCCCATTTCTCTTCTTGTATTTCTCACAAGAACTCTTTAGTGTATTGTTCAATTGAAAGAGGCATTCTAGCATCCATAGAGTTAGGAACATAAACATTCATTGGTGGTGAGATTTCTCTTTCAACAACTTATTGAGCTTGTGGAGGTAAAGAAACTAGGGGCTTGTTTACCAACTGCTCTAATCTTTCTAGTAAGCCCTAGAAATGCAAATGTGATGTCCCTATCATCACAAAGAACATGATAAGTTTAGGGCAGATTGTGGAGAAAGGCCTACAAGTGAGGTTCACAAAAGGAGGAGCATTTCTTGAAGATCCATGTCAAGGATTCAGAAGAATTGCAAAGGGCCAAAAGATAGGTAGATTATTCACATTTGAATTGCAAGACACTAGGAACATTGCTCTCTTTAATTATGGTAGTCCACACTCACAAAATTGGAAGTATGGCACAAAAGGTTAGCACATATTGGTGAAAGATCCTTAAAGCAAATTTGCAGGGACCAAAGTGTACTTGGACTCCCTAATCTGTCAAAGCAACACATGATTTATAATTGTAGTGCATGTCAATTTGGAAAGCCTCACAGGTTACCATTTATGAAGAAAGGATATATGCATGGAGATCTCTTGGATTTGGTTCATACAGATGTATGGGGACCCAGCAAGGATGCTTCAATGTCTGGATCAAGGTATTATGTCTCCTTAATTGATGATTGCAGTAGATGGACTATACTATACTTTATGAAACAAAATGATGAAGTCTTTTCATGCTTCAAAAGATATTTAGCTTTTGTGGAGAACCAAACAGGTAAAACACCAAAAAGGCTAAGGTCGGATGGAGGGGGAGAGTACTTCTCCCATGAATTTGGCTCCTTTCTTCAAGAAAGGGGAATCAAAAGAGAGATTACTACAATGTACACTCCTGAGCAAAATGGAGTGGTAGAGAGAAGGAATATGACAATTGTTGAAGCTGTAAGGTCTATGTTAAATGAAAAACATTTATCTAATTATTTATGGGTTGAGGTTGTATCCACAACCACTTATTTGATAAACAGGTTATGTTCAAAATCACTTGATGGCATGACACCATATGAGGCTTGGAATGAATGAAGACCAAGCTTGGATCATTGTAAGATTTTTGGATGTTTTGCTTATGCTCATGTTCCTTCACAGGTTAGAGGAAAGATGGATCCAAAAGCTAAAAGATGTGTTTTCATTGGATATGACAACAACCAGAAAGGCTACAGGCTATACAACCCAACAACCAAAGGATTCTTGGTGAGTAGAGATGTAGTATTTGATGAGAATAGTTCTTCTTATGAAGACTCATGTAGTAATATCAAATTACCTTATGATCTTGAAGAAGATTTTCCAAAGCTTGTCAAGGATAACCCTTCTAAAATTGAAGAACATGATACCTTAGAAGATGATGAAGCAACTCATATTGAAAAACTCAAAATGTGGAAGTCTAAAGGTAAAGCTAAAATGTAGGAACTTGGACAAGAGGCAAAATCATCACATCATTGATTAATAAGGTCCATGAGGGAGAAAAGAAAACCAAAGAGGTATGGGTTTGATACTTCTCTAGTTACTAAACATTCAATCTATCTAGCATAGGACATAAATCAAGAGAACCCTCAACATTTGAGGAAGAAGAGAAGAAATCAGAATGGAGGCATGCAATGGAAGAGGAAATTGAAGCTCTTGAGGAAAACAACACTTGGGAATTATTTCCCATGTCCTCATCAATGAAAGTGATAGGTTCAAGATGGATTTACAAATTGAAGAAGAACTAAGATGGCTCCATTAACAGGTATAAGGCAAGGCTTGTGGCAAAAGGCTTTGCACAAACTCAAGGGATCGATTATGAGAAGACTTTCTCTCCTGTGGCAAAGATGCCTACAATTAGAGTATTGCTTAGTATAGTTTCTTCCAAGAATTGGAAGATACTTCAGTTGGATGTAAAAGATGCATTTCTTAATGGATGGATAACAGAAGAAGTATATATGGCACAACCACCTGGTTTTGAGAATCAACATTCTAATTATGTGTTGACGCTTAATAAAGCTCTATATGAATCCATCCAAAAGACAATGAAAATCTTCTGCAATCACTCTCTTCAACAAATGATCTGTTATTAGCAATGGATAGCTATCTCTATTAGCTGCATCATTGATCTTCTTAAGATTGATGCAAACCAATTTTCCATTCTTCTTTGGAGCCATGACTGTTGGTGATATCCATTTAGTATACTCAATCTCATAAATGAAATCAACAGCCAATAATTTGTCTATTTCCTCCTTAAACTTTGTAGAGCATTTATCATTGTATATGTAATGACTTTACTTACTAGGTTTTGCATTTGATGCTATAGGTATTTTATGAACAAAAATTTTAGGATCTATGACTTTAAGATCTTTTTAGCTGTAGGTAAATACATCTCTTAACTCTCTGACTATTTTGATTAAGGCCTCTGCTTCTTTTGTCATATCGTCTACTATTATAGTATATTTTACTTCTCCCCCCTCTTGGGGTTATCACTATCTTTTTTGTTTCCTCCTGATTGTCATAGGACTCTTCCCTTTTCTTTACATTATATTTTTACTTCTCCCCCCTCTTGGGTTATCACTTCCTTTTTCGTTTCCTCCCGATTGTCATAGGACTCTTCCCTTTTCTTATCCATCTTTGGTTTCAAGTCTAGCAACAATCTCTATTCAACTTCATATTTTTCGAAGTTTGATGGAACATCAAAACATCTTGAGGCCTCTTTTGTTTTTTTTTTTGTTTTGGTTTCTTTTGTTGAGTTTCTTTTCCTTTTTCTCCTTGATGTTTGATTTTGATGTATTTTTTTGAGATTTTGTCTTTCATAGAATAATTTGCTTGCATAATTTCTAGATATGACATTTTGTTGTTTATTTCCAATTTTGATTCTTTTGTGTTGGGTGCTAATTTATCCTATTCCACCCTTATCATTCTTAAACCTCTATGGGAGATAGTGTATGCTTTATCATTTTGAAAATTTATCTCCACATTCTCTTCATTGGCTACTTCTAAGGTAGAAAAGATCTTATTCCATCCACAGGGTTCAAAATCTTCATCATTGAATTTTTGAGGTACATATCTTTCATCCTCTATTTTCTTGTTACTTATACAATCTTCCTTTTGTCGGTGGAGATGGTGGAACCCTTCAGAGATGAGATGGTGCTTCAAATTCCTGCTTCACACTAGCCAAAGCTAATTTTAGGAGTGAAAACTAGACCTTTTGAGATCTCCATGAAGCACAAATAATCACCCAAGTACTTTGGAAGGTGATCCTCAAATCGTTGGATCAAAATAGATAACTTGGAGTTTCACGCTGAACCAAAAACTTGCTATTTTGGTCACTATACCTACTCAAAGAAATGAACACTACTCCTTCCCTAGTAACAACTGGAAAACATCATTTTGGGAATATCTAATTGACTAAGAAAGCTGACGTTCACAAGTTATTTCACTAGAAATGATCAACTATGCTTAGAAAATGATGCTTAGCAAAACTGAGATGCATCTCGACATTTTAGGGAGTTAATTGTATGCAGACCAGAGAGCAATGTTTTGAAGATATCTTGAGAATGGCCACGGCAATTGACATGAAACTTTTTAAGATACAAAATTAATATCTAATGAAGCTATACGAATGAAAATCACTAAAAATAAACAAGTATAGTATGAGAAATGGATCAGAGAAGCTCACTATTCTGAGTAGTATATGACAGAGTAGGAGAGATGGGACATGGGAAGATTATATGTATTAATGCATATAAATTACATTGACATTGGCAATGAATGGTTGCAGGATGTGAGGGCAATAGAAGATTTATAACGTGAGCTCAATATACCACATAAATTCCTTGAATATGATAGATAACTTTCACAAGTTATTTCACTAGAAATGATCAACTATGCTTAGAGAATGATGCTTAGCAAAATTGAGATGCATCCTAACATTTAAGGGAGCTAGCTGTATGCAAACCAGAGAGCAATGTTTTGACCGTATCTCGAGAATGGTTGAGGGAATTGACATGAAACTTTGTAACATACAAATAAACTATCTAATGAAGCTACACGAACTTAAATCGCTGAAAATGAACTAGTATAGTTTGAGAAATGGATAAGAGAATCTCATTGTTATGAGTAGTATATGACAGAGTAGAAGAGATGAGACATGGGAAGATTATATGTATTAATGCACATAAATTATATTGACATTGTCAATGAATGATTGCACAATGTGAGGGAAATACAGGAGCTATAATGTAAGCTCAATATGCCACACAAATGCCTCTAAAATCTCTGCTATTTCATCCTTCTTCCATGAAACTAGATAGTCATCCTTTATAGCCTTTTATTCGAGCCAAGATTCAAGTTTAAATTTATCTTTTACAAGAGATCATTCATGTGCTAATGAATGAAGACATAAATTTTAGGATAAGTGATCAAGCATTTAGGCTTGGAGTAATTGCACCAAAACCTTTCTTAGGAGAAATATTTTTGGTAATTTTGTTTCTTATTGGATCAAATGCCCAAAGTGGTGCTTCATCTTCACTTCCTTTAGCTAGTATTTCCTTTGATTGATCTGTACTATCATGTTCATTGTGGACCTTTTGCATTCTCTTGGATATATGTCGTGGTAATTTCCACTCCTTAGATTGACTTTAGTTACATTTCCTAAGTTTTGCAGATAAAAACAATCCTTTCCCCAATCTTGAACTACTTGTAGTTGTCTCATAAAAAGTCTTCCTAAAATGATCTCATATGAGGTAAGATGAGGAAATTCAACTATTGCAAAGGTATGTTCAATTTCTATTCCACAATTTAATGATAATCTTTTCCGAAATACTTATGGGTGTTTCAATGTGTCCATTTGCAAGTTGGAGTTTCATTCTAGTAGGATTTTCTTCATGACGACATCTATTCATATATTGTTTGTATCTCTTGGCTATTATCCTTACACTTTAATCATGTTTTAGCTTAAATGTATGAACTAGTGAAGCATTACTATGTTTAATGCTAGTTTTGGAAAATTCCCCTATGAATTCTTCCAAAAACTTATCTATGTCCACAAACATGTCCTTCCTTGATGATAAAAACCAAGTTAAGGAAAGTCCTGATAAATTCAATCCAAAGGCCTCAAATGGAGTCTTGTATTCCCCTATTTCTTTTGCTCGTAGGATTTGTTTGTACTCAGCTAGATGATCATGAGGAACTATAGATTCTTCATACTGACTTTTCATACATTTTTCTACTTGGTATGGTCTCACGGTTCTTCCAGGATTACTCCATTCATTCCTTATTCTAATGGGGAATTTATTTACTTGCTCTCCTTCTCTCAGGAAAGGGTTAGGTGAAGTATAATATCTCCTTTCTCTTTGTGGCTCTACGGGAGTGTGATGTCTACTATGCCTTGGATTTTCTAGTTGCTCTAAGTTTTGGTTCAAGTTCGTTTTTTTGAACACTGACCTAGATCATTTGCATCATCAAGGCTATTAAATACATCCTTCTGAGATTTCATATCTGACTTCCTTAAACTAAGCCATTTGCATTTGCAAGTTTTTCTTCCTATTTTCAGCATTAATTGTCCATTGATGTTGAGATTCACTGATGGAAGATTCAACCACTTTGTTTTTTATATTTTTCCAAACAAATAAAAACAATTTTTCTAGGGTTTTCTAGAAAAGGAAGCTAAGAAGCTTGTGATGGAAGATTGTCATCTCATATATGGAATTAGATAACAACATATAGATCTTACAATACTTTCTCAACAAGATGAATGAAGAATTCTCTTTCTCTAATATTAAGCACACTCACCTTTTCATCTTTTCCACACATGGTGAATCAAAAGAATATTGAACAAGTATTTGTTACCATTCACTTGGAAGATCTAGCAAGGTCCAAAGCTTTACTTCAATATTCCTTGATAACAGTGCCGAAAAATGTTTGATTTACTTTGTACTTGTCCTCTCCAATCATCATAGTATAAAGGAACAAAAACGTCAAACAATTAAATTGTCAATTTGGGAAGTATGCTAAGATCCTAGCCCCTTCTTCATCAATGGAATCCAAGGTTTATCTGTTGGAGCAAGTCTATGACAAGCCTAAGTATTGGCTTGAGTCTCACAAAGTCTTAGAAGAAGCTTTAAAAAGAAGACTATGTAAAGTTCACTTATGAACTACCTCTTGTAACTTTTGAAGAGTTTACTTAATGTAAAAGTAAGAGAATCTTAAGTGGTTGAGTCCACTTGATCAAGAATGGAAAGAGGAGCCACGAATTCGTGATTTGCGGTAGGTAGAGAATCAAATCAATCATTGATTGATTGGAGAGTGATTGAGGGAAGTTAGCCTCCCAAACTCAACTATAAATAGATGGCAGTTTTAGTCGTGGTTAGAGAGACCTATGTGAAGACCTCCAAGAGCTGAGCTTTATGCCATATCAAGGTGTGATTACAAGGCACACATATGTATCAGTAAGTCATTGTATTGTACAAGCAATATACTTTCATTTTCATGATTATTTGGTTTCATCTTTCCATGTTCTTGTGAAGTGTACTACTCACTGCCATTACTCTCAGTTTTCTCAGACAGCTTGCAGAGATGTTTTCTCTGAGCTTGGTGCACCATTTTCAGTGATTTAACTTGGTAAAGTTAGCTCTATAAGTCTACTATATGCTCACAAATTTTCATGTCATTTGGATGTTGAAATCTTCAGTTATGTTCATTTGAAGTCAACAGGGTCTGTTCATCTTCACTTCTCTGTCAGGTACCCGACTTTTTCACTCATCTTGTCAGAGCCATTTCTCAGTGGTTACTTATCCAAATTCAGTGATTTAAATCTTGTTGGATTCAGCTTACTGTCTTGTATAACCATACAAATTTGCATAATCATTGGATTTCTACATTTTGAGTTATGGTGATTTTTCTGCTCACTGGTCTATTTCTATAGCAGCCCGTGAAAATCGGGATGATGTCATCACTTGTTAAAACTCATTCTCAGTGTATGCTTTGTTATTTTTGATGAGATTACTCTTGAAAGTTAGCTCCTGAAGCTACCTAGAGTTCCCCAAGAGGAATTAAGCTAATTGCTGCTGTGCTCAGAGAAAATATGTAAAACACTGGACAGGTGTATGAACCAAGAATATGGTTATATGGTTATGTGGTTGGAGATGAAGTTATGCCAAGTTTCAGGAACAGAATTCAACCAACACAAGAAGAGCAAGAAAGATTGAGCACATGGTGCTCCAAGGATGCACTTGCAAGGTCTTATCTCCTCAACTCTATCTCATATTTTTTGTTGCCTCACATTAGAAGTTGTAAGACATCTCAGGAAGTGTGGGATGCACTTGAAGCTTTCTTTTCTTCAAGTACCAAAGCTAGGAAGCATCAACTATGGCTGGATTTCACAACTCTCAAGAAGGCTCCCAAACAAAATGTGACTGATTTTGTCACAAAGCTCAAGGTTATAGCGGATCAGTTGGGAAGCATTGGAGAGGTAATAGATGAAGAGCAAATTGTAAGGCAAGTCATCAATGGCTTGAAGGCAGATGATAAGTGGGAAGCATTCACCACAGCTATGGATTTGTACATGGACATGCATGTACCTGATTTCAACACACTCATTGGACAACTACTTACTCAAGAAGCAAAGCTTATCAAAAATGGAGAAAGCTCTAAAGGTAATCAATCTTCAGCTTTATACACGGATAAAAGCAAGTCTAAAGATAACAAAGGAAAGGCAAAGAAAGTGGATGATGAAGCATGTACATATCAAGCTAACTATGCAGGTAGAGGAAGACATGGCAGAGGTAGAGGAAGAGGAGGTAGACAAGGCAGGGGGAGATCCCAAGACTCCAACTCATGCTCTATTTGTGGATTAACTAATCATACAACTGAAAATTGCTTTAGGAATTCCAGGAATCAAAGAGGCAGAGGATACAATAGAGGAAGTTATGGATACTCAAGAGGAAGGTTCAACAACTACCATGGCAACTACAACAACTACAACAACTACAATCATTCAAACTATCAAGGAGGCTACAAAGGAAGGAGAGACTACAATAACTACACAGAAGACTCAAACAAAGAGGATTCATTATTGATCATGAACATGGCTATGCCACAAGGTAAATCTGATGAGCATGTTTTCTACATAGATTTAGGTTGTTCAAATCATGTGGTAGGAAATGTGGCACTCCTATCAGATTTAGAAGATCCAAGGAATAAGCATGAGGTACAAACAGGAGATGATACAAAACATCCAGTGGAGAAAATAGGCAATGTCAAAGCACCTGATGGAAACATCAACCTACTCAGTAAGGTACTCTATGTCCCTACCATTACAAAGAATTTGATAAGTGTTGGGCAGATAGTAGAGAAAGGGTTGCAAGTCAGGTTCACAAAAGCAGGAGCATTTGTTGAAGATCCAAGTCAAGGATTCAGAAGAATTGCAAAAGGTGAAAAGACAGGTAGATTGTTCACATTTGAATTACAGGACACTAGAAACATTGCTCTCTTTAATTATGGTAGTCAGACACTCACAGAATTGGAAGTATGGCACAAAAGGTTAGCACATATTGGTGAAAGGTCATAAAAGCAAATCTGCAGGGAGCAAAGTGTACTTGGACTTCCTAATTTGTCAAAACAACATATGATTTATAAGTGCAGTGCATGTCAATTTGGAAAGTCTCACAGGTTACCATTCATGAAGAAAGGTTATATGCATGGAGATCTCTTGGAGTTGGTTCATACAGATGTATGGGGACCTAGCAAGGAAGCTTCAATATCTGGATCAATGTATTATGTTTCCTTTATTGATGATTGCAGCAGATGGACTATCCTATTCTTTATGAAACACAAAGATGAAGTTTTTTCATGTTTCAAACAGATGGTATGAAGAAGATCAAAGATCAGATGAGAGAAGAGTTCAAGATAAGTGATTTGGGTTCACTTACCTACTTCCTAGGTTTGGAAGTTGTCTACAAAGATCATGGTTTGTTTCTCACTCAAAGGAAGTACATTAAGGACATGTTGGCAAAATTCAAGATGCAAGATTGTAAGATTGCAGGTACTCCAATGGAGGTCAATCACAAATTGAGCTCACATGAAGGTGAACTCATAGAGGACATCACATCATATCAAAGTCTAGTGGGTAGTCTCAACTATGCCACATTGACAAGAGTAGATATATGTTACAGTGTGAGTGTGCTAAGCCAATTTATGCACACACCAAGGAAACCACATATGGATGGTGCCAAAAGGATTCTCAAGTATCTCAAAGGAACCATAAATGAAGGACTTTATTATCCTTTTGTATCTGATTTAGGTTTGAAGCTATTTTCTGATGCAGATTGGGCTGGCTCCAAGGAAGATAGAAGGAGCACTTCAGGTTATCTTACCTTTGCAGGCTCAAAGCTTATTTCATGGTCATCCAAGAAGCAACCCACAGTTGCTCTCTCTTCTACTGAAGCTGAATATAGAGGTCTTGCCATAGCTACACAAGAAGCTATGTGGATGAAGACATTGTTCAAAGATCTTGGATTGGAGTTTGGAACTCCAACTATTTTTGGTGACAATATGAGTTCTATTCATTTGGCTGCTAATCCTATTTTTCATGCAAGGACTAAACATATTGAAGTTCATTATCACTATGTACAAGAGAAGGTTCTAAGCAAAGAGATTCAAATATCATATGTGTCCACTCATCAACAATGTGCAGATATTCTAACCAAAGCATTGGATGGTACAAAGCTTTGCAAATTCAAGGCTATGATAGGTTTGCAGGTAATCTTGGAAGATTAAAGACCTCAAGCATACTTGGCTTGAGGGGGAGCTGTTGGAGCAAGTCTATGACAAGCCTAAGTATTGGCTTGAGTCTCACAAAGTCTTAGAAGAAGCTTTAAAAAGAAGACAATGTAAAGTTCACTTGTGAACTACCTCTTGTAACTTTTGAAGAGTTTACTTAATGTAAAAGTAAGAGAATCTTAAGTGGTTGAGTCCACTTGATCAAGAATGGGAAGAGGAGCCACGAATTCGTGATTTGTGGTAGGTAGAGAATCAAATCAATCATTGATTGATTGGAGAGTGATTGAGGGAAGTTAGCCTCCCAAACTCAACTATAAATAGATGGCAGTTTTAGTCGTTGTTAGAGAGACCTATGTGAAGACCTCCAAGAGCTGAGCTTTATGCCATATCAAGGTGTGATTACAAGGCACACATATATATCAGTAAGTCATTGTATTGTACAAGCAATATACTTTCATTTTCATGATTATTTGGTTTCATCTTTCCATGTTCTTGTGAAGTGTACTACTCACTGCCATTACTCTCAGTTTTCTCAGTCAGCTTGCAGAGATGTTTTCTCTGAGCTTGGTGCATCATTTTCAGTGATTTAACTTGGTACAGTTAGCTCTATAAGTCTACTATATGCTCACAAATTTTCATGTCATTTGGATGTTGAAATATTTAGTTATGTTCATTTGAAGTCAACAGGGTATGTTCATCTTCACTTCTCTGTCAGGTACCCGACTTTTTCACTCATCTTGTCAGAGCCATTGCTCAGTGGTTACTCATCCAAATTCAGTGATTTAAAACTTGGTGGATTCAGCTTACTGTCTAGTATAACCATAAAAAGTTTCATAATCATTGGATTTCTACATTGTGAGTTATGGTGATTTTTCTGCGCACTGGTCTATTTTTGTAGCAGCCCGTGAAAATCGGGATGATGTCATCACTTGTGAAAACTCATTCTCAGTGTGTGCTTTGTTATTTTTGATGAGATTACTCTTGAAAGTTAGCTCTTTAAGCTACCTAGAGTTCCCCAAGAGGAATTAAGCTAATTGCTGCTGTGCTCAGAGAATTATGTAAAACACTGGACAGGTGTATGAACCAAGAATAGCAAGTTTTCACCTCTGAGCTAACTCCAACTTATCTGTTTTGATCTATCTTTTTGAGAGTGATCTTCCAAGGTACATAGGGTGTATAATACATCCATTGGCAAGCTAAAAGGGCCCACCATATACTCCTGGAGTTCCTTTGGCTGGTGTAGATCAAGGATTTTGCAACACCTCTTCATCTTCAAGCACATACCTATCCATCTCTTTACATTATCATCACAAGATCAATATTATGAGTTAGGAATAAGCTTTCTCAATGCTTCTTGTGTCAAAAGTGTGCCATATAAATAGATTGGTAACATCATATTAAAATTCTAGTACCTATACCTCTATGATGAGAAAATCATGATTTTGACAGATTCATATAGTCATGAAGAAACAATACTTTGAAGGATAAATGGAGCTGAGAAGATAAAGATAGACTTATGAAAGCTAAAGATAAACAGTCAAATAGCTATTGATCACAAAGATAGATAAATAGTCAAATAATTATTGACCACAAAGATAAATCCACAAAAAATATTCAAAAAATCAACTTGAAATCACCATTAAAGCATGATGATGAGATTTCAAAGAAAGAAGAGCTCTCAAATTTTCATTGATTGACAAACATACAATATGTCCCTAGAATTGATTCATAATTGACTTATATATTTTTTTCAAGTGTCCCTTTTCACACTCAAAATTTGTCTAAATGTTTACCCAAAAAATCTACTAGCTTGAGAGCTCTAAAAATTCTACAAAAAATATATATCTTATATCTATTAATGAGGTCTAACAAAGTTGATCAAGGTATTTTTGTTCAACGTTTTGAGACATAATCAATTTTTTGCACCAACGTATTAAGTCATTGGCCATGGTCGAAAGCAATGATGTATTGGATTCTTACATAGTTGGAAAGTTATACTTTAGATGCGACACTCACTTACCACATGTCCTTCCTTACTACACATTCTACACCAAAGTCCACTTTTACTTCCACCTTTTGATTGAAGTTGTTCTAGCTCCTGTGAAGGATTCCCACTTGTCATCTGCTTTAATCCCATTGATGATTTGCCTTATGATTTTCTCTTCTTTAATCACCTTTCCAATGCTTCCTAATTGATCATAAATGTCCTTCATCTTTGTGACATAATTAGTCATACTTTGTTTGGAGTTTTCTTCAATGTAGTAAACTCCATCCACAACAGATTCTTCCTTGCTCTCATGTTTGAAGAAAAGAAAGCAGCAAGTGCATTCTAGGTCCCCCTTGAGGTCTTGCATCCATTCAAATGAGGTAAAAGAAAATCAGAGATTGAGTTTAGAATGTATGATCTTGCTAATGTATCCTTTGAACACCAAGTTGTGAGTCTCTCTTGCTCTTCAAGTGATGGTTGCCCTTTGCTTTTCATTGTTGGCATTACTTCATCTTCCGATATGTATCCGAAGAGATTTCTTCCTTGAAGGTAGGACTCCATCCTCAGATACCATGTTGGGTACTTGTTCCTATCCAATTTGTCAATGGTAGAAGGAAAAACATCTTCCATGTTGATTTGACAAAGCTCTGATACAACTGTGAGAAGAGATGGTGATACACTCCAAAGATGATGTTGGTGCTGCAATAACCTACTCTACACTTGCCATGTTTTACTCCAAGAATGCTTAATAGACACTTTGATCTTGCTAATGATGCAATAAAATGTCCTTAGTACTTTGGAAGATCATTCTTAAATTGATTCATCAAAACTGATAACTTAACACATAATAGATGATCAAACTTGTTATTTTGGGATGAATAGCACTCTTGTATTATAGTTAGAGCTCATAGTCTGCTAAAAATTGACCAGAGAAACTTTGCACACATTCAATTGAATATATTATGGGCCTAAAGCAACAAATTTGATGAATTTTAATGGACTGTATTGAGAGAAATCAATTTAGGAACATTGGGGTGTCATCCCAACTTTTTAGGAGTACACAACCTGCATACATAGGTCACTTTAAACTGATGTAGCTCAAAGAGTAAATATCCAAATATGATGAAACTTAAAATGAAGCAAATAGACGTATCATGTTAGCTATAGCAATTTAATCACTTCAAAAGAGTAAGTACAGTGAGAGAGATCATTGATCAAATGTGAATCAAAAACATAGAGTAAACCTGAGACAGCAGTTGTAGAGAAATCCAAGTATGATCAAGGAAATCAATCTATATTGCACATATAGTACATGAAATTGATGAGAATGAAGCATGGGAAGGAGGAGCACAATGTGTCTTTCAATGATGATCCAAATCTCGATTCTAATCTCCTCTAAAGGAGTGCTCGACCCCACGACTTTCCTCATGAGCTTTATAGGAATTTTTGAATTCAAATTTGGTGGGGATTCCACCTAAAAGTTATTCCATTCTAGGAAATCCTATTTCACATACTACCTCTGCACTAATGCCTGTGGCCACTGCCAACATGCCCTCTGTGGAAGGGGAATCAAGCAAGAAAAGAAGAAGAAGAAAATCAAAGACCAAAATTGCTCAGTAAAGAATGAAGATCATAAAGCAAAAGATCCACCCTCTGCCCAAAGCCCCGTAGGGGCACGCATCAGGCAACAATGCCAAACATCCAGGTCCTGAGGAATGGAATTAAAGAACAATCACAACCAGGACATTTCATGGGAAGGACGGACCAGGGCCAGGAAGTATCCATGAAGAAGTGCAATACAATACTTGGCAGGTAATAATCCTCTCACTGATAGCGTGCGATGGCAGAAAATAAACAGGCTTAAAGCAATGCAACAGGGTCAGATGTGTGAAGACAAAGGCATATCAGAAGACCAAAAGCTAGAAAGGGGAGAGGCTGAAAAGTTGAAGAGAGTGACTAAGAACAGCACATTCTTAGTCACTGGTGGTGTGCGGGGCAGCTCGACCTAATACAAAAACCTAGATATGTGATATAAGGAATGCCAAGGGGAAACAAAAGCAAAAGACATACCTCGGATAAGATAACCAATTGTCTAACAATCCTTATCACTTCTTCGACCATTGGGTGCGTGTATTCAAAAAGCTTAGATGAGCAGCAAACGAGAAGCAAAAGCCTGTCAAGGGACGATAGAGACAAAGAGGGGGAGAGTGTTGTAGAGCAAGAGGCATGAAAGGGGCGCCCCAAAATTTTCAAATTAATGGGCATATTTTCTTCTTCAAAGTCTTAGGAAATTCCCTCAAAGCCATATAAATGCACTAGAGGAGTCCTCTAGATGCATAATCCCAAATCATTGTAATATATTCCTGGTAAAATAGTAGGAAAATAGAGATAGTTAATAAAGTGCCGGTCTCTTGTGTGAAAGGACCATTTTTAGGGCACATGTATATAAGTCACTTGGTGACTCTTTGTAGAGACTTTTCGCCATTGTGAAGAAGGAGAGCTCCTGATTTTCGAAATTGCTTCTTTCTTGCAGATTTTCATCTTCTCTTTGATCTTCAATGTGTGTGTGATGCTTGGAATGTGTGTGTAGGACTGTTGTCTACCCCTCCCCATTGTTTTTGAGCTACTGTAGTGTCTATGTGAGCTAGTAGAAGTTTTGGAGTGAGTGTGGGTGTTTCCCGCCATCACTATTAGTTAGAGAGGTGGATTAGTCTTTTCTCATGCATATAAGGTGAACCACTTCATTTCCCATCACGTCTGCACATGTCCTCATACACTTGGTTAGGTCATTTCATCGGATTGACAAAGAAACGTGTGTCAATTCCTCTCTATACGCACTTGTGTGGCAAATGAGATTTAGTCTCTTTGGCACAAGTCCTTAAGTCTTCTTGACTTAGGTACACACGTTTTTGGCACCGTTGGCGGGGAACATCTCAACCAAGGTGCCTTCGTGATGGTTATAGCTCTAGAGTGACAAAATCGTACTTGTAGAAGTGAATTCGTTCAGTGGCAAGTAGTCAACCACTTCAGCACTTGTTACTTCACATCCTGGAGGTGTGTGTAATGAGTTTTTAGGTTTAGGGTTAGTAGGAAGGAAGAGAAGGAAGAGTTAGGGTTAGGTTAGGAGAAGAGAAGTGAAGTAGGAGTAGGCCAAGATCACCAAGAAAAATCCAAAAAAATTGCCAAATTAGTGTAGTTAAGTTCAGTCACCAAAAAATATAAAAACCAAAAATTGGGAGCTCATTTGACATTTGCTTCTTCCTGGTATCGTCTGAGCACAGCGATCAATATCGCCGGTGTAGTATCGCGCTCCCCAGGCTCTCAAAGCTAGATAGTGAACTCAAGGTACAAGCAGGACACCTTAGAGGTAAGATTCCCTAACATTTCAATGGCAAAAACACATTAGAAGTTGTTGAAGCTCAAGGTCAAGGACAAAGCATGGAAGCGCATCAAGGAAGTGGACACACAAGAAGAAGGAGCAAGTAGGGAGCTCCAAGAATCACATGTCAAATTTTCAGAAGAAATCCCTATCAAAATAGTGATTTTTATCACTAAAAATCATTGTAAATACCATTTTCTATTTTTACAACTCCATTTTGTTCAAGCCAAGGAGTCCTTGAGCTTGAGGAGTATTAGATGTATCATACTATCAATTTTCATAATTTTTAGATTCCGTGTGAGCTCCCAAATAAGCCCTAGAACCTAATTTTTAACTAGGCCGGACACTCGGTCTAGACAAGGCCAAAACCACTCAAAAACTATAAAAAGGGCTGGAGAGCTCATTTATGGGTTAGCTTGTTGTAGATTTCAGCTTTGCAAGAAAGTTCTTTTGTAATCGAAGTCCTTCCATTGTTCCACTCTTTGCTCTTACCTTGTGCGCGTGTGTGTATGTGTGTGCATGTTTGTATGCTTTCACTCATACACTTGTGCACTTCACTTGCTCTTGGTCTTCATACTGGTCCTCACATCTCCGCGGATTGACATTTATGAGGTGAAGCTCCGCACGTTGGTACTTGCCATTGTGCTAGAGTGACACCAAATTTGGCGTCGTTGCTGGGGAGAGAGCTTGGAGGACGAGTGTGTGACGGTAAGACGTAGAGTAGCGACGTTGGAAGGTAAAGAAATCACCATTTTCAGTTCAGTTTCTGAGTTTTTCTTCATCTCCATCTTCATCATCACCACCATCTTCCCCACCTTCATCTTCTCATATTTTCTTCACTTTTGGTTGTACATTTATCTCGTTTTTCACCTGTGGCTGCAAGCAGGAAGCACAAAGTGCATTCAGAACTAAAACACTGGAGAATTCGCCTTGAAATCCACATAAAACATCAAAAAATTGAGTGAACAGCCTCGGACGTGACGTGACCTGTGCCAAGTATCGTGAGTGCAATATCATGGTTTTGAAGGGAGATTTTGCATCTGCACATACATAGAGTGACAACTAGGACACAAGGTACTCATATTTGCAAAAAAATTTGAATTTGGACTCCAAAAGATCCAAGTATCATGTTCTCTCACAGTTGAAGTATCGCGATCCCTGGATATCGTGAAACTCCCGTGGTCGAGTATCGCGATACTTGTAGTGGTCACATATCGTGTATCGTGTATCACTGAGAAACATTCACGATTCTAGACAGATATCGTGTATCGTATATCGTGAACTTCTGATCGCGATACCCATCATGTATCGTGTATCGTGGAGTTAACTTTCGTGATACCTGGTAGATATCGAGTATTGTCAGAAAATTACTCACGATATTGGTCACATATCGAGTATCGTAGAGATATGAAAACGATACTTGATGAATCTCGAATATCGTGGGAATTCCAAGTATCATGTATCGTGATTTTTTCGCGATACCTACCCAATATCGTGTATCGTGACTTTCAATGTCAAGTATCGTGAGTCTAACTCTCGCCTGATATTGAGTATCATGTATCGTGGGATTCCTCGTGGCGATACCTGTGCAATATCGAATATCGTGAGGGTCCTTCCTCGATACTTGCTGGATATCGAGTATCATGATCTGTCTAGTTGGTCGAATATCGTGTATCATGGCAAGGCAAGTATCATGTATCGTCTCCTTCCAAGTATCGTGATACTTGATAAGTATCGTGTATCGCCTGTTTTGAAGCATTTCCTGAGAGGTCTTATTTCCCTGTTTTAACCCCCAGAACCCTGAATTGGCATAACTTTCTCATACGAAATCCGTTTCCTATGATTTTGAGTTTGTTGGAAAGCTCGTGGGTTAGTAGATAGGGTATTTTGAAGTTGACCCTTATGTTGGACTAGGGAGCAAGGGGTTCCACAAGATTTTGAGCAGTTCAAAGGACAATTGTAGACTTGTATACAAGGCTTATGAACCTAAGATCAAGTAGACGCTTAGGAAGAGATAGATAAAGTACCAAATCACTTGAAACTAAGGTCAACTACACAACCAAGTCAGGGACTCACAACTTAGGGGTTAACACTACGTGCTGAATTCATAGACAGTCAAAAATGTCACTTAACTAGGAGAGATTCTTGGCTTCTAAAGACATACATAGTTCCATACCTAGGGAAGGCCTTATTTCTACAATGGAAGGGGAATATAGGACGTCTCTTCAATACACATCCAACAACTTGCAGGGAATACCCATCTACCTTGATGGTCTATAGAGGACAGCAGCAAGAATGATAAACACCATAGAATCTGAAATAATTCCAAGACCAGCTGTCAAGTATGAAAGTGGAGTTTATAGGGACAAGATGGACCAGATATATGTAGTAACCGAAAACCCTGATCAGATTAATGAAAGAGGAGAATTAGCTTGAGATCAGGCAACTACCTCACAAAACCCATTTGAGACCCAGCAAAGAACAGAAAATGTGATGTTAGGACAAACGAGCTAAGGTAGTATACCCAATGGACCACATGAGCAATTCACCATGCCAGGAATTAAACCCCATAACCACACTAGTCAGGGAATGGGAAATCTGAATAGAACCACATTTAGGGGAGAACCCACCCAAGATGTAGGAGCTGGAATACACCTAGTAAAATCTGCTTATCCCATCATAAGTCAAACCCCAAAGCCTGACAAAATACTGAGACCAATCCAATTGGCCAAATGTATGCGAAATCGTTATGATGGCACAGGAGAGCCATATGACCACATTGCAGAATTCAAGCAGGTATTGCGAGCGGAGCAAGTGGATGACTTTTTCATGCAATATGAATCCTTTGGGCTAACCCTCACAGGAATAGCCTTGACCTAGTTTCAATCCTTGGATCCAAGTTGCTTTGAGCATATTGAACAATTCTTCCAAGAACTTATTTGGGAATTCACTAAGTGAGGGATCAAGCACAATTCATCATCCTTAATACATAGTTTCAAACAAGCTCCTAATGAGACAGTAAAAAATGCAGCACGAAGATTTAAGCAATATGTAGCCCGATGCCCTGTGACAGAGAGACCTTCTCAGCAAAAAATGATATCTTTATTTTTAGAAGGTCTAACCAATGGAATGTTGAGAATCTTAGTATATGTAAAACGACTACAAACCCTAAGTGAGTGCCTTCAGGAGTGCATAGATTTGGAAGGAAACATAGATGAGGATCTCAGAACCACACAAGATCCTACCAAGTCAGAGGATACAAGGAACAATGAAACTTCTAGTTCGAGTTATGTGGAGGAAGTGGCAGAGTTAGTGGTCAAAAAAATAGGGATACAAGGACAAAGGAACTACAAGAACTCTTCCTTGAGAGTGCCAATGTTAGGAAGTTGCACACTTTGCGGTGGGGATCATCCATCTCATGTCTGCACCAGAGAAGCATTAGGGTTATCACAACCTTACCCTTATGATAGACAACCAACTCGAGCGCCTAACATGTACTCTTATAGTGAGCAGAAGTACATCAACTACAACACCAAAAACTCTCCAATGAATAGACATCCACGACCGTTTGTACCACCCCACTGTAGACCATACGAGTACCCTCCTACAGAACAAGGCAGAGAAGTTTGTAGGTATAACCCATGTCTAGGATCACGAGGAGCATCTAGACTATATGAACATGGAGGATATGGCCAACCTCAACCTATACTAGGACAACAATCACCCCACCCACTATCTCCAACACAAGGGTAGAACATCACAATACAAGTTCTTTGTCTTGAGTGTGGTAAAGAACAACTCTTGAGAGATTGTCCTGTACATCCCTCTAGTGCACCAAAGGTTACACCCGTTAATGTAGTAGGCTTAGTGGGGGATTTAGGTTCCAGTAGTGATAATGTGGCTCCTATACACGCAGTTACTAGGGCACAAGCCTTACAACAAACTAAACCAACTGAGTAATCAGAGCCAAGTGAATCAGGAGAGCCTAGTAAGAGAAGAACAAGAACATGGAAGGATACTAGAGAGAAGGCCAATCGTAAGTGGACCAAAAAGTTATCCGAACTAGAAGAACGCTTGAAAGATGCAAAAACAAAAATAGAAGATATTGCCTCTCAAAACCCCTTGCATGTCAAAACTCCATCCACACCACCTCATCTCCACCCACCAACCACGATAAATGGACCACCACAACCGGGGTCTCTTCTTGCAGATCCAACCCCAGAAGACTTGGACATGATGTTCAAGGCATACGAGGCTCGACTTCAAGAAGGGCCAACAGCTGCAAACCTAGACAAGAGCTACCCTAGCGAAGATTTAGAGATTGAACGGACAAAAATGTGCATTAAAATGGTGGAACTAGCTCAAGCTATGTTCGAGGCCAACCAATCGTTCAATCAGACAATGGGGCAACCAATTGTTCCACAAGGTTACAAATGTGAGGAAGGTAATACTTATCTTCCAATCACCTACCAAGGTTACACAACCAAAGCTGGTGCTGCTATTGCAACCACCTCCTTGTGGAAGTGATGGGGCAAGCCCACATTAAGACCAACTAGAATGAAGCTTCAAATGGCTGACGGCCATGTGGAAAGACCTCTAGGATTGCTCGAAGGGATAACTCTAACCACCTATGGTGTAGAGTTTGAACACACATTTGCTATATGTAACTTTGAGAAAAATAATTTCTACGAAATGATCCTAGGAAGACCCTTCCTACATGAACTGCAAATATTATAGTATTGGGGAACCAACTCCTTATACTTGCAGCACTTAGGGGTCACAACCAAGGTCAATTTGAAGGATTACACCTTCAGAGATGTACAACCCCTACAGTGGAATCCCATCCACAAGGATCAAGAAGATTCAATCTTTGTGCATTCTAAAAGTTCATCTGATACATGCTGGATGCATGAAGATACTCATTTGTGGATGTGTAAGGTCACAAAGGAAGAGGAAAAACGCTTAAAGGCAAGAGAAAAAGGAATTTCTCAAGGAGATAGACCAGATAGAGACCCAGCCTATACACCGATGATATTTCCAGATGAGGAATTTGAGCCTCATGGTTGGACAGAAATCCTAGCCACCATGGACATTGCTGTCAATGAAGAACAATGGACACCTCATTGTGATGAGGAGGGATATGATATTTCAGTGTTCATGTGTCAGCCCTTGCTAGAAGAATGTGACTCTAGTGACTTCATAGAAGAAGAAGAGATTGATGATGATCTAGAGTCTATTGTGATGGATAGTTGCTTTATTTCAGAGGAGCACTATCTAGAAGACATAGGAGTATTTACACAAAAAGAAGAAGAAGAACCTCTCACAAGCATCAAAACGGTAAATTCAAAGGATGGGAGTGATGGTAGTCAAGAGAAAAGGAAAAGAAAATTAGTGAAACAAGGAGAGGAGGAGCAATTATTTGAAGTACCAGAAAATTTCAAGAAATATGAAGTGGAAGACCGAAAAATTTTGGTACGAATGCCTAAGAGAGAGGCCACAATAGGAGAAGCATATGATAATAAAGAAAACACCAAAAAAATCGTAGTCACCATCAAAGAGAATGAAGAGAGATGCACATACATAGGAGATGACCTAAGTAAAGAAGAGGAAGCAGAGTTGGTAGCCTTGTTAAGGGAATATAGGGACGTGTTTGCATGGCACTATAGAGACTTGAAGGGAGTAGATCCGAAAATTTGTTCTCATACGATTCCCATGATAGCAGATGCCAAGCCCACCAAACATAAGCCCTACACATATAATGACACTTATGCAGCCAAAATTAAAGAAGAAATTGATAGATTGATTGAAGCTGGATTCATCTATGAGATTGAGCATACTAAATGGGTGTCCCCCATTGTAGTGGTGCCCAAGAGGAATGGAAAGTTACGTGTGTGTATTAACCTTGAAAAAGTTAATGCCGCCACGATAAGAGATAGTTATCCGCTTCGAATCACTGAACATTTATTGGAATGTGTTGCAGGCAAGGAGGTTTACAACTTCCTTGATGGATTTTCAGGTTACAATCAAGTAGCCATTGCCCCAGAAGATCAACATAAAACAGATTTTGCCACAAAGTGGGGGATCTTTGCATTTTGTGTGATGCCATTTGGGCTCACCAATGCACTTGCAACATTTCAAAGACTCATGTGTCATGTCTTCAAAGAGTTCTTGCGAAAGAGCTCATAAGTATATGTGGACGATTTATGTGCTCATTTCCCAGAGCGAAGATACCACATCCTTGAGCTCAGATAGATCTTCAACAAGTGTAGAGAATATCAAGTGTGTCTGAACCCAGAAAAGTGTGTGTTCATGGTACATCAAGGTAAAATCTTAGGTCATATTGTTTCTAAGAATGGAATATCGACAGATGAGGACAAGGTAAAAGCCATAGCAGAGATGCCGAGGCCGAGGAATGTTAAAGATGTACAAGCCTTTATGGGCCATTGTGGATATTACCGTAGGTTTATTCACATGTATGCAATTATAGCTAAACCTTTTTATGCTTTGTTGACACAGCACTCCTGAGTAATCAACCTATAGAGGCTCAGGAAGTACCACAAACAAACATAAAGGAAATGGAGGAAAAGATAGCCAGGTATGAAGATCAGCTCAAGTAGGAGCAGGCAATCATTGCCGAATGGGAAAAGAGATATGTGGATGATACCGCGGCTCTAAGGACAAAGTGGAAAAAGGCCGAGAATAGATATATGGCGCAATGTAAAGAAGACACTGATCACCTTGCTATCGTGGTTGAAGAAATTCTCAAAAACAAGGAAACAATTTCTAAGGCCAATGAAGAAATCAAGCAAAAGGATGAGATGATAAAGTAGCTACAAGAGCGGCTAGAGCAGAAGGCAATTGAGGGGACACCAGTAGTTCCAAAATCCACAGCGGCTACTGAGGAGATTGAGGTACGTCCTCTCTCTCCCCCGTGACATCATTCACCGATAAGGGAGGAAATGGAGATCCAATTTGAATATAATCATCGGGATATTGCAGAACTGAGCCGACATGAGAGGGCACTATTGCTGTCCCAGCTCATTGCGAATTTGAAGATCAAGTAATCAAGGTCATGAAGGAAGCTCAGATTGAGAGAAAAAAATTAGAATAGGTATTGAATCCATTTAATGTACCATGTGGACTCTTTAAAGAGCAAACATGGCAATACATAAAGACCACGACAAATAAATAGCCTGACAACAACCTCCAGTTCAACAATAATACTTTCAACTATACTCAAGAGGAATTTGAAAGGGCTGATCCTATATGGAGGTGCAAACTTTTGGAAAAGAATCCTACACTGCGGGTACAATGGGAAGCATCGCCATATGCACTTCAGGTAAACCCATCTTTTTGTCCAGTACCCCGTAGACGCTCCTGGTCGCAATTTTGGGAAGGATAGCGCTAGGGTAGCATAAATAATCAATGGCTCAATTCTCCTCTATTACCAAGTCCACTGCATAATTACCTACCAACAAAAGAATACATGGTGAAAACCATGGAATTTTGGATTGCTCGATATGCGACTATACCGGATCTAGCAGTCAAACTGACTAATAAGATTTTTAGCATGCTCCTGACAATGATTAAAGTCTTCCAACATGCCAAATATACATTTTTGAACTTCATCGGCATTACACAGGGATCTGAAGCACTTGTTTTCGATCTTTCAACTATCCCTAGCATATTAACAATTATGGCATACTACTCACGACTTATGTTTTTGCCAAGCACGTATATGCAAACATTTGAAGAAGCATTTTTTACTGGCTTCTTTGAAATTGATCAGAAATTTTTGTTAAGATAACTTCAAATCTTAATGCAAGACTGGTGGCTTATGAAACGAGTTTTTTTGCGGATCACTGACAAGCACCAGAGGATGGAGTGAAGTCAAGCTAGTGGAAAGAATTCATGATATGTCATGCCAATTTGCTTAATCAATGAGAGCAAGATGCCATACAAAGGTACTCACGTCACCACAAAAAGCCTGTCGAGGATGACAAAGTTTAGGAGGAGGGACGTGTGGAAGGGGAATCAACCAAGAAAAGAAGAAGAAAATCAAAGACCAAAACTGCTCAGTAAAGAATGAAGATCATAAAGCAAAAGATCCACCCTCTGCCCAAAGCCCCGCAGGGGCATGCATAAGGCAACAATGCCAAACATCTAGGTCCTGAGGAATGGAATTAAAGAACAATCACAACCAGGACATTTAATGGGAAGGATGGACCAGGTCCAGGAAGTATCCATGAAGAAGTGCAAGACAATACTTGGCAGGTAATAATCCTCCCGCTGATAGCCTGCGATGGAAGAAAATAAGTAGGCTTAAAGCAATGCAACAGGGTCAGATGTGTGAAGACAAAGACATATCAGAAGACCAAAAGCTAGAAAGTCGAGAGGCTGAAAGGTTGAAGAGAGAGACTAAGAATACCACATTCTTAGTCACTGGTTGTGTGTGTGGTAGCCCGACTTAATATAGCAACCCAGATATGTGATATAAGGAATACCAAGGGGCAAACAGAAGCAAAGGACATACCTCGGATAAGATAACCAATTGTCTGACAGTCCTTGTCGCTTCTTTGACCACTAGGTGCGTGTATTCAGAAAGCTTAGATGAGCAGCAAACGAGAAGCAAAAGCCTATCAAGGGATGACAGAGACAAGGAGGGGGAGAGTGTTGTAGAGCAAGAGGCACGAAAGGGGCTACCCAAAATTTTCAAATTAATGGGCATATTTTTCTTCTTCAAAGTCTTAGGAAATTCCCTCAAAGCCATGTAAATGCACTAGAGGAGTCCTCTAGATGCATAATCCCAAATCATTGTAATATATTCCTTGTAAAATAGTAGGAAATTAGAGATTAGTTAATAAAGTGCCGGTATCTTGTGTGAAAGGACCATTTTTAGGGCACATGTATATAAGTCACTTGGTGACTCTTTGTAGAGACTTTTTGCCATTGTGAAGAAGGAGAGCTCCTGATTTTCGAAATTACTTCTTTCTTGCAGATTTTCATCTTCTCTTTGATCTTCTATGTGTGTGTGATGCTTGGAATGTGTGTGTAGGACTGTTGTCTACCCCTCCCCACTCTTTTTAAGCTACTGTAGTGTGTGTGTGTGAGCTAGTAGAAGTTGTGGAGTGAGTGTGGGTGTTTCCTGCCATTCACTATTTTGGCCATAACTTGAAGCACGGTTGTCAGAATTGAGTACGTCTATTAGATGGGTGTCATCGAGAGCTTCGAAACGAACCCACTATTGGCCATATTCAGAGTTCGAAACTGGGAGAAATCCTCGATTTAGTGAAAACTATTGTAAGTGGTATCGCGATAGACACTTCCAGTATTTGAGTGAGTTAGAGAGGTGGATTAGTCTTTTCTCATGCATATAAGCTGAACCACTTCATTTCCCATCATGTGTGCACATGTCCTCATACACTTGGTTAGGTCATTTCATCGGATTGACAAATAAGTGTGTGTCAATTCAACACTGTATGCACTTGTGTGGAAAATGAGATTTAGTCTCTTTGGCACAAGTCCTTAAGTCTTCTTGACTTAGGTACACACTGTTGGAAGCAGTCAGAGGCACAGACGCCACGGAAGCATGTGAAGACGAAGCAGGGAGCCAGGCGGATCAATTTTTTAAACAAATATATTTCTTATTAATTCTCCAAACATTCAACAGTGATTGTTATCACTAATTGTAACATATGTATCATAAGAAAACCCCATTTTGTAATCCATAGCTCCATTTTGTGCAAGCCGAGGAGTCCTCGAGCTTGAGGAGCTTAGGTAGAATACTCGTACCAAATTTCGTTATTTTTAGACATCGTTTACCCTTCCAAATAGCCTCTAGGACCTATTTTTTTAACTAGGCCGGTCACTAGATGTGAAACCGGTCAAAACTAGTCTAGAAACTATAAAAAGAGCTAGAGAGCTCATTTTTGAGATTAGCTTGTTTGAGATTAGAGTTATTTTTGAGCTTGTAAGAGTATTCTTGAGTAATAGAGCTAATTTCCCACCTTCCATTGTGTCTTGCTTGTCTCTTCATTGTGTGTGTGTATGTGTGTGTGCATCTTTGTGCTTCTCACCTTCACTCTCACATCATCTCACGTTCACGATCTTCATATCACTCCTACCTCTCCCTCGGATTGACATTAAGGAGGTGAAGCTTCTTAACGTGGTTCTCACCATTGTGCTAGAGCTACACCAAATTTGGCGTCGTTGCCGGGGATCGAGTCTAGGACGAATGTGTGATGGTAAGAGTATAGCAAGAAGTGGCGTTGGAAGGTAAAAATTTCAGTTTTTGTTGTTGTTTTTACTTAGTTTTTAGTGTTTTTCACCTTCCCCACACTCCATCTTCATCATTGCATCATCATCTCCATTTCCAAAAAAATCAGAAAATTCACCATATCCACCCATTCACCTCATTTCCCCTCATTTGTGCATGCGAGAGAGCGAGAGAGAGTTTTTGCGATTGTATGTGCTTGCTTTTTCTTGAGTTTTCTTGCAGGTACAGAGCTTCAGAGCATCAGGAAAGCTTCCAAAAGGTAAAAAATGTACTTTCTGTCAGAGATTTCCGAGTGTGGCGGACCATCGCGATGGTCTGCAATTTTCGGTTTTTGAGATAGGCGACCACACCACTAGATAGGCGATACTTGCGCATTCACGGAACCACAATTACATTTTGAAAATTCGTTGTTTGGTGGACCATCGCGATTGGCTCGGACCATCGCGATTGTGTCGCACCATCGCGATAGGCTCACGCCATCACGACGGCTCGGCCGGACCATCGCGACGGTTCGCTTTTTCGGACCATCGCGACGGTTCACTTGAGCCATCGCGACGGTCCACTTGGACCATCGCGATTGTCCAGTTGACCCCGCACCATCGCGATTGGCTCACGCCATCGCGACGGCTCGGCCGGACCATCGCGACGGTTCGCTTTTTCGGACCATCGCGACGGTTCACTTGAGCCATCGCGACGGTCCACTCGGACCATCGCGATTGTCCAGTTGACCCCGCACCATCGCGATTGGCTCACGCCATCGCCACGACAGTGCCACGTGTCACGATAGACCATCGCGACGGTTCAACTTTTGGACCATCGCGACAGTCCAAAATCGGACCATCGCGATTGGCTCAAGCCATCGCATCGCGGACCATCGCGACGGTTCACTTCGGACCATCGCGATTGTCCACCGTTGACCGTTGACCGCGCCATCGCGATTGTCCGCCCGATCACGCCATCGCGACGGCTCATTTTTTGAACCATCGCGACGGTTCGCCCTCACGCCATCGCGATCGTCCAAATCCCGCGCCATCGCGACGGTTCGCTTGGACCATCGCGACGGTCCCAGACCATCGCGATTGCCCACCCCCATCGCAAATTTTGGACTTCAATTTTTGACCAATTTTGAGGGTATTTTTGGAAAATTTTTGGACCATTAGACTCATAGGAGACCCCTTAGCTCATATTTGAGGGAAAATTGGATTGTCAGTTTTTACCCCCCAGGACCTGAACCCTCATAACTTTTTCATCCGAAGTCCGTTTTTTGAGCTTAATAGCGCGTTAGAAAGCTTGTGACGAGTACTACGTGACCTCAACTGTTTTTTTCATAAAGAATACATCTATTTTTGGATAAGCTAATTTGAGGTTCACCTAGTTTGGGACTAGGAAGTCAGGGGGCACACATTAAAATTTGGGCAAAAAGGGAAGGGATTGAAAAGGGTGTATATACTCAAGTGTTTGATCATCTTGCGAATGGGTCTAATATTGGAATTTTTCCAGGTCTAGCAAAGGCAAGCAAAGGCAAGCAAGCAAGGCAGTGAAGACAGCAGAGCTTGGGAAGCACGGCTTCTTGGGCAACAGGGCATCAGAGCAACCAGAAAAGCCGACTCGAGGTTGGAAGATTACTCAACCCCCTCAGTCAATTCTTAGCTTAGGCTAAACGGTAGTTGTGGATTAACGACGATAGGAACGCCTCAAGTTCAAGATACCTAATTCTATCAAGTTTAAGACTTAAAGTAAAGGTGTGTGTGACGCGAAAACCTAAAGAAAAGAACATAAGTCTGACGGAACGAGAACTCAAAATCATAACGGAAGTCGAATTCCTGACGCATATATTAAGACAAGAATCCAAAGAAAAATTAAAAAGAACCAAGAATTAATCACAAAGAACCATTGACGATCTAAGGGTGTAATTGAGCGTGCAAGGAAGGAAATTAATGAACCTTAGATCAGGCAAACATATAGGTAAGTCGGACCGACGAAGCCTTAGATCATCAGAGGCTAGTGTAAGAACCACTGCTCGATCTTGGGCTCAACAATTGAATAGTAGTTATCCCTACGAGTTGAGCTCAGAATCAAGTGAATCAGAAATGGCATTTAGCGCAGACAGACCAGAAGGAGGATCTCATGTAGCATACTTAGAAAAACCTGAAGGACCCTATAGAACGCAATTAGAGTTTCTCCGAACCAACCGACTAGGTGCTCGCATCTATGAGGATGGTTTGCAAAGGCAAGTGGTGCAACTGCACAACCCTGATCAACCCATTGGATTGGAAAGACCAGTGGTGAAATTTGAGAGAGACGCTTACCTAGACAAAGAGGGAACCATGTACATTCTAAGTACGCAGCCAAACGATACTAATGAGTTTGGCACAATTCAATTAGAGAAGGAAACGAAATTTCCAGGAAAAGAACCGATAGAAGAACCTAGAACACCTAGAGGGAAATCCGTATTAACAAGAGTAATCATCCCAGAATGGATCCCTCAAGATAACAGGAGCACCGAGTTGTTTGTAAATAAAGAGACAGATGAAGCCTTTTGGAGGTACAGAAAGGAAAACCCTGGTGAGGTAGGCATCATTACAATTTATGAATTCAAGGACCCAGATACACCTGGAAAGGTGGTATACCTGGAGGAGACTTCAGAAAGAGTCTTTGTGGTGCCTGAGCGCGCTAAAAACACCTACACATGGAGAGGCGAATTGATATTCCCTCCATCTAGAACAAACATGAATGCAAATCAACAAGGGGCAGGAACATCCTCAGCCCATGGAAATCAAAGAGAAGGAAATCACGAGAGACCGGAAGTAAGCTTCAATCACCCCATAGGGAGAGATAGAACAACCACGAACACTAATAGGACGGATAGACAAAGAGAACATGGAATACCAGGTGGTAGAGATGATTTTCCTCTACCTAGACCACGTGAACACGCAAGAGTATTGATGCCCACGCAATTAGTGAAATCAATGAAAAATTATTTTGATGGGACAGGAGATCCCTATGACCATGTCGCAGAATTCAAGCAAGTACTAAGAGCAGAACAAGTTGAGGACATGTTCACGCAGTACAACGCATTTGGACTAACGTTAAAGAATACCGCTTTAACTTGGTTCCAACCACTGCAACAAAGGCAATTTAGAGACATCCATCACTTTTTAGAGTCATTCATTACTGAATTCTCTAAAAGTGGGGTTAGACATGACACGTCTTCGCTGATTCATAGTTTTAAACAAACCCCTCAGGAAACAGTAAGACTGGCAGGTCGTAGATTCAGACAATATGTCGAACGATGTCCAATGCAAGAGCTACCCTCACAAGCCAAACAAGTATCATTGTTCCTAGATGGCTTGTTGAGCGCTAAACTACGCTCCTATGTGTACCTAAAAGAACCCAGAACGCTAGAAGAGTGTGTAAGAATATGTATAGACATTGAGGATAACCTAGGAGATGAATTAGAACTCTCAAAGGTCTATAAAGACTCAGATTGTTCTTCTCTAGCATCCACAAAATTGTCTAATTCGATAGAGGACCTAGCAGAAAAAGTGGCCCAAAAACTAGGAGTTTCTAGTAAACAGGTGCCCAAGCTACCTACAAATGTACGTTGTTACACTTGTGGTGGAAATCATTTGGCAAACATGTGCCCCAATGCACCTCAACCTCACGCCAACCCTAGTGGCCAATATTGCACAATTGAGAGAAGATACACGAATCATACGGCTCAGGACTGCCCATACAACAAACAAACCGTGAGACAGAATTACCCGCAAACATACCAGCAGCCAGGTAGGTATCAAGGCCAATACAATGCTCAGCCTTATTACTATAGGCCTCCTCAGAACTACCCATACCAGGCTCAACAGAGACCTCAACCCGTCTTAGCTCAGCAGCCATCCCCACCAGCGAATGTCATCTCAGTTAAATACGCTGCTGCAGAAGAGAACCTAAGTAGGGCCTTAGTGCCTTCTTCACCCCTGATCATCGAAAGTGACCCGAACTCAAACAGTTTTGACTCTGCCCATGTAACTAGTCCACCCGCTTATTACACGGAGTCACCAGAACATGTGGAGACATATCATTATGGTAGTCCACCAATGGAGCCTAGTTGGGAGCCAGATTATACTAATGTGATGTACGCAAACCCAAACCCACGGCCCCAATTGAGACAACACAGACCACAGGGCCCTAGAGGACCATGCTTTAGGTGCCAAGGAGATCACTTCATAAAGGATTGTCCACATCCCCCAATAGTAAGGCAATCACAGTACTATAGTATACAAGGCTTTTGTGCTGATTGTGGCAAAGAGCACATAATCAAAGATTGTCCTAAGAGCCCAGTTAACTCTTCGATTGTGACACCAATCAACGTGATAGGTATTGTAAACAATGCAGATGGATCCAATACTACGTACGTGCCTATCCAAGCTATAACCAGAGCCCAGGCGCTCTTACAAAACCAACAGCATAATCAAGAGAAAATAGCCGAAACTAGTGAAGTTGCGGAATCGAGTAGTAAAAAGACGAAATCTTGGAAAGATTCCAGAGAAAGAATAAAGAGAAAATGGAGTAAAAAGATAAGTGAGTTGGAAGGAAGTCTAAGGGAATCTAGAGCCAAAATACAAGAATTGACTTCACAAGAATTAAACCAAGAAATCCCAGCTCAAAAATCAGGATCAGTTTTAGCGGAACCCATACCAGAAGACCTAGACATGATGTTTCGTGCATATCAGGCTAGAATAAAAGAGGGACCTCAAGTAACGGAAATGAGTAAAAACTACCCGCGAGCTGATCTAGAAATTGAGAGAACTAAACTTTGCATGAAAATGGTAGAACTAGCACAAGCTTTGTTTGAAGCCTCTAGATATCTTAATTGGAATAACATGGCAAAACCGGAATTACACTTTCAAGGACTAATGGAGAGGCTAGAACACTTGATTGAAAGCAAAGAGAAAAAGGATCAGTCTAGGAACCCTATTGTCCCAGAGACACAGGAAAGGAATGCACCATCCCTGTCTCAAGTGCCCAATACAGAGAGTCAAGACAACTTGTCTTCCATACATAGGTACTCGCATGAATTTTTGAGAGAAATACAAGAAGAGAAATGGAGAAAGGAACAAGGAACCCATCCTCCTATTCAAGAAATAGACGACTTGCAGGAACAATTTCCCCAAGACATCCCCTCTATATATGATGATGTAGAGGTGGAGCAACTGAGTGAACCCACAGGATTTGAATCTAATTCTCTACAAGAATTACCTCAGTTCACAGGACCTTGGGAAGCTAAGTCTATTAGTATGAGAGCACCCACGATAATAGTGAGGAATGAAGAATCAGTGATCCCTAGAAATACGGAAGTGATCAAGAATACGAAAGTACAGTGTAATCTCACTCTGGAGGAACTGTTAAAGGTAAAACCAGAATTGTGGAAGCACGTAGCAAATCAATTCCCTGAGCTAGCTACCACACCCTCTCAGATAGGATCACAGAAGAAGGTACCAGAGATACCCGTGGAAAAGATTGGAGACGTAAGCGAAGGAGAGGAAGGTAACACCTATCTTCCAATAACCCATCAAGGCTACACCACAAAAGCCATCTTAGATTCAGGAGCCGGAGTAGCCATAGCTACCACCGCTTTATGGAAACGTTGGGGTAAGCCAGCACTCAGACCCACCAGGATGAAACTACAAATGGCTGATGGACACATAGAGAAACCATTAGGCTTACTAGAAGGCATATCTCTCACCACTTGTGGTGTAGAATTTGAGCATACCTTTGCCATTTGTGACTTTGCAAAAAATCGTGCTTATGAGATGATATTGGGACGACCATTCATGCGTCAGTTGCAAATCGTACAAGATTGGGGAACTAATTCTTTGTACTTGCAACATTTAGGAGTGACTACCAAAGTCAATCTTAAAGACTATTCACACAGAGATGTACCCCCAATACAATGGAATACCATCCATAAGACACCAGCAGAGACGGAATCCGTGCACTCATTAGAATCAGATCCTTCTTGGTTGCATGAGGATACCCATTTATGGATGTGTAAAGTAGCCAAGCAAGAGGAAGAACGATTAGAAGCCAGGACCTTAGGTGCAGAACAACATCCACGAACCCTACAAGATCCAGCCTATGCACCGGTAGTATTCCCAGATGAGGAGTTTGAACCCCATGGTTGGGCAGAGATTCTAGCAACCATGGATGTAGCCATCAATGAAGAACAATGGACACCCCACTGTGAAGAGGATGGCTATGACATTTCAGTTTTCACGATAGAGCCAATCCTGTGCGATGCAATTTTAGAAGAGTGTGAACCAGACACTGATGCATTTGAGGATGCAAGCGATTTTGATTTAGAATCAATTATCATGGACTCACCCTTTGCATCAGAGGAAGAATATTTCTACGAAGTAGAGACTCACACTCAGAGACACGAGGAAATTACGAATGAAGTGAGATTAGCCACGGAAGTGACTACCAAGAGTGAAGGCAAGAAAAGAAAGAAGAAAGAAACCATGTCAGAAAAAGACGAATCTTTGTTTGAAGTACCCGAGAATTTCAAGAAATATGAGATTGAAGATAGAAGAATCATGGTACGGATGCCCAATAGAAAGGCGAATGACGGACAAGTATATGATAACCGAGAGAAAACCAAGAAAGTAATAGTTGCCATAGAAGGAGAAGAAGAAAAATGCACATACATAGGGCATGATTTGACGACTGAAGAAGAGGAAGAACTAGTTGCCCTATTGCGCGAATATAGAGATGTTTTTGCTTGGAGTTACAAAGATTTGAAAGGAGTAGATCCAGATATATGTTCTCATAGAATCCCTATGACTCCAGATGCAAAACCGACAAAACAAAAACCTTACACGTATAATGATAATTACGCTGCGAAGATTAAAGAGGAGATAGATCGATTGATAGAAGCAGGATTCATTTACGAAATTGAGCATACCGAATGGGTATCCCCCATTGTGGTTGTGCCCAAGAAGAATGGAAAATTGCGTGTGTGTATTAACCTTAAAAAAGTTAATGCCGCCACGATTAGAGATAGTTATCCTCTTCCTATCACGGAACACCTATTGGAAAGAGTTGCGGGCAAGGAAGTTTACAGCTTTCTTGATGGATTCTCAGGCTATAATCAAGTAGCCATTGCTCCAGAAGACCAACACAAGACGGCTTTTGCCACAGAATGGGGCATATTTGCATTTCGTGTAATGCCATTTGGCTTAACAAATGCACCCGCCACTTTCCAGCGACTTATGTGTCATGTTTTTAAGGAATTTTTACGCAAGAGCTTGGAAGTTTATGTCGATGACCTATGTGCGCATTCAAATGTAAGACAGACACATATCCCCGAGTTAAGACGAATATTTGACAAATGTCGAGAATATCAGGTTTGTTTGAACCCAGAAAAATGCGTTTTCATGGTCAGACAAGGCAAAATTCTAGGACACATTGTGTCAAAAAATGGAATCTCTACGGACGAGGAAAAGGTGAAGGTAATTGCAGAATTACCAAGACCAACTAATGTGAAAGAGGTACAGGCATTTATGGGCCATTGCGGCTATTATAGGAGATTCATACACATGTATGCAATCATAGCCAAGCCTCTGTACTCTCTTTTGACCAATTTTGAGTGGACAGATGAATGTGAAAATTCATTCAATGAACTTAAACGACGCTTGTGCTCAGCACCTATATTGACTACCCCAGATTGGAGTAAGCCATTCCATGTACATGTGGATGCATCCAATTATGCCATAGGATGTGTGTTAGCACAACCCACGAATGAAGGCAACATAGATCTCCCCATAGCTTACGCTAGCAGACAATTGAACGCAGCAGAAAGAAATTACACCACGACGGAACGAGAAGGATTAGGGATGATCTACGCTGTAAAGAAGTTTAGGCACTACTTGTTGGCCAACAAATTCAAGTTCTTTACAGATCATCAAGCCCTATTATATTTAGTCAACAAACCATGTAACACCGGACGACTGATACGTTGGTTTCTATTACTCATGGAGTATGATTTTGAAGTGGTAGTTAGGAAAGGAAAGACGCATCTTAGAGCTGACCACCTCTCAAGATTAACCTCAGGAGAAGCTCCTCAAGGAGTAGCGGATGATCTACCAGATGCATACTTGTTTAACCTCGAGATAGCACCGGAATGGGCTAAGCCGTTAGTCCCTATTCTGACATACGGACCCAAGAGTCCTAGGATAAAGATCAAAGAAGGAGAGATTACCAAATCTCAGAGGTACCAAATAATGGCAGGAAGCATATATAAACAAGATAATCAAAAGATTCTTACTTGTTGTGTAGATGAATCAGAACATGCAAATTGGTTGCAATTAGCACACATAGGTGCACTAAAGCAACATCATTCAAAACATAGAACACTACAGACTCTGCAAAGACTAGGAGTATATTGGCCTACTATGGAAGCAGATGTCTACAAGTTGTGTAAGGAATGCCATGTTTGTTGTGAAAGACCACCAGTTGAGCATGCGACATTATATCATGTGTCTCTCGCACCAGACTGGAGTGAACCTTTAGTGACATACTTGAGGACGAACACATTCCCTCAAGGCATGACCTTAGCTCGACAACGCAGTCTAGAGCAGGAAGCTCAAGACTATTCACTTATTGGCGATAATTTGTACAAAAGAGGACGAGATGGATATCTAAGACAATGTGTTCATGAGAGCGATTATCTGAGAATACTAGAGACTGCACACCAAGGTGTAGCAGGAGGTCATTTTGGACCCGATAGGATAATCAAAGCCATCCTCTTTGCAGGATTATGGTGGCCCACTCTTCACATGGATGCACATACCTATGTAAAGAGATGTGATGTGTGCCAAAGAACTCAGTTTCCTACACGCAGAGATGAAATGCCATTAAAACCCATGATGGGCGGACGTGCATTTTCTAAGTGGGGTATAGACTTTATAGGACCCATTAACCCCCCTGCAAAAGGTACACATGCGGAATACATTATTGTTGCCACAGATTATCTTACGAAATGGGTAGAGGCGAAAGCCACAAAAAAGAATGATGCACACACGACTGCAAAATTCTTATTTGAAAATGTCTTTACAAGATATGGACTGCCTATAGAGTTAGTGAGTGATCGAGGTACTCACTTTCTAAACCAAGTCATTGAATATTTGTTACAGGATTTTATGGTGATTCACAAGAAATCTGCACCATATCATCCTCAGGCCAATGGTCAAGCTGAAAGCACTAACAAGATACTTTGTACCGTACTGACGAAACTCGTGAACAACAAACGTTCAGATTGGGACAAACAGCTACACCACGCTGTTTGGGCATATCGAGTGGCCTACAAGACCGTACTCAATGCAACTCCCTTTCAGATGGTTTTTGGTCAGAATGCAGTGCTTCCTCTCGACTTCTTGATACCGACCCTTAAGGTTGCACAAGAACATGAGTGGACCGGCCATGAATTATCAGCGAGAATAATGGACTTGGAACGATTAGGAGAAACCAGGCTAAAGGCAGCAGCAGGAATATACGCAGCGAAGAAGCGACAGAAAGCATATTTTGATGCACATGTGAAAGATAAAGGCCTAAAAGAAGGAGATTTAGTTCTAGTGTATACACTGAAACAGCATGCACGGAAGTTAGAAAAGCGAGGTTATGGACCTATGATCATTAACAGACTCTCGACTAGTGGAGCAGTACAGTTAGCCACCTTAGAAGGAGATATAATGCCTAATTACATTAGTGGCTCTAGAGTCAGGTTATATCAAGAACCTCTTACTGAGGATATGCTTAGACGACTCATGTTGGCAAAGAAGCGTAAGGAGGAAGAAAATAGAATACGAGCGGAAGCTCAGGCAGAAGCAATAGAACGCATTAAGCGCATGAAGCTAAGAAGACAAGGACTAGGGAGAGAACATTATAACCATCTGGAGACATCACCCAGATACCCCATGGCCATGTGTCAAGTAAAATCAACCACTCATCCTAGCATAGTGGACAGGAGACCATTCATTACAGTTAGGCTAGAGCACGGTAACCATAGCCAAGAACTCAGGGCTTTGGTTGACTCAGGTGCTGCGACTAGTGCGATTAGATGGTCCCACTATAAGGATTCAGGAATAGAAATGCGGCCAATTGAGGCATACCTCATAGGCCTAGGAGGCATGGAAACCCCTTGCATGGGTGAGGTGGACCTTCCTATCCTCGTTAAGGAGGTGACCATGACAGCGAAGCTATTAGTGTGCCATGATGACGACCTGATAGAACCCCTAATCCTTGGCCAAGATTGGCTATACGATCACTCAGTGGACCTAAATCTTAGACAAGGCTCCTTACAGATTGGAACCTTAGAGCAGAAGCGAGTGATACCGCTTGACTTCCCTAACGGCATTCCGCTTGACGGTTGTGACCCTAGACCCTATGAAACGCATGCGACGGAAGACAGGAAGATTTTTGGGCAGACCAGTCACGTTACGTCTACACCAACCCACTCGGGCTTGGCTATAGACAGTTGTCAGTCAGAAGAACGACAGGAGATCTTCCCTGGGACTTCCTGCAAACTAGAAGCGACAGTTACCCAAACGCAAGGACAGAAGGGCACAATCAGAGGTCAGGTGGGTTGCATCAGCGGCCAAATGAGCACGACACCCTGCGGTGCTCATCCTTCCAAACTTGTTGCAGACTGGCCTAGATTAAAGTTACAAAAGGCATCACTTCCTAATGGGCAGGTCACGCAAGTGTTGGAACTCCCTTCTTTTCCAAAGCAGAGTGTCCATCCGACCTCTCAACCTCAACAACAACAGAGTCAACCACGACAAAGGAACCCAGACCAACGACAGTATCAGAGGAAACAACATGGAAAGCAGTTTAGGCCTCCCAAAGGAAGTGGCACCAGACAAATATGGGTGCCGAAAGGACAAAAAGCACCGAAGGACTCCAACCAAGCAGAGATCAACAAGCAAAAGGCCGAACAGAAACAGAATCGATATCCACCATCCCCTCGACCTTCTTCTACAGGTCCGAGCATCCGACAAATGTGGATCGCCAAGAAGTACCTTACCCATAGACCCACGCCCACGCAGATTTGGGTACCCAAACCATGTATCATAGCTCAACCCATAAGCCATGTAATATATAACCCCCATAACTCATCTCATCCCTCGATACCACCAAACCCGACACCACCTTTTACCCCTCAGCAAAAACCCACCACCCACTCCAAGATCTTTAGGAAATGGATACCGAAACGTGTCCAACCGTCTTCCCCTAACCCATTGTCTAACTACCCCCCGACTAACATACAACCTTGTACTAAATCACTAACCTTTAAACCTTGTATAAATTCACACACCATCATCACACACCACTCGTAATCTCATCTCATCAAGAAATGTATGCATGATCTGAAACGTATAGGTGTCTAGAGACCTGCACTAGTGCTGCAAGAAACATTGCATCCATCACATCACAGCACTTGGCTACACGGGTTACGCATCAGTTATGGAAAGGGATTGCGGTCTCACGTTAATGGGATCATGATTAATTTCCATGCTAATGTGTTAATCTTTTGTAGCAGATCTTTCTCACTAGCGCACCAACCACCATGCAAACCGACGAAGGAACATCAGGAGCAGGCCCCAGTGTAGCGGCTGTGCCACTCAACGTGCTACGAGCAGAATCCCACCCGACTGCTCCACCGCCGGAATTTCAGGGATTTCCAGGGCCCATGCCTATCGATAACCCCCCTATGGGCTACACCGAAAAGATACACAGGAACTCTCATTGGTTTCAGGGCCTTGCAGGACCCCTTGCGGACGCGGACTTTATATTTGAATCCTCTCTGACTTTTGATGACCGCACGTGGGGAAAGTACCAGTTTTTCTCCAGAGAGTTCGAAGCCCTACAAAGCACCCAGGATTTAACTCATGTTTGGGCCAGAGCAGGCTTCACAGAGTATTTCAGTGATCCTCTGCCCAAACCGGATTTTTACAGGTGCTATTACTTAATCACTACCTTACTGGCATCAGAGAATAAGGACATCCCAGGAACCTTCATATTGCCTACTCTAGTGGATGATCCACCTTACAAAAGATTTTATCTCTCTAAGGACTTAATCAGAGCAGCCATCAAGATCCATGGCACCCACACACCCACAGATCGAGAGAGATTGATTCCAGAACCGATGAAACGTGGGGATGTCACGAAGTGGGAGGAGATTTCGGCCATTACACCTGAGCTGTCAAAGCCACTAAGGATATGCATGCAACATTTCGCATTCCCAGCTCAGGACAGATTTACCATGCCACACAAAAGAATATGGTTCGGATTATATTTGGCATGCACGGGACCCCAAACTGTTGATCTGGCAAGCTGGATCATAGATCAAATGTACCTGGCACAGCACAGATGGGAGCGTAAAAAAGTGCTTAACGGATGTTGTGCACTCACAAGAATTGTGTATATGTGCTTGGCCTATGACTTGCCCATCGAGCGGGCATTAACAGGAGAGGAATTGAAGGCATTCAAGGGCACAACGAAGAAAGCCTGGAAGCCCAGTAGGACACGGGCAGGTAAGCGCATGCGAGGCACCATCCCCTGCCTTCAAGTGCCAGAGTCGCCATCACCACAACCATCTCCAGAGCGACCACAGACAGAAGCTGCTCCCACTGTACAACCTATTCGCATACGGCTGTCCAGACCAGTGGCTACAGAGGCCACCACTAGTACCGCTGCACCTCAGGCAGCTGCCACCTCAGAACCCACCACCACAACAGCAGAAGCTCCCACCACTATTGGTGCGGAAGCGTTTTCTTTCCCGATACCACATATGGAGGCCGACCCCATAAACACGACATTTGATTTTGAGATGCCTGATGCATTCTCAAACGAATTCCAGTATTCAGGAGCACAACTGTTCTCCCAGGAATATGAACGTCCCAGCTACCCTACTACGCCGCGAGATTTGCCACAGGGACAAGCTGTGTCGGGCTCTGAAGAAGAAAGAACCGAAACAGACGACGATCAAGGCGACGATGAAGCCAGCCAGGGCTCACATGACGAACAGACAGAGGGCCAAGGCCAACAAACCGACACACACGGCGACACCAGCACATATGAAGATGAGACTTTCGAAGCCGCAGCGTACACGCTGGCCATCAAAAAATTATATCGTACCATGGAGAAAGTCTGGGCACGAAAGAAGTTAACTGAAGAGGAGAGCCAGGCATTAATTGAACAGGAACTCATCTCCGGAGGATTCGAAGACGCATACATCAGAGGGTTCAGGGAGTTAGTCAAATCAGTAGGCTCCCATGAAGCACTCAGGTTTTTACAAAGAAAGCAACTACCACAGTTTGATCCCCGCCGAGTGCGACTACTTTCAAAGCCCGGAGAGTATATTCGTGTACCAACAGGAGCTCAATCTTCAGCACAAGCCAGGGAGGCACGCCTCGCCCCAGAAAGTTCATTGACCGCAGAAACCATCCTTGTAGATTCGCCACCCCGTACCACCATTGTACATACCACTACTATCCTCGAAATAACATCCACCCCTTCGACTCCTCTCTCACCTCATCTTTCACCAACCCATCCCGTATCACCCGCACACCCACCGGCTTTCCCCACATCCACACCTGTACAAAGCAACATAGCCACAACCTCTTCCTTACCCATTCATACCACCATGCCCACACCCAACCCTCCGCATCCATATGTTAACCCCTTCACCCCTTCATCCTTCCCAGCGTTTCCCCCACCTCTAAGACCCCCATTCCCCTTCCTAACCCCACTAACCTTCTCACCAGTCTCACCTCCCCAACCTACCATAACCCCTATTTCCCCGTTTCACCAAGTTGCTCCAACCATTTCCCCTGTAAACTACACTACATTCGCAAATCCTGTATTCACACCTACACAACCACCCACAATCACACCACTTTTCACAGTCACAACACTAAACACGTCCAATGGCATGGACATATCACCATCCACCTCACCACCACCCACTCCACTCACAGCACCCTCATATTTAGGCACTTCACAATTTTCCACAATCACCACTGCATCCACTGTCCCCACCCCACTTCCCATTCCCACTGCATCTACTCCCACTACATCCTCATTTAGCACTTCACTACTACTATCGCCCACCATAGACACCGCATTTCAACACATGTTCGCATGCATGACGCAAGTCCGCGATGAGTTTGCATCACTCGGCACCAACTATCAACAGCTGCAGAAAACGACGAACGAATTACAAACGCAGCTTAATTCGTTATCAATTGAGAACGCCTCACTGAACAGCCGATACCAAGATTTACGAGAGGCCTATCACAAGTTAGAACTAGAAAGTGAGGAGAAAACCAAAGAGGCCACCGCGGATTTGGATAACCTACTTAGAGCCCAGACTGTCCGCAATGCAACGCTTACTAGAAATATGGGCTTACTAAGAAGACACTTAGCCGCAGCAAAAGAGGAGAACCAGAGACTCCAAGAGCAGAACAGAGAGAACTTGGAAGCAGCTTTAGATCATCCCGAACAGCCACTAAGTCCGAGCAGATTCAAGGCAATCCCATCCGAGTCGATGCGGATGCTGCTAGACGACCATGTTAGATTGCTCGAGGACTATGATCGTATGAACGAAGAACATCAAAAGTTAAAGGAAGATCACAAACTGCTACAACTCAGAGAACCAGCAACACAACAAGTACAAGTAGCAGCGGAATCACCAGCGCCTGTGGACCCTGCCCCTGAAGTTTTAGAGGAACTCAACGCACTTCGGGCCCAGGTAACAAATCTTGAATCTAGGATTGCCATCTATGAAGCACCACCAAGGCCAGACTCCCCACCTGAGCTCCCAGCTGAGGAAGAAACCGTCACTATCCCGGTGGAGGAGACATTCGAAGAGGCATATGAACCGATACCCATCCCAGGCGGACGTGTCACGGCCGAAGGCCAGATGACCTACGAATTACCTACCCCTGCGTGGATGAAGACAGTTGAAGAACTCGGAACGACACACTCGGCCAGAGTAGAGGCACAGCTACATGCCATGGCCATAATTGAAGAGAAAATTTTACAGTCACCATTCTTTGCTCAATTGGCCCCGCGACGATACATATCCGGGCATGAGCTCCAATATAAACCGTACTTCATGTTAATGGCCGAATACCAGTTAACCATAGAGAAAGAAACAGGTATGAAACCAACGCATGCCACTCAATTCAAGCCAGAGGACTTGCCACCAAGGGCGCAGAGAGGTGAAATCCTTCAACCAGACTGGCGCAAAGATTTATTGCAAAATTATCTAGAGATGATGAGCACGTGGGTAAAAGCGCCGCTTCACTTAAAATTTAATCCGTGCTGGGGACCAGTACCACGACGCCGCTCTTGGACTGCCTTCGCTATAAAGCTACAGAACAATAAGCAGTGCCAAGACTGGTTGAACTATCCCTACTTCAAGCCACCAGTCGCGTTACCCACAGTAGGCTACATGATGGCGACGATCCGCCACTGGCTCCCTAGATTAAAACATATGGATGATATTGCCGCGCACATGACTGTCAAAATCTTTGACATGATGCAGATGGTCTTTAAAGTCTTCCGACGCATCAAGGCTCCCCATGTTAACACCCCGGGCTTCGAGCATGGCAACTTTGATTTAGTCTATGATATGAGCACAACGCCATCGCTACGGGTGTGTTACGCCTGGCACTGCAGGATCAAATATCTACCGGCATGTTACAAGCAGACATTCGAAGAAATGTTCACCACCGGTTTTTGGGAGTACCATTCAGAAGTATTTATAAGCAGGCCCACACACTTATTGCAATTATTCGCCTGTGAACGAATGGTGTACTCCACACATTATCAGCTCCCACCACCAGACGAGCCGCAACCTATCGATTGGGAGAAACTCGAGGCTGATCTAGCCCGAGGTATTCGTATATCAGAGCACACCCTCGCTCAAGACCTCCTACAGAATTACATCCGGCAGACCTCACAACAAGGTTCTGTCAGGGACGACAGAAGCGAGAGGGAGGGGGGTGTTGGAAGCAGTCAGAGGCACAGACGCCACGGAAGCATGTGAAGACGAAGCAGGGAGCCAGGCGGATCAATTTTTTAAACAAATATATTTCTTATTAATTCTCCAAACATTCAACAGTGATTGTTATCACTAATTGTAACATATGTATCATAAGAAAACCCCATTTTGTAATCCATAGCTCCATTTTGTGCAAGCCGAGGAGTCCTCGAGCTTGAGGAGCTTAGGTAGAATACTCGTACCAAATTTCGTTATTTTTAGACATCGTTTACCCTTCCAAATAGCCTCTAGGACCTATTTTTTTAACTAGGCCGGTCACTAGATGTGAAACCGGTCAAAACTAGTCTAGAAACTATAAAAAGAGCTAGAGAGCTCATTTTTGAGATTAGCTTGTTTGAGATTAGAGTTATTTTTGAGCTTGTAAGAGTATTCTTGAGTAATAGAGCTAATTTCCCACCTTCCATTGTGTCTTGCTTGTCTCTTCATTGTGTGTGTGTATGTGTGTGTGCATCTTTGTGCTTCTCACCTTCACTCTCACATCATCTCACGTTCACGATCTTCATATCACTCCTACCTCTCCCTCGGATTGACATTAAGGAGGTGAAGCTTCTTAACGTGGTTCTCACCATTGTGCTAGAGCTACACACACCCTCCCTCTCATGTCTGTCGTCCGTGACAGACCCTTGTTGCAGGGTATTGGTGATGTATGTCTACAAGAGATCATGGGTGAGTGCTTGTTTGGTGATATGAAGACCTCTTGCTAGATCTGCTTCTAATTTTTCCTAGTTGATAGGTTGACGTTCATCATGTGGTGGGAGGTGATAATGTGTGGAGTACATCAGTTTTTTGCAAGCAAATAGTTCTAAAAGATGTGTTGGTTGATTGATGAATACCTCCGACCTATAGTAAACATTTCTTCAAAGGTCAATTTATAACATGCACGTAGGTATTTGATCGGGTAGTGCCACACATGGCACAATTGAAGCAATGGTGTTGTACTCATATCGTAGACAAGATCTCCATTGCCATGCTCAAATCTTGGTGTGGACACATGGGGTGGCCTGATGCGTCTGAAGATTTTGAAGGTAGTCTGCATCATGGTTAAAATCTTGATGGACATCTGCACTACCACATCCGTCTTGCGGTGAAGCCTAGGGAGCTAGTGCCTTATTGTTGCCATCATGTATCCAACTGAGGGGGGACTGTGAGGTGGCGTGAAGTATAGGTAATTGATCCAGTCCTGGCACTACTTATTATTTTGTACTTTGAGAGCAAACATAGTTCAACAGCTATGATGAGTTAGCGGGCCATAACAAAGATTGTATTTGAGGTGCAGGGGAGCCTTGTTCCATGTATACAACATTTTGGGATATTCTTGTAATAGTTCCTTGCACCAATAAGGTTGAAAATTTTTACCTTGTTGAGCCTCTAAAGGTAGATCTTCAAGTTTGAATTGTGTGCCATGTGTAGGTTTCTTTCTTCTGGCCTTGTCGGTTGCTAGATGGTACTCAACCATATATAGAAAGTATGGCTTGTATTGAAGTTCATTGATAGAGATATGTAGTTGTGGTGCTAATTATGAAAAATAAGGTGATTGAAGTATCTTTTCCTCAATTATATCCATTGCATGTCCTTGTTCTCCCACATTGTGAAAATTCTATCCTGTAGATCCCAGATCTCACCTGATCTAAATGCCAGTTGAAACCATGGATCATATTTCCTCAAAGCATCAGACTTTCTATTCTCATCCAATGCAATTCCAACCTTAATAAGGCATTGCTTTCGTAGATTGGGATGTATTCTTCCAGCTTCCTTCACAAGACAATCTTCATATTCATGGTGGAAGAACCGAATTCTCTCTATGGAGGACATTTTCTGCCTGTATTCATTGTCGTTGTTGTGATCCCAAGCAAGAAGCTTGGCTTCCTCAGTTGTAAGACCAGCATATATCTTACACTCTGCATACCTAAAGAAAAATGTAGTAGGGTGCTCCTTCACTAAATGTCTACGAGCCTCTGCAGAGTGTGAACCTCCAATCACATAATAAGTGTAATCCTCAAACAAACCCTCATTGAAATCGTCCACACAGCTGCACTCATTCGGATCCACCATGACAAGGAATGGCATAACATTAGCATGAGGATTTATTTTCATTTTCTTCTTAAGATTCTGGACGTGCAAATTATGTGGCTCCCTGATCTCAAGGGGCCTCCTCCCTGTGACTGGATCTACGGGTGGCCTGTGGATGATATTGATTGGCAGGTGGAACAACTGCCCCTTCTTCACAACTTTTCTTCTAGCTATGTCCTCCCTCATCTTATTCTGCTCAGTACCAAGAACACCAGATGCAAGCTCTCCACCAGGTGCAACAATTATGTCCCTAGAGCTAGAGCTTGAGTCAGAAAACTCCTCTTCTGAAATTATCTTCTTTTTCTTTTGGAGCTTTTTCTGCACGCTCTGCTTACCCCTTGCCTTTACAGGGGTCGTCTTCTTCTGTTGTGTTGGCATGATATTTCCCTGGATCCATGGCATCAGGTCCTTGATGAAATTCACTGAGTCTCTACATATCTGAGCTAGCCCTTCTGGAACACAGCACTCTGGGCACAAGAAATCCATCTTGCATATGACATTTCTTAATCCTTTCGATGTCTCCACCAAGAAAAGCAGGTTGTCAGAATCTTCATCTTTATAATCCAGTTTGTAAACAAGGCCGTACTGAAAACCTTGTGTTGTCGTGATCTTTCCTCTGCCATAAGCCCCTGCGAACACAAGGAGGACTGCATTCTTCTCTTCAACGTACTGAAGGCACCACTCTAGATTTGTCATGTCCCGAAGTGGACGATCTGTCCTCATGACCTCCGTCTCCCTAGACCTTTCCCTCATATTTGGATCCTCCTCAGGAATTTTTATGCTACTCTGTCCACCTGAGGATATTCCTAGTGGGTTGCTGGCCTTCTCAGAGGATAATGGTGCAATAATTTTCTTTGGTTTTGCTTGGTGACCAATGCCTTTGTCACGTTGCTGGTCACCAGAGCCCATGGTGACTCTGAGCTTCTTGATGGGCCTTTCATCTTTGTACTCCGCATCCTTGAAGGCACTTGGAAATATCAGATCAAACGTAAATGTGGTTTTCAAAGGCCCAAGTCCATGCCAGGCATCGATTTTGAGCTTCAGGTCGATGCCAGGCATCGATGTTTAAGTGCATGTCAATGCCAGGCATCGACTTTGTGTGCAAGTCGATGCTCGGCATCGACTTGAGGGTGAAAGTCGATGCCAGGCATCGACTTGGGGGTGCAAGAGTCGATGCTTGGCATTGACTTTTGGGCCCAAGTCGATGCTTGGCATCGACTTTTGGGCCAAGTCGATGCCTGGCATCGACTTTTACCCTCAAGTCGATGCCTGGCATCGACTTGCACACAAAGTCGATGCCTGGCATCGACTTGGGCCCAAAAGTCGATGCCAAGCATGGACTTGGGCCCAAAAGCCGATGCCAAGCATCGACTTTGCACCCTAAAGTCGATGCCTGGCATCGACTTTTCAGTGCATGTTGATGCCGGCAAGTCGATGCCAGGCATCGACTTGCACCGACAAGTCGATGCCTGGCATCGACTTGCACCTGAAAGTCGATGCCAGGCATCGAGCTGTACATGCTTTGGATCCATATTTCTAGAGGTAAGAAAAATAAATACCTAGAAATCAGACTTTTTACACAGACATATAGAGGGAATCTTTTTGGAATCTTTATTTATGGTATGATTTTGTCTACCTCTTGGTACTTTTGCCAACATTCTTCTTCTCCATCAGACTTGGCTTGCTGGTATGCTGAGCTCTGTGCTCCATGGCTGTCTGTGCTCTGCTGCTCTCTCTTGCTCGTGGATTTTGAAAATGCGAATGATCTCCTCCTCTGGTATTTATAGGCAATTGGGTAACTTGAACCAGAGACTAACTGGATCTAACTGAATGAGTCCAGTTGCTAACTAAATCTATCAACTTATCTAACCAGGGAATAGCACCCACACAAATAGGCTGTTTCAGAGCCACTTTAATGAAATATTCATAGACCCTTGCAACTATTTATATACATTTGCATAGAAATTACATTTCAATGGCAAGAGTATGGTATGTCCATGAGGATGTCTAAACTCATGTAGAGATTTTTTTCTTAGAATCTCTTTCTTGGGAGAAAATCAAGTCAAAGTTGTGTTAAATGTGGGAGACTAATGACATCTTTATAGTATTACCCTCCTCACTTTAGTTCATATTCACATTTATCTTGTAACTCACTGTTGAAATGGAAAATCAATGTATGAATAAACATTCAAGTACAGAACCTTGCAACTATTTATATACATTTGCATGGAAATTAAACTTCAATGGCAACAGTATGGTATGTACATGAGGATTTCTAATCTCATGTAGAAGTTTTTTCTTAGAGTCTGTTGCTTGGGAGAAAATCAGGTCTAAGTTGTGAGATTAATGACATCTTTATAGTGTTATCCTCCACACTTTAGTTCATATTCACATTTATCTTGTAACACATTGTTGAAATGGAAAATCAATGTATGAATAAACATTCTGTGTACCTCTTTTACACATAATTCTTTTTTAATATACTTTCATCTACCTCTTTGATATCTAGCCAAGACCACAATAAAACCTAATCCTTGAAATCTTAACCAAATGTAAAATTTCTTCTTGTATAGTGTTCAATGGCATAGCATATTCCAGTTGGAACTCAACTTGGATATATTCCAGTTGTAAAATTTCTTCTTGTAAAATTTCTCCAAACAATTTTATTATATATTCCTGTTGGAGCTCAACTTGGATATATTTTGATTCATTCACAATGCTTAGACTCAATGACTCATATGTAGTTAGAAATCAACTGTGTTTCTCATTTGAATCAAAAGTGAATCAAATCTTTGGTTCCCTTATTAGTGTATATTTGAGTAATTAAGTGATTTGATGTAATTGATGTTTAATGTTATTTAATGTACTTTAATAAGCTTTTGATTTCATATCTTCTTGATGTGACATTTGATGTGACATCTTCACTTGATCTCGGATTTCTACTTATTTAAAAAGGTCATTCATCTTCAGTCTTCTGTGAACTCAGTGAAGATGAGCTCAATCTTTTCAGTGGATGCTTGGGCATCAACTTCCTCTGCTCATATTGATTCATTGTTCTCAGTTGAACCTTTCCAGAGAAGTGATGATCCCTATGATTTAGAACGTGCTGATGATTCCATGTTTTCTGTTGAGTCATTTAAGTTATCCAATTCACAGTGCAATGCTGCTCAACCAAATGCACCTCTTGATCTCCCATCTGATCCAACCATTGATCTCCCTTCTGACTCAAGTGCATGTGGAGCAACGAAAAAGCAAAGCAAGCTCAATCTACGATTTAAAAGAAGGTCTCGTGAAGTAAGTCGAAACAGATTTAAATTTCTTACTTCAGATAGACAGATTGCATTGGATATTGTGAAGCATTGTTGTGGTTTGAAATGTTTGTATAATTTAGGAATGAAGAAACTAAAGCACATAAGAGAAAAATTCCTCCATTTAGATAGTGAAAGGCAAGATATATACCTTGTTTCTTGCATGCAAATGATTGAGGATAACATGTCAGTAACGCGTGTTGGTTTTGAATATTTCTTTACTCAAGGGATGCCATGCTGTAGGGCTGCATTTAAAATTGCAATGGGTGTAGGAAATTTTAGAATACATAGGGTTCAACAAGGGTTTTTGAATGGGGATCTCATTTTGGATACGTTCCATGTTGGGACCAAAGGATCTATTGGACGTCATGCAATGAATTGGATGATGAACTATTTTAGCTTGCATTGTGAAGTTGTGCCTACAACTGGAAGGTTGCACTTGTCAGATAACTTTACTCGTCGAGAGGTATTTCAAATATATAGAGAAGTCATGGAAAATAGAAATGAGAAGTATGTGTTGTATCGTCACTTTACTCGATTATGGAAGGAAGAGTTTAACAATGTTTCTATTCCTCGTAAAGTTAGAATGGGTCAATGTTCAGTTTGCGCCACTTTGAAAAACATGGCAAAAGGGGCTACAACACCACAGGAAAGCATAATTTTAAAAACCTTCTTAACAACCATCGTGACAGTCAAGCATTAGAGAGAAAGAAAGCAATTCATCATCGAAGTAAGGCACTCAAAAATCCGGAGCGTTATATGTGTTTGTTGATCGATGGTATGGATAAAAAAAAAACTTGTTTGCCACATTTTTATCGCATCCCTAAGGACATTGGAGATGAAGTCCTTGTGCAAATGCATTTGGTTGGTGCTTTGGTATACAATGGAACTGTAATGTCCAAGGTTCTCTTCACATATCCGAATGTGCATAATGATCCAAACCTTACAGTTACTGTCATTCATCGTGTTTTGCAATCATGGAAGGGTCTTTTGCCACCAACTCTATATTTGCAACTAGATAATACTGCAAGAGAGAATAAAAATTCTACAGTCTTTGGATATTTAAGCATGCTTGCTGAAAAACAGGTATTTCAGAAGGTTAAGGTAAATTTTCTTCTGGTTGGCCACACTCATGATCACATTGATCAAATGTTCAGTACTTTCTCTAAGAAGTTGGCACGTAACAATGCTTTTACTCTTCCGATTTTATCTGAGCTGATTTCAGAAGCATATACTCCAAAACCAGAAGTTCAACACCTCACACAGATTTATGACTTTAAGCACTTTTGCTCAATGGGCCTTGATAACAGTGCTAAGGTTTTGGCTCCATTGCACAATATTAGTTTCAACCATGTATTCTTGATGAGGAGGGTTGATGAAATAACCCTTTTATTTGCAAAGCAGTATTCATCTTCTCTTGGGTGGGAGCCTAAAGAGGGATGCAGATTCTTATTGCAGGTGCCTAATTTGTCTACTGTAACAGTGTATGGTGCAGAACAACCACCATATGAAGATAAAAACAATACAGAAAGATGTGGAAGTGTGGTTGATCAAAGTAAAAGCTGGATGCATGCACTCATTGAAAAGAAGAGACATATTGAGCGTGCAAAAAAATATGCTGGAGATCAAGATGTATCTTGGTGGGAGGACTTTTTCAATCATCAAGAAGAGATTATACAGTATACAATTGCAGGTCACTGGCCAGTTGATGTTCCATTCACATGGGATTTTTGTACACAAAGATCCGTGAATGTGGCCCAAGCATGTAATGCAGATGCACTTCAAAGTTTTATACATCCACCAGAAAGAAATATTTATGTAGGCCCAAGGATGACAAAATAGGCAGAAGCAAGATGGCAAGGAAATTTAATAGAGATAAATGTTGGAACGCTTATTGCAGTACTTGCTGATGGTGATGAGGCTACCAGACCATTTTGGATTGCAAAGGTTTTAGAGATAACTAAAGATATTGATCAGAGAAGAATAGAGGCTTTGATGGTGCATTGGTATTACACTAAAAGTAGTAATGCATTCACAGGTAAATATAACTTAGAAATGGTGTGTGATACTAAACGAACAGATTCAAAAAGGAAAAAGAATATTCGAAGCACATCCACTCTTAAAATGGATGATGTAGATATTCTTGTTTATGATTTTTCCTTGACAAAAGCTGGTCACTTGAGGAAAGCAACCATCAACATGATAAAACAAAAGCTTCCAGATGTATGTGGTACAGGAAATCATAGGAAAACAAGAAGAGTTGTGCATGATCCTGCAGAATTTGGTATGTACGTGGATGAAGATAGAGCTCTTGTGGATATAGAAGAAGAAGAAGAGAGCTCTCAACAGTATGAGACTGAATCAAGTGCATCAGATGATGAGAGTGTAGACATAGATCGACAAAGTTGTGAGTTGCATTGAAGCTCTCAGACATTTTTAGTGCTTATGTAAATGCCTCAAAGTAGTTTGGTTAATGAAACCATGTTTTGTAGCAATTTTGAATAACAATCAGATATCCACCCATTAAAGATATGTCTAAAATGTTATTTTTGTGTAAAAACTATTGATTTCTACATTCTTATATATATTTTAGACATGTCAATGTCTTATCATATAGATTTTGGACATGTCAATGTCTTATCATATACATTTTGGGACACGTCAATGCCTAATATAGTGAAATTTTGACTACATTTTGAGCTCATTTTTTTTTGAGAAAATGACAAAAAATGTCAAAGATTACTTGTTTTCACCTCATTTTTGTAATATATGTATACTGGTGTAAAGGAATTCCAAAATTGAGGTGAACACATGTAATTTTTGACGAGAGTGTTCTCTTTTTACGACATAGCTCTCGTTTGTTACGACTCGCTGTTTTATATCATTCTCTCCCTAGTCCTTGCCTTCTTAATTTCATACGTTTAATGCATTCTAAGGCCTCTGCCTGAGCTTCCTCTCGTATTCTCTCCTCTTCCTCCTTGCATTTCTTTGCCAATATGAGTCGTCTAAGCATATCCTCAGTAAGAGGTTCTTGATAGAGCTTGACTCTACACCCACTAATGTACTTAGGCATTATTTCTCCTTCTAGTGTTCCTAGTTGTACTCCTCCACTTGTAGAATTTGGTTTATAATCATAGGTCCATAACCACATTTCTCTAGCTTTCGTGGGTGTTGTTTCAGCATATATACTAGGAACAAATCTCCTTCTTTCAAGACTTTATCTTTCACATGTGCATCAAAGTAGGCTTTCTCTTGCGTCTTGGTTGCATATATGCCTGCCACCACTCTTAACATGGTCCCTCCTTATCATTCCAAGTCCATTATCCTTGAAGATAACTCTTGGCCACTCCACTGATGCTCTTGTGCAACCTTAAGGGTGGATATCAAAAAATCCAAAGGAAGCATTGCATTTTGACCAAAAACCATCTGAAAGGGATTTGCATTGAGTACGGTCTTGTAGGCCACTCAATATGCCCAAACAATGTGATGTAATTTTTTATCCCAATCTCAACGTTTGTTGTTTATGAGTTTCATCAATACATTGCAAAGGATCTTATTAGTACTTTCTGTTTGTCCATTGGCTTGAGGATGATATGGTCTGGATTTCTTATGAATCACCATAAAATCATGTAAGAAATATTCAATAACTTGGTTTAGAAAGTGAGTCCCTTTATTGCTCACTAGTACTATAGGGAATCCATTCCTCGTAAAGACATTCTCAAATAAGAATTTTGCAGTCATGTGTACATCATTCTTTTTGGTAGCCTTAGCCTCTACCCATTTGGTGAGATAATCTATCACGACTATGATGTATTTAGCATGATGCCTTTAGCACAGTGTAGCCCTTTGATGAGTAGCACCTCCTTTAATGTCAATCCGGGAAGACGTGAGGATGGTATGATGACCTCGAACAAGTGATGGCACAAGTGTGTGAGTGAGAAGCACACAAACATGCACACACATACACACACGCGCACACACGGCAAGACAAAGAGAGAAACAATGGAGTTCTTTAGATTACTCAAAAGTGCTCTTACAAGTTCAATTCTACAACAAGCTACCCTCAAAAATGAGCTCTCTAGCTCTTTTTATAGTTTTTAACTAGCTTTGGCCCTGTCCAGACCTAGTGTCCAGCATAGTTAAAAATTAGGTTCTAGGGCCTATTTGAGGCGCAAACGGAGTCTAAAACATATGAAAATTGATAGGTAGGTACTTCTAATTCTCCTCAAGCTCAAGGAATCCTTGGCTTGCACAAAATAGAGCTAGAAAAATATGAAATGGTGGCTTTTAGTGATGAAAATCACTATTTTTGTAGGGATTTTTTTGAAAATTTGACACAGTGTGGCACCTCGGGCCTGTGCATAGGGCATCTTGTTGGAACATCAATCTTACACTATGCTTGAGGTGGATTTGATCTACATCAAAGGCTATCATGTCAAAAGAATATCCGTTGGAGAGTTTTTTTTCATATGCTCATTTATTGTATTTTTTTGAGAAATTTTTGATGGCCCATTTACCGTTGTAAAAGCCTTGAGCTTTACACATGGCCCAAATCCCACAAATTTGTGGTGGTTGAAGTTGCATTCAATCAAGCAATCAATCACCTAAAAGTAGATCAAAGTAGATCTTCACTTTTCCTAGATTGTAGGAAAGGGAATTGATTCCCTCCAACAACCATTCCCACCTTCATTTGAATTCAAATTCAACTTGTAGAAGTCATGGAACACTCCTAAAGTCTACATAAAAACTTGGAATCACTTGTACATTACATGGAAGCAATATACATACACTTGTGACCATCATTGTCTTGCTCCTTCAATTTTTTGCATCATCTTCTTCACCAATAGTAATCTTGCAGAGGCTACTGCTCTCTTTCCAGAGCTCCAAATTGAGTGCAAGATATCCCTCTGCATCACATAGTTTTGGACAAGAATAGCATTGTCATCATCATGTGTACTCCTGGAAGGACCAGGAGTGTGTGCCTTTCCTAGTTCCTTACTTCATTTTCTAACTCAAGTGTAATGCGGTTTTGATTTTCCCAGATCCTTAGGTTGAGGTTGATTGCGTGATCATAGATCCAGTCTTGACCCAAGACAAGAGGCTCAGTGAGGTCCTCATTTGCACACTAACACCTTAACTGTCATAAGAGCATCTTGAATGTAGAGGCGAAGTTCCACCTCACCCACGCAAGGGGTTTCCACGCCTCCCAATCCTATGAGGTATGCTTCTATAGGATTGATATTTAAGTTCAATTCTCGACAGTAAGACAGTTTAACAGCACTAGTGGCTGCACCTGAGTCAATCAAGGATCGTACGGTTCTTGCACTCTTTTCTTGTCCTATCTCTAGGGTTACAAAAGGACGTCGGTCAATTATTCGACGGGAACTTACACTTGAGACTTCGCACATAGCCATATGATATCTTGGGTCTGCATAGCCATCTGTCCTAGGCTGATCTCTACCCTGTCTTCTCAATTTCATTCTTCGGATGTGTTCCAGTGCTTTTGCATGTGCTTCTTCTCGAATTCGCTTTTCCTCTTCTTTATATTTCCTTGCAGTATTGAGTCGATTTAACATCTCCTCCATGAGGGGTGTGAAGAGAGATGGTGGATGCAATCCAAAGATGAGTAGATGCTGCTACAACCAGCCTCACACCAGCCAACTGAGACTTCAGAGTTGATTAGTAGACCCTTTGAGCTTCCTAAATCCACCAAAATATCAGCCAAGTACTTTGGAACATGTATCCCAAAAGTTTAAGTCAAGACAGACTAGTTGCGAAATGACTAGCTCCCAAAAACTTGCTATTTTTGGACATACACCTGCTGAAAAAAATGAACAGTGCTCTCAACCTGGTAGGAATTAGAAAAATTTCTTTTGGGCATAGCAGTTATACTTAGGAGGCTTCCCAATCCAAGTTAAAACACTTCAAATGATGGACTGAGCATTGAGAACAAGTTTCATCAATTTCTGGAACATGCCCACCATTCTCGGGGCTCTACAAAGATAGACCAGTGAGCAGTAAAATGTAGATATCTTCAAAAGTATAACTCCAATGACCATGAACATTTATATGCAGAAAGTAGACAGTAGGTGCTATCCAACGCACTTTAAATCATGGAAAAAGGTTCAGTATAACTCGAGATATGACCTTTTGAAGGTACTCCTTTGAGTGAGTATAGCAGAGAACAAAACAGAGAAGTAGATAATGATAAATGTATAGATTCACATATGATTACAACCACATTGGAAATGAATCTTTGCACAGTGGGAGTAGAATGATAGAGCTATGGAGTAAGCTCTTCAAACTCTACAAAATGACATGAAGTGGTCACGTACAAGGCTTGCTAATCGCCTCTTCCTTCTTGCTCTTTTTATAGCGATTCTTGGAGGGAGTTTTGAATTCGAATTCGAATGGCTCCACCTAAAAGTGATCCCCAAAGTTAGGAGAGATTCCCTCAGCTCAACAATTGGTGGTTTAAGGTAGATAGAGCCACAAATTTTCTTTTACATCATTGCATGAGGTAAGCCATCCTTTTCCTTTTTTCTTTTTCAAATTACAAGAGATAAAAATGAACTCTTTTACAAGAGGTGTTCACATGACTACACATGTGACTTACAAATGATCATAATATCAAGCATATGAAGCATGTAGGCTTGGGTAAAATGCACCAACAGCTCCCCCTCAAGCCTAACATGCTTGGCCGCCAAATAAGTCTTCAATTGTCCTTGATTTCTTGCAAGCCAATCATCAACTTGAATCTACTTAACTTTGTACCATCAAGAGCTTTAGTCAACATGTCTGCACATTGCATATCTGTAGAGATATAGGATAGTTGAATATCCTTGCTCATTAGCTTCTCCCTTACATAATGGTAGTGGACTTCAATATGCTTGGTTCTAGCATGGTATACCGGATTAGCTGCTAGATGTAGTGAGCTTGTGTTGTCACCAAAAATGTGAGGTGTTGAAGAATGAAGTCCAAGATCTGTGTACAAAGACTTTAACCACATGATTTCTTGAGTTGCATTAGCCAAACCTCTATATTCGGCTTCGGTAGAAGATAATGCCATAGTTGGTTGCTTCTTCGATGACCAAGAAATGATTTTTGAACCTGCGAATGATATATACCCGGATGTGCTTCTTCTATCATCTCTAGATCCGGCCTAATCTGCATCTGAGTAGACCTTTAGCTCAATATCTAAAGTAAATGAATAAAACAAACCTTCATTCATGGTCCCCTTTAGGTATTTGAGGACTCTCTTGGCCGCTTCCATATGTGGTCTTCTCGGCTTATGCATAAACTGACTCAATATGCTAACACTATAGCATATATCCACCCTTGTGAGTGTTGCATAGTTCAAACTTCCAACCAAGCTTTGATAGCTTGTGATGTCTTCAATTGGCTCTCCTTCATAAGCACTAAGCTTATGATTTTGCTCCATAGGTGTACCTGCACACTTGGTATTTTCCATCTTGAACTTGACGAGCATATCATGCACATACTTCCTTTGTGTGATGTATATACCTGAATCTGTGTAGATTAACTCCAATCCAAGAAAATAAGTGAGTGGTCCGAGGTCACTTATTTTGAACTCCTCCTACATTTGACTCTTTACCTGTTTGATTCCTTCAAGATCATTGCCTGTGATAATAATATCATCAACATAGACACATAAATAGATCACTTCAGATCCATTCCTCTTTATGAACAAAGAGGTATCTGCCTTACTAGCTTTGAATCCTTGGTCCTGCAAATAAGTCACCAATCTGAAATTCCAAGCTCTTGGAGCTTGCTTCAATCCATACAAAGCTTTCTTTAGTTTGCATACGTAGTTAGGATTATGTGCATCCTCATATCCAGGAGGTTGTGCCATATACACTTCCTCAGAAATCAATCCATTCAAGAAAGCATTCTTTACATCAAGTTGATAGAGATTCCAATTTCTAGATGCAGCAAGGCTAATGAGAACCCTAATTGTAGGCATTTTTGCAATAGGAGAGAAAGTCTCCTCATAATCAATACCATGGGTTTGAGCAAACCCTTTATCAACTAACCTTGCTTTGTGTCTATTTATACTTCCATCTGGATTTTTCTTAATTTTGTATATCCATCGAGATCCAATTACCTTCATAGATGGCTTGTTAGGTACAAGCTCCCAAGTGTCACTCTCCTTCAAGGCTTCCATTTCTTCATCCATTGTATCTCTCCAAGATTTCTTGCTTTGTGCTTCTTCGAATGTGGTAGGCTCTTCATTGGTTGAATCTTTTGCAATGTAGATTGAGTGCTTGGTGATCAAAGAAGTATCATAACCAAACCTCTCTGGTTTCTTCTTCTCCCTTGAAGACCTTCTAAGTGGTTGATGTGAGCTCTCGAGTCCATATGTAGCATCCTACATCTCTGCTTTACCTTTTCTCTTCCATAGCTTTAGTCTTTCCAAGTCTTCTAGGTCAATCTCTGAATCACTTTCTTCAAGTTGCTTTGGTTCCTTTGGTTGAAGTGATGGAAAGTCTTCATCCAAGTCATACGGCAGCTTCACTTTCCTGTCATCATAAAACCATGATTTGTTTTCATCAAAAATTACATCTCTACTCACAGAAAATCCTTTATTGGTTGGATTGTACAATCTATATCCTTTTTGGTTTTGATCATAACCAATAAATACACATTTCTCTGCCTTGGGATCCAATTTCCCTCTTACTTGAGAAGGAATGTGAGCATAGGCTACGCATCCAAAGATTTTGCAATGCTCTAGACTAGGTCTTCTTCCATTCCGCACTTCATATGGAGTGGTTCCATCTAGTCACTTAGATCGAAGTCTATTTATGAGATATGTGGCTGTAGACACAGCCTCTGCCCATAGGTAGTTTGGCAATCCCTTTTCGTTGAGCATGGACCTTGCAGCTTCGACAATAGCTCTGTTTCTCCTCTCTGCTACACCATTGAGTTCGGGTGTATACCTTGTAGTGACTTCCCTTTTAATGCCTCTTTCATGCAAGAAGGCATCAAATTAAGAAGAGAAGTATTCTCCTCCACCATCTGATCTGAGTCTTTTCAAAGTCCTACCTGTTTGGTTTTCAACAAGAGCAATATACTTCTTAAAGCAATTAAACACTTCATCCTTGTGCTTCATGAAAAACAGAATGGTCCACCTGCTACAATCATCTATGAAAGACACATAATATCTTGAGCCTGATATAGATGGCTCCTTACTTGGACCCCACACATCCGTGTGCACTAGATCCAAAGGATTTTGATACATATATCCTTTCTTATTGAAAGGTTGTCTATGAGCCTTGCCGAGTTGACAAGCTTCACTGATGGAGAGTGTTAATCTCCAAATGAACAAGCTACTCTTGATGTTAGACCACCTCTATATCAAGAATAACTTTAAACTCCAACCACTTTTGGAAGACAAGTACCAAATTATCAAGAAATTAGCTAATTGTGAAGAAAGTCATTTCTCAGAAAAGTCTGTTGCACCTTAATCACTCATTGACTAATCATTTGTGTAAATTTTTTTATAAAACTTTGTAGAATGTTTCATCTAGTGATTACGCACCTCCTCAAAGTTAAAACACTTCCAAAGCTTGAGTAGATTCTGAGAAATGATTCAAACAATCTACCTATTTCTGAAACTGTCTCTTTGTATAGTCGACTTTGACACCTGCAACTTCTAAGACATGGTTCTCCAAAACTAGAACCCGTTTAAGCAAATGCTTTTAGCCATAGATGGATTACCTCTTAGATTAGATTTTGAGTCCTCATTCATGCAAAACTTTAATCTGTGCAGTGAGAAATGATCAAATCATTGACGATTGAAAATGTACCTGTTTCAGAAAACTGTGAACACTTTGTTAGCATATCAGCTATTTGATCTTTTGTTGAAGTATGTATGACTTCAATCTCTTTATCCATCACCTTCTCTCTTAGAAAGTGATACTGAATCTCAATGTGTTTAGTCCTGGCATGAAACAAAGGGTTAGCAGCTAAATACAATGAACTCATGTTATCTCCATGAATAGTAGGAGCTTCTTTGAACACCAAGAGATTAACTTATCTCCCACATAACACATGTATCCATAAGTTGACCTTCTATCATCAGGATTACTTGCCCAATCTGCATCACTATATATCTTGATATTTGTATCTGATGTAAAACCATAATACAAACCTTCTTTGAGTGTACCCTTAATGTACCTCAATACTCTCTCACCTGCAATCCAATGTTCCTTCCTAGGGAAATGCATGAATTGAGACAAAACTCCAGCTGCAAATGATAAATCAGGCCTAGTTAAAGTAGCATAGATAAGACTACCAACCAAACTCTGATATAGCTTCATATCCTTGAATTCTTCTCCACCATATCTGCTCAATTTGTGATTCACCTCCATTGGAGTAGGTGCTACCCTGCAATCATTCATTTTAAACTTGATTAACAAGTTTCTCAAATACCTTTCTTGAGTCACATACACTCCATGTTGAGTGTATGAGATTTCCATGCCCAAGAAATATGACAAGTCTCCCAAATCACTTATTTTGAACTCTTTCTCCATTTGCTTCTTTAGGCTTTGAATGCCTTTCTCATCTGTAGCTGTAAGAATTATATCATCAACATATATGCATATGTAAATGAACCCATCATAACTTGCTTTAACAAGCAAGCTACTATCTGCCTTAGATACTTGAAATCCAAGTTCTTTCAAGAACTTCACAAGTCTATAATTCCATGCCCTTGGGGCCTGCTTCAAGCCATACAAAGCTCTCTTGAGCTTACACACATGATCTGGATACCTTCCATCTCTGAATCCTTGACGTTGCTCCATGAAAACATCATATGAAATGTAACCATTCAAAAAAGCATTCTTCACATCTAATTGACATAATTTCCAACCTTTACATGCAACAATAGCTATGAGTGTCCTGATGGTTGTCATCTTTGCCACAGGACTATAAGTCTCATCATAGTCAATACCATATGTCTGAGCAAACCCTTTCACAACAAGTCTAGCTTTGTACCTAGACACATTTCCATCTGCAAATCTCTTTGTCTTGTAGACCCATTTGCATCCAATGATCTTCAGGCTATTTGGTTTAGGAACCAAATCCCATGTCTGATTCTCCATTAATGCATCATATTCTTCCTGCATAGCTTTCTCCCAATTTCCCTTACCTTTTGCCTCTTCATATGTGGAAGGATCTTCATCTGCCTTTATCATGTAAGCATAATCTTTGGTAGTCAAAAAAGAAGTGTCATCACCAATTGATTAAAGAATGAAGGAAGATTCAATTCTTGAAGCTTGGAAGAAGGATATATTCAGATGATATGAGGAATGTACACATATGTACATTAGTATAGTTATAGTTCACTTAGAAGTTTGATTAGTCATAGACTTGTACAAATTTCTCTATAAATACCTTGAAAATGTTGAGGCGTGATATGAGAGCATATGAAAGAATAGATAGAAGTCAAGAAAGAAGAAGTTAGATGTCATGAGACATGTGAAAAGTTAGTTGAGTTTCCTCTCATCACTCAACTGTAACTTTCAGAGTAATTGAAGAAATATTGCGCCCGATCTTTCTGTGTGTGCTCCGTCTCTGTTAGATTATTTGTGAAATCCTTTTGAGGATATCTAAGTTCATAGTTAATGAGTCTATGACTTGAATTTCAGAGTTTAATTGTAAACAGGTTAGGAGAATTGTGTGTAGGAACATTCATATGTGATGAGTGTTCACAGTTCTCTGAAACAGGCGCAGATTTCGAGTCCAATGAAATGAGTAGTGCTCAGTGCACAGTGTAAAGTGTTACACATATGATAGCTCAAAATCTAAGTTGAGAGATAAGCTATCTAGAGCCAAAAGGATTTGGTAAAACGGGTTCGAAATTGTGAGAAGCAAAGTTAAGAAGTTAGGGGTGTCAAATCGACTTCTCAGAAGTGCAGATTTGGACATAGGTAACTTGTGAAGTTGATTTCTCAAGTTATACTAAACCTTTTGAAGAACTTTAACTTGGACGAGGTGCACAACTTCTAGGCGACACTCCATACAAAATTTCATAGAAAACTTTACATGTTTGATAGGTCAATGAGAAGAAATTGTGCAGTAGACTTTCTGTGTTTTATCTTCTTCACTGAATTTTTCAACTTTTGATAATTTGAAGATTGGACCTCTAATTTAGTGAAGGTTTTGACTTAATCTTGATATAGAGGTGTTCTAATTCAAGAGTAGGTTGTTCTTTTGGAGATTAACACTCTCCATCAGTGGTATCAGAGCAGGAGACATCAAAATCAAGGAAAGGAGGATCCCGACTACTGCAGATTCAAGAAATTCAACAATTGAAGAACTAAAAGGTGAAAGCTTGAAGGCAAAGCTTGAGGAGGAGACCATACGACATCAAGAAAGACAAAAGGACTCTAATTCGAAGTAAAGGTATATATATTGTTCATAAAGCTTGAAGATTTCAATACACAGGTGTACACAAGATGGGAGATTCTCTACATATAGAGAAATTGGATAGGGAAAACTATCTTGCATGGTCTATGAGGATGGAAGCTCATCTTATGAGTAAAGATTTAATAGCTTACATCACAGGAGAAGAAGAGAAGCCACAGTTCAGAGATCCTAGTGTTCCAACTAGGGAAGAGTTAGCAGATTTGAAAAATTGGATGAAGAAAGATGCTCAAGCTAGGAGCATTATATATATGGCTGTCAATGATTATTTGTTACCTCATATTCGAGGTCTTGAAAGTGCAACTGATATTTGGAATGTTTTGGAGGAGCATTTCCAGAATACTACTAAATCAAGGAAGGCATCTTTATGGGCAAAATTTACAACCTTTAAGAAGAAGGCCTCTCAATCTATTTCAGACTATGTGACAAGAATGAAAGATATTGCAGATGCTTTAGGAGTTGTTGATGAAGACATTGAGGAGGATAAATTGGTAAGGCAAATTCTTACAGGTTTAAGAGGTGATGACAAATGGAAGCCATTCATTTTGTCTACAGAGTTATCACTTGATCATTTCACTCCTGATTTAAATCAGTTGTTAGGTCATATGCTAACATTTGAGCAGGATGTTAAAGGAGATGGTGACAAGAGTACAGGTCATGCAATGTACTCAAAGGACAAGAAGAAGAATAGAAAAGGAAAGCAACAAGCAAATGAAGAAGAAGGCACAACTAATCAAGTCAACTTCCTAAGAGGAAGAGGAGGTGGCAAAGGTAGAGGAAGAGGCAGGAATAACAAAGATGGAGGCAAAGCTTGCTGGATTTGTGGTAAGACAAATCACTTAGCTAATGATTGTTGGCATAATAATCAGATAATAATGGATATAATCAGAACTATAATGCAAGAGGAAGAGGTGGCAGAAATCAAAGAGGTAATTTCAGAGGCAGAGGTAGTAGGGGTTACTTTGGAAGAAATGCAGGTAGAGGTTTCCAAAGTCAACAATATAACAACACCTACTACAATTATGCTTCAGATCAAAAGGAGGATTCAACATTGATAATGAATGCAACTTGTGAAAGACAGAGTGAAGATCAAAGAGTCTTCTATATTGACTCAGGGTGTAGCAATCACCTAAGTGGTAATATAGCTTTGATGACTGATTTGGAGAATAAGGTTTCTAATCATGTTGTTCAAACAGGTGACAACACAAAGCACAATGTGAGATCAATTGGATCAGTGAAGGCCAAGGATGGTAGTACCTTATTGAGTAAGGTCTTGTATGTTCCTACAATTCCTAAGAATTTGATAAGTGTAGGACAAATTGTTGAAAAGGGATATGAAGTAAGGTTCACTAATGATGGAGTATATGTGGAAGACCCTAGTCAAGGGTATAAACAGATTATTTCAGGGAAGAAAGAAGGAAGATTATTTACATTTAAGATTCAAGGCAATATTGGTCATGCTATGTTCACATATGGAGGACATAAGATTTCTGAGTTAGATCTTTGGCACAAGAGGCTTGGACATTTCAATGAAAGAGGTATTAAAGACATGATTAACAATGGTTCAGTGCTTGGTTTGCCTAATGTTGCAGGTCAACATATGACATACAGATGTGAGGCATGTCAATTAGGTAAGGCTCATAAGCTTTCCTACTCTAAGCATGGTTTTATGTACTCAGAGAAGCTTGAATTGGTACACACAGATGTGTGGGGGCCATCAAAGGATTTCAGTATAAATGGGTCAAGGTATTATGTGATTTATGTTGATGATGCTACTAGATGGATCACTATTTATGTGATCAAAGATAAGTCAGAAGTGTTTAATACATTTAAACACTATCATGCATATGCAGAAAGAATTACAGGAAATAAGTTGAAGAGACTAAGGTCAGATGGAGGGGGAGAGTATTTCTCTAATGAGTTCAGTGATTACTTGTGGAATGCAGCTATAAAAAGGGAAGTTACTTGCAGGTACTCTCCTCAACAAAATGGTGTAGCAGAAAGGAGAAATAGAACACTAGTTGAGTTTGCAAGATCCATGATGAAAGAGAAAAATTGCCCTAATTATTTGTGGGTTGAGGCTGTAAATACAGCTACTTATTTGTTCAATAGGTTACCATGTAAAGCCTTGCAGGGTATGACACCATATGAGGCTTGGTGGGGTAAGAGACCTACCTTGGATCATTGCAGAGTTTTTGGATGTGTGGCATATGCATATGTGCCATCACAATTAAGGCACAAACTGGAACCTAAAGCTGAAAAATATGTTTTCATTGGTTATGATGATAAGCAGATGGGTTATAGATTGTGGAGTCCATCTACAAAACAATTCATGGGTTCTAAAGATGTTACATTTGATGAGCAGAGTACTTGGTATGCAGGTACAATCAATATCAATACAGGTGATGAAGAAGAAGTGAGCCAAAGGAAAGGTAAATCAAAAGTTCAGATATTTGATGAGCAAGAGAATAATGAAGTGCAGGTTGAAGTGGAAGAAACACCTAGGTTTGATCGTGAATATGAAGAACCAGAAACCTCAAGAAGTGGAGAACTTAGGAGGTCTACAAGGAACAAATGGCAACCTACAAGGTATAGTTATGATACTTCATTTTTGGCTACAAAAGATTATGCTTATATGGTGAAAAGAGATGAAGACCCTTCTACATATGAAGAGGCAAAAGGTAAGGAAAAATGGGAGAAAGCTATGCAGGAAGAGTATGATGCATTATTGGAGAATCAAACATGGGATTTGGTTCCAAAGCCAAATAGTCAGAAGATCATTGGATGTAAGTGGGTTTATAAGACAAAAATATTTGCAGATGGAAGTGTGTCTAGATACAAAGCTAGACTTGTTGTCAAAGGGTTTGCTCAGACATATGGTGTTGACTATGATGAGACTTATAGTCCTGTGGCAAAGATGACAACCATCAGGACACTTATACCTATTGCTGCATGTAAAGGTTGGAAGTTATGTCAACTTGATGTGAAAAATGCTTTTTTGAATGGTTATATTTCAGATGATGTGTTCATGGAGCAACCTCAAGGGTTCAGAGATAAAAGGTATCCAGATCATGTGTGCAAGCTCAAGAGAGCTTTGTATGGCTTGAAGCAGGCCCCAAGGGCATGGAATTATAGACTTGTAAAGTTCTTGAAAGAACTTGGATTTCAGGTGTCTAAAGTAGATAGTAGCTTGCTTGTCAAAGCAAGTGATAATGGTTTCATATACATGTGCATATATGTTGATAATATAATCCTTATAGGTACAGATGAAGAAGGAATACAAAGACTCAAGAAGCAAATGGAAAAGGAGTTCAAAATAAGTGACTTGGGAGACTTGTCATACTTCTTGGGCATGGAGGTTACATATACTCAACATGGAGTATTTGTGACTCAAGAAAGGTATTTGAAGAACTTGTTAATCAGGTTTAAAATGGATAATTGCAGGGTAGCACCTACACCAATGGAGGTGAATCATAAACTGAGTAAGTTTGGAGGTCAAGAATTCAAGGACATGAGACAATATCAGAGTTTGGTTGGTAGTCTTATCTATGCTACTTTAACTAGACCTGATTTATCATATGCAGTAGGGGTTTTGTCTCAATTTATGCATTGTCCTAGGAAAGAGCATTGGATTGCAGGTCAAAGAGTGTTGAGATATATTAAGGGTACACTCAAAGAAGGTTTGTATTATGGGTTCACATCAGATACAAACATCAAGATCTATAGTGATGCAGATTGGGCAGGTAATCCAGATGACAGAAGGTCAACTTATGGATACATGTGTTATGTGGGAGATAAACTTATCTCATGGTGTTCCAAGAAGCAACATACAGCTGCTTTGTCTTCTACAGAAGCTGAATATAAAGGCATGGTTGAAGCTGCAAAGGAAGTGATTTGGCTCAAAACTTTGATGAAGGGTTTTGACATTGTGCATGGGATACCAATTATATACGGAGATAACATGAGTTCATTGTATTTAGCTGCTAATCCTGTTTTTCATGCCAGGACTAAACACATTGAGATACAGTATCACTTTCTAAGAGAGAAAGTGATGGATAAAGAGGTTGAAGTCATACATACTTCAACAAAAGATCAGATAGCTGATATGCTTACAAAGAGCTTGGATGGACCAAAGCTACAGAAGTTTAAAGACATGGCAGGCATAAAGAAGATAAGAGAAACCTCAATTGATGATTGAGGGGGAGCTGTTGGTGCAGACCAATCACCAATTGATTAAAGAATGAAGGAAGATTCAATTCTTGAAGCTTGTAAGAAGGATATATTCAGATCATATGAGGAATGTACACATATGTACATTAGTATAGTTATAGTTCACTTAGATCTTTGATTAGTCATAGACTTGTACAAATTTCTCTATAAATACCTTGAAAATGTCAAGGCGTGATATGAGAGCATATGAAAGAATAGATAGAAGTCAAGAAAGAAGAAGTTAGATGTCATGAGACATGTGAAAAGTTAGTTGAGTTTCCTCTCATCACTCAACTGTAACTTTCAGAGTAATTGAAGAAATATTGCGCCCGATCTTTTTGTGTCTGCTCCGTCTGTGTTAGATTATTTGTGAAATCCTTTTGAGGATATCTAAGTTCATAGTTAATGAGTCTATGACTTGAATCTCAGAGTTTAATTGTAAACAGGTTAGGAGAATTGTGTGTAGGAACATTCATATGTGATGAGTGTTCACAGTTCTCTGAAACAGGCGCAGATTTCGAGTCCAATGAAATGAGTAGTGCTCAATGCACAGTGTAAAGTTTTACACATATGATAGCTCAAAATATAATTTGAGAGATAAGCTATCTACAGCCAAAAGGATTTGGTAAAACGGATTCGACATTGGGAGAACCAAAGTTAAGAAGTTAGGGGTGTCAAATCGACTTCTCAGAAGTGCAGATTTGGACATAGGTAACTTGTGAAGTTGATTTCTCAAGTTATACTAAACCTTTTGAAGAACTTTAACTTGGAGGAGGTGCGCAACTTCTAGGCGACACTCCATACAAAATTTCATAGAAAACTTTACATGTTTGATAGGTAAATGAGAAGAAATTGTGCAGCAGACTTTCTGTGTTTTATCTTCTTCACAGAATTTTTCAACTTTTGATAATTTGAAGATTGGACCTCTAATTTGGTGAAGGTTTTGACTTACTCTTGATATAGAGGTGTTCTAATTCAAGAGTAGGTTGTTCTTTTGGAGATTAACACTCTCCATCAATAGCTATACCTTGTAGGTTGCCACTTGTGTCTTGATGACCTTCTGAGTTCTCCACTCCTTGGGCTTTCTGGTTCTTCACACTCAGGATCAAATCTTGGCATTTCTTCAACTTCAACATGCACTTCATTATTCTCCTCTTCATCAAATATCTAAACCTTTGATTTACCTTTCTTTTGACTCACAACTTCTTCATCACCTGTATTAATATTGATTGTACCTACATACCAAGTACCTTGCTCATCAAATGTAACATCTTTTGATACAAGAAATTGTTTTGTGGATGGACTCCACAACCTATATCCCATCTGCTTATCATCATAACCAATGAACACATACTTTTCAGCTTTAGGTTCCAATTTGTGCCTTAATTGTGATGGCACATATGCATATGCCAAACATCCAAATACTTTACAATGATCCAAGGTAGGTCTCTTACCCCACCATGCCTCATATGGTGTCATACCCTGAAAAGCTTTACATGGTAGCCTATTGACCAAATAAGTAGCTGTATTTATAGCCTCAGCCCACAAATAATTTGGGCAATTTTTCTCCTTCATCATTGACCTTGCAAACTCAACAAGAGTTCTATTTCTTCTCTCTGCTACACCATTTTGTTGAGGAGAGTACCTGCAAGTGATTTCCCTTTTTATACCTGCATTCCACAAGTAATCACTGAACTCATTAGAGAAATAATCTCCCCCTCTATCTGGCCTTAGTCTCTTCAATTTATGACCTATAATTCTTTCTGCATACACATGATAATGTTTGAATGTATTTAATTCTTCTAACTTATCTTTGATCACATAGATAGTTATCCATCTGGTAGCATCATCAACATAAATCACATAGTACCTTGAACCATTGATACTGAAATCCTTTGATTGTCCCCACACATCTGTGTGTACCAACTCAAGCTTCTCTGAATACATGAAACCATGCTTGGAGTAAGATTGCTTATGAGCCTTACCTAATTGACATGCCTCACATTTGTATGTCATATGTTGACCTGCAACATTAGGCAATCCAAGCACTGAACCATTGTTAATCATATCTTTGATACCTCTTTCATTAAAGTGTCCAAGCCTCTTGTGCCAAAGATCTAACTCAGAGATCTTATGTCCTCCATAAGTGAACAAGGCATGACCAACATTACCTTGAATCTTCAATGTGAACAACCTTCCTTCTTTCTTCCCTGAAACAATTTGTTTATACCCATTGCTAGGGTCTTCCACAAACACTCCTTCATTAGTGAATCTAACTTCATAACCTTTTTCAACAATTTGTCCTACACTTATTAGATTCTTAGGAATTGTAGGAACATACAAGACCTTACTCAAGAGAGTACTTCCATCCTTGGCCTTCACTGATCCAGTTGACTTCACATTATGCTTTGTATTGTCACGTGTTTGAACAACATGATTAAATACCTTATTTTCCAAATCAGTCATCAATGCTATGTTACCACTCAAGTGATTTCTACACCCTGAGTCAATGTAGAAGACTCTTTAGTCTTCACTTTGCCTTTCACAAGTTGCATTCATTATCAATGTTGAATCCTCCTTCTGATCTGAAGCATGATTGTAGTAGCTATTATTGTATTGTTGACTTTGGAATCCTCTACCTGCATTTCTTCCAAAATAACCCCTACTACCTCTTCCTCTGAAGTTACCTCTTTGATTTCTGCCACCTCTTCCTCTTGAATTAAAGTTCTGATTATATCCACCATTACTCTGAGTATTATGCCAACAATCATTAGCTAAGTGATTTGTCTTACCACAAATCCAGCAAGCTTTGACTCCATCTTTATTATTCCTGCCTCTTCCTCTACCTTTGCCACCTCCTCTTCCTCTTAGGAACTTGGCTTGACTAGTTGTGCCTTCATCTTCATTTGCTTGTTGCTTTCCTTTGCTATTTTTCTTCTTATCCTTTGAGTACATTGCATGACCTGTACTCTTGTCACCTTCAACTTTGACATCCTACTCAAACGTTAGCATATGTCCTAGCAACTGATTTAAGTCAAGAGTAAAATGATCAAGTGATAATTCAGTAAACAAAATGAATGGCTTCCATTTGTCATCACCTCTTAAACCTGTGAGGATTTGCCTTACCAACTTATCCTCCTCAATGTCTTCATCAACAGCTCCTAATGCATCTGCAATGTCCTTCATTCTGGTTACATAATCTGAGATGGATTGAGAGGCCTTCTTCTTGAATGTGGTAAATTCTGCCCACAAAGATGCCTTCCTAGACTTTGTGGTATTTTGGAAATGCTCCTCCAAAGCATTCCATATATCACTTGCACTTTCAAGACCTCTAATGTGAGGTAGCAAGTAATCATTGACTGCCATATAGATAATGCTCCTAGCTTGAGCATCTCTCTTCATCCAATTCTTCAAATCTGATAATTCCTCCCTAGTTGGAACACTAGGATCTCTGAATTGAGGCTTTTCCTCTTCACCTGTAATGTAAGCTATCAAGTCTTTGCTCATTAGATGAGCTTTCATCTTCATTGACCATGCTGGATAGTTCTCTCTATCCATTTTCTCTATCTGAAGAGAATCTCCCATCCTTTCTTCACCTGTGTATTAAATTCTTCAACCTTTATGAATAATAGATGTACCTTTACTTCGAATGATACTCCTTTTGTCTTTCTTAATGTTGTATGACCTCTTTCTCAAGCTTTGCTCTCAAGCTTTCACCTTTTGAACCTTCAGATGTTGAAATCTTTGTAGCTGCAGCAGTCGGGATCCTCCTTTCTTCAATTCTGATGCTTCTTGCTCTGATACCACTGATGGAGAGTGTTAATCTCCAAAAGAACAAGCTACTCTTGATGTTAGACCACCTCTATATCAAGAATAACTTTAAACTCCAACCACTTTTGGAAGACAAGTACCAAATTATCAAGAAATTAGCTAACTGTGAAGAAAGTCATTTCTCAGAAAAGTCTGTTGTACCTTAATCACTCATTGACTAATCATTTGTGTAAAGTTTTTGCTAAAAGCTTTGTAGAATGTTTTTTCTAGCGATTGCACACCTCCTCAAAGTTAAAACACTTCAAAAGCTTGAGTAGATTCTGAGAAATGATTCAAACAATCTACCTATGTATGAAACTTTCTCTCTGTATAATCGACTTTGACACCTACAACTTCTAAGACATGGTTCTCCAAAACTAGAACCCGTTTAAGCAAAAGCTTTTAGCCATAGATGGCTTACCTCTCAACTTAGATTTTGAGTCCTCACTCATGCAAAACTTTAATCTGTGCAGTGAGGAATGATCAAATCATTGACCATAAAAAATATGCCTGTTTCAAAAAACTGTGAACACTCTTTTACATATGAATGTTCCTACTCACAATTCTCACAGCCTATTTACAATTAGGCTCTCAAACTTTAACCATAGACTCATTAACTATGGACTTAGACATCTACAAAAGGATTCTTGAAATGATCAAGCACAGAAAAAGAATGCACAGAAACATCAGGCGCAACTTCTCTTCATTTCTGACAAAAATTACATCTGGATGAGAGACCTATCCTAATCTCTTCATAAGTGTCTAATGACATCTAATTCTACTCAATTCTCATCTTTTCCCCGACATTTTTCCTTGTATATATAGGAAAAATATTTACAATCTCATGTCTATACAAAGATATAAGTGTGCTACATCTGAATTAATGTACATATGTGTACATATCTTTCAAATTCTGAATGTGTCCTTCCTTCATGCTTCACAACTTGTTCTCTTCTCAAATCCTTGACTTCATTTCCATGTCAAAACATCAATTGGTGATTGTCCTGCACCAAGAGCTCCCCCTCAATCATCAATTGAGGTTTTCTCTATCTTCTTTATGCCTGCCATGTCTTTGAATTTCTGTAGCTTTGGTCCATCCAAGCTTTTGGTTAGCATATCAGCTATCTGATCTTTTGTTGAAGTATGTATGACTTCAATCTCTTTATCCATCACCTTCTCTCTTAGAAAGTGATACTGAATCTCAATGTGTTTAGTCCTGGCATGAAACAAAGGGTTAGCAGCTAAATACAATGAACTCATGTTATCTCCATGAATAGTAGGAGCTTCTTTGAACACCAAGAGATTAACTTATCTCCCACATAACACATGTATCCATAAGTTGACCTTCTATCATCAGGATTACCTGCCCAATCTGCATCACTATATATCTTGATATTTGTATCTGATGTAAAACCATAATACAAACCTTCTTTGAGTGTACCCTTAATTTACCTCAATACTCTTTCACCTGCAATCCAATGTTCCTTCCTAGGGCAATGCATGAATTGAGACAAAACTCCAGCTGCATATGATAAATCAGGCCTAGTTAAAGTAGCATAGATAAGACTACCAACCAAACTCTGATATAGCTTCATATCCTTGAATTCTTCTCCACCATATCTGCTCAATTTGTGATTCACCTCCATTGGAGTAGGTGCTACCCTCCAATCATTCATTTTAAACTTGATTAACAAGTTTCTCAAATACCTTTCTTGAGTCCCATACACTCCATGTTGAGTGTATGAGATTTCCATGCCCAATTGACAAGTCTCCCAAATCACTGATTTTGAACTCTTTCTCCATTTGCTTCTTTAGGCTTTGAATGCCTTTCTCATCTGTACCTATAAGAATTATATCATCAACATATATGCACATGTAAATGAACCCATCATAACTTGCTTTAACAAGCAAGCTACTATCTGCCTTAGATACTTGAAATCCAAGTTCTTTCAAGAACTTCACAAGTCTATAATTCCATGCCCTTGGGGCCTGCTTCAAGCCATACAAAGCTCTCTTGAGCTTACACACATAATCTGAATACCTTCCATCTCTGAATCCTTGAGGTTGCTCCATGAAAACATCATCTGAAATGTAACCATTCAAAAAAGCATTCTTCACATCTAATTGACATAATTTCCAACCTTTACATGCAGCAATAGCTATGAGTGTCCTGATGGTTGTCATCTTTGCCACAGGACTATAAGTCTCATCATAGTCAATACCATATGTCTGAGCAAACCCTTTCACCACAAGTCCAGCTTTGTACCTAGACACATTTCCATATGCAAATCTCTTTGTCTTGTAGACCCATTTGCATCCAATGATCTTCTGGCTATTTGGTTTAGGAACCAAATCCCATGTGTGATTCTCCATTAATGCATCATATTCTTCCGGCATAGCTTTCTCCCAATTTCCCTTACCTTTTGCCTCTTCATATGTGGAAGGATCTTCATCTGCCTTTATCATGTAAGCATAATCTTTGGTAGTCAAAAAAGAAGTGTCATAGCTATACCTTGTAGGTTGCCACTTGTGTCTTGATGACCTTCTGAGTTCTCCACTCCTTGAGGTTTCTGGTTCTTCACACTCAGGATCAAATCTTGGCATTTCTTCAACTTCAACATGCACTTCATTATTCTCCTCTTCATCAAATATCTGAACCTTTGATTTACCTTTCTTTTGACTCACAACTTCTTCATCACCTGTATTAATATTGATTGTACCTGCATACCAAGTACCTTGAACTCATCAAATGTAACATCTTTTGATACAAGAAATTGTTTTGTGGATGGACTCCACAGCCTATATCCCATCTGTTTATCATCATAACCAATGAACACATACTTTTCAGCTTTAGGTTCCAATTTGTGCCTTAATTGTGATGGCACATATGCATATGCCAAACATCCAAATACTTTGCAATGATCCAAGGTAGGTCTCTTACCCCACCATGCCTCATATGGTGTCATACCCTGCAAAGCTTTACATGGTAGCCTATTGACCAAATAAGTAGGCTTGACTAGTTGTGCCTTCATCTTCATTTGCTTGTTGCTTTCCTTTGCTATTTTTCTTCTTATCCTTTGAGTACATTGCATGACCTGTACTCTTGTCACCTTCAACTTTGACATCCTGCTCAAAGGTTAACATATGTCCTAGCAACTGATTTAAATCAAGAGTAAAATGATCAAGTGATAATTCAGTAGACAAAATGAATGGCTTCCATTTGTCATCACCTCTTAAACCTGTGAGGATTTGCCTTACCAACTTATCCTCCTCAATGTCTTCATCCACAGCTCCTAATGCATGTGCAATGTCCTTCATTCTGGTTACATAATCTGAGATGGATTGAGAGGCCTTCTTCTTGAATGTGGTAAATTCTGCCCACAAAGATGCCTTCCTAGACTTTGTGGTTTTTTGGAAATGCTCCTCCAAAGCATTCCATATATCACTTGCACTTTCAAGACCTCTAATGTGAGGTAGCAAGCAATCATTGACTGCCGTATAGATAATGCTCCTAGCTTGAGCATCTCTCGTCATCCAATTCTTCAAATCTGATAATTCCTCCCTAGTTGGAACACTAGAATCTCTGAATTGAGGCTTTTCTTCTTCACGTGTAATGTAAGCTATCAAGTCTTTGCTCATTAGATGAGCTTTCATCTTCATTGACCATGCTGGATAGTTCTCTCTATCCAATTTCTCTATCTGAAGAGAATCTCCCATCCTTTCTTCACCTGTGTATTAAATTCTTCAACCTTTATAAATAATAGATGTACCTTTACTTCGAATGATACTCCTTTTGTCTTTCTTAATGTCGTATGACCTCTTTCTCAAGCTTTGCTCTCAAGCTTTCACCTTTTGAACCTTCAGATGTTGAAATCTTTGTAGCTGCAGCAGTTGAGATCCTCCTTTCTTCAATTCTGATGCTTCCTGCTCTGATACCACTGATGGAGAGTGTTATTATCCAAAAGAACAAGCTACTCTTGATGTTAGACCACCTCTATATCAAGAATAACTTTAAACTCCAACCACTTTTGGAAGACAAGTACCAAATTATCAAGAAATTAGCTAATTGTGAAGAAAGTCATTTCCCTCAGAAAAGTCTGCTGCACCTTAATCACTCATTGACTAATCATTTGAGTAAATTTTTTGCTAAAACTTTGTAGAATGTTTTGTCTAGTGATTGCACACCTCCTCAAAGTTAAAACACTTCAAAAGCTTGAGTAGATTCTGAGAAATGATTCAAACAATCTACCTATGTCTGAAACTGTCTCTCTCTATAGTCGACTTTGACACCTGCAACTTCTAAGACATGGTTCTCCAAAAATAGAGCCCGTTTAAGCAAAAGCTTTTAGCCATAGATGGCTTACCTCGCAACTTAGATTTTGAGTCCTCACTCATGCAAAACTTTAATCTGTCCAGTGAGAAATGATCAAATCATTGACCATCAAAAATATGCCTGTTTTCAAAAAACTGTGAACACTCTTTTACATATGAATGTTCCTACTCACAATTCTCACAGCCTGTTTACAATTAGGCTCTCAAACTTTAACCATAGACTCATTAACTATGGACTTAGACATCTACAAAAGGATTCTTGAAATGATCAAGCACAGAAAGAGAATGCAAAGAAACATCGGGTGCAACTTCTCTTCATTTCTGACAAAAATTACATCTGGATGAGAGAACTATCCTAATCTCTTCATAAGTGTCTAATGACATCTAATTCTACTCAATTCTCATGCTCTACATTCTCTCACTCTTTGCCCCAACATTTTTCTTTGTATATATAGGAAAAATATTTACAATCTCATGTCTATACAAAGATATAAGTGTCTGAATTAATGTACATATGTGTACATATCTTTCAAATTCTGAATGTGTCCTTCCTTCATGCTTCACAACTTGTTCTCTTCTCAAATCCTTGACTTCATTTCCATGTCAAAACATCAATTGGTGATTGTCCTGCACCAACATTCACACTTATAAATCATGTGTTGCCTTGTGATATTAGGCAAACCAAGTACACTTTGGTCCCTTCAAATTCATTTGAGTGTCCTCTTACCAATGTGAGCAAGCCTTTTGTGCCATATCTCCAACTCTGTTAGAGTTTGAGATCCACAGCTAAACAAAGCTATGTTCTTTGTATCTTCCACTTCAAAAGTGAAAAGCCTTCCTGTCTTTTCTCCTTTGGCAATCCTTCGAAAGCCTTGCGTTGGGTCTTCAACATATGCTCCAAATCGGTTGAATCTAACCTGCAATCCTTTTTCAACAATCTGTCCAACACTTATTAAATTTTTGGTAATTGTAGGGAGATACAAGACTTTGCTTAAGAGGTTCATATTCCCATCTGATGTCTTCACATTACCTATCTTCTCCACTGAGTGCCTTGTGTCATCTCCTATCTGCACTTCATGCTTGTTATGAGGATCTTCCAAATCAGAAAGTAAAGCCACATTTCCTGCTACATGGTTTGAGCATCCCGAATCAATGTAAAATATGTGATCATCATCCTTACCCTTCTTCACTGATAGATTCATAATCAATAATGAATCTTCTTGACTTTGGTCCTCTGCATAGTTATTGTAATCTCTTCTTCCTCTATGGCCACTTTGATAGTTGTTGTTGTTGTTGTAATTGTTGTTGTAGTAGTTGTTGTTGTAGCCTCCATTGTACCTGCCTCTATTTGATCCATAGCCACCTCTATTGAATCCTCTTCCTCTTGAGTTCCTCGGGTTCCTGAAACATTCTTCAGTAGAATGGTTAGATAAGCCACATATTTTGCAAGGTTGAGATGATTGGAATCTCACCCTGCTTGCTTTCGACCTCTGCCTCTTCCTCTACCTGCAAAGTTTTCTTGGAAAGAGCTACCTTCATCTTCATTCTTCCTATTCTTTGACTTGTCCTTGACCTTAGCTTTATCAGGATATAAGGCAGAAGTTTGATTACCTCTTGAGAAATCACCACCTTTGCTAATCTTTGCTTCATGAGTGAAGAGTTGGCCCATGAGTGTGTTGAGGTCAGGTACATGCATATCCAGGTATAAATCCATGGCTGTTGTGAATGACTCCCACTTGTCGTCTGCTTTAATTCCATTTATGATTTGTCTAATGATTTTCTCCTCTTCAATCACCTCTCCAATGCTTCCAAGTTGGTCGGAAATCTCCTTCATCTTTGTGACATAATCAGTCACATTTTGGTTCGGGCTTTTCTTCATTGTTGTGAACTCCATCCACAATTGGTTCTTCCTTGCTTGACTGTTGGAAGAGAAGAACGAAGCAAGTGAATTCCAGGTCTATCTTGATATCTTGCATCCCTTGACATGAGGTAAAAGAAAATCAGAGATTGAGTTTAGAATATAGGACCTTGCAAGTGCATCCTTCAAACACCAATTTGAAAGTCCTTTTACTTCTTCATGTGATGGTTGCCCTTTGTTCCTCAGGGTTGGCATTGCTTCATCTCTGGATATGAATCCATATAGATTCCTCCCTTGAAGGTAAGCCTCCATCCTTAGAGACCATGCCGGGTAGTTGTTTCAATCCAATTTGTCAATTGTTGATGGAAATCCATCTCCCATGTTGCTTGACTATGCTCTGATACCACTATGAAGAGAGATGGTGGATGCAATCCAAAGATGAGTAGGTGCTGCTACAACCAGCCTCACACCAGCCAGCTGAGACTTCAGAGTTTATTAGTAGACCCTTTGAGCTTCCTAAATCCACCAAAATATCAGCCAAGTACTTTGGAACATGTATCCCAAAAGTTTAAGTCAAGACAGATTAGTTACGAAATGACTAGCTCCCAAAAACTTGCTATTTTTGGACATACACCTGCTGAAAAAATGAACAGTGCTCTCAACCTGGTAGGAATTAGAAACATTCCTTTTGAGCATAGCAAATATACTTAGCAAGCTTCCCAATCCAAGTTAAAACACTTCAAATGATTTACTGAGCACTGAGAACAAGTTTCATCAATTTCTAGAACATGCCCACTATTCTCGGGGCTCTACAGAGATAGACCAATGAGCAGTAAATTGTAGATATCTTCAAAACTATAATTTCAATGACCATGAACATTTATATGCAAAAAGTAGACAGTACCAGCTATCCAACGCACTTTAAATGAGGGAAAAAGATTCAGTAGAACTCGAGATATGACCTTCTGAAGGTACTCCTCTGAGTGAGTATAGCAGAGAACAAAACAGAGAAGTAGATAATGATAAATGTATAGATTCACATATGATTACAACCACATTGGCAATGAATCTTTGCACAATGGGAGTAGAATGATAGAGCTATGGAGTAAGCTCTTCAAGCTCTACAAAATGACATGAAGTGGTCACGTACAAGGCTTGCTAATCGCCTCTTCCTTCTTGCTCTTTTTATAGCGATTCTTGGAGGGAGTTTTGAATTCGAATTTGAATGGCTCGACCTAAAAGTGATCCCCAAAGTTAGGAGAGATTCCCTCAGCTCAAAAATTCCTGGTTTAAGGTAGATGGAGCCATGAATCTGCTTTTACATCATGCATGAGGTAAGCCATCCTTTTCCTTTTTTCTTTTTCAAATTACAAGAGATAAAAATGAACTCTTTTACAAGAGGTGTTCACATGACTACACATGTGACTTACAAATGATCATAATATCAAGCATATGAAGCATGTAGGCTTGGGTAAAATGCACCAACAGCTCCCCCTCAAGCCTAACATGCTTGGCCTCCAAATAAGTCTTCAATTGTCCTTGATTTCCTGCAAGCCAATCATCAACTTGAATCTACTTAACTTTGTACCATCAAGAGCTTTAGTCAACATGTCTGCACATTGCATATCTGTAGAGATATAGTGTTGGAACAAACCAATCACAAATTGGTGATTATAAGATCTTGAATCAATTCTATGGTCAGATTGAAGTGGAAGAAGACACTTGAGAGAATGAAGAGATCTCAGAACTGAAGTATGTATACATATGTACATTAGAGATGGAAATTCTTGTAATTTGAGTATAGAAAATCTTTAGGATGATAAGAAGCAATGTAATAGATGCGGGATAAGTCTAAAACCATATGTATAAGTCAATGATGTAGAGAAATACATGTGAGAGTCATTTTAGATGACAAGTGTCTTAGAGAGATGTGTAGAGAGTTTTACTCAGGAAAATAATGACGGGTTTTTCTCTGAGTTTTCTTAGCCTGATCATGTGGATCAGAAATCTTTTTGTACACATCTAATCTAGAAGCTAATGAAGCTATGTTCAAAGTTTCATATTCTTATTTCTTTCCTATTGTGAGAATGATCAATAGGAACATTTGTATGTAGAATCTGCAGACAGACTTCTCAGAGTCGCGCACTTTTCCGTCTCAATGTTTTGCTTAGATCTCAGTGCATAGTGTAAAGTTTTTAATGAGTGAGCATTCAAAATCTAAGTTGGAAGGTAAGGAAGCTATGGCTCAAAGCATTTAGCAAAATGGGATTTGTGCTGTGAGAAATCAACTTAAGAAGTTCACCATGTCAAAGTCGCCATTCTTGGAAGACAGTTTTTGACATACCTTTGATCTTAAGGATCAAATTAAAGTTTTAATGGTTATTTTGGAGAACTAATGGCTGATATGATTGCGCAAAGGTAGTGTGAAGACTTGTGCATCATTGATTTGAAGAAATCTAAAGATATGTGCAGGTAATGAAGTCAATTTCTGAAGCAGACTTTCTGAAGAAGGAACTTCTTCACTCGGAGAAGTGTTAATGAAAGTTTTGATAAAGAAAGACAATATTTGTGTAAATTTTGGTCTATAACTGATATAGAAGTGTTCTTAGATCAGTATAGATCAGATCTTTGGAGATTAAGAGGTCTCCAACAGTGGTATCAGAGCTGAAGGTGCAATACAAGGGAAGTAAAGGCATTGGATGTCCCGACTGCTGCAGATACTGAAGTTCTTTCTAATCGAAGGTGGACAAGGACAAATTCGTGAAGATAACCTGTAGAAGTACAAAGCACAAGTTCGAAAGATCAAGAAGAATCAAAGCTTCATATCAAAGGTACACTTTATCTTCATAAACCATAGTAATTGCAGACACAGAAGATCAAGGATGGGAGAAAGCTTGCAAATTGATAAGCTAGATAGGGAGAACTATCCAGCTTGGTCCATGAGGATGGAGGTACACCTCATGAGCAAAGATTTGATGGCATTTATTACAGGTGAAGAAGAAAAGCCTGAGTTTACAGATCCTAGTATTCCAACTAGGGAAGAGCTTGCAGATTTGAAGACTTGGATGAGAAAGGATGCTCAAGCTAGGAGTATCATTTACATGGCTGTAAATGATTATCTTCTACCTCACATCAGAGGATTGGAAAGTGCAACAGATGTTTGGAAGGCTTTGGAAGAGCATTTCCAAAACACAACCAAGTCAAGGAAGTCTTCATTATGGGCTGAGTTCACAACTTTCAAGAAGAAGAGCTCAGAATCAATTTCTGATTATGTGGCAAGGATGAAGGATATTGCAGATAGCTTGGGAGCAGTAGATGAAGACATTGAAGAGGATAAGTTGGTAAGGCAAATACTTACAGGTCTGAGAGGAGATGAGAAGTGGAAGCCTTTCATATTGTCCATAGAATTGTCACTTCATAACTTTACTCCTGATCTTAATCAATTGCTAGGACACATGCTAACTTTTGAGCAGGACATTAAAGGAGACAATGATAGAAGTGCAAGTCAAGCCATGTACTCTAAGGATAAGAAAAAGAATGGCAAAGGGAAGCAGTCATCTGATGATGAAGGGACTTCAAGTCAAGCTAACTTTACCAAAGGAAAGATGAACTTCAGAGGTAAAGGAAGAGGAGGTAAGAACAAGGAAAATACTAAAGCTTGTTGGATTTGTGGCAGAACCAATCATTTGGCAAATGATTGTTGGTACAATAATCAAAATAGTGGAAGCAATAATCAGAGTTTTAATCAAAGAGGTAGAGGAGGCAGAAACCAAAGAGGCAACTTCAGAGGAAGAGGTGGTAGGACATCATATGCTAGAGGAGGTGGAAGAAGCTTTCAATCTCAGTCCTACAACAACAATTATTATAACTATGCATCAGATCAGAAGGATGATATGACTCTTATCTTGAATGCAACTCATGAATCAGTAGGAGAAGATCAAAGGGTTTTTTATATTGACTCAGGATGTAGTAATCATCTGAGTGGCAATATATCCTTGATGACTGATATGGAAGCAAAGGTGAATGGACATACAGTTCAGACAAGTGATAATACCAAACATAAAGTGGAAATCATTGGATCAGTGAAGACAAAGAGTGGAAGTACACTTTTGAGCAAGGTACTTTATGTTCCTACTATTCCTAAAAATCTGATAAGTGTAGGGCAAATTGTGGAGAAAGGATATGAAGTCAGATTCACAAATGATGGTGTCTATGTGCAAGATCCAAATCAGGGATATAGAAACATAATTGCAGGTAAAAAGGAAGGAAGATTGTTTACTCTCAAAGTCCAAGGTAATGTGGGACATGCATTATTTACTTATGGAAGTCAAAAGATGTCTGAACTAGACCTATGGCATAGAAGGCTAGGTCATTTCAATGAGAGAGCTATAAAGGAAATGTCAAAGAATCAAGTGGTGCTTGGTTTGCCAAAAATTGAAGGGCAACATATGGTGTACAAGTGTGAAGCTTGTCAATTAGGTAAAGCACACAAAAGTTCTTACAACAAATCAAGGTACAAGTATTCAAATATGCTTGAACTGGTTCATACAGATGTGTGGGGTCCTTCAAGGGACTATAGCATAAATGGATCCAGATATTATGTGTTGTTTGTTGATGATGCAACCAGATGGATTACTTTATATGTAATCAAGGATAAATCAGAAGTCTTCAAGACATTCAAACATTATCATGCTTATGCAGAAAGGATTACAAGACAAAAGCTTAAGAGGTTGAGATCAGATGGAGGGGGAGAGTATTTCTCTAAAGAGTTTAATGATTATTTGTGGAATGCAGGTATAAAGAGAGAAGTAACTTGCAGGTATTCCCCTCAATAGAATGGAGTTGCAAAAATAAGAAATAGGACTCTTGTAGAATTTGCAAGAGCAATGATGAAGGAAAAGAATTGTCCAAATTACTTATGGGCAGAAGCTATCAACACTGCAACATACCTTGTGAATAGGTTACCTTGCAAAGCTTTGGATGTAAGAACTCCTTATGAAGCATGGTGGGGTAAGAAACCTACTCTTGATCACTGTAAGGTATTTGGTTGTTTATCATATGCTTATGTTCCTTCACAATTGAGACATAAGCTAGAACCCAAAGCAGAGAAGTATGTGTTTATTGGGTATGATGATAGACAAATGGGTTATAGGTTGTGGAGTCCATCCACAAAGCAATTTCTTGTTACCAAAGATGTTACATTTGATGAGCAAAGCACATGGTATACATGGTCAACAAATGATTATGCAGGTGTTGAAGAAATACAAAGGAAAGGGAAGGCAAAAGTAAATGTGTATGAAGAAGATATTGATGATGTTGACTATAAAAGTAAATTGCACGATCATGTAGAAGATGGGCCAAACGTCAAGAAGTGCAGAGGTCAGAAGATCCTCAAGGGAAAGGAAAGAGCCTATAAGGTATAGTTATGTTACATCTTTTCTAACAACAAAAGATTATGCTTACATTGTGAAGACAGAAGAAGATCCAATCACTTATGAAGAAGCTAAAGGTAAACAGAATTGGGAGAAGGCAATGCAAGAAGAGTATGATGATCTACTTGAAAATGAAACTTGGGAATTGGTGCCAAGACCAAAGAATCAGAAAGTCATTGTATGTAAGTGGGTGTATAAAACAAAAAGGTTTGCAGATGGTAAGGTGTCTAGATACAAGGCTAGACTTGTGGTCAAAGGTTATGCCCAAACTTATGGGGTAGATTATGATGAAACCTTTAGTCCTGTGGCTAAGATGTCTACAATTAGATCATTGATTGCTATTTCTACTTGTAAAGGATGGAAGTTATCACAATTAGATGTGAAGAATGCATTTCTGAATGGATACATTGCAGATGAAGTATACATGGAGCAACCAGAAGGCTTCATGGATTCAATTGGATCAGATTATGTGTGTAAGCTCAAGAGAGCTTTGTATGGGTTGAAGCAGGCTCCAAGAGCATGGAATTACAGACTTGTCAAGTTCTTGAATGAATGTGGATTTCAAGCATCAAAGGCAGATAGTGGCTTGCTAGTGAAGGCAAGTGAAAATAGATACATATACATGTGTATTTATGTTGATGATATTATTGTCACAGGTACAGATGCTCAAGGAATCAATGAGCTTAAGAGACAAATAGAGAAGGAGTTTAAGATAAGTGATTTGGGAAACTTATCTTATTTCTTAGGAATGTAGATTGTATATACTCAACATGGAGTATATGTTACACAAGAGAGGTACTTGAAGAATCTTTTGGTCAAGTTCAACATGGAGGATTGCAAGTCTTCAAGCACACCATTGGAGGTAAATCATAAATTGAGCAGGTATGGAGGTGAAGAATTCAATGACATGAAGAAATATCAGAGTTTGGTAGGTAGTCTAATCTATGCTACCTTGACAAGGCCAGATCTATCATATGCAGTAGGTGTGTTATCACAATTTATGCATTGTCCAAAGAAGACTCATTGGATTGCAGCTCAAAGGGTACTCAAATATATCAAAGGAACCCTAAGTGAAGGTCTGTATTATGGATTTACTTCTGACACAAGAATCTATTGGAACATCAAGCTTACACTATGCTTGAGGTGGATTTGATCTACATCAAAGGCTATCGCGTCGAAAGAATATCCATCGGAGAGTTCTTTTTCATATGTTCATTTATTGTATTTTTTTGAGAATATTTTGATGGCTCATTTACCATTGTAAAAGCCTTGAGCTTGACACATGTAAAGGTAGAAATATAGAGCCAAAATCCCACGAAATTTTGGTGGTTGAAGTTGTTCAATCAAGCAAATCAAATCACCTAAAAGTAGATCAATCAAGATCTTCACTTTTCCTAGATTGTAGGGAAGTGAATTGATTCCCTCCAACAACCATTCCCACCTTCATTTGAATTCAAATTCAAGTTGTAAAAGTTGTGAAACACTCCTAGAGGCTATATAAGGAGTTTAAATCACTTGTATTATACATGCAAGCAATATACATACACTTGTGACCATCATGTCTTTCTCCTTCAATTTTCTGCATCATCTTCTTCCCCAACAGTAATCTTGCAGAGGCTGCTGTTCTCTCACCAGAGCTCCAAATTGAGTGCAAGAGGACGCATTGGAAAGGTATTAGTGTCTAGTTTATGCCTGTAAATTTTCAAAGCATTTTGCTAAGCAGATTTGGAGAAATCTTAGTTTTTCTGCCTCGGGGTCAATCTCTATGTATTCCTGAAAAATAGGAAGTACCACTCGTGAATGTCGCATTCATTCCTATAGCATATTTTGCTTATTCCTTATACTTTTGTGCATTCCATACACTCAACCCTATGTGTATCACTCCCATAAAAGGATTTTTTCTAATTGTAATCACGCTGGTCGCTATGGGCATTTGAAGTTCATTGTCTCTTCCATAGATAGTAAGTTTTTTGAGCTAGTCGACCCGCGAACCTGTCTGTTTTGTATCGCTCATTCTCCTTGATGTGCCAAGGTACATAGTGTGTTTATTTGCACTTATCACATGCCTATAAGGTCTATTTGAGTCTCCATAAGCTCAAGGGCTGGTCTTGTGCCAGTTGGCTTGACCAAACTTCATCGCTTCGAAACGCACTTTTCTACCTTCGACAAGCTTCTCCAAGTTTCTTTCAGAATCAAAGTGTTTAGTGATGCAGATTGGGCAGGTGATTCAGATGATAGAAGATCCACTCATGGGTATCTCTGTTATATTGGAGACAAATTAGTGTCTTGGTGCTCAAAGAAGCAACATACAGTTGCTTTGTCATCCACAGAAGCTGAGTATAAAGGAATGGTAGAGGCCGCAAAAGAAGTAATATGGTTAAAAACCTTGTTGAAGGTTTTTGGAACTGATCAAAGTACTCCAATTATTTTTGGAGACAATATGAGTTCTTTGTATTTGGCAGCTAACCCTGTTTTTCATGCCAGGACTAAGCATACAGAGATTCAGTATCATTTCTTGAGGGAAAAGGTACTTGACAAAGAGATTGAAGTGATGTATACTCCAACAAAAGAACAAGTTGCAGATATGATGACAAAAAGCTTGGATGGACCTAAGAGAGAGATTCAAAGAGATGGCAGGAGTGAAGAAGAATGGAATAATCACAATTAGTGATTGAGGGGGAGTTGTTGGAACAAACCAATCACAAATTGGTGATTATAAAGATCTTGAATCAAGTCTATGATCAGATTGAAGTGGAAGAAGACACTTGAGAGAATGAAGAGATCTCATAAGTGAAGTATGTATACATATGTACATTAGAGATGGAAATTCTTGTAATTTGAGTATAGAAAATCTTTAGGATGATAAGAAGCAATGTAATAGACGTGGGATAAGTCTTAAACCATATGTATATAAGTCAATGATGTAGAGAAATACATGTGAGAGTCATTTTAGATGACAAGTGTCTTAGAGAGATGTGTAGAGAGTTTTACTCAGGAAAATAATGACGGGTTTTTCTCTGAGTTTTCTTAGCCTGATCATGTGGATCAGAAATCTTTTTGTACCCATCTAATCTAGAAGCTAATGAAGCTATGTTCAAATTTTCATAGTCTAATTTCTTTCCTACTGTGAGAATGATCAATAGGAACATTTGTATGTAGAATCTGCAGATAGACTTCTCAGAGTCGCGCACTTTTCCGTCTCAATGTTTTGCTTAGATCTCAGTGCATAGTGTAAAGTTTTTAATGAGTGAGCATTCAAAATCTAAGTTGGAAGGTAAGGAAGCTATGGCTCAAAGCATTTAGCAAAACTGAATTTGTGCTGTGAGAAATCAACTTAAGAAGTTGACCATGTCAAAGTCGCCATTCCTAGAAGACAATTTTTGACATACCTTTGATATTAAGGATCAAATTAAAGTTTTAATGGTTATTTTGGAGAACTAATGGCTGATATGATTGCGCAAAGGTAGTGTGAAGACTTGTGCATCATTGATTTGAAGAAATCTAAAGATATGTGCAGGTAATGAAGTCAATGTCTAAAGCAGACTTTCTGACGAAGGAACTTCTTCACTCGGAGAAGTGTTAATGAAAGTTTTGATAAAGAAAGACAATATTTGTGTAAAGTCTGGTCTATAACTGATATAGAAGTGTTCTTAGATCAATATAGATCAGATCTTTGGAGATTAAGAGGTCTCCAACATATAGGATAGTTGAATATCCTTGTTCATTAGCTTCTCCCTTACATAATGGTAGTGGACTTCAATATGCTTGGTTCTAGCATGGTATACCGGATTAGCTGCTAGATGTAGTGAGCTTGTGTTGTCACCAAAAATGTGAGATGTTGAAGAATGAAGTCCAAGATCTGTGTACAAAGACTTTAACCACATGATTTCTTGAGTTGCATTAGCCAAACCTCTATATTCGACTTTGGTAGAAGATAATGCCACGGTTGGTTGCTTCTTCGATGACCAAGAAATGATTTTTGAACCTGCGAATGATATATACCCGGATGTGCTTCTTCTATCATCTCTAGATCCAGCCCAATCTGCATCTCAGTAGACCTTTAGCTCAATATCTAAAGTAAATGAATAAAACAAACCTTCATTCATGGTCCCCTTTAGGTATTTGAGGACTCTCTTGGCCGCTTCCATATGTGGTCTTCTCGGCTTATGCATAAACTGACTCAATATGCTAACACTATAGCAAATATCCACCCTTGTGAGTGTTGCATAGTTCAAACTTCCAACCAAGCTTTGATAGCTTGTGATGTCTTCAATTGGCTCTCCTTCATAAGCACTAAGCTTATGATTTTGCTCCATAGGTGTACCTGCACACTTGGTATTTTCCATCTTGAACTTGACGAGCATATCATGCACATACTTCCTTTGTGTGATGTATATACCTGAATCTGTGTAGATTAACTCCAATCCAAAAAAATAAGTGAGTGGTCCGAGGTCACTTATTTTGAACTCCTCCTACATTTGACTCTTTACCTGTTTGATTCCTTCAAGATCATTGCCTGTGATAATATTATCATCAACATAGACACATAAATAGATCACTTCAAATCCATTCCTCTTTATGAACAAAGAGGTATCTACCTTGCTAGCTTTGAATGCTTGGTCCTCCAAATAAGTCACCAATCTGAAATTCCAAGCTCTTGGAGCTTGGTTCAATCCATACAAAGCTTTCTTTAGTTTACAGACGTAGTTAGGATGCTGTGCATCGTCATATCCAGGAGGTTGTGCCATATACACTTCCTCAGAAATCCATCCATTCAAGAAAGCATTCTTTACATTAAGTTGATAGAGATTCCAATTTCTAGATGCAGCAAGACTAATGAGAACCCTAATTGTAGGCATTTTTGCATAGGAGAGAAAGTCTCCTCATAATCAATACCATGGGTTTGAGCAAACCCTTTAGCAACTAACCTTGCTTTGTGTCTATTTATACTTCCATTTGGATTTTTCTTATTTTTGTATATCCATTGAGATCCAATTACCTTCATAGATGGCTTGTTAGGTACAAGCTCCCAAGTGTCATTCTCCTTCAAGGCTTCCATTTCTGTTGTTGTTGTAATTGTTATTGTAGTAGTTTTGTTGTAGCCTCCATTGTACCTGCCTCTATTTGATCCATAGCCACCTCTATTGAATCCACTTCCTCTTGAGTTCCTCGGGTTCCTGAAACATTCTTCAATAGTATGGTTAGATAAGCCACATATTTTGCAAGGTTGAGATGATTGGAATCTCCCCCTGCTTGCTTTCGACCTCTGCCTCTTCCTCTAGCTCTTCCTCTACCTCCAAAGCTTGCTTGGAAAGAGCTACCTTCATCTTCATTCTTCCTATTCTTCGACTTGTCCTTGACCTTAGCTTTATCATAATATAAGGTAGAAGTTTGATTACCTCTTGAGGACTCACCACCTTTGCTAATCTTTGCTTCATGAGTGAAGAGTTGGCCCATGAGTGTGTTGAGGTCAGGTACATGCATATCCATGTATAAATCCATGGCTGTTGTGAATGACTCCCACTTGTCGTCTGCTTTGATTCCATTTATGATTTGTCTAATGATTTGCTCCTCTTAAATCACCTCTCCAATGCTTCCAAGTTGGTCGGAAATCTCCTTCATCTTTGTGACATAATCAGTCACATTTTGCTTCGGGCTTTTCTTCATTGTTGTGAACTCCATCCACAATTGGTTCTTCCTTGCTCGAGGGTTGGAAGAGAAGAAAGAAGCAAGTGCATTCCAGGTCTCCCTTGATGTCTTGCATCCCTTGACATGAGGTAAAAGAAAATCAGAGACTGAGTTTAGAATATAGGACCTTGCAAGTGCATCCTTCGAACACCAATTTGAAAGTCCTTCCACTTCTTCATGTGATGGTTGCCCTTTGTTCCTCAGGGTTGGCATTGCTTCATCTCCGGATATGAATCCATATAGATTCCTCCCTTGAAGGTAAGCCTCCATCCTTAGAGACCATGCCGGCTAGTTTTTTCGATCCAATTTGTCAATTGTTGATGGAAATCCATCTCCCATGTTGCTTGACTATGCTCTGATACCACTATGAAGAGAGATGGTGGATGCAATCCAAAGATGAGTAGGTGCTGCTACAACCAGCCTCACACCAGCCAACTGAGACTTCAAAGTGGATTAGTAGACCCTTTGAGCTTCCTAAATCCACCGAAATATCAGCCAAGTACTTTGGAACATGTATCCCAAAAGTTTAAGTCAAGACAGACTAGTTGCGAAATGACTAGCTCCCAAAAACTTGCTACTTTTGGACATACACCTGCTGGAAAAAATGAGCAGTGCTCTCAACCTGGTAGGAATTAGAAAAATTCCTTTTGGGCATAGCAAATATACTTAGCAAGCTTCCCATTCCAAGTTAAAACACTTCAAAGGATGGATTGAGCACTAAGAACAAGTTTCATCAATTTCTAGAACATGCCGACCATTCTCGGAGCTCTGCAAAGATAGACCAGTGAGCAGTAAAATTCCGATATCTTCAAAACTATATGTCCAATAACCATGAGAATTTATATGCAGAACGTAGATAGTAAGAGATATCCAATGCATTTTAAATCACGGAAAAAGGTTCAGTAGAACTCGAGATATGACCTTCTGAAGGTACTACTCTGAGTGAGTATAACAGAGAACAAGACAGAGAAGTAGATAATGATAAATGTATAGATTCACATATGATTACAACCACATTGGCAATGAATCTTTGCACAATGGGAGTAGAATGATAGAGCTATGGAGTAATCTCTTCAATCTCTATAAAATGACATGAAATGCTCATGTACAAGGCTTGCTAATCACCTCTTCCTTCTTGCTCTTTTTATAGCGATTCTTGGAGGGATTTTTGAATTCGAATTCGAATGGCTCCACCTAAAAGTGATCCCCAAAGTTAGGAGAGATTCCCTCAGCTCAAAAATTCGTGGTTTAAGGTAGATAGAGCGACGAATTTTCTTTTACATCATGCATGAGGTAAGCCATCCTTTTCCTTTTTTCTTTTTCAAATTACAAGAGATAAAAATGAACACTTTTACAAGAGGTGTTCACATGACTACACATGTGACTTACAAATGATCATAATATCAAGCATATGAAGCATGTAGGCTTGGGTAAAATGCACCAACAAGGGGTGCCTGATATAATTTGACTCTGCATCCACTGATGTAACTTGATAGAATGTCGCCTTCTAGAGTGGCAAGTTGAACTGCTCCACTTGTGGAGATCCTATTGATAATCATGGGTCCATAGCCTCTCTTCTCTAATTTTTGTGCATGTTGCTTCAAAGTGTAGACTAGGACTAGGTCTTCGGCCTTCAAGCCCTTATCCTTCACATGTGCATCAAAATATGCTTTTTGTCTTTTCTTGGCTGCATAAATTCCCGTTGCAGCTCTTAGACGTGTTTCACCTAGCCTTTCTAGATCAAAGATCCTAGAGGAGAGCTCATGGCATGTCCATTCATGCTTTTGTGCTACTTTCAATGTAGATATTAAGAAGTCCAATGGTAGCACTGTATTTTGGCCAAATACCATCTGAAAGGGTGTGGCTTGGAGTACCATTTTATAGGCAACTCGATATGACCAAACAGCATGGTGTAGCTGTTTGTCCCAATCAAAGCGTTTACTATTCACCAATTTGGTCAGCACATTGCATAGAATCTTATTTGTGCTTTCGGCTTGTCCATTCACTTGAGGGTGATAGGGGGTAGACTTCTTGTGTACTACCAAGAACTCTTGGAGAAGATTTTCAATGATTTGATTCAAGAAGTGAGTGCCTCTATCACTTACTAGCTCGATAGGTAGCCCATATCTAGTGAACACATTCTCAAATAAGAACTTAGTTGTCGTCTGAGCATCGTTCTTCGTTGTGGCTTTTACTTCGAACCACTTGGTTAGATAGTCTGTGGCCATAATGATGTATTCAACATGTGAACCCTTAGCTGGGGGATTAATAGGACCTAGAAAGTCTATTCCCCACTTAGAGAATGCACGTCCACCCATCATAGGTTTCAACAGAATCTCATCTTTACGTATAGGGTACTGAGTTCGCTGACAGACATCACACCTCTTCACATACGTATGTGCATCCATTTTAAGCGTGGGCCACCAAAAACCTGCAAATAGTATTGCTTTGATCACCTGATCTAGTCCAAAATGTCCTCCTGCTACACCTTGGTGAGCAGTTTCCAAGATCTTAAGATATTCGCTCTCATGGACACATAATCTGAGGTAACCATCTTTACCACGCTTGTGTAGATTATCACCAATGAGTGAGTAATCTAGGGCTTCTTGTTCTAGACTTCTTTGTCTGGCCAATGTCATATCTTGAGGGAATGTTTTCATCCTCAGAAAGGCTACTAATGGTTCACTCCAATCTGGTACTAGAGACACTTGGTACAGTGTAGCGTGCTCCACAGGTGGTCTAATACTATAGACTGGGCATTCTTTACACAACTTATGTACATTTGCTTCCATAGTAGGCCAATGCACTCCAAGTCTCCTTAGTGTTTGTAAAGTTCTTTGCCTTGAGTAGTGTTGCTCTAATGCACCCACATGTGCTAATTGCAACCATTTTGCGTACTCATCCTCTTCCACACAACAGGATAATATTCCTTGATCTGTGTACGTGTACATACTCCCTGCCATGATATGGTACTTTTGGGCTTTTACTACCTCCCTATCTTGAGTATTCATTACTAGATGTTTAGGCTTGTATGTCAGTACTGGCACTAATGTCTTAGCCCACTGAGGTACGACTTCCAAATTGAACAAATAAGCATCAGGAAGGTCATCTGATATTCCTTGTGGGGCTTCTCCAAATGTGAGCCTAGAGAGATGGTCTACTCTCAAGTGAGTTTTGCCTTTCCTCACCACCACCTCAAAGTCATATTCCATCAGTAAGAGAAACCATCTTACTAGTCTACCTGTATTGCATGGCTTGTTCACGAGATATAGCAATGCTTGATGGTCAGTAAAAAAATTAAACTTATTTGCAAACAAATAGTGTCTAAACTTCTTAATCTCATATACCATGCCTAGTCCTTCTTGTTCCGTGGTGGTATAGTTCCGTTCAGCTGCATTCAACTGCCTACTAGCGTAGGCAATTGGAAGATCCATATTACCTTCACCCATAGGTTGTGCAAGTACACACCCAATAGCATAATTGGATGCATCTACATGAACATGGAATGGCTTATTCCAATCAGGGGTAGTCAAGATTGGTGCCGAACATAATCTCCGCTTAAGCTCATTGAAGGAGTTCTCACATTCTCTCGTCCACTCAAAGTTAGTCAGAAGTCCATACAGAGGCTTTGCTATGATGGCATACATGTGTATGTAATGTCGGTAATAACCACAATGCCCCATAAAAGCTTGCACTTCCTTGACATTCCTTGGCCTATGTAGCTTTGCAATAGCTCTCACTTTCTCCTCATTCGTGGATATGCCATTCTTTGACACTATGTGTCCTAGGATCTTGCCTTGCATGACCATGAAAACACACTTTTCTGGGTTCAAGCAGACTTGGTATTCTCTACATTTGTCAAAAATTTGCCTGAGTTCAAGTATATGTGTCTCTCTAATGTTGGAATGAGCATAAAGATCATCAACAAAGACTTCTAAATTCTTTCTCAAGATCTCTTTAAACACATGACACATCAGCCTCTGAAAGGTAGCGGGTGCATTGTGTTGGGACTTCACTCACTATTTAGACATGAATTTATGAAGAGATATGGAGGAAGAGGAAAGACAAAGAAAATTGAAGGCAAAGCACTCAGAAAACTAAGCCTAAGTGAAGGGATAAATTCACTCTTGTAATTTAGTGCAAAATTAAAGTCTAGTCGTGACATAGAACTTAAAAACTTATGACTTTGAGTCTAGGAGTATGTAAACTATATGTATATAAGTTAATTTGAGTTGAAAAACATATAGAGAACTCAATTTTGTAATCCTTATGTGAATAGAGAAAAGTCGGGTTTTTCTGAGAGAGATGTTGAGAAGAAACTACTCAGTGTATGAAAGTTTTCCATGGCTATGAGTAGAATGAGGCCACACTATTTTGTACACATCCTCTCTAATAGTTAACACATGTTTGTATAGAAGGATTTGGTCTAATTCCTCTTGTTTGTTGAATTCTAAGTGATTTCATATCAGTGTGTAAGTTAGTTGACAGTTACGAGTTTTCTGGCGCACTTTTTCCTTATCTTCTTAAGGTCAGATCTCACAGTACAGTGTAACGTTTTTCATGAGTGATAGCTCATTTTAAAGCTACTACCTTCTACTACAATTGGTCAAAAGATCCTTACAAAACGGGACGTGTACTCAGAGAAATGAGTCTAACAGTGAATGTATGTCATATCAATGAAGTCATTTTTTAGATTTCAGACATAGTGCAAATGTTGAAGTGAATTCAGAAGATTTTGAAGTTATTACTTAAACGTCTTGCTTGATATATGTTGCTTAACATTAGCAAGAACTTTTGTTAGCAAAAGATCAAAATAATTTGTACAAATCAAGTTAATACAGATCAAATTTGAAGTTAGAAGAAAAGGTGCAGATTTCTTGAAAGTGGATTTTTTATTTCACTAAGTTTGGTGGTAAAGTTTTCAAATTGAGAGTGTTACTAAGCTAATAATGATTACAGAGGTGTTCTAATATCACTATTAGCTTAGTTCTTGTGGTGTTTCATACATCAACAAGTGGTATCAGAGCAGAAAGGTCCTCAAGAGTGAAAGGAGGAGCAGATACAAGAGGAATTGAAGAGTTCTTCATTAAAGAGGTGAAAGCTGAGGTGTTCAACAACAAAAGACATAAGAGGAATGCTTCGAAGTTATTCTCAAGGGTCAAGATCTACAAAAGGTACCATACTTTAACCTTATACCCACAGGTTGCAACAGAAACAAGAAGACTATGGAAGATCATGTATCTATTGACAAATTGGACAGAGAGAATTATTCTGCTTGGGTAATGAGAATGGAAGCCTTACTTATGAGTAAGGATCTAATGATATATGTGATAGGTGAAGAAGAAAAGCCTAAATTTGAAGATGAGAGTCAACCAAGGAAAGAAGAACTAGAAGCTTTGAAGCTATTGCAGAAGAGAGATGCAAGTGCAAGGGCTTATATATATAACACTATCACAGATCATTTGCTACCACATATCAGAGGATTAGAAACAGCTGAAGACATATGGAATGCTTTGGAAGATCACTTCCAAAACACTACTAAAGCTAGGAAGGCTAGCTTATGGTCAGAGTTCACCACATTTAAGAAAAAACAAAATCAGAGTATTAGTGATTGCCACTAAGATGAAGGACTTAGCAGATAATCATGGATCTATTGATGAGGATATTGAAGATCATAGGTTGATAGCACAATTGCTTGTAGGGTTGAAAGGAGATGAGAGGTGGAAACCTTTTGTACTCTTAACTGAACTTTCATTAAATCATTATGTGCCAGAATTAAATCAATTTCTTGGACTGATGCTCACATTTGACCAAGACTTGAAGTCAGATGGAGATAAAGGATATAGTTCTGCTATGTATGCAAAGAATAAGAAGAGAAGTGAGAAAGGTAAAGCAAAGGATGAAGAAGAGCTGACTACTCAAGCAAATTATGCAAGAGGAAGAGGTATTGGCAGAGGTAAAGGTCGAGGAAATGGAAGAGGTAGAGGAAGTCAGAACAATAACAAGAAGACATGTTGGATTTGTGGATTGAGCAATCATCTAGCCTATGATTGTTGGCATAACCAACAAGGATCAAATCAAAATCAAAGAAATAACGGCAAAGGAAGAGGTGGAAGGTTTCAGAATCAATTTCAAAGAGGAAGATAGAATTCAAGAGGAAGTTTTGGTAGAGGTGGTGGAAGAAGTTGGAATCAGAATCAGTCTTATAACACTACCTATTACAACTATGCAAATGATACACAGAATGACAATCATACAACATTGATGATGAATTCAATAAGTACATCAGAGAAGGAGGATCTCAAGGTATTTTATATTGACTCTAGTTGTTCAAATCATTTGTCAGGTAATATAGAATTGTTATCAGAATTGGAAGAAGGTATTTCAAGTCATACAGTACAAACATGTGACAATACAAAACATAATGTGCATTCAGTAGGAAAAGTGAAGTACAGAAGTGGAGCTGATTTGCTAATAAATGTTTTGTATGTCCCAACAATACCAAAGAATTTGATTAGTGTGGGACAAATAGTGGAGAAAGGTCTTCAAGTCAGATTTATAAATGAAGGGGTATTTATTGAAGATCCAGAGGATGGATACAATCAAATTGTCTATGGTAAAAAGGAAGGTAGACTTTTTATTCTCAAAGTGCAAGGGAATGTTGGTCAAGCCCTGATCACACATGGTGATGAAGTACTTACAGAGTTAGACCTCTGACATAAGAGGTTAGGACACTTCAATGAAAAAGGAATTAAAACCATGGTGGAGAATCAATCTTTAATAGGGCTACCAAATGTAAAAAGCCAACATATGATCTACAAGTGTGAAGCTTGTCAGATGGGAAAGGCACACAGGTTATCATTTTAGAAGAAAGGTTTCAACCATGATGGTTTGCTAGAGCTCATACATACAGATGTATGGGGACCAACAAAAGAAGGGTCAATCAATGGGTCTAGGTATTATGTTCTTTTTATTGATGATGCTACAAGGTGGATAACCATTTATGTTTCAAAGGAAAGATCAGAAGTATTTGGAGTTTTCAAACATTTTCATGCATATGCAGAAAGAGTTACAGGTCAAAAGCTCAAGAGATTGAGGTCTGATGGAGGGGGAGAATACCTCTCCTAAGAATTCAATGATTATCTTTGGAATGCAGGTATCAAGAGAGAAGTAACGTGCAGGTATACACCTCAACACAATGGGGTGGCAGAAAGGAGGAATAGAACATTGGTTGAGTTTGCAAGAGCAATGTTAAAAGAAAAGAATTGCCCTAATTATCTTTGGGCTGAGGCTGTAAATACAACTACATATCTTGTGAATAGGTTACCATGTGAAGCTCTAAATGGAATGACCCCTTATGAAGCATGGTGGGGTAAGAAACCAACACTTGATCATTGTAAGGTGTTTGGATCAATTGCCTATGCTTATGTACCATCACAACTTAGACATAAGCTTGAACCAAAGGCTGAAAAATATGTGTTTATTGGATATGATGAAAAGCAGATGGGTTATAGACTATGGAGTCCTCTAACCAAACAATTTATTGTTTCTAGAGATGTGACATTTGATGAACAGAAGAGTTGGTATGCAGATAAAGATTGTAACCATGAAACATTTGAAGAAGAGGAAAGAAGAAGTGAAAGATGTAAATCACATATGTAGGTAGATGGAAATGAAGATCATATGCAAGCAAGCACATCCAGAGTTGGATCATATAGAAGAAATGAAGATGAACCAAGATTTGATGAAGAAGTATATCCAGATACACATGAAGAATGTGAACCAAGGAGATCAACCAGAATGAGGAAACAACCTACAAGGTATTCTTATGATACTTCTTATTTGACTCAAAAAAACTATGCTTACTTGATTAAGGAAGATGAAGAGCCTCAAAGCTATGATGAAGCAAAAGGTAAGAGACAATGGGAAGAAGCAACGAAGGAAGATTTTGATTCACTTGAAGAAAATAAAACTTGGGAGCTTGTTCCAAAACCTAATGGTAAGAAAGTGATTGGAAATAAATGGGTTTACAAAATAAAGAAGCATGCAGATGGAAGAATAGCCAGATACAAAGCTAGATTGGTGGTTAAAGGCTATGCTCAAACTCATGGCATAGATTATGATGAGACATTCAGTCCTGTAGCAAAGATGTCAACCATAAGGACAATCATTGCTATCTCCGTTGGCTTCCCTGTCTAGTCAATCCTTGGGTTCCCTGGCTTCCTTGTCTAGTCAGTCCTTGGGTGCCCATACTGCTCTCAACACCCCCCCCTCTCTCGCGTCTGTCGTCCCTGACAGACCCTTGTTGCTGGGAGTGTTGGATGTAATATTCCACAACCTGAGTGGCAAGCTGATGTTCTTATAAGCGTAGTCCTCTGGCCAAATCTGTCATCATACGATCCCAATCGATTGGTCCTGGAATGTCCGGATGTGGCAGACGTAATTGATCTGCATGGATCGCTTGTTCTACTGCGAATAGATGTAGCAAGTGTGTGGGTCTGGGAATGAAAATTTCGGAATTGTATTCCCAGAAGCCCGTAGAGAACATTTCCTCAAATGTTTGCTTGAAGCATGCGAGCAAGTACTTGATTCGTGCATGCCAAGCAAAGATGACAGTGACCGAGGGGGTTTGGCTCATGTCGTAGACTAAATCCTTGTTGCCTTGAGCGAATCCAGGGGCGGAGATGTATGGAGCTTGGACATTCCGAAAGGTTTTGAAGACAATGGTCATGAGCTCAAAGATCTTCATACACATTTTCGCCGCGATGTCGGGTACATTATTGAGACGTGTAGACCAGTGTCGAATTGTTGATATCATGTAGGCTACGGTTGGAGGTCCTCGAGGTGGAGCAAAATACGGATAGTTAACCCAGGCCGAGCACTCTTTATTGTTGCGTACCTTGATTGCAAATGCTTGCCAGGATCTGCGACGTACCACTGGACAATAGCATGGATTATACTTGATATAGAGTGGCATGGTAGCCCAGGTACTCATCATCTCTGGGTAATCGGTGAGTAAACGTGCACGCCAATTAGGTTGGAAAATCGAGCCAGCACGTGCATCGGTCGGTAAATCCCCTATCTCAAATTGAGTAGCGAATGTGGGCTCCTTCCCTGTATGTCTTTTGACTTCTGCATTATAATCATGTAGTAAGACAAAATAAGGCATGTATTGCGATTCTGATGTTGTGATTAACCGTTGATGAGATAATTGTTGAAAGTAGGAAGACCGAAGGACCGTTTCTTCCAGATTCGTGAGAGATTGCATTTGCACGGCCACACGATCATCATGTGTCTTACCCACTTTCTCGACCCTTCTGACCCAATCTGGAACTTGAATTTCTAACGTGTCTTGTCCTTCTTCTGTAGTTCGACCACCCGGCGTCGGCATAGGCTCATAGGGCTCTTCGTAGCTGTCCTCGACGGGGATTTCCACTACTGTTTCAGGTGTTGGTTCTTCAATGGGCGAGGGTGGTCGTTCATATGGTAGGAGGCGTGCTTGGAGTTCGGCCACCTGTTTCCGAAGGGTCTCCATTTCTTCCGTAGATTGTTGCAAGATTACCGGCTCCTGTTGAGCAGTGGGTACACTGGCTAACTGTTTCTTTAGATCGGCACATTCAGTCTCTAGTTTTTCATATGACTCCAGGAAATTTGCATGCTCCTCAAGTAAAATGCGGATGTCTTCTGATGGAACTGCTCTATATCTGGTAGGGCTAATGGTTGCTCCTACGGTTCCTTCCATAGCCGCTTCAAAGTTGTCTTGATTTTGTTGTTGAAGTCGTTTGTTCTCTTCTAGTGCTGCGGCCATATGCTTCCTTAATAGCCCAATGTTGCGTCTGAGTGTGGCGTTAGATATCATTTGCGCTTGAAGCACTATTTCTAGTTCCTTGACTGCTTGGTCATCTACAGTTGATGTCTTTGCTTCCAATTCGGAGTGAGCCTATTGTAGTGTGGTATGCTCGGTTAGGAGCGTCTGGTAGTCAGCTTCAAGAGTGGTGACTCTAGCTTGCAGACGTTGAGATTCTGCCTGGAGGGCAGCAGTGCGTTCTTCCAATTGATGGTAGTCTTGTTGTAGTTGATGTGCACACTGAAGTAATGTGTTGAACGTGCTATTTACATTATGAGATGCAAGGGGAAAAGTTTGAAATGCAGGGGAGGAGGGATTGGGTAGGGGGGTAGTGAATGCTGTGTGTGCCAATGATGTGAGTGGTGAGGTGGGGGGTAGTGGAGGGGGAGAGGGTGGAATTGTGGGGAGAGGTGCTGTGGTGGGTGAAATGTCCATCGGGTCAAACAGAGTGGTGTGTATAGGGGCTACCATGTAGTTGGGTATGGTAGGTGAGGTGAGTGTGGTGTTCGTGTAAACTGATGTCGTTGCGAACAGCGGGGAAAGGTGCCTTTGAAACATTGGAGAGCGGAAGAACTGCTCCACAAATGACGGGTATTGGGGTGGTGAGGTCCGGTTGAAAGAGGTATAGGGGCCAGCTGGGAAGTGAGGGGGATGGAATGGAGGTACTCGTATTGGGGGATAGGTCGGGAAACACAGGGTGCCTTCTGTGGGTGCTGGGTTTCCAACTACACTTGTAATTATGGGATGGCCAGTCATGGGTTCAGAGGATAGACAGGATGAAGTGTACAAGGGATTGGTGACGAAGGAGAAGAGGGTGTCTTGTGAGGTGGGTTCTCGAAATGAGAATGATTTGAATGATGATGGGTTATAAGTGAATGTAGAGGTGATGACTGTCGTTTCTTCCGAGGTGGGAGGTGGTGGTGGGGGTGGAGAAGGTGGTGATGGAGGACGCTGGGGTGAGATGGGTGATGTCTGAACGAAGGTTTCAGCGGAGAGGTCAGTGGTGGTTGTGGGAGTGGCTGTGGTCTCAATAGGTACTTCTGGTTCTGTGACGGGTATCCTGATAGTCTTACCTGCTCGTGGTAAC